>CM022297.1:244707152-245307152 GCA_011799875.1 Thinopyrum elongatum
TATCACAAAAGTGACATATTTCGAGGGCCGTCGTTTTAGCAATCACACGAAACATATCCTGTCTCCAGTCATGTCATCGGTACATCCACTATCAGAACCCATTCCTTTCCTCCGGCCGGTAGCCGCGAAGGTTAGCCATAAGGCCAAAGTGTCTTCATAGACTCATCAAGATCAAAGTCCACTATCATCATCCTCGTCATAATATCATGTTCCAACATATCATCATATGAATGATCATTACCTAGAGAAGGAAATTCATTAGATTTATGACCATGACAATTGTTCATATTTATGAATTCTAATAACTTGAGAGATAAGTCACTAATGATTCCAACATCTCCTTTGGCTTGCATGAGGTCACGAAGCTCAAATAAACAATCACCAAAACTTGGATCACTAGAATTCATCTATTTAAGCAATGGATTTGAAGAATCTCATCTAGATGTTTCAAGGAATAGTTTTGGAAAGCGTTTCTCGAGATATCCATATAGTGTAGCACATTCAAGGTAGGCAAGCACACAATCAAGTTCTAGGCAATCCTCTAATGATAGAGATTAACAGTTCTAAGATTGCGGATAATGTCAAAAGAGACTGTCGGGGTAGGATGCAAAGGATCAATAGGAGGCGCACAAGGGGTAGTAATATGTACTTGTTCAAGATGGTATTCATTGAAAATCACAAGCATCTCATTTTTCCAATCATGATGAACTCTCCACATAAGTAAGGTACTCTACGTCTATACTCCCAATCATGACTCATCCACTTCCATGGTGGTTAAACCAAAGCATGGAGACTAAGCTCTGATACCATTGAAAGGATCGAGAAGAGGGGTCTAGAGGGGGGTGTTTAGACCTCAACAAGCAAAAGTAGCAGTTTTTAGTTTTTCAAGTTGAGGTGGAGTTTTAGCACAAGTTTAAGCATGCACAATACATTTCAAGCAAGCATGCAAGAGTATATGAGCAGCAGAAAGTAAAGCATGCAATTTGCAAGAAAGTAAAGGGATGGGATTGGAGTGTGCAAACGTAATGGAGAAACGGAGATTTTGGCGTGGTTCCGATAGGTGGTGCGATCGTACATCCACGTTGATGGAGACTTCAACCACAAAGGGTAATGTTGCGCGAGTCCACGAGGGGCTCCACCCACGAAGCGGTCATGAAGAAGCAACAGGTCTATCCACACATGGCCATCGCCCACGATGGACTTGCCTCAGTCGAGTAGATCTTCACGAAGAGACGATCTCCTGCCCTTAAGACTCCTTGGTTCAACTCCACAATCTTGACGGAGGCTCCCAAGGGACACCTAACCAATCTAGGAGACACCACTTCCAAAAGGTAATAGATGGTGTGTGGTGATGAACTCCTTACTCTTTTGCTTCAAATGATAGTCTCCCCAACACTCAACTTTCTCTCACAGATTTGGCTATGGTGGAAAGATTGATTTGAGTGGAAGCAACTTGGGGAAGGCTAGAGATCAAGTTTTGTGGTTGGATGGAATGTCTTGGTCTCAACACAGAGTAGGTGGTTCTCTCTCAGAAAATGAGAGTGGAAGTGTAGGCATGTTTTGATTGCTCTCTCTCTAATGGAGAGGAGGGTGGAGGGGGTATATATAGCCTCCACACAAAACTAACCATTACACACAAATGAGCCAATCGCGTCAGACCGAATAGGTAACTCGGTGAGGACCGATCCAGTCAAAAAATGTGAACGTTAGGCTTTTCGGTGTGGACCGATATGATCAACTCGGTGGGACGACGATGAGCTAGGTTAGGGTAAAACCTGTCTCGGTTTGACACGATACACAAACTCGGGGTGACCGATTTTAGTAATAGCAACAGAAACTTGGTCAAGCAAACTCGGTGGGGCTGACTGCATATTTCGGTGAGACCGAAATAGTTGCAATAGGCAACAGAGAGTTTGCAAGCCCATCTCGGTGAGACCGAGATCACCATCGCGTGAGATCGAACTGATTAGGGTTTCTGGCAGTGGCTATGTCAAGGAAACTCAGGTGGCGCCAGATGAATCAAATCGGTGGGGCCGAGTTTGACTTTATGTTAGGACATATTTGGATTGAGAGAAGTGGCTGAGGATTTTGGAGCATATCACAAGCACTTTGAGCAAGTAGACCATTAAGCAACACCTCATCCCCTTTTAATAGTATTGGCTTTTCTATGGACTCAATGTGATCTTGATCACTGAAATAGAAAAGAAGAGTCTTGAGCCTTTGCCCTCTCTGTCCTTAGCATCTTGAAGGGGTTCCAACTCCTTTGTCCTGCCACGCCTTTGCTGAACTATCTGAAATATACTAGATGAAAAATTGTCCAACAAGAGATATGTTGACATTAATTACCAAAATCACCCAGGGAGCACTTGATGCTTTACAAGGAGCACTTGTGCTTTCATTACTTCCACATCCAGTGTATTACCTCTATGTGTACTCTTATATAATTCATTTAGAGTTTGTGTAAACTCTAGCCTAGTTGCATGGATGTTATTGCAAAAGGGTTGTTCATAAAAAGAATAATTTTTTTTTTCATGGTTATGAATGACTAAAAGGCCATACTCCTATTATGAATATATGTAGTGTTATGAATATGAAATACAATTTGAAAACGATAACATTGCGCAAATGTCGGAAGGACTAAAAGAAATATCGCATTGTGTGGCACTACATTCAGTAAATTGGAGAAACCCGCATGGAGAAATTCATAATGATGGATTTTGAAGTCATGTGATTATGAATCATCTGACACTTCTAACGTTTTCCAAATGCTAGAGTAAACTAAAATACCGTTCACGGGCCATAAAGATGAGCAACAAAACAATTGGAAACATGCATATGATGTGTGTAGTCCAATAAGAGTTGTTGCAAGCAGTGGGATTTATCTATCTCAAGCATGACTCAAGTAGGATTTATTTTAAAGTAGTAGAAATTGTTGAAATCTTTCAAAAGGGTTTCAAAATCTGGATCCTTGAAATGTTTAAACGGGTTTCAAAATGAAGTAGAAATTGTTGTAACAAGAAAATTATGTTTCTACAATTGAGTTGTAGAAAGGAATATTTGAGTTACCAGTTTTAGCGAATGTCTGATGAGTTGTGAAAAGGAATTTATAGCTTGCACTTCCTAGAACATTACTAAGAGCAGAGTGCTTTGAGTAGATGTAATCAAATATGTATGACAAGTGAGATCAAAGATGACATATCATTTTGCCAATATACTTTAATGTAATGCTTTAGAACTGTGGCTTTACATAGAAAAGGGCGCCATAAATCTGTTGAAATAACACATACAAGATATGAATGGTATGTGAGAGGGAGTTATGGACTCTAAGGGGGTCTCGGGGCGACTGCCCATTGAGTATGGGCCGGACTGGTGGAGCCGTTAGTGACAGGAGATCTATGAAGCCGTGGTGTGCCCCAAGTCAAGAAGCGGCAGGGATCTCTGTAACACCCCGGTGATTAGCAACAGTAATCACTTTTGATAAATGACATGTTAGCATGATCGACAGTGCATAATCATCATTAGCATCACATTGCATTTCAACTCCTAAGTCAAATTCAAATTTAAATGAAAGTGGAATATGAAAGTTGTCCAACATAGGAGCTAAATGTCAGATATATAGCAAATATTCCAGAGGCTATTCTAAAATTGAAACCAACATCATTGGAATTGGATAGTGACTCGAACAACCTCAAACAGTGGATAAGATAATATTTAAAACCATTTATTGAATCTGAAATAAATATGGAATTATGTTTTGTCCAAACTAATTTTAGGTGTTAGGGATAATGCACTGGTATTTATGAAATAGGTCACACTTTTTAACAAAAGCCATTTGGGGCCTAAACATTTAACAGTGGAGAAAAGAGAATAAAGAAAAGGAAAAGAAACAGAAAGGGGAAAAAAAAAGAGCAACACCCCCCCCCCCCCCCCCGGCCCAACTGGGCCGAAGCCCAGCCGGCCGGGCCGCCTGCGCCCCCCCCTATATGGCCTCCCCAGGAGACCCAAACCCAACCCCACCGGTGCCCTCCCCCCCCCCCCCGATCCCCCCTCCCCCCCTCGCCTTCTTTCTCCTCCCCCCCCCCATCTGGATCGGGATCTCCCGATCCCGTCCGCCCCGTCGCCGACGCCGCCGCGACGCCGTCCCGTCGCCGCCTCCCCCTCGTCAGCCCCCACCTCCGATCCAGATCGGGATCGGGATGCGGGAACGGCCCCGTCGGCCGACGCCGCTCGCCGTCGCCGTTGGACGCCGCCGCCCGGAGCCGCGCTCCCTCGCCGGCCTGCCTCGTTACGGCGCCGCTTGTCCCGCCGGCCTGCCTCCCCATCGCCGTACGTCCCCGTCGACCACCCCGACCCCCGCTGCCCCGTCCCTACGGATCACGGTGAGGCCTCGGCCTCTCCCCCCCCTCTCCTGCTCCCGCACCTCGCCGCGCACGCATCCGCGCCGGCACTGCCGCGGCCACCCCGTGCCTCCCCGTCCTCGCGCCCGCGCGCCTGACGCGTGCTCCCGCGCCGTCCCGCGGTCGCCTCGACCCGCTCCTGCCCCCGTTCGCCTCCGGTCCGACGCCGCCACCGCGCCCGGCTTGCGCTCGCCCCGCTCGCTGTGCCTCCTCGCGCCCCGCCCGGCTTGGCCTCGCCCGCGCGCCTCGGCCTTGGCCTCGCCTCTGGTGCACGCGCCGCGTGGCCCGGACGTGTCCGGTGCCCGAACAGACACGGCCCGGACATGTCCGCCCCGGCCCTATGGACAGATGGGGCCCAGCCCCTAAAAACGAATTAAAGAAAATGTAATAAAAAATAAAAGAAATAAAAATAAATAATTAAAGTAATTAATTAATTAATAGTTAATTAAAGTTAATTAATCCTGATTAGGTTAATCTAATTAACTAATTAGTGTTAATATAAACAGTATTGAAATTAACTAATAACTGCTGACGTCAGCATGATGTCATGCTGACGTCATCAATCACTGTTTCGGATAATGTGAATTAAATAATAATTAAATTTCAGAAATTAATAAAACTTTAGAAAATCAATCTTTTAAACCGTATCTCCGATGAAAATATTTATACATGAAACTTGTCAGAACGACGATACGAACCCGGATACGCCCTCGGTATCTCCGTCAGATGCCCGCAACTATAAGAACGTTGAACAATTAGACCGATTCGATAAATGAATAGTGTCAACTTTAATTAAATAAATCCAAATAAATCCTAAATTAACTAAATCGTTTAGTTAGGCAGTAGAACACCCGGCATATCATTAGGCATGTCATACATATTGTTTGATTATTGCGTGAATTTATTGTTTTCTCCCCTCCTTTTCTATCGATAGACGCCGAGACGACGACGCTGCACAAGTTACGACTATCTCCGACGAGCAGCCGTTGACGACCCTCCCTTCTTGCCAGAGCAACCAGGCAAGCCCCCCCCCCCCCTTGAGCATTCCAATATCGCCCATTCTATTCTCCTGCTTGCATTAGATTTCGCTACTGTTAATGTATGCTCCTATTCGATGCATAGCCGCTGCTGTTGTAACCTGTTCATTGCTACTTTACCTGCCTATGATAAACTGTTTAGTATAGGTTGGTATGAACCATCTGTGACCCCACCACCTTACTTCGTCGCCCTGCTTGTTATCGACGACTCGATCAACGTGATCGTCGATCAGAGACAGACGCCTCACTTCACAACCCCCCCCTTAGTTGTATACGACTTGGCGTAGATTAACTATCGAGTGCCGGGGTGATACCCCGTAACGCACTCCTGAGAATACTCGCAGCATAGCTGTACGGTCGTGGTCATCGAGGGTGATCCTCCTTCCATGTCCGATACGACTCTGTCGTGCAACCCCCCAGTGTGAACCTCGAGGGTGGATACCTCTTACGTTCACCCTGATGATTATGACCAACACGGTTACTGACCTTTTCACAGGCGGGTCCACCCTGGGGGTACCGCTGGGGATCTATGATTTCGGGTGTGCCGGAAGGCACTCGAGGTGACATTGTGGCGGAGCATCAGAGACTTGGTTGTCTCTGCTGATACTAATTGAGCTATTGGATTGGGTGGGTGATTGAGTGGGTCGACGTGCCCTATACGCACTACACACCACGCGGGATAATGGTTATGGGCCCTCTGCGATGACGTTCGCGACGAAAGTTATCAGATGTCACGATTCACCGTGGGGTGATCGTCGGGATTGGGTGGATACTTCAATGGCGAGTTCAGTGTCGCGCCTGCACCCCGGCCAGCCACGCAACGCGCAGGGTGCCCAGGGCGATGGCCGGAGACCCCTGGGTGAATAGGTTAGTCCGGCGGTGCTGACCTTCTGCTGAGCTAGGTAGAGCGCGCTGCTCGTGTTGATCTTCCGAGGAGGGCATTACCCAGCAGTATGTCCGGCCGCCAGAGTTGATCGAGCGTGTTGGGTAACAGTAGTGCACCCCTGCAGGGATGAATCTTCTATCGATAAGCGGTCCTACGGTAAAGGACGCTCAGTTTGTGTATCCCGATTCTACCTACTTAAACTGGATACTTGTTATAATTGAAGCTTGGGATTACTTTCTCGCTGGGAGTCGAGGAAGGATCTTTGAGCTGTACTTCAACATGTTGCTAAATAAAGTGCTATTCTACTCTCTTCTACTGCTGCAAGATGATGGCTTTGAGAAGATGTTTGAAGATGCTAGTCTTCGATAGGACTAGGCCTTTCTCTCTATCGGCATTTTGCAGCCCAGTCCACATATATAGCCTTTTCTCCATTGATAATGTTGCATATGTAGTATAGATCCTTGCTTGCTGAGTACTTCGGATGAGGTACTCACGGTTGCTTTATTTTCTCTTTTCCCCCATATACCCCACCTTGATGATACACCAGACGATGGAGTCCAGAGCCAGACGCCACCACGGAGCCTACTACCAGGTGGTCCAGAGGGCACGTACTACTGGATCGAGCCAGCTGACCAGGAGTAGGATCGGAGGCTCCCAGGCAGGAGGCCCAACGCCTTTCGATCTAGTTCGCTGTTTGTGCTAGCCTTCTTAAGGCAGAACTTGTCTAACTATGTCTGTACCCAGATATTATTTGTATGACTGACTTATGTATTCGGAATCTTCGGATCCTGGTCTGTAATATTGTGGACCTCCGTTTATTTGTGTTTAGAGTTGTGTGTGATATTTCCCGTGAGTCCCGGGCTTTGATCGTACAATACACGTTTGCGTGTATGATTAGTGTACGATTGAACCGGGGGCGTCACAAGTTGGTATCAGAGCCGACTGCCTGTAGGAAGCCCCCCTCCAAATTCCTTGGCCGAAGTTGAGTCTAGAAACCGAGAAACTAATTTACTAACTTGGCTGTGTGGCTTACGGGCCCACGTCGCCAACTGGGTGGTATTAGGATCTTTTATTCCTCGTCTATACTCTGGGACTCTAATATCTCTTCTATTCGGGTTAAATAAAATTTTACTAACGCCGACACTTAGGATCTCGTAAATCCCGTCTACCCGGAGAGCTGGATATCTGTGCGATTTCCCTGTCGTTGATCTGATTAGTCTGATAATCATTTTCCTTTCCATTGTTTTGTTTAACCTTTTTCTCCGAGTTGTGTTAAACTTCTCGTTGTCATTTGACAAATCTGAATTTCCTCTGTTTCAGATGGACCGTTTGTTTCCACCGCGTCCTACGACACAGCTTGTGCTTCGCACTTGGGCTCGTAATACCCCTGGGTTTCCAGCTGTCCTGATCGCTCTCATGACCAGACTTGGCTACCGCTGGTACCCTGAGTTCATGGTTTACGAGGATTACCGCGAGTTTAATCAGGAACAGTACTATGCTGAAGTTCGGATTTATGATCGGCAGAATGACTCAGACACCGAGTTACACCTTTTTCACGGATTAGGCGTGACGATTGAGATGGCAGTACATGATGCCGCCTACTCTGCTGTCGCACGTCTTCGAGGACAGTTCAGTGATATCTTGGATGACTCTGAGTTCCGATACATTCCGTATGCCCCTGCTGGAGATGCTACCGGATACTACACAGCCATCTGTGCCCCGTACGAGCCTCGCCGATATGACCACCGCGTTCTGATTCAGTGCACTCAGGCTCTGGATCGCACTGTTCGGGCTCTCGCCGTCGAGTTGGTTGCCACTCGAGCACGTCTCTACGATGCTATGACGCAGTTGATGCCCGCTGTTCGTGCAGGGATACATCCGGAGCACATCCTTTACCCGCGCAGGACTCAGATGTATGCTGGTATTGACTGGCCTGCTGTTGGAGGTCACACACCTACACGTGGACCTCTTCTTACAGTTCGAGACCGGGTTCTGCATCAGAGTGCACATGGAGCACAGGATCCTTCCGCGACGAATATTCGTCGTCTGCACTCGCAGTTACCCCGTTACAGTGGTTTTCTCCGACGTTGATGTAGCCTTTGCTATGTCTCGTTGTGTACTTCCTTACCGCGTGCCTGTGCGCCGCCTAGTATGTCTAGCTTTTAATTTGCGCCGTTATGCTGTCCGCATGTACCCGACTTTGTGTATGGATCTGTATGTCTTAATCGACTACTGTTATGTATCTATTACACTGCTTAAGGTATTGTCGTGTTACATCATACTTGTCGCTAAACACTCGCAATTGCTTTTACTAAACTACCCCCTGTTGATACGTAGCAGGATGGTTAGACCAGGTGGTCGTGGTCGTGGTCGTACCCCTGAACGTCCACCACCGCCAGACTATATGGCAGCTATGATGCAACAGTTCGAGCTTAACCGCCAGTTCATGGTTGGAATCATGGCTCAGTTTCCGCATCAGAACAACCAGAACCAGAACCCAGCTTCAGTAACTTTGACAGAGTTTACGCGACTCAACCCAACGCAGTTTCGCAACTCTGACAAGCCCCTGGATGCCGATGACTGGCTCCGCGACATCACTCACGAGATGGAGTCTGCTAATGTCGTCCCCGCCAACTTTGTCACCTTCGCGGCCTTTTTCTTAAAGGGCCCCGCTGCTCAATGGTGGGACACACACAAGCGTACTCTGCCTGTTGGAACAGTCATCACCTGGTATGAGTTCCAGGCTGCTTTCCGTACACGTTACATCCCTCAAGCAATTATGGAACGCATGAAGACCCAGTTCCGCAACCTCACTCAGGGCAATAAAACCGTCGAAGCTTATCAGCGGGAATTTCTTGATCTCTCCCGCTATGCTGAAGAAGACATCGCCACAGATGCTCGCAGACAGGAGAAGTTCCGTAATGGACTACACCCTGACCTCAAGCTTGCACTAGCTGCTCAAGACATCAATGACTTCTCAACTCTAGTGAACAAGGCTATTCTCGTTGAGACCGCTCAGATGGAACACAAGGACTCGCAGAAGCGCTATCGTGATGCTGGCTCATCTTCGGGCTCAGCACCGAAGCGTAGAGTTTGGATTCCCAACAACGCGTTCCGTCCCAATGCCTCTGCGCCAAAGAACAATGCTGCACTACGTCTGCCTCCTCCACCACCGAGGCCGTCAAAGGCTCAAGCTATTCAAAACAATGCCCCTCTTCGTCCTGAAGATGGTTTGTGTTTCAAGTGCCGCAAACCAGGCCACCAGGCTAAAGACTGCCGCCAGACTCAGAATCAGTTAGATTTTCCTCGTGCTGGCCGTGGATATGGCCGTGGCAACAATCAGACCCGCAACTATAATACTGGGTCTGCTTCACGTGGTCATGGTCAAGCTTACAACATTGACATTGAAGAAGTCCAGGATCAACCTGCTACTGTGATGGGTACCCTTCTTGTCGACTCAGTACCTGCTTCTGTATTATTTGATTCAGGAGCATCGCATTCATTCATGTCTGAAGCATTTGCATTATCTCATGACATTGCATTCGAAAAGATGAACCTGCCAATAGTTGTCCGTACCCCTGGAGGCCAATGTCAAACCACTATGATGGCACATAATGTCCCTGTTGAAATCGAGGAATTTGAATTCCTAGCTTCCCCTATTATCCTGAAGTCTTCCACCATAGACCTCATACTCGGAATGGATTGGTTGAAAGCTCACATTGCTTCGATCAATTGTGCCACTAAAATTATCCAACTTCTTCACCCCTCCGATGAGATAGTGAACTACACTGCCCGAATTACTCGAGACGCTGAAGCTGAGGTATATGTTATGAATGCTTTGAACGCCTCACCTCTGGAAGGGATCGAGAACGTTCCTGTCGTTCGAGATTTTCCAGACGTCTTTCCAGAAGAACTTCCAGGAATACCCCCGGCTAGAGCTGTCGAGTTCGTCATCGACTTGAAGCCTGGCACCGTTCCTATTGCCAAGCGACCTTATAAGATGCCTCCGCATCACCTTCTTGAGCTTAAGGAAGAAATCGACAAGTCACTTAAGAGTGGTTTCATCCGCCCCAGTTCCTCTGCTTGGGGAGCACCTTCACTCTTCGTTAAGAAGAAGGATGGAACTAACCGATTGGTTCAGGATTACCGGCCCATTAACCAAGCCACAATCCAGAATAAATACCCACTGCCCCGGATCAATGATCTTTATGATCAACTCGCTAGATCATCGGTGTTCTCTAAACTCGACTTGAGGTTGGGTTATCACCAGATCCGTGTCCGTGAAGAGGACATTCCCAAGACTGCATTCGTCACTCGTTATGGCTCCTATGAATACACCGTCATGTCATTTGGCCTAACGAATGCCCCAGCTACGTTCTCCCGTCTGATGAATTATATATTCATGGATTACCTCGACAAATTCGTCGTGGTATATCTAGATGATATTCTGGTCTATTCTAAGAATAAAGAGGAACATGCTGAACATCTCTGCCTTGTTCTAGAAAGGCTCCGAGAACACCAGTTGTATGCCAAGTATTCCAAATGCGAATTTTGGCTTCCGGAAGTAACTTACCTTGTACATGTGATTTCCAAGGATGGGATTGCTGTTAACCCCGAACGAGTTCAGGCTATTCTCGACTGGACTCCCCCAAAGAATGTTAAGCAAGTCAGAAGTTTTCTCGGACTCGCTAGTTATTGCCGTCGATTCGTTGAGAACTTTTCCAAGATTGCAAAACCATTGACATATCTGCTTCACAAAGGTGTTAAATTTGAGTGGACAGAAAAATGTCAAGAAAGCTTTCAGACACTAAAAGATAAATTGACATCTGCCCCAGTACTAGCACCCCCGGATTCCCAAAAGGATTTCGTGATATACTGTGATGCATCTCGTCAAGGATTAGGCTGTGTCCTAATGCAAGAGCGCAAAGTGATTGCTTATGCCTCCCGACAATTGCGTCCTCATGAAGAAAATTATCCCGTGCATGATCTTGAACTTTCTGCGGTTATCTATGCCTTGAAGCTATGGCGACATTACCTTCTCGGTAACCGTTGCGAGATATACACGGATCACCAAAGCTTGAAGTATTTATATACTCAACCGGATCTGAACCTTCGTCAGCAAAGATGGCTCGAGACAATAGCCGATTATGATATGAATATCTCATACACCCCTGGCAAGGCAAATGTAATGGCCGATGCTTTGAGCCGCAAGGCTTATTGCAGCAACCATATGGTTCAGGAATCACAACCTCTTCTTTATGAAGAGTTTCGTAAATTGAACCTCCATATTGTTCCACAGGGTTATCTCAATACCCTCGTTGTCGAACCAGATTTAGAACACGGCATTAAGGTTATGCAAAGGTATGACACTGAAGTTGAAAAGATCAAGCGATACCTCGAGAAAGGAAAGCCGTCGGAATTCCATCTTGATGCAGATGGGATCCTATTTTTCCAACACCGTCTCTTCGTACCCAAGTTCAAGAATGAGAGGGAAAACGTTATGAAGGAAGCTCATGACACTCCCTTGTCCATTCACCCTGGTAGCACAAAGATGTACCGTGACATTTGTCAAAGATTCTGGTGGCCTAATATGAAGCGAGACATTGCTCGTTATGTTTCTGAGTGTGACGTTTGCCGCCGCGTTAAAGCCCAACATCAAAGGCCCGCAGGAGCTCTGCAACCCCTGGAAATTCCTGAATGGAAATGGGACAAGGTCCAAATGGATTTCATTACTGGTTTTCCCAAATCCCAGAAGGGTAATGATGCTATTTTTGTTGTCATTGACCGATTCTCTAAGGTTGCCCACTTTCTGCCTGTTAAGGAGACAATCACTGCTAGCCAGTTAGCAGACTTGTATGTTTCCCGAATTGTGTCACTCCACGGTGTTCCGTTGGAGATCAGTTCTGATCGTGGCAGCCTCTTCACCTCCAGATTCTGGAATAGTTTCCAAGAAGCTATGGGAACTCATCTGTCTTTCAGCACCGCTTTTCACCCTCAGTCACAGGGTCAAGTTGAACGAGTTAATCAAGTGCTCGAAGATATGCTTCGAGCTTGCGTCATCTCCTTCGGTAAGAAATGGGAGGAATCTCTCCCGTATGCCGAATTCTCTTACAACAATAGCTATCAAGCTAGTCTGAAGATGGCACCGTTTGAAGTTCTATACGGTCGTAAGTGTCGAACCCCTCTGAATTGGTCAGAAACTGGGGAACGCTCACTCGTCGGACCGGACATTATTCGGCAAGCTGAAGAACAAGTCCGTATTGTTCGTGAACATTTGAAATCTGCTCAGTCTCGTCAGAAGAGCAGCTATGACCGTAAGCACCAGGAAATGGTCTATCAACCTGGCGAACAAGCTTACCTTCGTGTCACTCCATTGAAAGGCACTCATCGGTTCGGAATCAAAGGCAAGTTAGCTCCACGCTACATTGGCCCGTTCCGTATTCTTGCCCGTCGAGGAGAAGTGGCATATCAGTTGCAATTGCCGCCAAACCTTTCTCAAGTACATGACGTCTTTCATGTATCCCAACTCCGCCGCTGCTTCAAGGATCCTATTCGAGCTGTGGATCATGAAGTGCTTGAATTACGGGAAGATCTGTCATATCCAGAATATCCCATCCGTATTCTTGATCAAGCTGAGCGTCGAACACGTCAAAAGTCAATCAAGTTCCTCAAGGTTCAGTGGTCAAATCATTCTGAAGATGAAGCCACTTGGGAACGCGAGGATCGTCTTCGCGAAGAATACCCCTCTTTCTTTCAGTCTTCCTCTTAATTCTCGGGACGAGAATTCTTAATAGATGAGGAGAGTTGTAACACCCCCGGTGATTAGCAACAGTAATCACTTTTGATAATGACATGTTAGCATGATCGACAGTGCATAATCATCATTAGCATCACATTGCATTTCAACTCCTAAGTCAAATTCAAATTTAAATGAAAGTGGAATATGAAAGTTGTCCAACATAGAAACTAAAATGTCAGATAAATAACAAATATTCCAGAGGCTATTCTAAAATTGAAACCAACATCATTGGAATTGGATAAGTGACTCGAACAACCTCAAACAGTGGATAAAGATAATATTTAATAACCATTTATTAAATCTGAAATAAATATGGAATTATGTTTTGTCCAAACTAATTTTAGGTGTTAGGGAATAATGCACTGGTATTTATGAAATAGGTCACACTTTTTACAAAAGCCATTTGGGGCCTAAACATTTAACAGTGGAGAAAAGAGAATAAAGAAAAAGGAAAAGAAACAGAAAAGGAAAAAAGAGCAACGCCCCCCCCCCCCCGGCCCAACTGGGCCGAAGCCCAGCCGGCCGGCCCACCTGCGTCGCCCCTGGCCTATAAGGCCCCCGGCCAAACCCTAGCCTCACCGACACCCCCTCCTCACTCGTTCGCCCCCCCCGATCCAGAAACTGGATCGGGCCGACGCCGCTCGCCGACGCCACCCCGCTCCCGCGCCGATCGGCCAGCGCCGACGCCGCCGCCACGCCGACGTCGCCCTGTCCTCTCCTCTTCCCCGACCAGCCGCCTATCGCTCGGTCGCCCCCTCCCTCGACTGGATCTGGATCGGGGCAAACCCCCGATCCCGTCGCCCGACGCCGCGACGACCTCGCCGCCGCCCGGAGCCCGTGCCTCCCCGCCGGCCTGCACCTCGTCTCCGTCGCCGTCGTCCCCGTCGACCGCCCCGACCCCCCCGCTGCCCCGTCCCTACGAGCACGGTGAGGCCCCAGGCCTCCCCCTCTCTGCTCCCGCACCTCGCCGCGCGCACCGCGCCCCCGTGCCGCCGCTCCGCCCGCGCGCACGTGCCCTGCCTCGCTACTGCTCGCGGATCTTGCCCCGCTTCGCCCCGCCGTGCCCGCTGTGCCGCGCCGCCCCTCGCTGCTGCTCCGGCCACCCCGCTGCCGCTGCTACTCTGCTCCGCCGCGCTCCGGCCCCGGCCGCGCCCAGCGCCCGCTCGCCCGTGCCCCGGGTTCGCCCGACGGGGCGCCGCGCCCGCACGCCTGTGACCCCCCCCCCTGGGCCACTGCCCAGTGGGGCCCAAACCCCCTGTGACGCTGACGAATGGGGCCCACGGCCCAGAAACGTTTTAGGAAAAATAATGAAAATAAAAATAAATAATTAAAATAATTAATTAATTAATTAGTTAATTAATCCTGATTAGGTTAATTTAATTAAGTAGTTAGTGTTAATTAAACAGTAATTTAATTAGTTAATACCTAATTAACCTAACAGCCTATGACAGGTGGGACCCACCCTGTCAGGTGGCTGCTGACGTCAGCATGATGTCATGCTGACGTCATCAATCACTGTTTCGGATAATGTTGAATTAAATAATTAATTAAATTTCAGAAATTAATAAAAACTTTAGAAAATCATATCTTTTAAACCGTATCTCCGATGAAAATATTTTATACATGAAACTTGCTCAGAACGACGATACGAGCCCGGATACGCCCTCCGTATTCCCATCAGACGCCCGCAGCTATAAGAACATTGAACTTTTAGAACGATTTCGATAAATGAATAGTGTCCAACTTTAATTAAATAAATCCGAATAAATTCCTAAATTAACTAAATCATTTAGTTAGGCAGTAGAACACCCCGGCATATCATTTAGGCATGTCATACATATTGTTTGCATTATTGCCGTGAATTTATTGTTTCTCTCCCCCTCCTTCTCTCTCGATAGACGCCGAGACCGACGTCGCTGCTGTCGAGTACGACTACGCTACTGACGAGCAGCCCGTTGACGACCTCCCTCTCTTGCCAGAGCAACCAGGCAAGCCCCCCCCCTTGAGCATTCCAGATATCGCCCATTCTATTCTCCTGCTTGCATTAGAATTTCGCTACTGTTAATGTATGCTCCTATTCTGATGCATAGCCTGCTGTTGTAACCTGTTCATTGCTACTTTACCTGCCTATGATAAACTGTTTAGTATAGGTTGGTATGAACCATCTGTGACCCCACCACCTTACTTCGTCGCCCCCGCTTGTTCATCGACGACTCGATCAACGTGATCGTCGATCAGAGACAGACGCCTCACTTCACACCCCCCTTAGTTGTACGACTCTGCGTAGTAACTATCGAGTGCCGAGGGTGATACCTCGTAACGCACTCCTGATGAATACTCTGCAGCATAGATGTACGGCCGTGGTCATCGAGGGTGATTCCTCCTTCTCCATGTCCGATACGACTCTGTCGTGCAACCCCTCAGTGTGAACCTCGAGGGTGATACCTCATACGTTCACCCTGATGATTATGACCACACGGTTACTTGACCTTTGTCACAGGCGGGTCCACCCTGGTGGGTACCCGCTGGGGATCTATGATTTCGGGTGTGCCGGAAGGGCACTCGAGTGTGACATTGTGGCGGAGCATCAGAGACTCTGATTGTCTCCGCTTGATACTAATTGAGCCTATTGGATTTGGGTGTGTGATCTGAGTGGGTCGACGTGCCCTATACGCACTACCACCACGCGGGATAATGGTTATGGGGCCCTCTGCGATGTACGTTTCGCCGAAAGCTTATCAGACGTCACGATTCACCGTGCGGGCTGATCGTCGGGATTGGGCTGGATACTTCACTGGCGAGTTCAGTGTCGCGCCTGCACCCCGGCCAGCCACGCAACGCGCAGGGTGCCCAGGGCGATGGCCCGAGACCCCTGGGTGCATAGGTTAGTCCGGCGTGCTGACCTCTCTGCTGAGCCTAGGTAGAGCGCTGCTTCGTGTTGATCTTTCGAGGACGGGCATTACCCAGCAAGTATGTCCGGCCAGAGTTGATCGAGTGTGTTGGGTAACAGTAGTGCACCCCTGCAGGGATGAATCTTCTATCGATAGCCGGTCCTACGGTAAAGGACGCTCAGTTTGTGTATCCCGATCTACCTACTTAAACTGGATACTTGTTACTTAATTGAAGCTTCGGGATTACTTTCTCGCTGGGAGTCGAGGAAGGATCTTTGAGCTGTACTTCAACATGTTTGCTAAATAAAGTGCTATTCTACTCTCTTCTACTGCTGCAAGATGATGGCTTTGAGAAGATGTTTGAAGATGCTAGTCTTCGATAGGACTAGGCCTTTCTCTCTATTCTGGCATTTCTGCAGCCCAGTCCACATATACAGCCTTTTCTCCATTGATAATGTTGCATATGTAGTATAGATCCTTGCTTGCTGAGTACTTCGGATGAGTACTCACGGTTGCTTTATTTTCTCTTTTCCCCCATATACCCCACCTTGATGATACACCAGACGATGGAGTCCAGGAGCCAGCCGCCACCACCGGAGCCTACTACCAGGCGGGTCCAGAGGGCACGTACTACTGGATCGAGCCATCTGACCAGGAGTAGGATCGGAGGCTCCCAGGCAGGAGGCCAACGCCTTTCGATCTAGTGTCGCTGTTTGTGCTAGCCTTCTTAAGGCAGAACTTGTCTAACTATGTCTGTACCCAGATATTATTTGTATGACTGACTTATGTATTCGGATCTTCGGATCCCTGGTCTGTAATATTGTGGACCTCCGTTTATTTGTGTTTAGAGTTGTGTTGTGATATCTTCCCGTGAGTCCCTGGGCTTGATCGTACACGTTTGCGTGTATGATTAGTGTACGATTGAACCGGGGGCGTCACACCAGCGCCCCCCCCCCCCTCGTCGTGGCCCCGACTGGCCGCGTCCAGTTCGGGCGCCCCGCAGCGCCCCAGCGCCCGCTCGCCCGCGCGCCCGTGCACGCTGTGGCCAGGGCCACTGACCACTGGGCCAGTGCCCCCCTGGCCCAATGACATGTGGGGTCCGGTCCCACCGAACGTTTTAGAAAAAGAAAAATAAATAAATAAAAAAATAATTGATAAAAACAATTAATTAATTAATCCTAATTAGGTTAATCTAATTAACTAATTAGTGTTAATTAAATAGTAATTAGTAATTAACTTAATTAACCGCTGACATCAGCATGAGGTCATGCTGATGTCATCATCAGCACAGTTTCGGATAATGTTGAATTAAATAATTAATTAAATTCCAGAAATTAATAAAAACTTTAGAAAATCATATTAAATAAACCGTAACTCCGATGAAAATAATTTATATATGAAACTTGCTCAGAATTTCGATACGAACCCGAATACGTCCTTCGTATTCCCGTCAGACGCCCGCAGCTATAAGAACATTGAACTTTTAGACCGATTTCAGTAAATGAATAGTGCCCAACTTTAATTAAATAAATCCGAATAAATTCCTAAATTAACTAAATCATTTAGTTAGGCAGTAGAACACCCCGGCATATCATTTAGACATGTCATACATGTTGTTTGCATTATTGCCGTGAATTTATTGTTTCTCTCCCCCTCCTTCTCTCTCTCTCGATAGACGCTGAGACCGACGGCGCTGCACCTGGATACGACTACACTACCGACGAGCAGCCCGTTGACGACCTTCCCCTCTTGCCAGAGCAACCAGGCAAGCCCCCCCCTTGAGCATTCCAGATATCGCCCATTCTATTCTCCTGCTTGCATTAGATTTTGCTACTGTTAATGTATGCTCCTATTCTGATGCATAGCCTGCTGTTGTAACCTGTTCATTGCTACCTTACCTGCCTATGATAAACTGATTAGTATAGGTTGGTAGTGAACCATCAGTGACCCCACCACCTTACCCTTGTTGCCCCTGCTTGATCATCGACGACTCGATCAACGTGATCGTCGACTAGAGACCGACACCTCACTTCACACCCCCTTAGTTGTACGACTCTGCGTAGTAACTATCGAGTGCCGAGGGTGATACCTCGTAACGCACTCCCGATGAATACTCTGCAGTGTAGCTGTTCGGTCGTGGTCATCGAGGGTGATTCCTCCTTCTCCACTTCCGATACGACTCTGTCGTGCAACCCTCAGTGTGAACCTCGAGGGTGATACCTCATACGTTCACCCTGATGATTTGACCACACGGCTACTTGACCTTTGTTACAGGCAGGTCCACCCTGGTGGGTACCCGCTGGGGATCTATGATTTCGGGTGTGCCGGAAGGGCACTCGAGTGTGACATTGTGGCGGAGCATCAGAGACTCTGATTGTCTCCGCTTGATACTAATTGAGCCTATTGGATTTGGGTGTGTGATCTGAGTGGGTCGACGTGCCCTATACGCACTACCACCACGCGGGATAATGGTTATGGGACCCTATGCAAAGTACGTTTCTCCGAAAGCTCGTCTGACGTCACGATTCACCGTGCGGGCTGATTGTCGGGATTGGGCTGGATACTTCACTGACGAGTTCAGTGTCGCGCCTGCACCCCGGCCAGTCTCGCAACGCGCAGGGTGCCCAGGGCGATGGCCCGAGACCTCTGGGTGCATAGGTTAGTCCGGCGTGCTGACCTCTCTGCCGAGCCTAGGTAGGGCGCTGCTTTGTGTTGATCTTCCGAGGACGGGCATTACCCAGCAAGTGTGTCCGGCCAGAGTTGATCGAGCGTGTTGGGTAACAGTAGTGCACCCCTGCAGGGATGAATCTTCTATCGATAGCCGGTCCTACGGTAAAGGACGCTCAGTTTGTGTATCCCGATCTACTACTTAAATTGGATACTTGTTACTTAATTGAAGCTTCGGGATTACTTTCTCGCTGGGAGTCGAGGAAGGATCTTTGAGCTGTACTTCAACATGTTTGCTAAATAAAATGCTATTCTACTCTCTTCTACTGCTGCAAGATGATGGCTTTGAGAAGATGTTTGAAGATGCTAGTCTTCGATAGGACTAGGCCTTTCTCTCTATTCTGGCATTTCTGCAGCCCAGTCCACATATACAGCCTTTTCTCCATTGATAATGTTGCATATGTAGTATAGATCCTTGCTTGTTGAGTACTTCGGATGAGTACTCACGGTTGCTTTATTTTCTCTTTTCCCCCATATACCCCACCTTGATGATACACCAGACGATGGAGTCCAGGAGCCAGACGCCACCACCGGAGCCTACTACCAGGCGGGTCCAGAGGGCACGTACTACTGGATCGAGCCAGCTGACCAGGAGTAGGATCGGAGGCTCCCAGGCAGGAGGCCAACGCCTTTCGATCTAGTGTCGCTGTTTGTGCTAGCCTTCTTAAGGCAGAACTTGTCTAACTATGTCTGTACCCAGATATTATTTGTATGACTGACTTATGTATTCGGATCTTCGGATCCCTGGTCTGTAATATTGTGGACCTCCGTTTATTTGTGTTTAGAGTTGTGTTGTGATATCTTCCCGTGAGTCCCTGGGCTTGATCGTACACGTTTGCGTGTATGATTAGTGTACGATTGAACCGGGGGCGTCACAATCTCTTTAATCCCTTATTGTAATCTATCTTCGGAAACCCTAACCCTACCGGTGTCTATATAAACCGAGGGTTGTAGTCCTTAGGGCTAGAGCTACATTCATCACCTCAAATCCTTAGGGTTTAGCTCATGCTGATCTCGAGGTAGATCTACTCTAAACCATACTATACATCCAATATAATCAAGAAGGACGTAGGTATTACCTCTTCGAGAGGGCCCGAACCTGGGTAAACACTATGTTCGTCGTCCCTTGTTCCCCATCGATCCCAGATCCACAGCTCGGGACCCCCTACCCCGAGGTCTGCCGGTTTTGACACCGACATTGGTGCTTTCATTGAGAGTTCCGCTGTGCGGTCGCCCAAAGGATCGATGGCTCGCCTGATCATAGGATAAGGCATCGGATCCAGGGGCTTCTTCGTCCCCGGTCAACTCTTCGCATTTGGCAGCATCATGCTGCACACCGACCCGACTGGCCTTCTGGGTCAGATCGACACCTTCGCTCCCGAACACCGAATTCGATTCGGTGGTCTGGAGTACGTTGCGGACACGCGGGGTGATCTGGTCTTCACCGGATTCACTTCCCCCTCCCGCACCCTCTCCATGCCCGCTCCGGAGTCCCCCTCCGATCCGATCTGTAGATCGGCCTCAACAGCTTCGAGCCAGGAGAGCTCCGCTTCGAGCGGGAGCCAGACTCTGCCTTCGTCCGGACCCATCATGACTGCGGAGGACCTATCCTCGACCTTCGAGGCAGAATCAAGAGGCAGAAGCCAAGAGTCAATCTCGACCGAACTTTCCCTTCACGACACTCACCTGGCCTTGAGCCCTTACGACAAAGCGGCGGCCAATGGCCAAGGGTCACCCCCGGCCCAAAGCAGCTCGACCTCAAACCCCGGCGGGGAAGCCACACGCAAGGACCAAAGCCCGTCCTTGACCTCCAGTGACGATCTAGACCCCGTGAAGGATCCGGCTCCACACCCCGAGCTTAGCACGGCCAGCGGAAACCAAGGACCGGCCAGGGCACTGACTGCCCCCCACCCCGTTACATCGGAATTTGGCCCGGAGCCCTCGAGTTCGGCGACCCTCGCAATGTTAAACGAGGCGCTAGACCGAATTCAGAAAATGACCATCCAGGAGGACCTGTCCTCCGCCTTCAATCACCAACCCTTCGAGGCGTACCATAGGGAATTTTGCATCCCACCCACCACCCACTTGGTAGCCACTATCGATGATTTAACCGATATGCTAGACTATAATTCGGAGAATGCCGAATACATGGACGAGGAGGGCGGAGCCACGGCATAAACGATCCCCCCCCCCCCGGTCACCGGCCGCTAGTCGGCCACATCCACCTACGATATTTACATGGTGGACACCCCCCAGGACGGCGATGGCACTCCTGATCCGGACCAAGGCAAGCCCAGAGATGAGCCGCCCAAACGCCAAAAACAGCGTCGTCGATCAAAGCCACGTCGAAGCCATGCGAGCAACGTGGACTCTGCGGAGAACGGCATCGTAAATAATACGAATGACCTCGCCGGAGACGCAGCCAACGAACATCATCAGGATGACCCCGCGGGGCAGGAGGACCCGCTCAATCTAGAAAACCCCGATGACTTCGAGGATAGCAACTACCTCCCACTCTCTGAAGAGGAGGCCAGTCTCGGGGATGATGATTTCATCGTCCCCAAAGACCCCCTGGAGCAGGAACGGTTCAAACGAAGGCTTTTAGCCACCGCCCGCAGCCTAAAGAAACAAAAACGCAAAATCAAAGCCGAACAGGACACCCTCAACGACTGATGGACTAAAGTCCTAGCTGCCGAAGAGGGGTATGGCCGCGAACAGCCAACCAAGAGTTATCCCAAGTGAAGGCTACTGCCGCAGTTCGACGACGAGGCCATAGAGCCAACACGTCTGACATACACAAGCGCCGAACAGCCGGACCGCCCCTCTAGAGGGCAGGACAGGGAAGCTAACAAGGCCGAACACCCAGCCGCCCCACCTCGCCGTTACGGCAAGGATCAAGTATGGCCCACTTACAAGTACGACCTCTGCCATGACCTAGACACTCGAGGAGGACGTACCAGGTCCATCTACGGACCCAGAGAAGACCCGCCCGCTTACCGGGAAGGATAATACAATTGGCTAACCCGAAATGATAGAATCCGGGAGCAGCAGCAGGTTCGGAGGGCCGAAGACCTCCGACGCGATGTAGCCCGAGTTCGGGGCGCCTCACACCCCCTGTGCTTCACAGAGAGGGTAATGCAACACCAATTCCCGGAAGGCTTCAAGCCTATGAACATCGAATCATACAACGGAACCACAGATCCAGCCGTATGGATAGAGGATTTCCTCCTCCACATTCACATGGCGCGAGGAGATGACCTTCACGCCATTAAATATTTGCTGCTAAAGCTTAAAGGTCCAGCTCGACACTGGTTGAACAACCTTCCCGAAGACTCTATAGGCTGCTGGGAAGAGCTTGAGGATGGCTTTCGAGCAAACTTTCAGGGCACCTATGTCCGGCCTCCGGATGCTGATGACCTAAATTGCATCACACAATAGCCCGGAGAATCTGCCCGACAATTTTGGAACCGATTCCTGACCAAGAAAAACCAGATTGTCGACTGTCCGGATGCCGAAGCCTTGGCCGCCTTCAAGCATAGTGTCAAGGATGAATGGCTCGTATGGTAGCTCGGCCAGGACAAACCAAGAACTATGGCAGCCCTTACTTCTCTCATGACCCGCTTTTGCGCGGGCGAAGACAGTTGGCTTGCTCGCAAAAACACCAACCCCGACACACCCGGCACCTCCAAGGTTCGGGACAGAAATGGAAAGCCCCGACGCAGCAAGAATAAATTGTCGCCACAATGACGGCGAGGCCGAGGATACGGCAGTAAATGCCGGATTCTGAAACCAGAAGTCTGGACCCCGAAAGAAAGCCCCTAAAGGCAACAGTGACGGCCCATCCAGACTGGACACAATTCTGGACAGGCCTTGTCAGATCCACGGCACATCAGAGAAGCCCGTCAACCACTCCAACCAAAACTGTTGGGTGATCAAACAGGCCGGCAAACTCACAGCCGAAGACTCGGGCAAAAGCCCACGAAGCAAGGATGGTGATGAGCTCCGCAGGCCAAATAGTGGAGGCCAGAAACCCTTCCCTTCCAAGGTCAAGACGGTAAACATGATCTATGCAACCCACATACCGAAGAAGGAGAGGAAGCAAGCGCTACGAGACGTGTATTCCGTCGAGCCAGTAGCGCCGAAGTTCAATCCATAGTCGGCTTGCCCGATCACGTTCGATCGCAGGGACCATCCGACCAGCATACGCCATGGACGGTCCACAGCCTTGGTGCTTGACCCCATCATCGATGGATTCCACCTCACTAGAGTCCTCATGGACGGAGGTAGCAGCCTCAATCTAATATACGAAGATACAGTGAGGAAAATGGGGATCAATCCGTCAAGGATCAAACCCAGTAACACCACCTTTAAGGGGGTCATTCCGGGAGTGGAGGCCCGCTGCACAGGCACTGTGACGCTTGAGGTAGTGTTCGGCTCTCCGGTTAACTTCTGAAGCGAGGACTTGATCTTCGACATCGCACCCTTTCGCAGCGGCTATCACGCCCTCCTCGGCCGAACAGCGTTCGCCAAATTCAATGTCGTTTCGCATTACGCGTACCTCAAGTTGAAGATGCCCGGTCCTTCGGGCATCATAACTATCAACGGTAACACAGAACGCTCACTTCAAACCGAAGAGCACACTGCGGCCCTAGCGGCCGAAGACCAAACCGGTCCATACAGGTCCGGATGCCGACCCGCCGTAAAGGCCGGCGACAACAGTAAACGGGTTCGAACCCATTCCCCGTCATGGGAACCCGCATGCGTTCGCCGCAAATAGGGATACGTGCCCCACGGCACACCCACATTCTTCTCACTCCACATGCCTCGTCAGCACAATTTCCCACTCAAAATACCATGGGCAGTCGTGAGGCATATATCAATAAATCTGAATTACATGTTCGGCTAACCCGAACTTCAGCACTACCTCGTCTCCGGATGACCCGGGGGCCAATTCCGGAACCCCCCCCCCTCCCAGAAGCATAAAGCTCCACCGGCAGGATCCCCGCCCCTCAAGGTCTCATCGAAGGTCCCAATCCACACCTCCCAGAAGCAAAGGCGCAGACGTGCAGCGAGGCACAGTGAAGGCTTCGACTCACGCATCAAGGCCCTGCGTAAACCTTTATTCTGTAAAACTTTTTTATTTTTTATAATTCCTTGGCAGTCCGAATTGTATGGTTAGACGTCTGGAGCTTACGAGAAATAATAAAAACGCCCTTTATGGTGTTCGGATATCTGCATCTTGCGATTTTCTATCCCCTTTCTGATTCTCCACTCGCTCTTCGAACAGCCCGGCATGAAAATATATTCGTTCAACTAACTAAGAGTTCAATTTACACATCAGCTCCATATCTTAAAGTCCGACACATCCTTCTGCTAGGTGTTCGGCGTCTCGGATATTGCACTATATGCATCAAGTTCCGAACTATGTCTTGGGTCAATAGTTGGGTTGCCCGGCTCCTGTGCTTGCCCCTTATGTTCCGCATGTTCGACTAAGAGGGCAAAGGGAGAACCCCTGTGATTGTACTTCTAGCTCGCCCGGTCAAGTACCTCAGGAGGAGAAAGCCGAAAACTGACCATCATAGTAAGCGCGAACTGATCAGCGATCCGATGACGAGGTTTGACTCTAAAAAATCGTTGGCGATTTTGCCGTATCACACGAAGGGTTCATCTTAACACAAACCATGTGATTGGAAAGGGTAGGCATTCGCCCCCAAGTACATTACAAAATACATGGGGCTAATCCTTAGCCCCCACCGTTAAGCTCCTAAGGCTAAGTGAAAGCAGTAAAACCGAATAGTCCGATTGCCTAGTTTCGCTCGCGCACTACTGCCTCTGGGTACAAAGACGTTGGCTAAGGGTAATAGTGCGGTGATAAAACACCCCTCGTGATATTCACTTGGGGGCTGAAGCCGACAACTGGTAGCTTTCAGAATAAACACATGGCCGCACAGGAGTCAAAATTAAATCATGACAATATAAAATAAGTCAGGCGGACGCATAATAAAGCATAAGGTCCACTTGGTACAAACTTAATACAATCACTCAAGCATTACATCTTTCGAAGACTGGCCCTCTATCGTTCACGCACCGTTCATCACCTATACAAAGTACTGCTTAGGGCGGCCATGCTCTTTTCCCTTGGGCGGAGGACCAGTGGCCATGTCCGTTGGATTAATCTTCGGCCAATGCACCATGGTCTTAGCAAAAGCAAGCCTCGCCCCCTCAAGGCACGCTGAGCGCTTCATGGCGTCAATCTGGAGCGGTGCCTCCCGCAGTTTCTGCACAAGGCCGAAGTACATGTCCGGAATGGGCTCGGCAGGCCACAAACTGACATAGAGGTCCTTCACGGCCAGCTCAGACATTCGATGCATCTCCATCAGCTGCTTCATTTGATCGCTGAGCAGGGGAGGACGCTCGGAATCTGGAAACTGTGACCAGAAGAGTGATGTCTACTATGCAACTTTATTCTTGTAGACTCGTGTTGGGCCTCCAAGCGCAGAGTTTTGTAGGACAGTAGCAACTTTCCCTCAAGTGGATGACCTAAGGTTTATCAATCCGTGGGAGGCGTAGGATGAAGATAGTCTCTCTCAAACAACCCTCCAACCAAATACAAGAAATCTCTTGTGTCCCCAACACACCCAATACAATGGCAAATTGTATAGGTGCACTAGTTCGGCGAAGAGATGGTGATAAAAGTGTAATATGGATGGTAGAAATATATTTTTATAATCTGAATAAATAAAAACAGCAAGGTAGCAAGTGACAAAAGTGAGCACAAACGGTATTGCAATGCTTGAAAACAAGGCCTAGGGTCCGTACTTTCGCTAGTGCAATCTCTCAACAATGCTAATATAATTGGATCATATAACCATCCCTCAAAGTGCGATGAAGAATCACTCCAAAGTTCCTATCTAGCGGAGAACATAAGAATAAATTGTTTGTAAGGTACGAAACCACCTCAAAGCTATTCTTTCCAATCGATCTATCCAAGAGTTCGTACTAAAATAACACCAAAGCAAATTCAGATTCATAATGCTCAATCCAACACAAAGAACCTCAAAGAGTGCCCCAATATTTCTACCGGAGAAACAAAGACAAGAACGTGCATCAACCCCTATGCATAGATTACCCCAATGTCACCTCGGGAATCCGCGAGTTGAGTGCCAAAACATATATCAAGTGAATCAATACGATACCCCATTGTCACCACAGGTATTCATAGCAAGACATACATAAAGTGTTTTCAAATCCATAAAAGTATTCAATCCGATAAAACAAAATCTCAAAGGGAAAACTCAATTCATCACAACAAGATAGAGAGGGGAAAACACCATATAATCCGACTATATTAACAAAGCCCGCGATACATCAAGATTGTGCATCTCAAGAACACGAGAGAGAGAGAGAGATTAAACACATAGCTACTGGTACAAACCCTCAGCCCCGAGGGTGGACTACTCCCTCCTCATCGTAGTGGCCGCCGGGATGATGAAGATGGCTACCGGTGATGATCTCCCCCTCCGGCAGGGTGTCGGAACAGGGTCTAGATTGGATCTCGTGGATACAGAGGCCTTGCAGCGGCGGAACTTCTGATCTAGGGCTACCCCGAGGGTTTTTGGAATATTTGACGATATATAGGGCGAAGAGGGGGTACGGGAGGCCACCGAGGTGGGCACAACCCACCGGGGCGCGCCTGGGGGCCCAGGCGTGCCCTGGTGGGTTGTGCCCCCCTCGGGGCACCCCCCAGGTGCTGCTCTGGCCCATTGGATGTCTTCTGGTCCATAAAAAATTCACAAAAAGTTTCGCGGTGTTTGGACTCTGTTTGATATTGATTTCCTGCGATGTAAAAAACAAGCAAAAAAATAGCAACTGGCACTGGGCACTGGGTCAATAGGTTAGTCCCAAAAAATGATATAAAGTTGCTATAAAATGATTGCAAAACATCCAAGAATGATAATATAGCAGCATGAATACTTCATAATTTATAGATACGTTGGAGACGTATCAGCATCCCCAAGCTTAATTCCTACTTGTCCTCGAGTAGGTAAATGGTAAAAGAAATAATTTATGAAGTGTGAATGCTAGCAAAGTGCATAAGTTTGATCAATGATAACTTCATTCACTTTCCCTAGCATCATAACAGCAACTCTTTCTCATAAAACTCATCATGACAAAGTAGCAACCAATTCACATGTTAAGGTTCAAACAATGAATTCTCTTGAAACTCAACAACCTATATTCTTAGTCACCAAACAATTGCAATTCAACTTATTCAACAGAGTCTAAGTAAGAGCTCCACATACTCAACCATCCTATAGTCTTCTATGATTGCTAACACTCACCGCATACACATGAGCAAAACATTTCAACCAGACACATAGAAAGATAGGGGCTTATAATTTCGCCTCCCAACGTATTCACCTCAAGGGTGATGTCAACAATAATAACTCATGCTACCCATATCCAACTGGATATATGTGCCTAGATCTTTCCTCACCACATGATGCTTGCCAAAAGAGAAAAATAAAAAGGAAAAGAGAGAAAAACTTTGACTCTTGCATGAAAGTAAATACATAAAAGTAAAAGGTAGGCCTTCGCAGAGGGAAGCAGAGGTTGCCATGCGCTTTTTGTTTGTATGCTCAACCCCTTAGTGCAAAAGAACGTCACATTATATTGCCCCTTGTGATGGAAACCTTTATTATGCAATCTATCGCTTTTATTTCTTTACCATCACAAGTTCGTACAACGCTCAATTTTCTCTTACACTAAATGATCTTACACTTTTAGAAGCAATTTTTATTGCCTTATTGCACCGATGACAACTTACTTGAAGGATTTTACTCAATCCATAGGTAGGTATGGTGGACTCTTGAAAATAAGATTTGGGTTTAAGGGTTTTTTGATGCACAAGTAGTATCTCTACTTAGTGCGGAATTTTTGGCTAGCAAAGATGGGGGGCAAGCACCACATGTTGAAGGATCTATGACAATATAACTTCTATGTGAATATGAACAAACATAAATCATTACGTTGTCTTCCTTGTCCAACGTCAACAATTTTGGCATATAATATTTTGATGGGGGCTCACAATCACAAAAGATTTCCAAGATAGTGTATTTGCATGTGAAAGTTCTCTTCCTTCTACTAATCATTCATGAATTGCTTGTATGACCAATATTGTGATTGTCAAGCCACAAAAGATTTCACTTTCTAAACCCAATGTGAAGCTACCACTAGGCATGATATGAACATATAATTTCAACTTCATGATATTCAATTCATTCACAATTTACTCATAGGATATAAGTGAAGCACAAGAGTAAATGACAAGCTACTCCAAAAAGATATAAGTGAAGATCAAGCGAGTAGTTAAGTAAATAGGTAGCTAATTGTGGACTCTCTCTTATTTAAAAACTTTCAGATCTAAGTATTTTATTAAAAAAGCAAGCAAAACAAAACAAAATGACATTCCAAGAATAGTACAACTCATGTGAAGAAGCAAAAACTTAGGCTCAACCGATACTAACCGATAATTGTTGATGAAGAAAGGTGGGATGCCTACCGGGGCATCCCCAAGCTTAGATGCTTTAGACTTCTTGAAATATTATCTTGGGATGCCTTGGGCATCCCCAAGCTTGAGCTTTTGTGTCTCCTTAATTCCTTTTATATCACGGTTTCCCTAAATCTTAAAAACTTCATCCACACAAAACTCAACAAGAACTCATGAGATAAGTTAGTATAAACCAATGCAAAAACCTTATCATTCTCTACTTTAGCAAATCACTAAAATTATTATTCAACATTGCATACTAAATGCCTCTACATATTTAATACTCCTATCCTCAAATAGAATCATTAAACAAGCAAACATATGCAAACAATGCAAACGTAACAGCAATCTGCCAAAACAGTACAGTCTGTAAAGAATGCAAGAGTATCAATACTTATTTAACTCCAAAAATTATGAAAATTTACCACACTGTAGAAAATTTATCATATATTACTGTTAAAAAAGTTTCAACATTTTATCACATTCTGACTTTTCTAGGGAATTTTTGCAACATCGATAAACTTTCTGTTTTGAAACAGCAACTCATATACTTGCAAAATGAGCATGGTAAAGGCTATCCTTGACATTTTTATTGGCAATAATGATGCAAAACATTATTATAAATAACAGCAAGAAAATCCTAACAAGAAAATGACACTCCAAGCAAAACACATATCATGTGACGAAAAAAATGTAGCTCCAAGTGAGGTTACCGATAATGTTGGAGATGAAAGAGGGGATGCCTTCCGGGGCATCCCCAAGCTTAGTTGCTTGGATATTCCTTGAATATTACATTGGGGTGCCTTGGGCATCCCCAAGCTTAGGGTCTTGTCACTCCTTATTCTCCTCATATCGACATCTCACCCAAAACTTGAAAACTTCAATCACACAAGACTCAACGGAACTTCGTGAGATAGGTTAGTATGATAAAGAGCAAACCATTTCACTTTGGTACTGTCAAAGACAAGATTCATAATTGTTTCCACACAATGAATACTGTAGCATATCATTTCCACAATTTTTATTCAGCAATATAAGCCATAGAAACTAGAAAACAAGCAAACTATGCATTGAAAACAGAATCTGTCAAAAACAGAACAGTCTGTTGTAATCTGTACTCCAACCATACTTCTGATACTCCAAAAATTCTGAAAACTTAGGAAAACGTAAAGAATTTGTATATATATCACCTGTAAAAAATTCAGATCAAAAGCACGTTCCAGTTAATTTTCAAAATTCCTGGACTGAGCACAAAAGTTTCTGTTTTTGCACAGATTCAAGTCAACTATCATCCACACTATCCCAAAGGCTTTACTTGGCACTTTATTGAAACAAAAGCAATAAAACATGATTACTACAGTAGCATAATCATGTGAACACACAAAAACAGTAGGTAAAAGTGTTGGTTTGTCTCCCAACAAGTGCTTTTCTTTAATGCCTTTTAGCTAGGCATGATAAGTTCAATGATGCTCGCATAAAAGATAAGGATTGAAACATAACAAGAGCATCATGAATCATAAGTTCCTCTCTCATAATAATTTTCAGTAGTATCATGAATAGATTCATCAATATAACTATCACATAAAACATTCTTTTTATGATCCCCAAGCATAGAAATTTTATTACTCTCCACATAAGAAAATTTCTCCTCATTCACAATGGTGGGAGTATCATATGAAACTCGAATACTATAAATTGTTCCCACATTAAAAAGGTAATGTTCAGGAAAAGGGTAATCATAACTATGACAAGTTTTATAAATATAATCATCACTACTTTTTATAACATAAGTATCATCACAATAATCATCATAAGTAGCAACTTTGTTCTCATCATAGATAGGAGGCATGCAATCATCATAGCAAATTTGATCATTCAAAGTAGGGGGACTAAAAAGATCATATTCATTAAGCATAGCATCCCCAAGCTTGGGACAAACATTAATTGCAGCAAATAAATTCTCAAACATGTCATTCTCATCAAACATAGCATCCCCAAGCTTGTGGCTTGGCATATCATAAGCATAATCACCCTCATCATTAATAGTATGAATAGCACCAACGGTATAACAATTGTTATCATCATAATTTCCCAAGTTGGTGCCAAAAATATTTTCAAGATTATAAGAAGTATCATTATCTTCCCAATCATAATCATCACAACAAGCAATAGACATAACAAAATCATCATCAAGTGCATCATCTTCCATAATTAATTTTGATTCATTTTCATGAGGCACAACAATAATAGAGGCAACATCGTTTGGGAGAGATACCTTTTTACCTTTATTCTTTCTTCTTTTCTTCTTCTTCACCACATCATATGTGGATTTAATAAATCTTTTCAAGCTTCTTATTGATGAGATTGGTTGAATAGGGAGCTCCTCCTCGTTACCTGATTCATCATAATAAACACTAGGAGGGTATTGGGAAATATTTTCCCTTTCATTAGTACTCTCTTCATATTCTATTTGTTTTCTTGTCTTTAGATAGTTGGCAACATAAGGATTCTCAATGCAATTTACCGCACAAAACATATAAATTTCCTCTAGATCAAAATCAAGAAATCTCTCGAGATTAAATTTTGGAATACCCTTAGTTATACGTTTCATTTCTTCATACCCCAAAAGAAGACTAAGCTCTTTATGATGCTCAAGGGTAATAAAGTTATCACAATTTTTGGACACGATTTGATCATGAAAGAATTTGCATTGGAGATTTAAATGATCATGTTCATTGCAAAGTTCACAAGGATGGCGAAAAATATTAAATCTTTCAGCACAATCATCTAGCCTCTCTTGCAATTTTTTAGTTTATAAATATTTATGCCTCTTACAAAATCTATCTTCCCTTTTTGGTGTGCAATTGCACTCCCAATTCACTCCGCAAAAATTAACATTCGTATAGGAGACATTTTTCTCATGACTAGTGCAATAATCATTAGCATTTTGGATATTCAAGGAATTCATACTAACAACATTGCAATCATGCTCATCATTCAAATATTTTGTGCCAAACATTTTATTGACTTCTTCTTCTAGCAATTGAGCACAATTTTCTGATCCATCATTTTCAAGAAAGATATTATAAAGATGATCAATAATATGATGCAACCTCAATTCCATTTTTTTATGTAGTTTTCTTTTATAAACCAAACTAGTGATAAAACAAGAAACTAAAAGATTCAATTGCAAGATCTAAAGATATACCTTCATGCACTCACCTCCCCGGCAATGGCGCCAGAAAAGAGCTTGATGTCTACTACGCAACTTTATTCTTGTAGACTCGTGTTGGGCCTCCAAGCGCAGAGTTTTGTAGGACAGTAGCAATTTTCCCTCAAGTGGATGACCTAAGGTTTATCAATCCGCGAGAGGCGTAAGATGAAGATGGTCTCTCTCAAACAACCCTGCAACCAAATACAAGAAATCTCTTGTGTCCCCAACACACCCAATACAATGGCAAATTGTATAGGTGCACTAGTTCGGCGAAGAGATGGTGATAAAAGTGTAATATGGATGGTAGAAATATATTTTTATAATCTGAATAAATAAAAACAGCAAGGTAGCAAGTGACAAAAGTGAGCACAAACGGTATTGCAATGCTTGAAAACAAGGCCTAGGGTCCGTACTTTCGCTAGTGCAATCTCTCAATAATGCTAATATAATTGGATCATATAACCATCCCTCAAAGTGCGATGAAGAATCACTCCAAAGTTCCTATCTAGCGGAGAACATAAGAATAAATTGTTTGTAGGGTACGAAACCACCTCAAAGCTATCCTTTCCGATCTATCTATCCAAGAGTTCGTACTAAAATAACACCAAAGCAAATTCAGATTCGTAATGCTCAATCCAACACAAAGAAACTCAAAGAGTGCCCAAAGATTTCTACCGGAGAAACAAAGACAAGAACGTACATCAACCCCTATGCATAGATTACCCCAATGTCACCTCGGGAATCCGCGAGTTGAGTGCCAAAACATATATCAAGTGAATCAATACGATACCCCATTGTCACCACGGGTATTCATAGCAAGACATACATAAAGTGTTTTCAAATCCATAAAAGTATTCAATCCGATAAAATGAAATCTCTAAGGGAAAACTCAATTCATCACAACAAGATAGAGAGGGGAAAACACCATATGATCCGACTATATTAACAAAGCCCATGACACATCAAGATTGTGCATCTCAAGAACACGAGAGAGAGAGAGAGATTAAACACATAGCTACTGGTACAAACCCTAAGCCCCGAGGGTGGACTACTCCCTCCTCATCGTGGTGGCCGCCGGGATGATGAAGATGGCCACCGGTGATGATCTCCCCCTCCGGCAGCGTGCCAGAACGGGGTCTAGATTGGATCTCGTGGATACAGAGGCCTTGCAGCGGCGGAACTTCTGATCTAGGGCTACCCCGAGGGTTTTTGGAATATTTGATGATTTATAGGGCGAAGAGGGGGTACGGGAGGCCACCGAGGTGGGCACAACCCACCGGGGCGCGCCTGGGGGCCCAGGCGCGCCCTGGTGGGTTGTGCCCCCTTCGGGGCACCCCCCACGTACTGCTCTGGCCCATTGGATGTCTTCTGGTCCATAAAAAATCCACAAAAAGTTTCGCGGTATTTGGACTCCGTTTGATATTGATTTCCTGCGATGTAAAAAACAAGCAAAAAACAGCAACTGGCACTGGGCACTGGGTCAATAGGTTAGTCCCAAAAAATGATATAAAGTTGCTATAAAATGATTGTAAAACATCCAAGAATGATAATATAGTAGCATGAATACTTCATAAATTATAGATACGTTGGAGACGTATCAAAGAGCCGCTGCGTGGAGTCCTCCTCAAGAGTAGCGTAGTGCTTCGCTGCGGCCGCCACATTCTTCGGAAGTTCGGCGAAGACGCCTGTGGAGCGCCAGACCCGCGTCAGCAGGGCGAATCTGTTGCCTCCTAACACACTCTGCAGTAAGTATCTCTTACCGTTTGTAATTTGCCCGACTTGGCGGAGCTCTTCCCGGGCACCTCGTGCTTCGGTCCTTGCCTCCTGGAGCTCCTTCTCCGCCTTGGACAGCCGGGAGGATCGCTCCTCCTGCTCCTTCTCAAGTACCTCCAACTTCTTGGCGGCATCTTGGAGCTCCACTTGCACTTCGGTCACTCGAGCCTCGTGCTGATCAGCAGCAAGCTTGGCCCTCTCAAGCTCGGCCACCGCCTTCTCAGCGGCTGTTTTCTTTGCGGCCGCCTCTGCCTCGGCTTTCTTCAAGGCCTCCCTCAAGCCCTCGACCTCGGCAGCGGCAACTGCAACATCATCACAATAAGAAATCAACATACAGTCCGGATCATCAATATCCGGCATCAAGCAGTTGTACACCTTATCAAAGGGCTTACCTTGTGCCTCGTCAAGCTGTTTGTTGACAAGGTCAAGCTCTTTATCGGAATGCTTGAGCTTCCGATCCATCTCCTCCAGCATCGCAGCATTAGCAGTTGTGGCCAGAGAAGACGCATGTGACATTTCAAAATTCACACCATTTCAAATCACGGCCTGTAGAACGAGATCCTCCGCAGGTCTTCTTCGCAAACCTTGCAGAGTCTCGGGGGCTACTACAGATACGGCATATTTAAACTAAGGACTAAATCCAATTTATGAGGAAAGAACATTACTTGACTTACCTCAAAGCCTGTTAGCAGGCCTTGAACAGCGTTGTTCAGTCCGGAATGAAGGGACCGAACACCCTGTATAACCGCACTCATAAGAGTGTGGTGCTCGTCGACGATGGCAGAGTTGTTCACCAACTCCGCCAGCACATTCGGCCAGCCCACCGCCGCCCGAGTGGAGGTGTTCGGTGTGGGCATCGGGCCCCCAGCACCTTCCCCATCGAACAGAGGTACTGGCTCCCTTGGGGGCTCGGGGGCCGAATTTGGCAGGGGTTCAGATGATTCGGATCCCCTCCCCGCAGTAGCCAGGAGGGATGCATCCCCCTGGTCTTCAATGATCGAGGCATCGGCCTCGGCCATGGTGGCATCGACCTCCTCCCCTGTGTTCGGAGGAGGAGGGGTCTTTCGTGACACCACCTCCCCAGCTTCTTCAGGGATTGGAGGAGGTGCCGAGCGTGAGCCACTGTCCGCCAGTTCGGCGGGCAGGGACGTCCCCGAAGAGGTCTCCTCGACGGGGTGGCCATGCGGAGGGTTGTACCATCAAAAAACAATCAATCTATGTTCCGCCAGGGACTACTAAAAGGATAAATCAATTGAAAATGTCGCAATGTGTACCTGGTCGCTTGGGGCTTGACCCTGGGTTCCTTCTCCGGAACCTTTTCGGATGCCTCAGACTCCTCGTCAGAGTCCGAGCTGTCGGACAGGACCAGCTTGGGTTGGCACTGTCTCTTCCGGGCCTGAGGAGGTTGAACCTCCTTGACATCGCTGGACGCCGCCCTCTTCTTAGAGTGCGAGGAGGCGCTTTCCTCCTCATCCTCGTCCCCCTCCTGTGCGGACTAGGCCACAGTGTCTCCGGACCTACTGTCCGGATGGGCTTTGCGATGGAGGCCCTCTCGGGCCTCCGGCACCTCCGCCTTCTTGCCCTTCTTGTCGGGCGCCTTGTAAGGCACCACGACCAACAGCTTCTCCAGCTGCTCGAATCGGGGCCCCTCTGGCAGCAGCGCTGGGCCGTTGATCTTCTCGGCCTTGGCAAGCCAGCCCTGCAAAATCCACATAAAGAGGTCGGATCAAATCGTGTGGTGCTAATATTCAGATCTATGATAAGACAAGTGTCGCTCACCTTCCTCGGAGGGTTCGCGGCGTCGATGCCGATGTCCTCCCCCTTGACCGGCCACTCCTTCTGCGGTTTGAATAGCAGACTCCACACTTTCTTATGGGTCGTGCCGAAGAGGTGCTGCATGGTGGCCAGATCTTCGGGGTCATACTCCCACATTGGCTTGGCCCTCTCCTGGCAGGGGAGGTATCGGCGATGGAGCATGACCTGAATCATGTCGACCAGCTTCGCGCCGGTCTCCATGACGCTAACGACGCGCTTCTGCAGCGCCTTCAAATCGTCAGCGGACCCCTAGTCCGGGCTCTTGTTGATCCATGAGGCCAGCCTGGTGGGGGTCCGGATCTGAATGCGGGAGCTGCCGCCCAGCCGGCTCCCTGTGGCTCAGTGATATAGAACCACTCTTTTTGCCACATTCTGACCGTATCGACGAAGTGGCCCTTTGGCCACTGGACCCGCATCAGTTTGCTGATCATGGCCCCGCCACAGTCCGCCTGCTCGCCGCCAACTACCTTGGGCTTGACGTTGAACACCTTTAGCCACAGGCCGAAGTGTGGCTGGACTCGAAGGAAGGCTTCGCAGAAGATAATAAAGGATGAGATGTGGAGAAGGGAGTTGGGGGCTAGATCATGAAAATCTAGCCCATAGAAGAACATCAGCCCCCGCACAAAGGGGTGCAGGGGAAATCCTAGCCCCCTAAGGAAATGGGGAAGAAATACTACCCTTTCGCCCAGCTTGGGCGTAGGGATGATCTGGCCCTCTTCGGGGGCCCGATGAGCAATGTCGGCCGACAAATAGCCAGCCTGCTTCAGCCGCACAATGTTGTTGTCAGTGACGGTGGAAGCTTCCCACTTCCCGTTGGCGCCGGATCCGGCCATGGTCGAAGGAGACGGGATGGGATTTGCAGTGAAAGCAGAGAAAGGGGGCGCTGGAGCTGTGAGGTTCTGCGTGAGCGGGGGGTGGAAGAAGGCGTGGGATGCTGACTATAGTGGTTCCCCCTTTATAGACTGTTGACAGGCCAGAGGTTCCTTTTTCTGCGTCGTTGGCTTCTCCACTTCCCGATGTACTCGCAACGTTATGTGCGGGGAGGGGAATCAAAAACATTAACCATATCCCCCGAAAGGCGGGACACGATCTCCACCTCGAGGGGACGTGCCAAACATGGCGTCAGCCTCGAACCGCGCTTCAAGAAATAGTAACTGCTCGGTGTTATGGCCAGAGGCGACTCTTCGTTGAAAGAGAAAAAGTTTTCAGATGAAGGCACCATTTACACTTAAGCGGTTTTTTGTCATTGCCATCGTTGTTAAGTAAAACTGCCGTTTCTGATTCCAGACATCACTTGGTTCCGAACATGGGCAAAACATATTGAGGAACTTGCCTGGCAAGCCAAACAATGATCGGGTGAACGGATGTCGGATACAAGCCTTGGCGTTGGAGGCAAGTTCGGGGGCTACTGAGGGAGTTATGGACTAAGGGGTCCTCGGGGCGACGGCCCATTGAGTATGGGCCGGACTGGTGGAGCCGTATAGTGGCAGGAGATCTATGAAGCCGTGGTGTGCCCTCCAAGTCAAGAAGGCGCAGGATATCTTTAATCCCTTATTGTAATCTATCTTCGGTAACCCTAACCCTACCGGTGTCTATATAAACTAAGGGTTGTAGTCCTTAGGGCTAGAGCTACATTCATCACCTCATCTCCTTAGGGTTTAGCTCATGCTGATCTTGAGGTAGATCTACTCTGTAAACCATACTATACATCCAATATAATCAAGCAGGACGTAGGGTATTACCTCTTCGAGAGGGCCTGAACCTGGGTAAACACTGTGTTCGTCGTCCCTTGTTCCCCATGATCCCAGATCCACAGCTCGGGACCCCCTACCCTGAGGTCTGCTGGTTTTGACACCGACGGTATGCCAAAACCATTTGGCCTATTCTTAACATTTGGGAATATATGACATAAGTAAAAGTGTTTATGAGTTGATGTCCCAAGTCAGATAAGTGCTACTTTGTTGGTTATCCCAAATAGTTGGGTATTCCTCTATAATACGCCAAGGCAAAGTGTTTTGCCACAGACTACGGTAAATTTTGAAGAAAATGTTTTCTGCAAAAGAGTGAGTGGGAGGACAGTGCAACTCGATGAGATTATAGATTCTTTGTCATTAGGTCAGAGGAAAAGAGTGACGCTTTGCTAAATCTAGTTATGAAAGAACAATTTTCTGCTAGTCATAATGAAGTTGTTGCATCACATCTTAATACTTTCATTGAATTATGCGATATGCAAAAGAAAAAAGATGCGGATAATGATATTTTTAAATTGAAATTATTTCCGTTCTCACTACGAGACCATGCTAAAACTTGGTTTCCATCCTTGCCTCAAAATAGTATTGATTCTTGGGACAAGTGTAAGGATGTTTTTATTGCCAAGTATTTTCCTCCTGCAAAAATTATTTCTCATAGAAATCAAATTATGAATTTTAAGCAACTTGAGCATGAACAAGTTGCACAATCTTGGGAGAGAATGAAATTAATGATAAGAAATTTTCCCACTCATGGTTTAAGTTTATGGATGATTATACAAAATTTCTATGCGGGACTAAGCTTTGTTTCTAGAAATCTTCTAGACTCTACTGCAGGTGGCACCTTTATGGAAATCACATTGGGAGAAGCTACAAAACTCCTTGAAAATATAATAGCAAATTACTCTCAATGTCACACCGAAAGAGCTCCAACTGGTAAGAAGGTAAATCCTATCAAAGAAATTACTACGTTGAGTGATAACATGGATGCTCTTATGAAAATGGTTGCTACTAAGAATGCTCATGTTGATCCTAATGATGTGCCATTGTCTACTTTGATTGAGCAAAATAATGATGTCGTTGATGTGAATTTTGTCTCTCGAAATAATTTCAATAGCAATGCTTATAGAGGTAATTTTAATCCTAGACCGTATCCTGGAGATTCCTATGAAATTCTTATAATAATAATAATAATAATAATAATAATAATAATAATAATAATAATAGGATACCTACTGATCCTGAAAGTAATATTAAAGAATTTATTAATTCTCAAAAGATTTTTAATGCCATGGTAGAAGAAAAATTAAATAAAGTTTTGATAGCTAGGAACAAGGATAGAATTGCAAACGATGTGGAACATCTCAAATCTAAAATTTTGCCACCTAAGCATGATATTAACGAGTCCATTAAAGCTATCTATGTCTCCATTAATGAAAGTAAAGAAAGAACCGCTAGGTTGAGAGCTAAGCGAGAATTCCTAGAAAAGGCTATTCCGCCCGATTTTTACCCTAATCATGATGAATATATTAAAATGATTGGTGTCTCACCCATTGAATATTTGTTTAGTAATATAAAACTTGATTAAAAGGGACTGAAGATTAGTCAACTTTAGCTAGAAGGCGTCCCAATTGTTCGGAGGGTGATAATCTTAATGATAAAAATAATAATAATGGGTTTGGAGAGGTCAAGACTTTAACTAGTAATGTGCCCACTACTTTGGATTACAAGGACTTTAATTATGATAGTTGTTCTTTAATTGAGTGTATTTCCTTGTTGCAATCCATGATAAATTCACCCAATGCATATGAACAAAATAAAGCTTTTACTAAACATATTATAGAAGTTATGATGAAAGCTTTTGAAGAAAAACTAGAGTTGGAGGTTTCAATACCTAGAAAATTGCATGATGAATGGGAACCTAATATTAAAGTAAAGATTAAAGATTATGAATGTAATGCTCTATGTGAATTGGGTGCTAGCGTTTCCACTATACCAAAATCTTTATGTGGTGTGCTAGGCTTTGTTAATTTGGATGAATGTTCCCTTAATTTGCACTTAGCGGATTCAAGTACTAAGAAACCATTGGGTAGAATAAATGATGTGCTTATTCTTGATAATAGAAATTATGTTCTCGTGGATTTTATTGTGCTTGATATTGAATGCAATCTGTCTTGTCCTATAATACTTGGTAGACCTTTCCTACGAACCATAGGTGCTATTATTGGTATGAAGAAGCGAACATAAGGTTCAAATTTCCATTAAAGAAAGGAATGAAACACTTCTCTAGAAAGAGAATTAATCCACCATATGAATCTATTATGAAGGACACCTATGGGATGAAAACTAAGGATGACAATACTTGAAACTATGCATTACGCCTAGCTAGGGGCATAAAACATTAGCGCTTGTTGGGAGGCAACCCAATAGTTATCTTATTTTTCTTGTTTTATTTTATGTTTTTGTCCACACAATTATGCTACTTTTATGATTGTGTTTTTATGTTTCAATTAGTGTTTGTGCAAGTAAAGCCTTTGGGATGATTTGGTTGATAGTTGACTTGATTCTGTGAAAAAACGGAAACTTTTGTGCCCAGTACTGGAATTCTTCAAATTCACTGGAATGAGATAAATTCTGAATTTTTTACACATGATTTATATACAAATTTCCCATATTTTCCTAATTTTTCAAAAAAAATTGGGGTTACAGAAGTATTGCATTTGTTCATATCATTACAAATTGTTCTGTTTTTTACAGATTATGTTTTTGGTGCATAGTTTGCTTGTTTTAATGATGCTATGGGTTATATCGGGGGGTGTAAGTCATGGAGAAGTAGAATACGGTAGGTATTATGCAATAATAAAATATTAATGGATTGATAATTGTACCTAAAGTTTATGATTTGCTTGTTATACTAACGGATCTCACGAGGTTTCTATTGAGTTTTGTGTGCTGAAGTTTTCAAGTTTTGGGTGAGATCATGATGGATAAAGGAATAAGGAGCGGCAAGACCCTAAGCTTTGGGATGCCTAAGGCACCCCAAGGTAATATTCAAGGACCACCAAGCATCTAATCTTGGGGATGCCCCGGAAGGCATCCCCTCTTTCGTCTACAATCCATCGGTATATTACTTGGAGCTATATTTTTATTCATCACATGATATGAGTTTTGCTTAGAGCGTCGTGTATTATAAGAGTCATTGCTTTGTTTGCTTTTTAGTTTGCCACAATCATTGTTTGCTGCACACACCTTTCGAGAGGGACACACATTTATTCGCGATTTGTTAGAATACTCTATGTGCTTCACTTATATCTTTTGAGCTAGGCAGTTGGTCTAGTGCTTCACTTATATCTTTTGAGCTAGGCAGTTGGTCTAGTGCTTCACTTATATCTTATAGAGCACGACGGCGGTTATATTTTAAAGAAATAGTTGCACTCTCATGATTCACTTATATCTTTTTGAGAGTCTAAAAGATAGTAATGGCAATATGCACGGGTTATGAAATTGGTCCTGATATGATAGGTATTCAAGAGGGATATAATAAAAACTTTCATGCAGATCACTGAATATGATAAGTTTGATTCCTTGCAATAGTTTTGCGATGTAGAGATGGTGATATGTGGGTTGTACTAGTGAATAATTGTGGTTTACTAAGAATATTGGTGTTAAGGTTTGTGATTCCCGAAGCATGCACATATAGTCTCTCCTTATACTAAGAAGTTGGAGCACGATTTATTAATGAGTGTCTTCCTTTACGTGAAGGTCGGGGGCGCGCGATGGTTAACTCCTACCAACCTCCCCGTAGGGGCAGGCATAGTAGTACTTTGCTTCGAGGGCTAATAGGCTTTCTCAATAAGTATGCGAGTTCTTTATGACTAATGTGAGTCAATGGATTATACGCACTCTCACCTTTCAGCAATTTGCTAGCCTCTTCGGTACCGTGCATTGCCCTTTCTCACCTCGAGAGTCGGTGCAAACTTCGTCAGTGCATCCAAACCCCGTGATATGATACGCTCTATCACACATAAGCCTCCTTATATCTTCCTCAAAACAGCCACCATACCTACCTATCATGGCATTTTCATAGCCATTCCGAGATATATTGCCATGCAACTTCCACCGTTTCGTTATTATGACATACATCTTCATTGTCATATTGCTTTGCATGATCATATAGCTAACATAGTATTTGTGGCTCAGCCACCGTTCATCATTATCATACATGTTACGCTAGTATCATTGCACATCCTGGTACACTGCTAGAGGCATTCATATAGAGTCATATGTTTTAGTTTATCGAGTTGTAATATCGAGTTGTAAGTAAATAGAAGTGTGATGATCATCATTATTAGAGCATTGTCCCAGTGAGAAAAAAAAGAGGCCAAAAAGAGCCCAATCAAAAAATTGAGAGAAAAAGAGAGAAGGGGCAATGTTACTATCCTTTTCCACACTTGTGCTTCAAAGTAGCACCATGTTTTTCATATAGAGAGTCTCCTATGTTGTCACTTTCATATACTAGTGGGAATTTTTCATTATAGAAATTGGCTTGTATATTCCGATGATGGGCTTCCTCAAATGCCCGAGGTATTCATGAGCAAGCAAGTTGGATGCACACCCACTTAGTTTTCAGTTTGAGCTTTCATACACTTATAGCTCTTAGTGCATCCGTTGCATTGCAATCCCTACTCCTCTCATTGACATCAATTGATGGCATCTCCATAGCCCATTGATTAGCCACGTCGATGTGAGACTATCTTCCTTTTTTGCCTTCCCCTTATTAATCTCTACCACCGCATTCTATCCCACCCATAGTGCAATGTCCATGGCTTACTCTCATGTATTGCGTGGGAGTTAAAAAAGCTAAAGTGCGTTAAAAATTATGAACCAATTGCTTGGCCGACACCGGGGTTGTACATGATTTATATTTTGTGTTAAGAAGATGGAGCATGACAATGCTATATGATTTTGTAGGGATAGCGTTCTTTAGCATTTTTATTTTGAAAGCCATGATTGTTTGTTGGTATGCCTGAGTATTGATGTCTTTATGTCAAATTATAGACTATTGCTTTGAATCATTTGGATCGTAATATTCCTACCCTAAAAGAAAGATTACATGATAAACATGTTAGGTAGCATTCCACATCAAAAAAATTATCATTTACCTACTCGAGGACGAGCAGGAATTAAGCTTGGGGATGCTGATATGTCTCCAACGTATCTATAATTTTTTATTGTTCCATGCTATCATAGTATCAATCTTGGACGTTTTATATAACTTTTGGTGGTATTTTATATCATTTTTTGGGACTAACCTATTAACCCAGTGCCAAGTGCCAGTTGTTGTTTTCTGCTTGTTTTTTGGTTTTCCAGGAAATCCATACCAAACGGAGTCCAAATGCTATGAAACTTTTTGACGATCTTTTTCTGGACAAAAGAGACCCCTAGAAGCTTCGGGAGGAGACCAGACGAGAAGCGAGGAGACGTGAAGGCAATAGGGCACGCCCAGGGGGTAGGCGCGCCCTGATGCCTTATGGGCCCCATGTGGCTCCGTCTGACCTAATTCCACCTCTATAAATTCTCTAAAATTGGAAAACCAACAGAGAGCCACACCAAACACTTTTTCCACCGAACGCAAGTTTCAGTTCTTCCTCGATCCCATCTGGAGGTCTTTTCCGGTACTCTGCCGGAGGGGGAATCGATCACGGAGGGCATCATCCTTGCTGCCCTCCGATGATGCGTGAGTAGTTCACCATAGACCTACGGGTCCATAGCTAGTAGCTAGATGGCTTCTTCTCTCTCTTTGATCTTCAATACAATGTTCTCCTCGATGTTCTTGGAGTTCTATCCAATGTAATCTTATTTTGCAGTGTGTTTGTTGGGATCTGATAAATTGCGGGTTTATGATCAAATTATTTATGAATATTAATTGAGTCTTCTCTGAACTCTTTTATGCATGATTGTTATAGCTTTGTATTTCTCTCTGATATGTCTGTTTAGTTTGGCCAACTACATTGATTATCTTGCAATGGGAGAGGTGCTTCATAATGGGTTGAATCTTGCGGTGCTCTATCCCAGTGACAGAAAGGGACAAGACACGTATTTGTATTGTTTTCATTAAGGGGAAAACGACTGGGTTTATTCATATTGCTTGGGTTTACTTTGTCTACATCATGTCATCTTGCTTAAGGCGTTAGTCTATTTTATACTTAATACCCCAGATGCATGCCGGATAGCGGTCGACAGGTGGAGTAATAGTAGTATATGCAGGCAGGAGTCGGTCCAGTTGTCTCGTACGTGATGCCTATATACATGATCATTTCCTTGAATATCATCATAACTATGCGCTTTTCTATCAATTGCCCAGCAGTAATTTGTTCACCCATCGTATGCTATGTGTTCGAGAGAGAAGCCTCTAGTGAAAACTATGGCCCCCGGGTCTACTTTTATCATATATAATAACACAAAAATACCTTGCTACAATTTTATTTATTTTATTTTATTTTGCAATTTATTTACTTACCTATCACTACAAGATTTAATCCTTGCAAGTAACCACCAAGGGGATTGATAATCCCCTCGTTTGCGTTGGGTGCAAGTATTTGCTTTTGTGTGTGCAGGTGCTGCTAACGAGGTTCTATGTGGTTCTCCTACTGGATTGATAATCTTGGTTCTTAACTGAGGGAAATACTTATCTCTACTGTACTACATCATCCTCTCCTCTTCATGGAAATCCCAACGCAGCTCACAAGTAGCACTAGCCAACTCAGCTCATACAAACAAGCAATTTTAACCATTATGAGGGCAACTCAAAAGCGCCACTGGAATATATTCGAGGCCCCAAGCGTGCAGGCCATTACGCAGTAAATGAAATGCAAACTTATGCTAGCTTGTCCGAAGCACTTTCATGCTTCACTAAAAATGGATTTATGTGTTCTAGATGAAAGCTCTAGAAGAAATAAAACTTAAAAGTCAGTGTTGCATGGGCATATGAGCTAAGAGAATAATAGAAGGATATCCAAACAATGTTAGAACAATACATAATGCATGGATCTATGGTTACCTAGTTCGTTGCGGAATTTGGGCATCCTCAATGAAAGTGCGGGTCACTTCAGAGTTGTTGAGGGTGATGCACTTGTGTTGGTTCTCCACATATGGAAGTAGATCTAGGAAGGTGGTGTAGTGCTACTATGTAGTGGACGAGGGCATTGGTGAAGTGCGTACGACACCGGCCAACAATGTGCTCCGTGAAGCAGACCTGATGAGGTAGAAGATGGCGTCGGTGAAGCAGACCCGATGCGGTGGAAGTCAGTGCCGGTGAAGCAGATCCATTGGATAGACTGATGGTGTTGGTGGAGCGCTCGGTGCGGTGGACGAGAGCGTAGATGAGGTAGCTCAGGTGTGGTGCTGAAGCGTGCCCGTCGTCGTAGGAGATGAAGAACCCTCGATACGGAGGTGTGGAAGAGAGAGGAGAGAGAGGGGTGAATGATTCGAATTGCTTGGGTAACGATGAATGAGGGGTTTGAACATGCTAGGTGTGGTGGGGCAGGAAGTTAATAAAGCATCCCACTATATCTATTGGGTTGCTATTATGGACCGGGGACATAAAGTGAATTTCACAGAGCTGGAATTCAGGTCGCGATATATTTCTATTCAAAACACAGTGGTTCAGGTGGAGACGCGAGGTCTTGGCGTTAAACTGGAAATTTCACAAATATTTGTCACCATTCTTTTTTGGGTTTGCTAAATGTGTGTACGACACACGCCACCACCATGACACGAGTCTGATCTAGCTCGTGCGCCGTCGGGTGTGCCTCATTTTGGAATGCAAGTGAATCTGTATGTATTATGATACTCATATTTCCATGCAAATACTTAGTCATTTGAAAAGAAATGGGTAATTAATTTATTATGAGTTTTTGAATGAGAAAGTTGTTGTGTGATATTGTGATCTCAAATTTTAACATGGATACATTTTATGATATCCACTTTAAGTTTTTGGATGATGATTCAAATGTATATGATGGTTATGAGAAAAAATTGTATGTATTCATGCATATGGCAGCACACATACAGATACCACAACCATTGTGTCAATATAGTACATGTAGTTTTTTAGAAGAGTAAAATGCATCATAAGTCCTAGAACTATTGGAGGTGTGTCAGTTTAGTCATGTAACTTTGAAACTGCAGTTTTAGATCTTTGCGATAACCTCGCGGTTTCCGAGCACTCCTCTGCATCGTCCGGTAGCAGCGACAGTTCTCCACCTGTAGCCATGCACGTTCCCAAACAAAAACCTACATGACCAGCTCTATGGCAAGGGTGTCGGGGCAACGACAGTGTCATGAGAGAGAGGGGGGTGGGATGGCATCCTCCATCCCGACTGGCTCGGGGTTTCCCCGATGGCCACGTCAAACCTCTCAGCGAGGCTGCACTGCAGCTCATGCCCACATAGGTGGTGGGCGTGCAGGTTGCAACATGCAACGTGAAAGCATATGGACCACTTTTGAGGAAGTAAACACATATAAAAGGCTCATTTGAAAAAAAAACATAGATGCTGGCCATGCAAGCTTATGACCTGAGATGAACAAATCTTACATTCTTAAAGAGTTAGTCCCAATTCTCTCAACACGCAAAGTGTCCACCTCAACGACCCCATTAAGGCCATGCATTTAAGTCTTCTCTCCCACTAAGTCATGCAAAATATGCCACATAAGCGAACGTCTCCACTAAGGTCACGCATTTAAGTCTTGTTTCTCACTAAGCCATGCAAAATCTGCACATAAGCGAACTTATAAATTACAATTATTCTTGCATTAGTCTATGAATGTAACGCTCACACATCATACATGATATTAGTCATCCTTCACATTTTTTTCAAAATGATGTTTTTAACAGTAATTCAAAAGTTTATATTCTATTTTTAGAGACTTTTTTTATTGATTTTTAAGCTTATATTTTCTTTTCATTAGATTTAGTTATTTTTAGCAACTATCTACGCATTTTTAACAAAGTTACAACAGCAACGCGCGGGGTATCATCTAGCTTACATAGTTTTGGGACTCAAAAGTGCAGTTTCGAAGTTATAGGACTAAAATGACACATCTTCAATAGTTTTAGTACCCCAAACTGTAGTTTCGAAGTTATATGACTAAACTGACGCACCTACAATAGTTTTAGGACTTATGATGCATTTTACTCTTTTTCAAAGCATGTTTGACACTAATTGGCAAGTCCAAACGTGTACTCATATTTAGATATGAATTCAAAAGTCATGCATTTCTCCAATTCAAGATTTACAATCACCATTGAATTGAGACATGAATATTAAGTCAGTATTCTACAATCCAAAGGTTTTAATTTTCGTTGAATTCAATATGTACACACGCACTCTTTCTATTTATATCTCTCCACGCCTCCTTCTCCCTCTCTCTCTCTCTCTCTCTCTCTCTCGCACACGCACACATAAGTTCCCTCTCTATCTCTCTATCCGTCGGTCTCTAGTTCTCTCTCTCTCTCACACACACACACACACACACATAGTTTCCCTCTATCTTTCTCTCTATCTACCGGTCTTTGACTATCTCTCTCTCACACACACACACATTCTTTCTCTCTAGGCCTCTCTTTAGCGCACACATGCGCACACACACGCACTCTCGCCCCATAGCTAGGTCTCTCTTTCTCATGCACACTCTCTTCCTCTCTATCCTCCGCTCGTTGCATCATGGTGAAGGTGAAGCCTATGTCGATTTAATCTTTCTGCATATATAACAATATTAAACCGGCTAAGCTAGCCTTTACTTGGCGTGTTTGAAGTGTTGCCCGTTGATACTTTCCAGTTTGAGACGTGTCTTTGGATTTTTGGTTGGTTCATTCTCGGTTTTGTGGTTCTCCGCTAGGCGCCGGCACGCCAGCCGAACGTTTCGGCCGGTCGCACGCTAGCCGTCGGATCGGCCCGCCACGAGCCGTTGGATCCTTATCCATCCAAGTCGTTTTCTTCCTCCCCCCGCTTCGTGACTTCTCCTCTGCGCATAGGTCATCCCCATGGCTGTCGCTCCTCTCCCACGCGCCCCCGCAACATCCGTTCCCCGCTCTCTCCTCCTTGCCTCGTCCCCGCGACGCTCATCGTCGAGGCTCACCGCCGACACTTGCCACGCGACTTTGGCGGGAGCTCGCGGCTTGCAGTAGACCGGCGCCTCGCATCTCCGGCAGACCTCGCCACGCTATGCGCTCGCCCCAGCCCCAACACAGGAGCTCGCCTCCCCCAGCATCAATGGCCGCCACGTCCAGCCGCCCCCTGCATCTCGCCATTCCAGCTTGGCGCGCCGATCCTATTCGTCGAAACTCATTGTGGTCACCGTCGTCGAGCGCCGTTTCACCTTGGTAACAAAAACGCTCTGTGATAGAAGCTTTTTTCTTGTCGGTTGCAACAAATGAGGACGTCCGCCGTTGTCGCCGCAGAAAACAAATCAGCCGATGAAGCAAAATCACATGCCGGTTCCAGCTCTGAATTTGATGGTTGTAGCAAAAAACATCGCTGGTGGAAGCTTCTGTGGTTTCCGGTTGCAACAAGAACACATGGCTTCAATGTCGCCACCGCGAAAAACACCCCAGCCGAGTGCAGCAAAAACACATGCTGGCTCCAACTCTGGATTTGGAGGTTCCAACAAATTAAGCGCTCCGCCATTGTCACCACAGAAAGCACTTCGACGATGCAGCAAAAAATGTTGTTGGTTCCAGCTCTGGCTTTGCCTGTTGTAGCAAAAACAGAAGCTGGTTGCAGCTCTGGCTTTGCCGGGACAAAATCGTTTAATGCAAAAGCCCTTGTTGGTCGCTACTTCCGCCGGTCGCCGTGGTAGCAAAAAATCTTGCCGATAGAAGCTTTTGCCATGTCCTTTGCAACAAAATGAGGCGGCCGTCAACGTCGACGTAGAAAACACTATGCACCAAAAATGCATGCTGGTTCCAGCTCTAGATTTGCCGGTGGCAGCAAAAATCGGATATTGGTTCCAGCATCCCTGTGTCGTGGGTGTGCCTCGCCATCGCAGTTATACAGCTCGTCCGCCGGAGCTGGGAAAATTGCTGGAGCTAGAGATGGTGCGCTGGGAAGAGTAGCCGGAGCTGCGTATAAGAGGTGGTCATGCGCGTGTGAAAATCGCCGGCCGTGGGGTGGACGACGACCTCACCGGCAAGCTTGCTGCAGCAGGGGGAGACGGCGGCCTCGCCGGCGTGATGTGGTTTGCAGCGGTGAAAACGGGGGAGCTGCAGGGGGAGACGGCAGCCTCGCCGGCGTGATGTGGGTTGCAGCAGTGGAAACGGGGGAGATGCATCTGACGCTGAAAAAAAATTGAGTGGGCAGGAAGAAGGATAAGACCGGGCTGGGCTCATCTCGCGTAGGACCCACCAAGCAGAAGCGCGTGGGAGCGGGCGACCGGCCAAAGCTTCGGCCGGCGCGCCGTCTCCAAACGTTTCCCTTTGTTAAATGCCGGTCTGGTTGATCCGTTGTCTGTGCGTGCACTGTGTTACTGCATCGTGTGCATGCCTCATTGCATGCCACTTTTCCCATCGATAGGATCGTGGGTACCGTCGCTTGCTGCCACCTATATTTGTTTCAGCGGTGATTTAAATAGTGGCGTGAAGCCAATCTGCCGAGGGGCTTAAGCGTCGCTTCGTGAAACTCATACCTTCTTCTCACCCATCTCTCTCAAACCCTCCCTCCCTCTCGGCTCATAGCACGGCGGCTGCAGCACGACGTCATCTTCCCCGCCCTCTAGCAGCACCCTATCCTCCCCCTCGTGCAATATAGGAGCTAATGGCATGTCGAACATGGATTGAGCACCGCCATCCCTCCTTATTCACTATCATGCGCCACCCAACACTGATGGGAGGCCGCGGCCTTGAGTTTTAATTGGCCTTGCTACAGGTTAGAGGTGGTCGAACTCGACCCGTGCGAAGGAAAGCCGTCGCCAGCTCCGTGAGGGTGGTTTTGGCGGCGTGCTACCGGAGACGGGATGGTCGACGGGCAGGCCACCGCGGGCAGGCTCCTCGACAAGTAGGCCAACACAATCCGGTTCCTGGCCATGTATATTGTCGAGAAGGCCAACTCCGGCCACCCTCGGGTGTTCATGGGGCACCACATCCTCTACAACGTAGTCATGAGTTGCTCCAATAATTTGGACTGATTTAACCACAACTGCTTCATTCTCTTTGCCAACCACAACTACATGCTCTTGTAAATATAAGTAATACTAAAAGGAAATTAAGTTTTGTTGTTGAGATAATGTTATTGTTTCCTGTGTTCCGCTTAGTTTGCAACCATGGAACTACCAGACTTAAAAGGTGTAAGCAAGCAAAAGAACCAGTGGAAAATGATAAAGCCATATGCTCATTTGACAGGGATGCAACGAACATGGCAAAAAAAGCTCAGTAGGAGATCATGAAGGCTGATGCCAACATAGGCCAAGTCAGGATGCCACTGAGATTGGGACAATAAATTTAGTAACTTCAAGTGTCCCCAAGTAAAAGCGGAGTACCGTGGGGGCTTAAAAAATGGTCAACACTAGCAAGTTAGTTTTTTATCTGTGCTTTACAAATTATGTTTTTATTCCTTCACAAATTCCATCTCTTCCACAAACCACTTTAATAAAAAAATAATCATGCCAATATATATGCAATGACTACTTTGCAAGAAATACAAGTTTTTCTCTTTGTATCCTTCAAGATACTGCAATATGTGAGATGAAACTTTTGTCTTTGTTCTCATCTGGACAATTGAGTGTGCCACTGCATTACACCGTTATCAGTTATTAACTTATTTCTTTATTGAAATCATCTTCAATAATGTTCCCGAGTAATCTCATATTCCATGTACTAACCAACATGGTTGTCCTTTGACATGGGATTTGTATTAGAAGTTCCTAGTTTGATATAGATTATTTTGAGCAACACTTACATTGAAATATAGCTTTGCAAATAATTTTTCTGGAAAATTTATAAGTTTTAATTTCTTCCTGAATTTGAAGTCTGAAGTTCATCTATTTTAGTTCGCCTGATCACCTCAGTCACCTATGTTTCGAGCCACAAGGCTTAATCGCATGGCCCCGTGGCTGATCGATCAGCATGCTACAACCTGATTTACACACACAATGACACGGTACAGGGTGAGCCTCCACATATACTTACTGCTCAGGTTGTTTTTGTCATATGCAAGTTCAGAAGTTGTGATACGAATCAAAATGGCGAAGTTTCAAAAAGTTATGCTTTGTGCATGATGGCTCTCCTGTTTCTATGTTTATCTCTTTCAGATATTCTGATCATGTTGCTTTTAGCATTTTTGGTTTGTCACTTGCTTTGTTACATGTTTTTTTTACTAAGAATATGCATTTCATTGGAGTTTGATGGTTATTTGTAATGTTTGTCTAGAATTTTTGTTACTACTTAATTAATCTGCATATATGTGTGCAGACATGAGTATGGTTCGAGATTAAAAAATTATAATAAACCCAATGATGATACACACGCTTCAGTGTTTTTCACTTCAATTATTATTCTTTTGCGGAATTGTTAGTCACTTCAATTTGACTAGCCAACCTGAACGACGCTTTGTTCCGTATATTCTTCTGTAGAAATTTTATCTTGTGTATAATATGGATTTGCTAATAACTATTTAATCCTCATAAGCTGCTTCAGATGTTAATTTTCCTCATTGCTATGTACCATATATGAGATTTTAGGAAGATATTACCATTGTTTCACTCTACAAGCAATGGGATGGGAAGGTAATCAATCTCAACGTAAGCGCGGGGAATAGAACATGTATGCTCCTTTTGATTTTCAAAGATTTCTCTGATGTAGTACAGACATGATACATATACCTCCTATATCCTTTGCACATAATTTTTCCCATCTTTATTTGATTTTGTACTTAGGTTTCTAAAACTGTAATGCAAGTTTTTGAGTTTTCATGTCCATGAATTGAGCATGTTTCTTGCTCTGTTTGCACATCAGTATTATGTATTTCTATAATAAACATAACTGTCATGTTTTCTTTTCCAAGTGATTCAAATCTATTTCTTTAACAAGATCAACACCAAAGATTCAAACGGGCTCTTCTATGGGTGCAGCGTGTGGCCGCTCTTCCGCTTGCTAGTTTGTACAATTCGGCTCCTGCTCCAAGGTGTGAGACTTCTGCTTCGTGCAGAGTTATCGCCGCCTGCAGGTACCATCTTGATGATGTCTGATGCATCCATTTTTTTCTCATGTTCGCAGATCTGAGGCTGCTGTGGTTGCCCTTTCGCGGGTGTATGCCATACTGAGCACAGGAGAAGAGCTTTGAAGTGGTTCGCTTTGCCTCTAATCGTCTTTCTCGTCCAGCGCCTTCACTCTCCCGTGCAAGATCGCTCCGTGGGTGGTGGCATACATCAAGCATGCGGCCAGCGGATTCTCATCTGTGGTCTTCAAGCATGTTTAGCTCATGCGTTAGCTAAAGCTTGTATAAACTATATGTGTTTTTCTTTCTAATACGGATTGCATCCAGAAGTCTTTGTAACTTTGTTGCTTAATCAGGAAAAATGCCGACGCTCACTAAAAAAAGAATGAAGTGCATCCTAGGTCCTAGAACTATTTTAAAGTTGTCATGTAGGTCCTCAAACTATGCAAAGTATCATCTAGGTCCTTAAAAATCCTTAAAATGTAACAAGTGCGTATATACGTGACACCTCTGAAATAGTTCAAGGACCTACATAACACCTTGAAATAGTTTAAGGACCTACATAACACCTTGAAATAGTTTAAGGACCAGAATGACACATTGCATTTTGAGGGCCTGGATGACGATTTTCATAGTTCGAGGACCTAACGTGACACCTAATCCGAGGACCTATGATGCACTTCACTCCTAAAAAAGGCATATCAAATTTTCGCAAACTTCTCAAATATGTCACGTAATAGTTCACTGTACAAATTATACAACAAGAGCTCTTTGGAGCTGTGAGTTTAACTGTCCCATGGGTGTTCCCTCTGATTGTAAAGGGAAAAAAAACCTGAACCCCACTGGATCTTGGAGGGGGGCAAGGAAAAGCCGGAAAAAGAAAAACATGATTTACTCATCAGCCGTTACACGTTACCTTCTTCCCGTGGTTAGCATTCGCACTGGAACGTGGAGCTCGGAATACATCTGTTATCGGGGGCGATCTTTCGAACACCTATCTCACCAACTACTCGGACTGCTTGAGGGGATACATGTATTCTGTCCATCAGGTTTACCTTGGGTGCCTCGAGAATCGCCTTTGGGGGTGACAATGCCCACTGCATTGCCCAAATAGCAAGAGGCCGCATATATACCAGCGACCTGTAATGCCCATCTGTGGTCCATCCTTCTGGTGTTTGGAACCAATACCTGCAGTACCACAGGAAACTCAAGTCAGCTATAGCCAATATTCTTTGTTAAGAACATACGGTTTGGCACGCACATTGATGTTGCAAATTGCTGGTACAAAATAACAGCTACCAACACTAGATATATTATTATGGACTTTCTTTTTCTTTTCAAAAAGAGGGTAAAAACGCCAACCTCTGCGATAGATTATTGTGGATATCAGCACAAAGCAAGCAGTAATAGAATGAAGAAACAAATGGTATCTGAGCTTATGATTATGAAGGTGAAAGACTGCCAAACAATGTGAAAGGCAACACTTACCCGTATCCATCTTCTGACCAGCCGGCAAGAAATATTCCTTCTGCAGTGATAAAACCTTGATGCTCCATCCCATGGAGTAGCATGTTTGCTGCAACACCGTATGTAACACCAGTCCAGATTTCCCGAGACTGCATGCATGTCTCATCCACCTTTCCCTTAGGAGTCATGCCATTTACAGCTCCCATCCGTCCTCCTTTTACCTTCATGACATTGAATTCAAATATTTTCTGCAGCGCACTTCTTATTTTGTGCTCATCAAAAATTGGGGGCAAGCCTGACGATGCGGCATACCACTGTCCTGCAAGCTGATCAGCCTGAATGGACCGGCTATTGCTGCTTGTACCACTGTCATAATTGAAATAAGACCCATTCCATAACTTTGCCTCATACACTGCTTTAGCTTTCATAAACTTCAGCTTGTACTTTTCAGCGTATGGACGATCCCCAAGGCGATGAGCCATTGTAGCAGCAGCTTGAAGTGCAGCAAGCCAGAGGCCACCACAGTAGGCACTGATCCCGTGAACAGTCCAAGCATCATAGGTTTGATCAGGAAATCCATCATTTTCAATGAGACCATCACAATCGCGATCAAACTGATCCATGTAGTCCATTGCTGCACAGACTGCAGGCCATACATCTCTACCAAATGTCATATCACCTGTAGCAGCAAAGTCTCTGTACACCTGGAGTACAAACTTGGGATTTAAATCTTTCCATTTGCTCGTATCATGTATATTGTAGGCATTCATTTCATGCCATGGATCATGTGTTCCTAGGTCATGAGGAACAGCACCTTTGACTTTACGGATTCCTGAGGTGCCATCAGCCAAAAATTTGACTCTCCGCCGATCTTCATACAGAACAGCATCAGCAAAATCGCGTTGAATACTCAGCTCTATCTTGGGGAATAAATCAAGGAGAGCAAAAGAAGCATAGAAATGCACATCATACGTGTTCCACATGATGTATTCGACTCCCTCCAGGTACAAGAATTTACCGACATTTTCAGGGCCATCCTTGGAAAGTAAATAAGGAATCGGTTCCTGCAACCTAAGTCCACTGGTTTGTTCAGGCATCTGTGATCCATGAACTGCTGCATATGTTGACACGCTTCGCTCTTCACCATTAGGCAGGTCATCTCCATCAGAGACTTGCTCTGCTGCTGGCTTGACATGGTTATCTTTAACTGATTCTGATTTAGTGCCCTTCTTTGAGTGTTTATGTTGATAAGCAGGACTTGTTCCACTAAACGCTGGAGGTTGACCATCTACATCATCAGAAGGAAAGAACATATATATAAGGATGGGTACTACACATGGAAGGGCAGTAGGTGCTAAAAAGGAACTCTGGCAATTGTAATGTAACTTTGAGAATACAAAGAATAATGCAACACAAAAGTAGGGGGGAACTATTCTTGTGACCGTAGTTTAAAGGGAAGACCAGAACAGTGAGTGAATCGGTCGAGAGACTGACTCAATTGTTCGCTGGTCAGATCGCCGGCTAGGATGGTTCAATGCGGATAAAACCATCATATTTTCATTGATATTTAAGCTAGTTCTAAAAAAACTCGGTTGCATGGGTACAAATAATATAAGTAGTACTTCACCAATAAATCACAAAACCAGCTCAGCCCAATTGCTCTTTGGTCTTCAGCAGGATGTGCTTGCAGGTGGATTAAGGTTCAGAGTTCGATCCCCGCCTGATATACATCGTTCAATTTTTTTAAGGTTTTCTGCCAAAATAGTCTTTTAATCTTATTGAACCGGACAAGATGTTGGTTCTGGTTTTTCAGTAGGAACGCCTGCCTGGTTCAGTTTTTGAAACTACGCTCGTGACATCCAGTTCTTATACTATGCTAGGCATAAAACCAATTGAGAAGTATAGATACGACATACCTGTCCAAACAGTTCCCCCAGCTACTAGAAAATAAAGCTCATTAAAAAGGGTGAACTTGTACCTGCAGATAAGACTTTCACTAGTCAAGAACTCAAGATTTAGTTTTTGTGTAAGAGGAAGTTAAGACATCAGCTATCATTGTCTGAAGAAACAAAAATATATTATTGAGACAGAAGTACAGAGCTCCAACGGTCAAATAAATTATTGCATTCAACCCATGCATAACAACACCCAGGAGGGATCAGCAGGCCGCTACATGAATTAGAATAAGCTTTCACAGAATGAGTTAGATGCATTCAACAATGGTAACAGAAAAAGGTCGAAACAATCATATGCTGATGCCTAGAACAATAGAGGAATGATAAGACAAATCTGCCAGTTGACCTGTGTGAGGGATTGGGTACATATAGGTTTAAGTGAGAGTTGAGAGAATAACTAGGAGAGAACAGGTTGATTCTTCTTGCTTGTCTCAAAACATAAACAAAAAGGCAGCCTTATATAGTGAATGTCCATGCCTTTGACTCTCCTGGTCATGGTTCCAAATATTGTGTGTATCGGTCAATATTGCAGTATCGGTTGGCTGCCGATATTGTGCATCGGCCGATATATCCGTCATCTCAGCCACAATATCGGTCACATTTGCCAATATCCAGTCATGCCACTCCTTTGGGGCCAAACTGACACAAGTCCAATATCCAATGTTTTGAACCTTGCTCCTAACACGATACGATTAGACTTATAAGACCTCTTATGCAATTATATAATTTCCCAATGGTCTCTCCTCTTTCCTGTTTACCTGCTGCTGCAACTCCTTGCAAAACACTGAGGACCATACCTCCGGACGGAGGGAGTACAATATTCTGACTTGACCCCTTTTTTTAATAATTAAGCAAGTTATAAAGTTACACCGGAACATGCTTTAGAGGTGCAAATGCACAGCTTGATGATAATAACTAATTAACTATATAGAAGCACAGCAGGAGACAAAGCTTATACCATTCTGGGAGTTTTTCATCCTTGAGTATGGGGTCTTGCCACTTCTCGATCTCTTCTTCCCAAAGTCTATATTCTGCAAACCAAGGAAGGATCATACAGCAGCATATCCGAAGGCAAATAAATAATTGATAAGTGAATCAGTAATGCAAGGACCAATACTGCACCTATCACAGCAACACTACAACAGTTCTGTTGTCAATCTATGGCCGGACATTCAATCCAACTATGAATTACTACACTGCACTTAAAAGTCTAGCAAGTTACAAGAAGCATACTTGTTAAGGCATCATGTACCAAATTAATAGATGATGATCTTTCAGAAGTTCCATAAAATTCGGTGTACCTCCTGCAACATGAGAAATATATGAGTTATCTCTCATGATTAGGCATTACAGCATACTACTCCCTCCGTCCCGTAATATAAGAGCGTTTTTGACACTACACTGGTGTCAAAAACGCTCTTATATTATGGGACAGAGGGAGTAACAGTTAGTTGCACACGAACTAACAGATTCACTTGTTAGGTACCACCGTACTGACTCTGTATTCCTTCATACAACCCCATAAAAACAAAAAAAGAAAGGCGTCTGGTGTGTTCAATGTGAACATATGACTAAAAAATGGGTACTCCAATGAAACATTTGACCATGTTGTAAGTGTTACTTTATAAGTAAAACTTTGTAGATAGATGGCTAGCAGAATGTACATAGAATTGACAAAGGTCTTTTCCATTTTGTTGAAGCAAAAGAACACTCACCTGTTATATGTGCACCCCTTCTGAAACTTCACTTTAGGTGAGGACCAAGCCAAAGCAAATGCCACAGTACACCTACCATGCGGCTCCACCCAAGTAGATGCCGAGACAGCCGCACAAAGTGTCTCCCCTGAAGCAGAAGGCATACTACAACCAGCATTGAAATTTTCCCGACTGAAGTGGCCATCCTGAGGAATAAGGTAGAAAAATGGAACAGAATAAAAATATTAGCTTCATACAGATATATAATATGTTACTAGTGTAAATACGAGAACAAATCAAGACATAAATGGTATGAAAAATCAGCCATACCCACACTGCAACATTGGAAGAAAGAGGTATCAGCGATTTACCTTTGACATGGTATCCCACATTTCCTTCGCCGAAACATGGTTCTCTCCAGAAAGACCAAAAACAGGCAAGACTGTCACGCTCACATTCTGAGTTTCGCAGGCAGCAATAGAGAAAGTAACTGGAGGATTATCCTTTGCTGTTCTGCAACATACACCAGCTTGGCATCATGCAGATGAACAACATAATGCAAAAGAATTCATCAAGTTGATGTCATTATTTGGAAGCAGAGGGTTTGGAACTCACTTGTGATGCAAAAGCACTCCTGACACTCCGTCATCCCCACTGATAACAGTAATGAGATCATACAATTGAGTACCAATGTTCCAGAGGGTCAACAGACATACAAAGGTATATTAACAGATCTACTTACATGAAGGGCTCATTGAAGTGGCCTCCTGAATGATGAGAAAAACCTCCAATGGAATTCTGTATTTGATAAGATATGTCACTAAAAGCTCATCCAATTTTTGCACTCTCAGTTCTACTAACAAATTAAAGATCAAATAATAGTTGAGTGTAAAGTTCTGAGATTTCAATAATTGTATCTTTGGAAACAGTTTTTAACTCATTTTTAAGGGATAGAACCTACAGCAAACAGTTATTTATCCATTCCTCTACACCAGGAATAATAATGAAAAATGCATAACCCTCAGTTTTGGTATTTCTTTAGTTGTAGCAGCTACACAACCAGTTATCTATGTATTACTACACACACCAAACTCTACAAATATATGATACGCATGATTGTGGTTATTCTAAAAAAAGAATTCTACAAAAACATCTGCCTCCCAGACTTGATTTCAAATGAACATCAAGCACTTCTGATCCTGAACCTCAGGAGCAGAATGTTAGGGTATTTATCAAGATGCGCCATGATGTAAAGGACAGCAGTTACTACTGGAGATGTCTACGAGTTTTTCTATTAAAAAATGGCTCTGCCAGCGATAGTACTGTTGCATCAGTAAAGGTGTACATAAGCTGTAGTTTTATGCTTACCGCCCATGTCATCAACAGGCTCACTTTTGCACGGTCTCTCCCGGTATTCACCAGCTATAATAAATATAACAAAAAGAAGGAATGGCCAAGTAAATATATCAGATAGAAAAGGTTTATTTGTATAATACTAGCATCTCCACATGTAAAACATATATGAAACTCAATTGGAACTCGTGTACGCAATATCACTATTCATTTAACTGCAATGATGTGACATCCCAAAATTTTCAAAACCACAGCTGTAACTGGAGATGCTTTTGTATCTATTATATTCTGAAACATTGGGGTTGATCCTTTGATGGAAGTGATACTTCAATGTGGACAGACCATATCAAAACTCTACTATCAAGGGAATATCTTATCTGAAGTTGCCATATTAAGTTTGACAACGTCTTTCAAGTATAACATATAGGTAAACAGAACATAAGAGACTATGTGAATACATCTACTACAGTCTGCAGGTACCAATTTAGAATAAAACAATTGAGCAAGTCACGTACAGTGTACACAAACACAGATGCCGGAAGACTGCTATCCTTGTAATCATGAGGAATGAATGGTGATATCTGGCGGCATGAGATTTTAAGGTCTGGATCTGGCTCACCTGCATTCATGGGAAATTCATAATCTTTAGTTTAGAGAATGTCTCTCAGCAATCAAGAAATGCCATTACATAGTTTATAATAGCAAAGCTGGGAAGTGAATTATATTCATTCTACAATCAACACATAAGCTGGCTTGGCAACATTACACTGAAGTGCAACAGCGCACTGGTAAACAAACTTCCCAATAAAATAAAATTAATGGTACAAAGTTGGAGAACGTGTGTGCCCACAGTTCCATAGTGCCATACCATCGTAAATAGTCCAGGCCCTAGGAAACAATGCATGGTAGGTAGAGTGTTGACCGCTCAGGTTCCAGTCCCATGATGAAATTCCAGAGTCACTACATTTCCTGAAACCATCGAAGGCATCAAGCCATCAACAAGTGAACTTTCTTCTGCGGAGGACATAACATTACAAAACAAAATCTAGACTACACAAATTGGTGGAGGTTCATTAAGCGAGCCATGCTGCTTCCACATGATTATCTTGTATAACCAAACAGCACACAATTGCAATAACGATTTCCTGTATCACAAACTTGAGCAATTTTACTTACAATGTTTGTGCGACATCGTTGGCACTTGAATAACAGACTACATAAATTAAATGCAACCAACTGATGCAGATTGTACAGGTTGATCTGCCCACATAAATTCCATAAGGAGATAAAGAAGAGAGTCCAGGCAAACCAGAAGAATAGATGCAAGAAGGCAAAGTATACACTGGTTTGGCTAGGAAGTGATTGCGAACAACATTTAAAAAAAAGAAACAAAAATTTCAGTCTGGACTCTTAAAAGGCAAACAAGATGTATACATGCTGAAGCTAAATCAAATAATCAAAAATTTCAGTCTGGATCCGCAATGGATTGCAAAATTACGGTTTGCTCACGAGTCATGGCTAGTAAGCTCGAACCAAATAAACCAGGCTAAAAACTTACTTTAAGCCTTCATGGTGTCCAGGAGCCAATACCGATGAGTATTTTTTATTCCCACTGTCTCGTGATACAAATATCTGAAAGAGCATAATATTTAGGAGAAATCAATATAACAATGTTGTGAGAGAAATTGAGCAGTGATACTGGATAGAGACTAAAGTAAAAGGCTGAATATATAGATGATGTATGTTTACATGCCAAAACACACATAAAATACAAGCCTGCTCACAAGTATACAACAACGAAATGGAAAGTTCATTTTTCAGCAACCAATAAGGAATCCGCACAAGAATGCTGTCAATGTACAGCCATTAAAAAACATGGAAACGTGATGTCATCTTATATCAACATTTATCCCCCAAAACTGCTAGCACCAACCAATTTCACAGTTGAGCACAGTAGCAACAACACAAGAAGTATGTAATAATAAACTAAATGTCACTAGCTGGCAACAACAAAGATAAGATGAAAGCATTACAGAAAACTGGTTCTCCATGACCGGTGAATTCTCACACAAACCAGGAATGATGTGCCAATTCTTGAACTCTCCCCTGAATCCTCTTGAAATGCTACCACTCCTGCGAACGCAATCTACTAATATCAAAATCTAAAGCCTGCATGATGCGAACACAAATGAAGGAGATTAAAGACAGAAACAACAGTCCAGAAAGTCATACCCCATCCCTCCGAGCGGCACACCCTGTGAAGCCGACGGCTTACATCTCTCTCTTGTAAACGGATCAATGGGAGCTTTCTGCAAAAGCACAAATGCAGGCCCCATTCTGTTAACCACACAATCTTCCACTACAATGCTACACAGTTTCTTGAAATGAATATGTTCCTAGAGAATATTACCCTTCCATGGGAAGCCTCCTCACGGACATATGACCAAAGCCTCACCCCGAGGGTCATCTGACAAATTTGGATTGCAAGAAAAAAAATTACTCCAGCAGCTACGGCAACAAATTGAACGAGTGACAGAAACCAAACGCCACAATGACCCCACAAGCTACTTATGGAAACCAATCCTTGCAACTTACCATCTTCATTGCTTCCATGAAGGTGACGCTGAATTCCTTGAGTATGTTGGCGTGACTGTTCAGCCTCCTCCGCCATGCCTGCTCCGGCGGCGACCCGCCGTCCAAGTCCAACTGCAAAAAATTCCAGCACCACGATAACATCAGTACACCACACCGGTGCTACACACACGCCACAGCACAAACGAGGCACCAAAACAGCGAATGAGAAAGCAAAATTTGCCGCGATTGAGACGCGAGCTCGCCTCACCAATTGCAGGGCGGTCCGGCCCACATACTCCTCCGGCGGCCACGAATTCTTACGGCTGTGGAATAGGTGGCCGCTCACCATCTCCGCTCACCCTCCAATGCCACAGCCTCCTCCTCACCTCCAGCGCAATCTGTCCCAGGCCCCGGCCGCCTAGCAGAGGCCCGAACCGGAGGCCGAGGCGGAACCAGGAGATCCACAGGTGGCAGGCCGCCTCATGAGCTCCTCCGAGCGCGTGGATCCGAGCCCCCGGCGCTGCTCTTCGCAGAGACTCCGCGCCTTGATCCGCCGCCGCCGCCGGCGACGGCCGTCCTCTTGGAATCGATCCGGCACGGCCGCTAACGAGGGCCCGCGCGCGCTGGCTCGATTGGACCTAGTCTGACCGAAGCGAAACCCTGGAATGGAATTTGCGCGCTTGCTCGCTCGTGGTCCACTTTTTGCTGCTGCTAAGCTGTGTTGGCGGGTGTGGTGGGAGAAGCGCAGCTGCGAGGAAGATGACGAGGAGGGGAAGTGGAGGCTGGAACTTTTTGAGAGGGGGAGGAAGGAACGAAGGTGGCTACCTATGTACCCGCCGATATGCGCTTATGGGGTGGCGATAGCAGTTATCCATGGGAAAAAACTTGATGTGTCCATCAGCAAATATAAAATTTGTAAAAGTCCACAAAGCATTTTATTTATTTAAATTTCTCATATTTCTCTGATCCCAGAGAAATAACTATGTTGGTCTAAATCCCTTCTATCTTTATTTTTTATTCAAGTTTTTGTTTAATTAAAAAAAAGAAAAAAAAAGAGGGAGTCCAACCAGCCCAACACCATCGGCCCAGCAGGTCGGTCGGCCTACCTACCCCCGTTAACCCTAAAGCCAGGGAGACCGATCCCCACATTCCCCCTCTCTCATCTCTCACTCGGCCCCCTCCAGCGTCGTCACCGCATGCACGCGCACATAGGGAGGAGGAGCACTCCGCGCCTTGCCTCGCGGTCGGCCCCGCCGCTGCCGACTGTCGGTGTACTAAGTATTGGGCCACTAGTACCCCGTACTTGTGCACGGGCAGTTGTAGCCATCCTCGCGGCAAGGCTTGCCGGGAACAGCTCGAGGTCGATTCAAGCCATCAAGGGAATCATCAAGTCAGAGATCTGAGGATCAGCAGATAAGCAAAGCTGGAATCCAAAGGCCAGCCTCCCCGGCAAGATCCTTGCCGGGATGGCCTTTGGGACCCGGCAAGGCTTGGCGTCCGGCAAGGCTTGGCGTCCGGCAAGACTTGGCGCCCGGCAAGATTCGGCGCCTGGCGAGATTCTGCCACTGTGCCACCGCTTCGGCACAGTAACGTGTCTGACATTCTGGGTCCTTCTCTGAATGCGTGGCGACGCGCCAGTGGGGGAGAGCTTAAGCGGTGTTGATGGGATGGCCCCTTTTTTTCATCCCCAAAAAACTGAGGACACCTAAATGGACACCTCACGGTGCATTAAATACGTTTGTCCTAATCCGTCAGGGGTTAGGTATGATACCCTGTAGCTACTTTACACCTCAATGTATGTACATTTTGCCACTGGGGTCTACATTTTGCCACTGTGGAGACCCCTTTGAGCATATAAAAGGAGGCCCAAGGCAACTGCTACAGGGGAGGGGAACTTCTGGCCCATTCTGCATGTGTAGCTGCTCTTTGAACGTACTGTTCATTGCGAGCGCTCCTGAAGGCTGGGCTCAAGAACATCAATAAGAACACAAAGCAGGAGTAGGGTTTTACGCTGATCAGCGGCCCGAACCTGGGTAAAAACCTCGCGCGTCGATCACTGGTTCTGCTCTTTGCGTATACCTCTCCCCCGCCGAATCGTAAAGGGATCTCTCGGGATCCCATAGGTGTCGTACCCCGACATCGATGCCTCCTCCTCCGCACCTCCCTCTTGCTACTCTTACTCCTCTTCTCCGCCGCCCAAACCTCCTCCTTGTTCCATTTCTTTGAGTACTCTTAATTCGGCCTCTGGGATGCGAGAGCAGCGACATCTTTCTTTGATCCTTCTTTGATTTATTTGGTATTTGTAATCGATTCCCAATTCGCTTTCTTTGATTTCTTTGATCTTTGGTAATCGATTCCTGATTTGTGGTGTTGCAATCTGCTCTTCTTTATCTGTCCTGTCAGCTTTCTTTGATCGATTATTCGATCCATCGTTTCCTTCCCCTTGTGAATAAAAGTATTCACTATGTCTCATCCTCCTCACCTCTGAATATTCGTTGTGCCTCATCCTCGTCACCTCTGTTTACTAATTTCTGTGGTCGCTTGTTGAATCATCAATGTGTACCTATATGACCCGGTGAGATTAGGCGTAAACAAGCGATGTGGTATTATTATTTAGTCGAAATTATATAATTTTTACGGCATGGTCCTAGGAATGCAAGCAGGAAGCCCATCAGCACATGAGGCTCAGTCCGGGCGGCGTAGGACGCGGCACGAAGCAGAAATACGAAACTTTTTTTCACTTATTTACTGGACTGTGGGTTAATTATTTAAACCATGGGGCCTTTTTAGAAAATTACTGATGGCGGACGGTCAGAAACACCTATGACTTTATTAGTAGGTATAGATATAACATCCTCCGATCTAAAAAAAGTGTCGCAACTTTAAAGTAAAGTAAGGTTGTACACACTTTTTCCCGATCAGAGGGAGTAATAGCTATTGAAATCATATATAGCAAGATTTGTAGATTGCCCATCCCACTTGTCGCGGTATAATAGCTACTCGTCTCCGTTGTTGCATGTAAATGTCGACTAATGGTCCCTCACCAGATTCGTTCCTAGCCTGGTGGTCGGGCTGAGGACCTCTAGATCAGTTTCGTCCTGGGCCACAGTGGGCTAGCATTGTAACCCCAAGCTTTGGCGTAGCCCTCTTTAGGTTCTCGTTGACATGGCATTCTTCCGCAAGCTGCCTACACAGCTCGGCGATCGTGATTTTCATCCGCCAACTCCTGCATAAACAAACAAAGGAAAAAAGTAAAAGCCCCTGGCTACATCGAAGATTACACAAAGACAATTATGCGAAGGGCTACAAGACCTAAGTCCGGTTCCCCTTGTCAACCGCACTTAGCCCCGAGGGTTACCACTACTGCCAATGCCGTTGCACGATAACTTACAAAGTTCAGAGCAAATGAAACTCACCATGAAGTCCAGCTCCACCGAGCTGCCCAGCTTCCAGATCGAGGAACAGAAGGCCTTCATAGTCATTGTGTCCTCATCCATGGCGGCCTTTGTGTCGGGGTTGAATCTGGCGGACCTCGGGTAGGGGGTCCTGAGCTGATGATCTTGGCTAGATGGTAACAGGACAAAGAGGGACACGATGTTTTACCCAGCTTCGTGCCCTCTCGAAGAGGTAAAACCCACGTCCTGCTTATGTTGTATTGATTGTGGATGGGGTACAAAGTACAGGATGATCTACCTCAAGATCGTATGTGAATGTCTCTAACCCTACGGTCTAAAAACCCCATATAGACACTGTGGCTACCTAGGGTTACATGTAGGTCGGCTACATCAAGGGATAAACATGTCGATGTGTCTTGAAGTATGCGCCAAGTCTCCGGAGGATTCCATCTTGAGTACGCCGTGGGGAATGGCAAACGTGGCCCACCTGTTGGTTGTCTTGGGGAGGGGGGTCCTCGGCCCGGCCCATGATTGGGGGCCGACGTAGTTAGCACCCCTAGTCCAGGACACCGTCACTTGGTCTCCACAGGCACATTCAGCCCCAATTCACTCCCTTTCGGGGAATCATGATGGCGTCGACGCCACTGCAGAGTCTGTGGCACTTTCCTCTTCTTTTTCTTCCGCCCTGCCTCCGACCCCTTGGTGTCGTGCTTCGCGGCATCAGCGACGGATTGCGGTGAGGATGCCGAGATAGATGGTGGAGGAACAAGTCCAGTCTCCCGCAGCACCAAGGGAGGTAATGGGGCCTCAGGCGCAGACCCACTGGCCTCCACCTCACTCATGGCCTTGGCAGCATCAGGACCAGAGGCCCCGACCTCTGCCTCGCTAGCAGCAGGCTAGCCAGGGACCCGCGGCTCGGGTGTTGACGCCTCAACACCCTTAGGATCGGTGGTTGGAGGCAGGACATCTGCAAACCATAACGATCCCTAAAGTTCAATGAGCAAACATTGAAGAGCAAGACACGTACGGTCTCCAAAGCGTCGGCTTCCAATGGCGTACTCTGAAAGCCGACCCTGGCTCCTTGTAAGCCGGACACGGGGGCTTCGTCAGCGCCCCCCCTAGACATTTAGGACCCTGGAACCTGTTGGGAAACGTAGTAGACAACAAAAATTCCGTCATACGATCACGATCCTGGAACACTATGAAGATGCATTAGAGGTTTAGATCGGATCGTTACCAACTTCGAGTTGCAGCGGAAGAAGAGTTGGTGTAGATCGTCGATGAAGTCCCTTGAACCATTCACGAATGATCCCTCGTACCGAAGACCGAAACCACGACCTCTCTACAGATTGCAGGCGTACATGCTTCATGATCCGGCAGTGCTTCACCGTCCAGAGCTAATCGTTGTCGGAGAATTAGAAGGAGAAGAAGAGAACCACACAAGACTTCTCTATTATAAGGATCAGAGAGATCTAGATCTAGATCAAATCTAGAACAAGATTAGAACTAGAGAGGGAGAGAGGGGGCACCCAAGACAACGGGAGAAAACTTGTGTCTCTAGGGGCGCCTCCCTCATGTATATATAGGTGGATGGGAGAGGGGGCAGCCAACTTGAGGAGGAATCCTCTGTTGGTGCGCCCCCAAGGGGAGAGGGAGTCCCTCTCTCACTAGGATTCGGCCCCCAAGCTTGTCCAACAAGCTAAGGGGGTGCCATATCCCTATTGGGCCCAATAGGCCCATTAACTCTCCCTTATAAGGCCTTTAGCAATTTCTATTAGCCCATAGTATATAAATAAATTCTAGGAGCCTCCTAATCATTATTAGAGCCCTTTATTATTGATATTATGTATCCGGAAACAATTTCCGCCTATATAACATTTTTCGGTATTACCCGGTATTCCCCGAAACACTTCCGGTAACCCTGAGACGCTTCCGATTTCTCTCGAAACTATTTCTAATATTCACGAAACTGTTCCTTGAATATTTTCTCATAACTCTTACTCCACTAACACTCAATAGATTGTGATTCCCTTAAACTTGTGACCTTATAGGTTCGGCAAAACATAGACATGAACGACACTCCATTTCGCTCAACGACCAATAGCGGAACCGTGGACATCCATATTGATCCCTATGAATACACGAATGGTATTCAAGTGAACCTTTGGTTATCGTTATTCCATGTGGTTCACGATACTTTACAAAAACCGAGGTGAGATATATCAGTATCCTCTTGAGTCATTCTCATGATCACCATACCGGTCTCGTTACCAGTTTTGTTCTATTTCTCGTTGACATGTTCCGGCATCCCTGTGACCTAGTCACCTGTGTCTGGACAGATGATGATGGATGTCGTCACACCGAGAGGGCCCTAAGAATATCTCTCCATCGTTGGAGGAGCAAATCTCACTCTTGAACTATCTAGCCCCTTTTCAAACTTTCTGATGAACTTGTAAGTTTTCGTTATGATCACCGTGTTACAAATGACATTTGAGCAACCCCAAAGTCCATCGTACGATAAGAAGTGACTACAATACTCTCATGGTCAAAGGAACTAAAGCATAAATTAACTCTATAGGTTATATCGATTGACTTGTGATGATGGTGTCTAAAAGTATAACAATCAAGTTGGGTCAATTCAATATGATCGTTCTTCTAGCGTCATATTCTCAAAATTGTTTTGGGAATATCACTACGCTTAACTATATCCCAAGATCTAGAAAACATGATCACAAACAACACTCGAGCTAGTTCTAGAGGCGAGACTAGGAATCAGGTTTTACCGTTTATCATTTCACACGTGCTTACGAGTTTTTCACTAAATCGCATATTCTAGAATCATAGCAGTTATAGCATAGAATATAAACTCTTAATTATAAATATGGAAATAAATAATACAATATTTGTAACACCCTATGTCATTAGCCACAGTAATTACTTTTGATAATGACAAGTCAGCAAGTTCAACAGTGCATGATCATTATTAGCATCATATTGCATTTCAACTCCTAAGTCAAAATTCAAATTTAAATGAAAGTGGAAAATAAAAGTTGTTCAATATAGAAACTAAAATGTTCAATAAATAACAAATATTACAGAGACAATTCTAAAATTGTAACCAACAGTTGCTAAATTAATTAGGTAACCCAAACCTTCTCTAACAGTGGCTGAAAATAATATTTAATAACCTTTTTAATTAATCTAAATCAAATATGAAATGATGTTTTGCCCAAACTAGTTTTTGGTGTTAGGGTATAATGCACTGATATTTATGGACTAGGTCACACTTTTTACAAAATTCATTTGGTGCCCAAACAATTAGCTAACAGAAAAGAAAAGAGACAGTAAAAAAAGAAAAAGGCCTAAAGACGCTACTGTGCACTAGAGCCTATCGCTACAGCGCTGGCCCAGCCCACCCCGCACCTCCTCCCTCCTCCCGCACTGCTCATGCCGCCCCGCTGTCGAACACCGCACGCGCGCGCCCCAGGCCCCCTCGCTCGCCGCTCGACAACGCGCCCGCGCTCGCGCGGGGGATAAGAACAGCCCCGCGCCCACCCTGGCGAACTCTGGCCCCAATTCCCCCCTTCCTCCCTCGCTCCCCGCCTCGCCCGACGCCGCCATGATCGGCCTCCGCTGAAGCTCGCGGCCACCGCTACCCTTTCGCCCCGCCGACGTGTCCACAAGCTCCGCCGCGTCGAGCCCGTCCTCCTCGACCACAAGCCCGAGCCCCAGAAGCTCTGCATCGCCGGACTGCTTCGCCTTCTTCACCTACGGCCGCCATCGAACACCGCCTCGATTCGCCGCCGTCGCCCTTCCCCGAGCCGTCCCCGAGCCTTCTCTGCAACGCCGGTGAGCCCCTGCGCCGGATGCGCCCTCTCCTGCCCCCTCTAGCCGCCCGTAGCGAGCTCTTCCACCTTAGCCGAACGCGCCGCCGTCTGACCTCGTCGTCGGCGTGGCCACGGTGACCATATGGTCCCGTGCATGCCACCGTTGCACTCCCTGCAACGTGTAGACACCGTAGCCACCTCGCCCTGCCCTTTTTGCACGCCGTAGCCCCAATCCCGACGGTGGCCGAACTCCGGCGTCCGCCTCGTTGCTCGCCGTCGACGCTACCAACCACTGCAGCCCTCGCCGTCACCCTAGATCGCTCCGCCGTCGTCTGCCCGTTCGAAAGAGCCCGGCCGCGCTCGCAGTGGTGCCCTGTGCGCCATTTCCGGGCCGCGCCACCGTCCCTGGTGCTCGCCGGAGCAACTCCGGTGGCCGGCCGGTGCCGCCGCCGACGTGGCTGGCCTGGGGCCACCCCCAGTGCCACTGCCAGTGGGCCAGGCCCGCCCTAGTTGACCAGTTGACTTGGTCAACTGGCTGACTGGGCGCTGCCCTGGCACTGACTGGTGGGGCCCCTCTCCCTGTGTCTATGACATATGGGCCCCCCTGTCAGGTGCTTAAATAACTAATTAGGTTAATAAAATAATTAAAATCCTAATCAGTCACTGACTGCTGGGCCCAACTTGTTAATTAACCCAATTAGTTAATTTAACCTCTCTGTTAAAGCCACAGTGTATGACATGTGGGCCCCACTTGTCAGGTTTGACTCTGGTCAGCCAGAGTTGACCTGCTGACGTCACACTAACCTCATGCTGACGTCATCATTCACTATTCTGGATAATTCGAATTTAATTAAATAATTAAATTCAGAAAATGTTTAAAACTTTAGAAAATCATATTAAATAAACCGTAACTCCGATGAAAATAATTTATATATGAAACTTGCTCAGAATTTCGATACGAACCCGAATACGTCCTCCGTATTCCTGCCAGATGCCCCTAGCTATATGAACATTGAACTTTTAGACCGATTTCGATAAATGAATAGTGCCCAACGTTAATTAAATAAATCCGGTTAAATTCCTAAATTAACTAAATCATTTAGTTAGGCAGTAGAACACCCCAGCATATCATTTAGGCATGTCATACATATTGTTTGCATTATTGCCGTGAATTTATTGTTTCTCTCCCCCTCCTTCTCTCTCGATAGACGTCGAGACCGACGACGCTGCACCTGGGTACGACTACACTACCGACGAGCAGCCCGTTGACGATCCCTCTCCCTTGCCAGAGCAACCAGGCAAGCCCCCCCCCCCCTTGAGCATCCAGATATCGTCCATTCCATTTCTCCTGCTTGCATTAGATTTTGCTACTGTTAATATATGTTCCTATTCTGATGCATAGCCTACTGTTGTAACCTGTTCAATGTTACCTTACCTGCCTATGTTAAACTGTTTAGTATAGGTTGGTAGTGAACCATCAGTGACCCCATCACCTTACCCTTGTTGCTCCTGCTTGATCATCGACGACTCGATCAATGTGATCGTCGACCAGAGACCGACACATCACCTCACCCCCCTTCGTTGTACGACTCTGCATAGTTACTATCGAGTGCCGAGGGTGATCCCTCGTAACGCACTCCTGATGAACACTCTGCAGTGTAGCTGTTCGGTCGTGGTCATCGAGGGTGATTCCTCCTTCTCCACTTCTGATACGACTCTGTCGTGCAACCCCTCAGTGTGAACCTCGAGGGTGATGCCTCATACATTCACCCTGATGATTTCATCGAGTGGAATCACCGAGGGTGATTCCTCGGGTTTCCCCCTTGATGTTATGACCACACGGTTACTTTGACCTTCGTTACAGGCGGGTCCACCCTGGTGGGTACCCGCTGGGGATCTGTGATGTCGAGTGTGCCGGAAGGGCACTCGAGTGTGATATTGTGGCGGAGCTTCAGAGACTCTGATTGTCTCCGCGTGATACTAAATGCGCCTATTGGATTTGGGTGTGTGATCTGAGTGGGTCGACGTGCCCTATATGCACTACCACCACGCGGGATTATGGTTATGGGGCCCTCTGCGATGTACGTTTCTCCCGAAAGCTCGTCAGACGTCATGATTCACCGTGCAGGCTGATTGTCGGGATTGGGCTGGATACTTCACTGACGAGTTCAGTGTCGCGCCTGCACCCCGGCCAGTCTCGCAACGCGCAGAGTGCCCAGGGCGATGGCCCAAGACCTCTGGGTGCATAGGTTAGTCCGGCGTGATGACCTCTCTGTCGAGCCTAGGTAGAGCGTTGCTTCGTGTTGATCTTCCGAGGACGGGCATTACCCAGCAAGTGTGTCCGGCCAGAGTTGATCGAGCGTGTTGGGTAACAGTAGTGCACCCCTGCAGGGATGAATAATCTATCGATAGCCGGTCCTACGGTAAAGGACGCTCAGTTTGTGTATCCCGATCTACTACTTGAACTGGATACTTGTTACTTAATTGGAGCTTCGGGATCGCTTTCTCGCTGGGAGTCGAGGAAGGATCTCTAGGCTTGCTTCAACATGTTTGCTAAATAAAATGCTATTCTACTCTTTTCTACTGCTGCAAGATGATGACTTCGTGAAGATGCTAGTCTTCGATAGGACTAGGCCTTCTCTCTATTCTGGCATTTCTGCAGCCCAGTCCACATATACAGCCTTTCTCCATTGATAATGTTGCATATGTAGTATAGATCCTTGCTTGCTGAGTACTTCGGATGAGTACTCACGGTTGCTTTATTTTCTCTTTTTCCCCATATTCTCCCACTTGATGATACATCAGACGATGGAGCCCCGGAGCCAGATGCCACCTCAGGAGCGTACTACCAGGAAGGTCCTGAGGGCACGTACTACTGGATCGAGCCAGCCGACCAGGAGTAGGATCGGAGGCTCCCAGGCAGGAGGCCAACGCCTTTCGATCTAGAGTCGTTGTTTGTGCTAGCCTTCTTAAGGCAAAACTTGTCTAACTATGTCTGTACTCAGATAATATTTGTATGACTGACTTATGTATTCGGATCTTCGGATCCCTGGTCTGTAATATTGTGGATCTCTGTCTTTATTGTGTTAGAGTTGTGTTGTGATATCTTCCCGTGAGTCCCTGTGCTTGATCGTGCATGTTTGTGTGTATGATTAGTGCACGATTGAGTCGGGGGCGTCACAATATTATTGCCTCTATGGCATATTTCAAACAGACTCCCACTTGCACTATAGTCAATAATCTAGTTAGCACTTTTTCTTTTTACACCAATGGCAATTCGGTGTTTGTCCATGTTTTGCTTGTGGTATGCCTTCATCCTATCGGATCTTGACAAGTTTAGATCCGTGTGTATCATTTGCATTTCAATGCATCTATCATGCTTTCACAAGAATTCATAATTTGTGTGAAACTGGCTTTATATATATTGAATCACTGGCAGGACCTTTGATTCCTTAGACTGAGCTATGGAACCACTATTAAGAACAATATTCCATTGGCACAAACCATTTAGAAACCATACCAAGTTCATAAATGAAGTTTTGATTCATCATCCTCCATTGTTGCTTCTAAAGCGACAACATACTCAGCCTTCATTATAGAATTTGCCACAGTAACTTTCTTGGACTAATTCCATCTTACTGTACCACCAATTGACACAAATCCTTTTAAGTGAAATCGAGAATCGATTGGAGCACCGATGAATACTTTATCGATGTAACTACTTACAGCGAGCTTGTATTGATGTAAGTCCTTACACGAATCTCTTCATTTTCTCCGTTTGCGAGAAACATGTCATCTTTCTTATTTCAGTACTTAACGACATTTTCACTGTTGTCCTATGATCAAAAATTTGATCATTCTGGTAACTTTACTCATAACTTACTTGAAGTACTAGACATATCTGGTTGTTTATATACCATAGAATATTCCATGTGACTTCGACAAGAAATATTTGTTGATGGTTTTCCATACTAAGATGCTTTAGCACCTTGTCAATATGTATGCCGCTAACCTCGATTAGGCACTACTATCTCCATAGATTATTGTGCCTAGTACCAAGGCTATATTGCCTAAGGAACTAAAGCATACGTTAACTATTTGTATTATATCGATTGACTTATGACGATAGTATCTCAAAGTATAACACACAAGTCGGGTCAATTTAATATGATCGTTCTTCTAACGTCATAGTCTCAAAATTGTTTTGGGACTATCGTTACACTTAACAACATCCCAAGATGTGAAAAACATGATCACAAACAACACTTGAGCTAATCTTAGAGGCGAGATTAGAAATCAAGTTTTACTGTTATCATTCCACACGTGCTTATAAGTTTTACACTGATCACATATTCCAGAATCATGGCAGTTATAGCATAGAATATAAACTCTTAATCATAAACATGAAAATAAACAATACAACATTATTGCCTCAAGGGCATATTTCCAACAGAACCATGAAGCCCTAGAGTTAGCGGATAAAGCAAAGTAACCTTTGTGGACCAAGACAAGGTAAAGGATGAAAGGCTTACAAGACAGGCAAATGTGTTGACTTCCTCGGGGCTTCACCACCCAAATCAGCACCGCCAGCACAAGAGGAGTGTCAGCCTACTCAACGGCTTCCAGAATCCTCAAGGATTCCATGCAAGGCTTCCCCTCCAACTTGGCCCTGACGACGGAAGTCCCCTCCTCGCGAATTCTCTTTGGAGCCAGTGCAAGTGAAATCATCGGTACTTCCCCTTCAACAAGAGCACCCTCCTCCTCGGAGGGATCGTCTTCATCCCCTTCTTCTTCCTCCTCCGCCTCGCTGCCACCGCCGCCGTTTTCCTCCTACCTAGGTACTACTGTAGCCTCCTTTAGTGACGCACTGCAACACCTGAGCGATACTACCGCTCACGGGTCTGGTAGTACCGACTAAAATAAAATAGCCGGTACTTCCATTGTAGTACCGCTTCCAAAACAGAAGGGGATTACCCCCCTGCGGTAGTAGGTCCGACACTTGGTCCTGTAGTGCCGCTCGAATAGGGGAGTGGCACTACCGACCTTGTCTACGACACTGCCGGCCTGGAGCCAGCAGTAGTAGTACTTCTCCCATGAAGGAAGCGGTACTACCGCTGCTACGTGCGGTACTACCGGTGTACAAGGACAAGCATATTGGTAGAATTTGAGGCTCTCCTCGAAAATATGGAAGGTGGTGTGGGTGCAATATTTGTTTCACGTACGTGATTTGATTCAACTCGTAACTTCCAACGCCCCCCTCCCCCCTCTTAATATTACACATTTCATATGACCCAAAGAAGAAAAAAAAGTGTTTGAAACACCATCTTCGACCTTTTCCTTCCAGAGGGGAATCTAACCGTCTTGTGCCACTCCCGTATATGCATGTATAGCTCACGCACACGGTTAGTCCGCAAATTGCATTGTCATCAACACCAAAATCACTTAGGGAGGAAAATTCCCTTTCAATCGGGAACCCATCTGGCCTCCGCGCCTTATTGTGTTCCATCTTTGAGATAGCATCACATACTCCTTTTTCAGTAAAAGAGGATATTAGGATGGCACTCTCCTCTATCGATAGCTACAAGATGTCACCTTTGACATCCTCGTCAAGCTTCACACAATCGAAAACAGGTGAACTAAAGAGAAGCTTATAAAAATTAGTAATGTAGGTCTTAGTTGGTCTTCACCAACAATAGTACCATCATCTTGCTCGAGAAGGATTTTTTTTCTTTTCCCTATGTTTACCATTGGTAATGATATGGAGGTATTTGATGTTGTTGTCCCCTTCTAGGACTTCTCGCACGTTGGCCCATTCAAGCCGTTTTGTTTTCTTCTCCTACATAAGCTTAGCAATGAGATCATCCGCCTCTCTCTTAGTAGCACATTCTATTTAATTAAGGGGAACACTCTCTGCATTCACTTATAAGGCATCAATTAGAGCGGTGAGTCTCTCTTTCTCTTGCTTATACACACCAGACACGTGTTTAGCCCACCCTTTTAGGAATTGTCTCAGGTGTCAGATCTTATTCTGCCATCTTTCGACATGGGTGCGTCATTTATTTACCTTACCCCACTCGACAGCTACTAAATAAAAAAAGTCTGAAACCATGAAAGTTCGAAAGAAAACACTTACCTATTTTCCACATGAGCGGTCACTCCTGAATTCATTAGAAGAGGCGTGTGATCAGAACTTCCCATTATAGTACACGAACGCTCATGTGGTTCACAGAAACTACCACATTAGCCAGGTCCCAAAGATCTCTATTCTATAAATAGTAAAAAAATTCTGAAAGGGATGATATACGCCGCGGTGTATCACAGACATGTCATATTGTTTTTTAGTTCACTCCCATGATTTCTTAATAGGACCCCCTTGTTACTCCAACACAATGTCATAAGCACGATTTTGGTATGCAAATGGAGCACTTGTGGCGCATAGTTGTTTATTGAATTTAGCAAATGACGGCGCATGACAATAAGTTTGTGTTACCATTTGAAGAGTGTTTTTGTTACATTGAAACATTGCTTCTTGCCTGTTTTCTCAGCCATCATACAATCCATCAGTTTTTTTCCTTTACATTGAACACGACGAATTTATAGTTGCCGGTTGCCGACATCAGATTAGTATATTCAAGTATAGCCGCCGACATGATTCAAACAATTTGCCTACATAGACAGTCGGTCTGCACTCTAGACTTTGCCAACCACTCCATGCACCTTGGGCTGGCCTTTTAAGGCATGGCCAATGCATAGACTCAGGCTGATGCCTCGCATATCATGTATGATTGGATATTAAAAAAAATAGGTTCGAATAGGGAAGCATGATCCTCTTCAGGAGACGGGTGCTTAGAGAGAAAAAGTGTGGTCCGGTTTAAAAAGCTGAAAAGGTTGGAGTGAAGAGTAGAGATGCATGTATACTAGAGTCTTTATATTCTAATACTTGATGAGGCCCACTAATGGTAGCTTGCATTGAGAAGAAAAAAAATAATGTAGGTGCCTCAAACTATTTTTTCTAATGAGACATTTGTATCCATATGTCACCATAGTTCATGCCCTTACCGTCATTTCGAGGTTCATATCGTCATTTGTACAACCTATTCTTTTAATGGAAACTTTATCTTTCCTTTAGCAAAATATATAGGGCATCGTCAACGTTATAAATTAAAATAGACACTCCAAATATCCGTGAACATGTTCGGGTGTGTCCACAAGTAGTTTTAGGGGGGCGGCAATTCAATCGTGTGCATCAAATAGAAGCAGCCATGGTATTTTTATTACTATAGGGAAAAAAAATCCCGCAAAAGTTATCTTAGTCTAAATCTTCGACGACCGTGGGCACGTCTGTCTCCCATGTTTCTACTCTTCGTCGGAGTCTGCTGTCTGGCCATGAGAGGTCAGTGATTGACGTGGACGGTCCGGCCTCATGGTTGTTGCGGCCTCATGTGAACGACGCGGAGCTGACAACGTTGTTAGCATTCCCGATCGCGATCGTATGTGCCACCTTCGCGACCGCCTCCGCTGTGATCTCTTTGAACAGGCGATCACGCTCTGTCTCATGGACATGGAGCCGCCACCGCTCGCGTCGCATGGCGTGAGCGTTGCGCATGGACTCGTACAACATCCGTTGCTCATCCACGATACCCAGATTTTCGCGACCATGACCGCGACAACCTCATTGTTCGCCTGCTCGTCGCTCGAGGACCTGTAGGCTGTACCGCTGCTCCTCCTCCTGCTCCGGCTGCACTTTCGCCCTGAAGGATTTGTACTGCGCCTCTGCATGTTGTAGTGTGAACATGGCAGCCAGCAGCCACGCCTACTCCTGCTCCTCTGTGTCCGTCATGTGCACCTCGTCCGAGATTTCCTCCTCTGAAGAACTCGGAGGTTGTCCCCTGTAACGTGCTTTGCGTGCCGGGCACGACATCCGTTCACCAACTTCATGATGGCGGCGAAAGGGTTTTCCAGCACCCACGACTGATCCCGACCATTGGTCCGCGGGTCGAAGGGAAGAGTTGGTGCGCGGGCGGAGGTAGGATGGAAAAAGATGGGGCTCAGAGGTGCTGTGAGTTTATGCTGTGGCCGACCCTCATTAAAGAGCAGGCGCCCGAGCAATCGGGGCAATGGTTGAATGCGTCGCGCAGGCGGAGCGGACGGTTTGTCGTTCCACCACAATGGACCTAATAATCATCTAACTTATGTTCATCTCTACTCCTAATGGAGGAGTTCATACGTCGTTTCGTTCGCTCGCTTCCACCGATCAATGGAAGGAAATCGCCCCCTCGTCTCACCTCCTCGCCCCACCGATTTTTTCTCCCTCGTAACATGAAAAACCGGCGGCATATATATAGTAAGTAAAAAGGAGAGAGAACCGGTCTGCATATCTCTCCATCTATCCAAATCACGGACAGATCGTTGCGTACAAATCACGTGGGTGCTTTCCTAATCAACGCCTTCGCGCCTCTCCATGCCGCCGCCGCCGCCAGTATCTGGACGAAGCCGATCGCTGCCCATGGACGCCGTTGTGTCACGCACCCATATACCCAAGCACCTCGCGTGGACGGTGTCTCCTCTTCCGGGACGACGGCGGCACGCCTGGACGCTGCCACCTCGTGTTGGGGCGACGGCGCGCTCGCGTGCGTGTTGTCGGGCCTCACGCACACAGAGCAGGGTGCAAGCGGCAAGGGAGTTTGGGCAGCTGCGACAGCGACGTCATGTCTCTCTTTGAGGTGCGTACGTGGGCACTATCATTAATTCATTATCCACTGCTGCTAGGGTTGATTATGGCGCTGTTCCTGAACGTGCTTATTCCTGGACATGAGATCTTGATTTCAGTTACCATGAGTTGGGAATTACTCCCTCCGTAAACTAATATAAGAGCGTTTAGAATACTAAAGTAGTGATCTAAACGCTCTTATATTAGTTTACAGAGGGAGTAGCTAAGAGAAAACGGACTAGCTACAATATTATACTGCGCAGTTGCTAAAAGTTGTCAATGTGGTTATAATTTCTGCTTGTTAACAGAGGCTTCAGTCTTTTTTTTTGCGGGTGAACAAAGGCGTCAGTCGACCTGGACATAGTTGCTATAGTGTCCATGCCATTTAGCTCAACAAATTATATTGATCTCTTCCAGTTTGGCAATATAAACATAATTGCATAGAATTGTCAATTATATGCCTTTTTGCTATATAGATGATTTCATCACTGTCAGGCACAAGCAAAATATTAAGGGGAATATCTATGTCTATGTTCGAAGTGTCGGGGTACGCCTTTCGGATTAATCCATATTTGGACCTGCTTGCTTCTGACTTCACTTGAAAAATGGAACGACAATGTAGCAATGAATATGAAAAGGGAAGAGAAGCACTTGTACTAATTTATGTTAATCTACGGCCATGCACTTTGCTCGTGAATGTTCAAAACAAAATATGAAGGGTCCACCAGCTATCTCTAATTCTCTCCTCTGGCACTACTACACGAACTATATCAATGAACTTTCACACGATATTATTTTGCTTGAGACAATTAGTCCTGGTCCTGATCATATTGTATCATTTTAGGAATGGTTAGACTACTTAGTAGATATGATCCCATTTTTGGTTAATTTGTGTCAGACCTTCAATAGTGCTTCTATTTGACCTTTCCATTTGGTCTGTGAGATGGGTTTTTTGTGTTCGGACCGCATGTTGAAGATAACATGGCGGATAGTTCGGACAATCACATTTCTCCTCCACATATGGGTTGGATTTTGGGTGGCCGGACTGTCACGGTTGAATTTTGAGGAGTCCGATGGGCGCCCGTTCGGTATCTGAATACGCCAGAACGTATGAGGAAGAAATGAGCTTCAACCTTGAAGACGGCCTTAATCATTTATTTGATTCATTTTTCTAGCCCATAGCGTTCGCGGCAGTAAAGATCAGCGCCCCATCTTCATTTCTTCCCTCAGCCTGTCTCATCTATCCTATCGCATGTCCGAGTCTTGCGTCGTGTGTGCTACTGTGTTGTGCCTTAGCTAGAATGATTCCCACGCCATGCATGTGCGCATGGTGGGTTATTCACGACCTTTGCCTCTGTGGTCGTGATCGGCGTGAGCGAGGACAGATTGATTGTTCTCGGCGGCGGTGGCGAACATCGGCAGATCAGAGGGCAAGGGCCAAGGGTCGCAGTTTTTTGGCCAGGACGGGACGGGAATCTTGGCGATGGCACGGATGGAGGAAGACTCACGTTGGTCCATCCAACATCGGGTTGTCAAGCTAATTGGTCCGTCGAGGCAAAGGTTCTTACTCTCTTTTTAACCTTCCGTGTCTTCTTCTTCCCTGTGAACGTGAAGTTCACGTGTCTAGAACTCTGATTGCTTAGAACTATGATTGCTTGCTAAACCTTGCTAACTCAACCACTTGATGTTACGCTATGTTCTACGTGTATGCCTAGATTGCGTACTAGCTAGCCCATGCTTGTTGACTCTTATGTACGTGTATGTCTACATTGTTTGTTGTATATGATGACCCATTGCCGGCCATACAATGTTTTTTGTATTTTGAATTTTGTAAGTTCAGTTCAGATTTGAAGTTTTTCACACCTCTATTCGTCTGGACAGTGTGTGTTAGCTGAGATGTGTCAATATTGAAGCTATCATTTACAAGGAGCTACACCTATGGTAGTCTTTAGGTTAGTCTATTGTTCGTTACACACCAATTTGTGCATTTGACACTTATTACACTTAAATCGACACTGTTTTTTGTTGTTCATTTCCAAATTCATAATACATAAAATTTGTTTTTCCAGCATGTATATCTTGAGAAGACACCCAAATCTTTTTGTTCAGCGGCGAGTGTTGTTGAAAGTTCTAAGAGCCGTCAGCTAATGCATCTTTTTGTTCTCCGTTGCATAGATTATTCAACACTAATACATTTGTATCATTTCCCAGTTATTATGATACCCAGGTGACAATTAAAGTGCGGAGAGAAACATCGCAATCCTTGCCAAGGACCTAAAATTCCTAACATGTGATCTTCCTCTTACCATGGTTGTCACTTGAATTATTTTTATGATCTACTCCGTATTTATTCTATCCCTGTTATACGATGTGCTTCAGAAGTATAGTTGGAGGTACCAATTTATGTACCATCACTCCTTAGTACATAGATAGAGATGTTATGCATGTGTTTAGCGTGAGAAACAAATCCTTAAAGAGAACATCACTGTTGACATTGACCACAATCCGTATCAATTCTAATTGCATATATGCAGTTTTTTTTTTTATCAAAAACAACGGTATTATGTTTCATTACCAATAGGAGGAAATTTCTCATCGGTTAAAAAGATAATAAAATAAGGCAAGCAACGCATGCAAGATTTGCTAAACATTTATTTACACAATCGCATTAATATGGGCAGGTCATTACAAGCTAACATACTATTAGACTATTTAATATTAATGATGATTGCATATGGACCTATAGCTATTTTCTTTACCTTAGGAACAATACAAATCTTAGAAAGTAACAATTACATGGTGTTTTTCACCATTCCTACGCCACCCTTAGTTTTATTACGACATATGAGAGTACGCATCAAGGGGTTTGCAAAAAGTAAGAAAAACTAGGCAGATACAAGCCCTTGTCACCTTATATGGGGTGATGATGGAGGAGACACAATGAGGTGAATGAGTTGTGATGGGCATAGAAGAGTAGAGCCATGAGGGGGGCGTTCGACACCACTCGCCGGCTTTAGGGTTGCAGTGGTAGGTAGTTAGGCAGGGAGAGGTGGGTGGGTCGATAAGGTGGACGACGAAAAAAAATAGTGGCTGGAGAAAATAAATAACCAGTAGCAAGTGAAGTGGCTGTCGCTCCGAGTGAAGGGGCAGGGGATTAATGGATTTGAGTGTAGGGTACAGGTCTCGGGTGGTAGGGTTTAAAGGGATGGATGGTGCAACATGTTGCAACATTTCGTTTGCATAATCCATCTCGAGCAATTATAAAAATAACAGAAATTGCTAAAACTATGTTAGAAATTAAAATCTATTTGGGTGGAGAGACGGTGAGTAATGCAACTCATGGCAATCGCTTTCATCATCTACGTATTGTCGACATAAGAATGCAGATTATCTGCATTGTCGTCCGTAGCAACGCACGGGCATTCTACTAGTATACGGTAATGACACACACAACAAACTATCAAATATGGAGACTTTATCGCAAAAGGCATATTCGATCTCTCCTAAAAAATGTGTTGACCAGAGAAGTCGGACAATAATAAATTGTATACTAACAAGTAATTCGAAAGTCCACTTTCGAAGAGTTATTCTTGTACGGCATGGAATAAGAGTTTCTTTGTTCCCAGAGAAGTACTATCCCTCAGTACTCTTTACTGGTTCAAACCAGACAAAAGAAAATTGTTCAAGTCCATTTACAATGCCAGTATTTCGAGTTCCCAGTTCAAATTTCAGCCATAGGAGCGAGGTCTAATCGCAAAGTTCACTTTGCATGGTCTATACCTCCACCGAACTATAGAAAAGTCTCACTACGGGAAAGGCGCGTATATAGTATACCTACGGTCTGTTTGTCAAACAAACAAAAAATAGTATACCTATGGTCTAGGGAAGGGGCCCGCGTGTCGTGTCGGCCATGCGCGCACGCGAAGCATCTTCCACGCCCTTCGGCGCACGTTGCAGCGCCGGGGGTCGGCACGTACGCCTCCCGTCACGGGCTCGCGGCACCCTGCTTGCCGACGTGTGGGTCGGCGCCGGCGCGCCGCTGACATGGTTGGGCATCGCGTCGGGACTCGGGAGCCCTGCCGAAGCTGACGCGGACGCACGCCGTCCAGGCTCCAGCCGCGCGTGGCCCCCGCTCGGTCGCTCCCGTTGCCGGCAAGCAATGGTAGGATTCTCTGCGGCCGCTCTGACTCGACGAGCTGTCCAGATTCCAGACCAGTTTACGCGGGACGCAGGGAAAGCGGAGCAACGAAGAAGAAAAAGGCTTAGCTGGTGTAAAAGAAGGGACCTCAATATCTGGCCATCTCAGGCATGTCAGCTCGGGGGCTGCCCTCGAGCGAACTATTCGCTCGTTAGAGGGGAAAATATCAGGCGGTACCACCGTTCATATGCTATCATGATATAACTTTTGAAAGGTCATATTTAAATGTTTTAGAAAATTCTAAAAAGAAATTGTAAATGTCCACAAGATATACGTCTACAACCCTTAAAAAAATCAGATCCAAATTCGAAATATCTGTTGAGAAACAAAAATGACAAATCTAGATGAATAGTATTTTCTTTTTTAGTGTTAAAAGAAGACAAAACGTGAACAGTGTGAGAAATGAAACTATTCACATATGGATTTGTCTTTTTTTTTCTCAATGTATATTTCGAATTTTGATCTAAATTTTTTAGGGGTTATAGACATATGTCTTGTGAACATCCACAAAAAAAGTTAGAAAATTTTGAGACATCTAAATGTAACTTTTGAAAATTTATAGCATGGGAGCATGTAAAATGTGGTACCACCTGATATCCACCCGCTCGTGGAGGCACTCTTCAGCTAACATTTTATGCTTTTTAAAGAACACAGTACAGACGCAGACACTCATATATACGTGAATACACTCACCTCTATGAACACACACGTAGACCCTACCCCTATAATCATCTCCGAAAGACTGAACCGACATATCATCTTGAGATTGACGAAGTCACCACAGACGCCTCCAACGCGACCTTCGGTTTTGCCCATAGGCTCATTCAACCTTTTTTGAGCTACTTTAAGAGATGCAAACCTCAGGATAAAAATGCCATGAACAAAAAAAAAGACGCACAAAATTATAAAAATAAAAATGGTCATGCTAGAACTTTCAAACTGCAATCCTCAGGATAAAATGCCACGAAAAAAAAAACACAAAATTAAAAAAATTGAGAAAATGCCATATTTTAAAATAATGTTGTGCTACTTTATAAAACTACCATCCTCTTGATAATTTTTTAATTTGGATACACCTCAAAAAATAAAATTCTCATGCCACAAAAAAAATTAAAAAATGTCATCCTCTCAGACATTTAGAAATGCCATCCTATTTATAATAAAGAAGTCATCATCTCTATAATTAAAATGTCATCCTATTATTGATAAAAATGACATCATATTGTTAATAAAAATTTCATGCGCTTAGTAATAAAAATGCCATGCCACTAAAAATAGAAATGCCATCTCTCAATAATAATAAATGTCATTCTATTATTTATAAAAATGCCATCATATTGTTAATAAAAAAATCATGCGCTTAATAATAAAATTGCCATGCCATTAAAAATAAAAAATGCCATCTCTTGATAATAAAAATGCCATCCTCTTAAAAATGTTGTGCTATAAAAATAAAACTGCCATGTGAGAAAATAAAGAAAAAGAAACCGGGATTGCAAAATATATGTGACATATTAAACACAAAAGGTTCATAAAAGGCCCTCTCATCCCAGTGGCGCTGCTCCCCTCCCCCGCATGCATAGGAGGTTGCGGGTTCGAGGCCTCACTTCATGAATATTTGAAAAAAAACATGCATTCGTCGGAAGCATCTGAACAGCGAACCACTCCAGCGATCCTACGTGGGGCGTCAGCTTTGCGCCGAGATTCATGCGACAACGGGGAGAACTTTCAATGGGGTCAGCCCCCTGGTGAATGGTCATCAGATAACATCTCCCAAAAGAAAAGGTACCGGACGGAGTAATCCACGTCTGAGCCTGACAAACAGTAAATTCGAGGAAAATAGCGAACGGTGTTTTTTTAAATGAAATCTTTCAGCAACCAAGACGCTTGAATTTTCTAGGAGTGTGCAATTTTTCATGCTTAAGTGACATTCATGCATCTCATGCCAAAAAAATCAGGTCTAAACAATGTAGTTTTTCAAAGTTTTTTGAGAGCCAGTTTTTTTAATTGTTGTTGCTATGAGCTCCTGGAACGTCCTAACACCACAGAAGTTTAAACACACTTTGCGCACAAAAGCATATTGGATGTCAAAAGATTCCACATTTTTTGAATTTGTTTATTTTTCATGAAGTTGTTGTTCATGCATGAATATAGATGAGCCCGAGCTAAGAATAGCTACTCTAAGGGCGTGTTCGGAATCTATCTAGCTTCTTAAAACTTCACAAATCCAGCTTCTAGAGCTAGCTTCTTGTAACACCCCAGTGGTTAACTATAGTAATCTCCTTTTGATTATGCCATGTCACCAGGATCAACAGTGCTTAAATATTATTTGTATCATATCTCATTTCAAATTCAAACTCAATTGGAAATTCAAACTAAAAGTGATAAATAAAGTTGTTCAAAACAGAGACCAAAATGTTCATTTAATAGCAAATAATTCAGAGGCAACTATAAAATTAAACCCAACATTTTTAGAGGTAGTTAAGTGGCTCTAACAATCTAAAACAGTAGCAAACAGCAACCATTAAATCCATTTTAATTACTCTAAATTTCAAATGAAATTATTTATTACCCAAACCAATTTCTGGTGTTAGCTAGTAATACTTTGTAATTATTGGGCTAAGTCTCATATTTTGTAAAAGTCAATTAGTGGCCTAACAATTAAGCAAAATAGAACAAAAATAGAAAGAATAAAAGAAAAAAAAAACAGAGAGCCCCCCTTCCCGCTGGGCCAAACGGCAGACGGCCACACAAGGGCCCACCGGTAACCCCACAACCATAATCCCCCTCCCCCATACCCCCACTTCCCCCCCTCTGCCTCTCCCGATCCCATCTGGATCGGGCACCAGGGCAGTGACCCCGGCGAACGCGCCGCCCCGACGCCCGCTGTTGCCGACCGCCGACCCCATCGCGCCGCCGCTTGCCTCTTGGACTCCTCCTCGCCCCTCCTCTCCCTCGCGCGACGCCCGCCTGACGCCGTGGCCTCGCCTCGTCGTCGACCTGACGCCGTCGCCCGTCATCACCGTTACCTCGTCGCCGTCCCCGTCCTCCTCCCCAACGGCTACAACGAGCCTCGCCGCCCCTCTGTTCCCCTGCAACGAAAGTGAGCACCCCCCTCCTCGCTGTCTCCCACGCATGCCCGCGCCCGAGCTGGTCGCCGCGCCCCCCTGACACGCTCGCGCCTGCCGCTGTCCGCGTCGCGCTCGGGCCACGCCCCCCTGAGCCCCACGCCCGCTCACGCTGTGCGCGCGCCCGCGGCCCCCTGGCCTTCTCTGCCCGTGGCCGACGCCTCCTCTGCCGCCTTGCTCGCCGTGGTCGCGCTCGGCCGCCGCCAACCCCGCAGCCCGCGCGCCTCGCTCCCTGCGACCTTGCCCGTACGGCCGCACCGCCGCTGCTCCGCCCGGCGCCCGCCCGTGCATCGCCGCGCCTTCGCTCGCCGTGGCCGCGCTCTGGCGAGCCCCGGCTCTACGGCCTCGCCCGCGCCCGATCGGGCGACGCCCTGCCCCTGCGCCCGTTTGCCCGCTCAGCCGCCCCGGTTGGGCTGGGTCTCTGACCAGAGGGGCCCAGCCCCTGTTAAAAAAAAGGGAAGGAAATAAAAAAAATAAATGTTAATTAATTAACTAATTACTAAATCATTAATTAACTTAATTAATCTGGTTTAATTAAACTTAATTAACCTGCTAATTAAACTAATATGTTAATTAACCTAAACAGTCAATGACAGTGGGACCCACACGTCAGTTGACTAGGTCAACTGCACTGTTGATTGCTGACGTCAGCATGATGTCGTGCTGACGTCATCAATTACTATTCTGGATAATGTTGGATTAAATAATTAATTAAATTTCAGAAAATTGTTAAAACTTTGTAAAATCATATAAAATAATCCGTAACTCCGATGAAAATAATTTATATATGAAAGTTGCTCAGAATTTTGAGACGAATTCGAATTCGCGGTCCATTCGTCCGCTACACGTCCCTAGCATAGCGAACATGCAACCGTTCCCCTCCGGTCATCTGTGTGACAAATGTCCGGGACCGGGAAAACATTCCCGGATGGATTCCCCCTTCCTCGTTGTCGTGCAACCATACGTTAGGGCACACCCGGCACTGCGTATTGTCATGTCATGCTCTTGTTTGCTTTATATTTACTGTTTCCTCCCCCTCTTCTCTCTCGTTAGACCCCGACGCAGTTCCCGGTACCGACGCAGCTCCGGAGCCCGACGCCACCGTTGACGACCCTGCCCTTGCCGCCGAGCAACCAGGCAAGCCCCCCCTTTGATCATCCCGATATCGCCCATTCTATTTTCTCATGCTTGCATTAGAATTGCTGCTGCTACTGCTTTACCTATTCTGATGCATAGCCTGTTTATTGTAACCTACTATTGATACCTTACCTGCTTGTCCTAAACTGCTTAGTATAGGCTGGGTAGAGACCTATCCGTGACCCCACTAGTCCCGACTGCCCCGCTGGATTATCAGAAGACCCGATCAACGGGATTGAAGACCAGGCCCCGACACCGCACATCACCCCCCCTTAGTTGTAACAACACTGCAGCGTTACTATCGAGTGCCGAGGGTGATACCTCGTGTAGCACTTCTGATGTTAACTCTGTAGAGTAGCTATTCGGTCGTGGTCATCGAGGGTGATTCCTCTTTCACCGCTTCCGATAACGACGATGTCGTGCACCACCTCAAGTGTGAACCCATCGAGGGTGAATCCTCCGAGTTCACCTTGACAGACACATCGAGTAGGAATCCAACGAGGGTGATACCTCGGATTCCCCTGATGTTATGGACACACGGATACTTGGACTTTACACTGTTACCTGGATAGGCGGGTCGACCCTGAGGGGTACCCGCGTGTGATGTGAAGACGGGTTGCCTGTATGGTGCCCGAGTGATGAATACGAGGCGCGGCCGGGCATTCTTAACCCTTGCAGCAAGTCCTCGAGACGGGGCGACGGGGTCACATCTTTCGTGAGTCTCTGCTCGTTACCGCAAGCCCTAGTCCACTAACGATTTGGATATTTGATCCGAGCAGGCCTCTGGCCTGATAGCACTAACCATCACGTGGGAAGAGTTATGTGCACTCTGCATCGTATGCATCAGCCGAAAGCTTTGTCAGACGTCCAGTTCAGCCTCGTGGCCGGGCCGGGCCAGTACCATCCAGGACTGAGGTGGTGCTCGTCCTGACCCTGCACACACCGACCCGGAGTGCACAGGGCGATGGCCCAAGACCCCTGAGCGCTTAGGATATAGACCGACGGGGACCTCTCTGCTGAGCTGTAGGTAGGGTTGCGATGTATCGTTTGGCCGAGGCCGGGCATGACCCAGGAAAATGTGTCCGGCCGGAGTTAATCGAGTGTGTTGGGTAAGTTGGTGCACCCCTACAGGGAAGAACACATCTATCTATAGCCGGTCCTACGGTAAAGGACACTCGGAGTTGTATCCTGATTGATACAATTAGAACTGGATACTTGGATACTATGGCTCTGGGATTGCTTCTCGCAGGGAGTCGAGAAGGGATCTCAGGACGAGGTTGATGACTGTATGGCTCTGGGATTGCTTTCTCGCAGGGAGTCGAGAAAGAATCTCTGGGTGAGGATGAGACTTAATGATACTGCTACATTATATTGTACTGTTCTACTCTCTTCCATTGCTGCAAGAACGCTGAAGATGCTAGTCTTCGATAGGACTAGGACTTCTCTCTATTCTGGCATTTCTGTAGCCCAGTCCACATATACAGCCTCCCTTTGAAAATGTTGCATATGTAGTGTAGATCCTTGCTTGCTGAGTACTTCTGAGTACTCACGGTTGCTTTGTTTTACTTTTCTCCCCATATCAGTTTGTCGTGACCAAGATGACGGAGCCCCTGAGATAGCTGTCCCCGCCGACGATCGCTACTACTACCCCGAGGGTGGATATTACTTCGAGCTTGCCGTCGACCAGGAGTAGGATCGGAGGGTCCCAGGCAGGAGGCCTGCGCCTTTCGATCGTAGTGTTTTCTTTTGCCCCGCCTTTCTAAAGGCCTTTCTGTGTTTTCTTTTATATCTGTACTCAGATATCTGATGCTTCCGCTGACGCTTGTACGCAAGCTTATGTATTCGAGCCCTCGAGGCCCCTGGCTTGTAATATAAAGCTTGTATGACTTTATTTATGTTTTAGAGTTGTGTTGTGATATCTTCCCGTGAGTCCTTAGGCTTGATCGTGTGCATTTGCGTGTATGATTAGTGCACGATTGAGCCGGGGGCATCGCACTTCTCACTTCACCTGGCGATTCCGACGCGTTCGGCACGCTTGACAGCTTCTCCCAGCACTTTTACAGTACCATCACCAGCCATAGGGAAGATGCAAAGGCGAGCTCACCTTGGGTTGGGGCGAGGGGGCGAGGGCGAGGAGGCTGGCTCAGAGGACGACATGGTGAGCACCAGCATCAATGGCGTCAAGGTGGGCGTCCCCTGCCGGTGGGGTTGCTGCTCCTGGCTGGTGGCGCTGGAAAGTGCTCCTTCGGGACGGGATCCGGCGGGAACGGGGCTGGAATGGTCGGATCTACCGGCGGAGAGGCTCGCCGGCCGGCGAAGGGGTGGAATCAGGCGTGGCGGCGGCGACCGGCGGCGCTGGGTAGGTCACGAGCAGAACAGATGTCGAGGGAGAGAGGGGAACAGGCGTCGGGGCTGAGCCGTGCGAATCGTTTTTTTGACTTGGCGGTGGCATCCCCTTGTAAGTATGCCGAACTCCTCACTTCTCGTTTTCCTGGAGCTGTGATTTTGGTGCTTCGTGTTTTTACATTGGACTCCGGCTGTGCTTCTCGAAGCTAGCTTCTTCGAGCTTTTTCGTTCGGCTCAGCTCCGCTCCAGCTTTTTGTGAAGCGTGGAGTGGGAGGACAACCGAACACGCCTTAAGAGCATCTCTAGCAGACCCCTTAAAAGTGGTCAAACCCGTAAAAAACCGTGTTTTCAGTTCCGCGGTGTCAAAAAACGTCCCGAATAGAGCCCGTAAAAGTGGTCAAACCCGTAAAAATTTTGCAGGCCCCTGAGAATCCATCCCCACGACCCTTTTATTTACAGATTTGGAGGCAAAATATAAGGGGGACTGAAAACCGGTCAACGCTACGCGACAAGGAAATTCCGCCATGCGCACACGGGCTCCGGTGACCTTCCTCCACGGAACTCGCCGGAATCTCGCCGAAAACTCGCCGTTTATTACAGCTGTTGCGGCGTCGGCCTGTGGAGTAGATCGCAGGAGCAGCGGCTGGAGACTCGAGCAGCTACGGCGACGAAGGAGCTCCTGATCGATCCGGCCAAGGACGAGCTAGCTAGCTAGCAAGCCTGGATCGACCCGGCCACGAACGAGCTAGCTAGCTAGCAAGGTCCTGGATCCGTCCGGCCACGAACGAGCTAGCTAGCTACCTGGATCCAGCCGGCCATGGACGAGCTAGCTAGCTCCAGGATCCATCCCGCCACGGCCGAGCTAGCTAGCTCCTGGATCCATCCGGCAACGGAGGAGCTGGCTCCTGGATCGATTCGGCGACTACGGCGGACGATGGGAGCTGACTATGAACACAGGCGGGAGGTGACTATGAACACAGGCCAGAGGAGGAAGAAGACGTGGGGAAGAATATACGCGAATATTCGGTTTTACGGTCTGAGTTTAAGGGGTCTGTTCAGCCGCAGCTCAAACCGACCCTTAAAATGCGTTTTTCGTGATGTTTTCAGTTCCGCGGTTTAAGGGGTATGCTAAAGATGCTCTAAGACTGGATGGACATTTTCTTCCTTGAACTTTTGTTTAGAGATTTCTCAGAACAAAGATTCGAACTACCTTTGCACCACATGGAGGATGGGAGGATAAAGGTCATGATTGCATTTTCTGGTATGATTCCAACGTTCTAAACGACTTCCAACCTCCAAGTATAGTAGTAGTATTTAGATTGAAGCCTTTTATGGTGGGAATAATTTCTCTATTTTTCTTGCGAGGTGGTACTAATCATTTTGCTTGGCGCAACTGGTTTTGAAGATATTTTGTTGTTTGGTTACCTACTTTCGAAAAGACAAAAGGCATGTGCACAATACGATAGTTTGTTGCATTTCAGGTAAATTTAAAATCTCTATGCCAACCCCAATTCTCAGACAAGCATGTCACAACATGGTGAATAACAACGAATTAGCAATAGCACAGAATAACACGAGAGCCCTACGTTTATATGCTTTTTCCAAAAAAAAAAAGAACGTCCACGTCTCCTCGCAAAAATAAATAAACATCAACGTCATGAAACCAAGTGGATACAACTAGCGGTAGACATCAATTTGATTGAAATTATTTCAGAAAAGGAACTTGTTCTCATAATGAAAGAAACATATAGGTCGACTAATCCAAGCAAAAGCATTACCGGAAATCTTGGCTCTTCTAATATATTTTCCCCGAGAGCTTGCGAGTAAACATACACATCCCGGTGAAAGGTGACTCCTTCATGGAGTGGTGGGAGAGGACTCGTGCTACCTTTTATGAGATGGACAAGAGGGGTTTCGACTCCTTCGTCATTGCGACCGCGTGGTAACTATGGAAGCAAAGGAACGCGAGAGTGTTCAATCGGGCTGACCAAGTTAGAACACCAACTAGTTTAGTGCATCAAATTTTCGAGGAGATATAGTCAAAAGAAAAATCAAGGAGATCAAACTGTGAAAACTTACCGGAGTGGGAGTGATGGATTTAACTAGATTCGCGAGAGAGTAGGCTATTTCTTTTCCTTGTTAGAGCTGGTGTAACTGTGATGATGTTCGCAGTCGTCACTGACTCTTGTAAACTATGTTTCCCTTCTATAAAAATACGGTACGTCATTGACGTATTCTCGAATTTTTTTTTTTCCCATGTCGAAGAGACTACACTTTGTAAATTTCATTCTTTCATGTTCTTGTAATGAAAGAAACATAGGGGCCAAAAACAATGGCATAAAAGGTTTTTTCACCCAGAAAAAAGATTTTTCTCTTTCGGTCGAACTCCTTTCACCATTTTCTTAATGAAATTATCAAGTCTGTTATAATGAGATGTGAAAAAAAGATAGAAAATCTGGGCATTAAGAGCATCTACAACCAAACCCCCCATACGCCAGAAATCCAAGGTTCCACACGAGCTCCTGTTCTGCGGCGTGGTGGCAGGACCGCTAGGGGATTGGCTCCGGGTGTAGGTAGGGTCAAATCCGCAGGGGTCATCTAAATACATAGGCCCCTTCCCTTCTGTCGAGTTGTTTAGAAGGCGCTTTCCGTTCTACGGTCCCTCGGAGCGAAGGGTTAGGCAGGTAGTACGGGCCCTCTGACTTCCAGCTATGTGTTGTGTGCGACTCCCGCGAAGCGAATGGCGGGAAGCTCTTCGAGCTTTCTCCGCCAGCGGCTTATGTAGTGGTCGGCATTCCTACGTGCTCCGACTGATCCCCACTGGAGATTATATGAGGGGTCTTGGAAACCCACCTCAAACGACTGGACGGGCTACCCGGTCAGTGATCGGACGAAAAAAAGCCACCCAACCGGCCTCCTCATAACCGGTCCAAACGTCCGGACTGACTGGCATTCTCCGTACCCAGCCCAAATCTAGGGCAGATATGAGGACGCCCGGACACGCTCGGACAAGCCCGCCATGTTGGATCCAGGCCACACTGGTCCACCCGACCACACATAAAATGGACCCTATTCGCACTCCGGTCGAATCCCTAGCCGCATTCTACTGCACTCCGCTCCCAACCAGTCCACTCCCTCCGCCCACAAAGCTCCCACACTACTAGGGAAAACCTTATACACAGAATCTTACCAGCAGCGCGGTTTAAAATAAAGCGCTACTGCTACTTAGCAGTAGCACGTGAAAAAAAACCGCGCTACCGATACCCATGTAGTAGTAGCGCGTTAGGAGAAAACAACGCTACTACTACAATTGCCACGACGTTGCCGCCAGACTAGGTATAGTAGTAGCGCAGGTTTTGTGAAAGCGCTGCTGCTATTGAACTTAGCAGCAGCGCTTTTCGCCAACCCTCGCTGCTGCTAAGTTTAGTCCACTCGTTGCAACTAAGTTTAGTCCCACCTCGCTCCGCGAACAGGGAGTTTACCACCTTAAATACGTTACTTCTCAAACCATCAAAACCACTTAGTCTTCATTGAACTCTATGTGTAGGATCTGTGGCCGCAAAACCGGGGAAGATTCCTATTGACAATTTAGATTCTACACAAAAAGATCATTGATGACCAATGTATTTTTGATTTTTTTTACATGCTTAGCCTTAGCAGTAGCGCGTTTTGCAGAAGGCGCTACTGCTACAGGCATAGCAGTAGCGCTTCTCGAGTTAAAAGCGCTGCTGCTATGGAGTTTAGCAGTAGCGCTTTATCCTAACGCGCGCTACTGCTAAACGCCATCCTATCTTCCCCAACCGGCCGCCCCCACTCTCCCTCTCCACTCTCACTCTCGCTCCCCCGCACCCCCCGTCGTCCGCCGCCGCCGCCGTTCCCCGACCACCGTCGTCACCCGCCGCCGCCGCTCCTACTCCTCCTCCACTGAGGTAGTCCCTCCATCCCTCCTCCTCTCTCCTCCTCCCTCCTCCCTACCGCGCCCCTCCCTCCTCCTCCGGCCGCCCCTCCTCCTCCTTCTCCGGCCAAGCCCTCCTCCCCTCCTCCTCTCTCCTCCTCCCCCACCCCCTCCTTCCTCCTCCACCGCCTCCTCCTCCTCCTCTCTCTCCTCCTCCTCCCTCTCCCTCCCTCCTCCCACCCCCTCCTCCCTCCATTCTCCTAAACCTCAAACTATTTTTTACTGTTCTTGTATAATGTAGTTTTTTTACTGCTTTTTGTAAGTGTTTAATAGAAATAGTTTATTTAGGAAGTGGTTAATAGAACTAGTTTATTTATAGTAAGGGCTTAATAGAACTAGTTGAATTAGTAAGAAATTAATTATTTTTATTTACAGTAAGTTCTTAGTTGAACTAGTTGAATTAATAGAACTAGTTTATTTTTAGTAAGAAAATTTAGGTATATGAGATTTGATGATCTAATTAAAATTTTACTATAGAACTAGTTTATTTTTAGTAAGAAAATTAATAGACTAGTTTATTTTTAGTAAGTGCTTAGTTGAACTAGTTGAATTAATAGAACTAGTTGAATTTATGTCATTATCACTTTGTCATCAAAGAATGCTATATGAGATTTGATGATCTAATTAAAATTTTAATCGGTGGAATATGCAGGCTTTGTAGAGTCGTGTCTCCTTGGAGTGATCGTCATCCGAGCTACCTCTACTTCCTCTACACCCGAGTCGGTGAGCTAAAAGTCCACCTCCTCCTTCTCCACTCCTCGGTGTTGAATAGAGTAGAACTAGGGTATTTAGTTATGCTTCTTAACCAAATGAAATGTTCGGGTTATAAGATATATTGAAATGTTTTTGTCAATATTGAACCATTGAAATGCAATGAGCACCAATTTATGCTCATGTGCGAAGTGTTGATTCATTTCCGAGTGGCCTATGTTTTGCCGGAGTGTTGATTCATTTCCGTTCCGGCAAATTTCAGGCGCTCGATATGTCCTATTTTAGCAAAGGTCATGCCGGATTTTTCCGTGAATTTAAGCATGACTTGCGCTAGAATATGCAGGAAATATCGAGTGCCCCGGATTTGCTAGAAAGAGAATTAAACGACATTTTGAGTTGACTTTAAGTCTGTCGGGGCTCCATACATGACAGTCAAAAAATCAATGAGGGAGAGTCTCCACCATATATGAGAGAAAAAGAACGCCGACTGTTGTCGTGGGGGTCGCTTCTCCTTCTTCTCTTTGTGCTAGACATTTTTTATGCACTAGGGGAAGGAGGAGTAGCGACCATCATCGACGGTCGAAAAATCAGTGAGGGAGTGTCCACCATATATGAGAGAGGAAGGAGAATCCCGACAGACCGATAGTCAACCCGTGATGAATAATAATGATCTAATTTAGTTTTTGTAGTACATATATTTAATTTTAGAAGTTTAATGTTTGAATTATGAACATAGGAAATGTCGTCGGACGACGATAGTCTCCTGGAGTGCGACTGGTGCGGCGACGACCGGGGTCTGTGTGACAGGCCTCACCTGGTAGAAGGTCGGCGCTTCAGCATTAAGCTCCAGGAGACCTTCGTTGTTGAAACGGTACGCAACAACGACAAGTATTTTTTCGTAATTAAGCACGATTTCTGCTTCTTCAACGTGTAATTTTCATCTTTTACAATTCGACTATAGCTTATCCCATGCCATGCAAGACGCCATGTCTTGGAGAGGATGGATTTTGAAGATCATGAAAGTATGGAAATAAAGATAGTTCAGCTAAGGACCCATCATGGATATGATTTTCCTGTAAATCTATACAATTCTGAGAGCGTATCCCATTTTGGTTGCCCGAATTGGGAAGCACTTTGCAAGACGTATGATTTTCATGAGGGTATGCTTGTCACCATGGATCTTGGTGATCCTGACATCGACGAAGACAATATGGACATTTGGGTCCTTGTTGATACGCTTCCAATTCTACCGTTATGTGAGTTTCTCAAACATAGTTATTAAGTAATTTATATTGTTTATTTCAAAATAGTTGACAGCTTATTTCCATTGATAGCTTATTTTCATTCTTCAAAGAATGTGCGGAAGATGGTAGACAGAACCCACTACACCGATGGCGCAGAATTAACTTATCGGGAGAAAGATCATCTGATCTCATTTATTAATGATCTTGAGAATTACAATATCTATTATCAAACTCCTGCACATTATGGTCAATACGTGCCACTAGTGCACGTGTTGAACTATGGTAACATCCATGGAGATGGCATGGTAAGATTTTTTACTATTACGACATCCGTGCATCTTTTGCATAAATTCTTCTAAAACTAAACTACATTGCTAACTACGAAGTTATTACTATATATGTTTTTCAACAGAAAACCCCGAAGGATTGTGTGCCTCATCTGATGTTTCCGAAAGGTCGCCTTGATGTTATGAGCTTACGGCCAGGTCATCCTACACATCACTGCTGTTCATACCGGATTTCTAAAACCGATGAAGACATGACAATCAAAGATTGGAAAAAATGTATGGTCAATCGTAGGGAGCTACTTGGAAGCAATATTGTGCGAAGCGCAATAATTGGAGACAGGATAATCTGCATTCTCCATAATGGAGAGTCAGTGCCTATCTTGTTTTATGCTATTTTACCTAAGAGAAGGTAGTAGGTCCTATGAGAGAAGAGTAGGTCCTAGGTACTATGTGTTATTATGTGCTACAATGTGTTAGAGTTGATGATGATGATCATGAGGAGTTGTTATATGACAATGAGGAGTTGTTATATGACAATGATGATCATGAGAAGTTGTTATATGACAATGATGTATTAGGATGATAAGTTGTTAATGATATGATGATGATGATGATTTATTATATCATTGGGTGAAAGAACCGTGGATTAGTTTCAAGTGATCCATCCACTTGAAACTAATCCACGGTTCATTCACCTAGTGATGTAATAACTCATTATGATGTAAAAACAATCTCTAAATTGCTACTGTATGAAAACTTGTATAATGGTGTATGAATACGACATAAAATGAAAAAGAAATAGAATAGGCAATAATAGTAGTAGCGCGGGCACGGAAGCGCGCTGCTAGTACTTACCAGTAGCGCTTTCTGCAAAACGCGCTACTACTAATTACGTATAACAGTAGCGTGTGTGGACCAGCGCTATTGCTAACCTTTAGATGTAGCGCCGTATCAGTAGCGCGGCACCCCGCGCTACTGATAGGCCAAAAAACCGCGCTACTGCTAGGCTTTTCCCTAGTAGTGCCATCCTACGATCTCCTACCTTCTCTGGCATGGCGGGATACGGATCCGAGTCTTACACCTCCAGACTCGTTGCCCTGAGCTCATCTCATGTGACCCTGAGGAGAAGATGACCGTCTGCCTTGCGCTCCGCCGCTCTCGGGAGGAGGCCGCCTGACGACAACGCTCAAACTCCTTCCGTCGGAAATCCATTGCATCCGCCCAAATGGGGCATGGATCGGGCTCGAGGTGTGTCGCTGCTGCCTCACTGGAGGCGGTGCGGTCCGTCTGGCGATGTGCCGGCGGATGTGCAACCGCTTCATCGGCTCGCCGAGGCGGGGGTGAACGCATGGGCATCGTCCAACGCAAATATTGGCGCGGCGTGTCCGTCGTGCGAGGCAGCGGGCATGGAGGCAGCGCTAGCCCTTGCGGCAGTGGACGTTGGTGAGGTAGAGTCGCATTCTCTGGTGCCTAGTATGGTGCACGACCACCCCGAGCGCCACAACTGGGTTGTGGTGGACGTTGCCAGCTCCTCCCAGGATGGATCCATCATCGATCTCACGTCCTTAGGCGACGTGCAAGTGACGGGATCTGAGGAGAAATGGTAGAGCACGGGAGACAACAACGCCTTGAGTCCCGTGACCGGTCTGTGTCCCATGTCCTACTATACATTTCCGGCAACCGAAGCAACACTTCGAGAGGTGCAGTCAGCCGCCGGAGATGGGCACAGCGAAGCCGGACGGGCTCCACTTAGGTAAGGTTTCACGTTGCATGTAATAATATGAATTTGATGATTTGAAATGATATTTGTGGTTGTGGAATTAATTTTTTTATGTGATGTCCGGTCAATGTCCACAGACACGTCCGAGCGTGTCCGTGGATGTTTGGGGCCAAATTTTGGTGTTTGTGATTGTAAATGCTCTAATAGGAAGACAACGACACAAGAGATGTAGCTTACTGTGCATTTTTACTAGTGCTATAATATTTTGCTCATCAGCTTGCATATCAATTAGATCAACGTCCCGCTATTATATCCAATAGGATAGCTCGTCTTCTAAACCTTTTAATGGCACTGTCGTGGATATAATCCTGACAATACTACGGAGTATGAAAGTAGGGGTGATCGTATCTATCGAATATGGAGATGAGAGTATGCACAAGAAATTATACATGTTGAGACCCTTGTCAGTGGAGATAACATCCTACTTCCAAGTGGTGATTTTGCTCCTGGCGTAGGTTACAAAGCAAGAGAGTTCAACCCTAATATGACTCAAATGTATCTATATTTTTTATTGTTTCATTATATTATATATTTTTATATCATTTTATATTATTTTTATGGACTAACCTATTAATTTAATATCCAGCGTCAGTCCTGTTTTCTGTTTGTTTTGGTTTGCAGGAAATAAATATCTACGGAGGTCAAAATAATTTGCCATATTAGGGCATCTTCAACGCTGACCCGCAAATTTGCTCCCGCATCCATCCCCGGGCAGGGAGGGATTAGTCCGCCGATACTGATGCGGGAGCCGGCCATCCAATGCTACCGGTAGCAGGGAGGGAGCGCCACGCGCCTGCCACGGGCAGCGGAGCGGCGGGCGGCTTTGCGCCGGTCGTACCGCGCCTGCTACTGCGCCACGTGCTCCTCCTCGAAGACGGTGGCCCTCGAGCCCAAGGGATCGCTGCCTCCGTGGTAGTGGAGGACGCGGCGCCTGCGCCTTCATGATCGCGGGCAATAGCTCCTCCTTGATGAGGCAGTGGTTGCGACGGGTCGGCGAGGCAGGCCCGTCAATGCGGGCGTACCGGCTGTGTGGGGGCAAGGCTGGCTCATCCTTGACGCGACATCCCATCTGGACGACGCGGTTGCGCGGTGGCGAGGTCGGCTCGTCCTTGACGCGGCGTCCAATCTGGATGCCGCCGCGGTTGCGCGGGGGGATGCGGGTTCCTCCTTAACCCGCCAGAGTGGGGACGCCGACTCCCGCTTGATGCGGTATCACGGCGGGGACGGAGGCTCCTTAATATAGGGCAAACCCTATGGTGGCCCGATCTTCACGAATTGGAGGGGGCTCGAGGGGGAACACAGAGAACACGAGAGGAAAACACAAGAGAAACACTCAAGAACAAGTCCAATCACACATCCACTAGACTCACAAGCACACAAGATCCACAAGGTATATGAACAACAAAGGGAAATAGGGATACAACTATACAAGGTGAGGTTCATCCCAAATCCCATGGGAAAATGAGGTCTTGAGGGGTGTAGTCTTCTCCACAAGGAAGGCCTTGAATCCAAGATGGATCTTTCCTAGAAGGGGTCTTGATATCCAGTAGGGATCTTCTCACATGGAGGCATTAATCTCCATGGGAGAGGTGATAGATAGGAGCAAAGCTCTCAAGATCTCATAATACGCTTTGCTAAACCTTAGCAAGAGGAAGGTGATGGTCTATTCATAGTCTAGGGAGAAGTTGGGGGTGAGAGAGGGATTACATGGCCATTCAGCCGTGGCTGCGCACGTAGGCGCCGTATGTCCGGCCCGTCATGGGGCGCTGGATGTACGGAGCTTGGCCGGATGGTCGGTCAAACCATCATAGCTTCTGGACTGCTCTAGCTGGATTTCTGGGGTGGCGCCGGACGTCCGGCCGTTCGATGGGCGTCGGATGTCCAGTCACTGTAGAGTCGCCTGGCGCCCATTTCTTCTTGTCTTCCATTCTTCGGCGGCGCCGGATATCCAGGCCTCGGCCGGATGTTCGGGCGCTGTAACTTCACGGTGACCCCATTTGAGGCACTTCTTGATTCGCATCCGTGGTGAGTTGTCCTTTGCTCCACCGTCCACCATGGTCGTCTCCTCGGTACCTAAGCACACATAGTGTATTTTTCTTAGGTAGTAACCATGTCTGGCTTGAATGGAAAGGGGAAACACTTAGGAACGGGTTCATCTTATGTCCAATGGCACATGCTCGAGATCTCGTCGTAGGTCCACTTTGGGGCTTGGGGAGTAGTTGTAGTGTACATGGGGATGGACGTAGGATGCTCTGCATCACTCCTCCTTGACCCACGCTTGCGACGGTGGCGCCGGGCCCATCAAACAGAGTGAACGCTCTGTCATGATCTCCATCTGACGGACGAACTCTCCGTCCGTTAGAGCCACCTCGGCGAGAAGGCGCGGCCGCTGCTTTCGGCTGCTGGTCCTACTCGTCACCGGATGAGATGACGATCTCCTTCTTGTCGGAGGAGCCGGCCTCGTGGATGTCGAGGGTCCCGGAGAGCGAGGGCGGCTGTGCCAAGATCCACCTAATGATGAACTGCAACCGCCATCGTATCTGCTTGCCGACGCGGAGAACCAAGACTTTGACATCGCTGCTGGAGTAGGAGGGGCTCGAAAAGGAGGAGGAGGAGGGGCTCTGGTGTGTATGTGCATCGCTGGTGCTGGGCTTAAATAGCCGTGGGCAGGCCATGCGAAGGGCCGGTCAACCTGCTTCAGTGCGGCGCATCGACCGGAGTTGGTTTCTCGGGACGCGACGTCCGCATTGAAGCGGCGACACCTGAGAGGTCACGTCCGTCAGTGGCGTCTTCACGTTCGGTCACGTCGCTCGGCATCGATGCCGACCACTGCATGCTCTGGGCAGACATGAATGCGGCACAGGTGTTGGATGAACAACGAAAGAGGGGGTGAGTGTTTCGAGTGGGCCAGGGTGGTTAGACACGGACGTGACATCGGTCTGGACGCCCGCAAAGCCCCCACCCTACGTTGTCTCGGTTTTGCGGGAAACAATGTGTCCGAACCGGTCGGCGAACCGATACAGGTCTGCGTTGGATGGCAAAACACATCCAGACCGCGCGGTCCGAACGTATGCGGGTGGTTTGAGGGTCGGGTTGGAGATGCCCTTACGTAGAGAATATTTGCCATGTGACTATTACACTTTTTGCCATGTGACTGTCACAAATTCTTGTAAATTGCGGCGTGATGTTCGAAACAACTTTATTTTTGAAAAATTTCTATAATCTAGAGAATAAATTTTTACATCATTTTTTAGGGAACACATTATTTCTAAAAACTTGTGTGTATGTCATTTACAAACATTTGTTTACTAAATTGTCCATGTGTTTAGAAATAATTTTTCCACCCAGATCATGGCAACTTTGTTTTCTGTGTGAGATTTCGTACACATGCAATTTTTGGCCTTGTAGTTTTCCCCTTATATCATACTAGTTGGGCTTTTCTGGTTGCCGTTTTGTGAATGGCCCAACGGGCCTATAGAGAGTTGATCAAGAAAAATAGCCGGTAAACAGCTTTTTGTTTGTCTAAAAAGAAGAGCAACTAACGAAGGAGTACTCCTTTAGGAGCCCCGCAAGGGTCATCTGGGATGGGCTGAGAGCCTGTCACTTGGCACGCTCTTAGCCGCCGCCACGTGTCACGCTCTGACGCTCGCTTCGATTTTTGTGTTTATTTTTATTTTTTCCCACGCGTTTTCGATTTTTTTAATGGGTTTTTAGCTTTTCAGTTTTTCATCGGTCTTCCTTAGCTTTTGGAAAAACAAATTTAATTTTTTTTTATGAAAAAATGAGTTTTATTTTTGCTTCCGCGAGAGGCACGGTTGTGCCTCTCGAAAACAAAAAAACATGTTTTCTTTTTTTTCCCGCAAGTGGCACGCCATGCCTCTCGGAAATGAAAAAAAACAGGTTTTCTTATTTTTATCTTCCGCGAGAGGTACGGCCGTGTCTCTCAAAAAAGGAAAAAAACACATTTTTTTCTTCCGCAAGAGGCACGAATTTGCTTCCGCGAGAGGCACGACCATGCCTCTTGGAAACGAAAAAAATGTGTTTTTTTCCTTCCGCGAGAGCCATGAGTTTACTTCTCGTGGAGGCACGAATTTGCTTCCGCGAGAGGCACAGTCATGCCTCTTTCGGAAAGGAAAAAAACGTGCTCCCAATGCGGTTTTTTCGTCCCTTTTTTGTCCCTTTTTTCGTGATTTATTTTTTGTTAAAACCTATCAACATGGGATTTAGCTTGAAAAATCTCGACGCGAGGAATGAAAACGGTTCGAGATTTGGACGCACGATTTAAAAGATAAAACATTTTGAATAAATGGATCTACCAAAAAAAAAGAAAAACTACCAGGTTGCAACAAGTGACACACATACAATGCCACTTGTCGCAACCTGAAAGATGAGAATGACCTTTACAAAGAGTGCTCCTTAATTAATGATTTCGACTTTTTATATGTTGGCAAGTTGGGTCTTGCCGGGTGTTTTTCTGAGTGAATGAAGGGAACAATCGTTCCCTCGATTTATAGGCCAACTCAACGCAAGAACGCATTTCACACGGGGGCTATGTTTCGCCCGCACCGATTCTTAATAGGAATCGCATACAGATGAGCGAATCAGGCCGGCCCATCAGGGACAGTCCCTCACCAGCGCAAGTCGCTTCCTGTGCTTTATTTTTTTATTTCTTTGTTTTTTCTCTGTATTTTCAATGGTTTTGTTCTATTTTTTACTATACGTTATTTTCTTTGTTTTTTAAATGGCTTTCATCAATTTTTCATTTTTATTTTTTACCATTTTTTTATTTTTCGGTTTTCTTCTTGTATTTTGTTGTTTTTTATTGGTTTTCTTTTGTTAACACATGTCTAATTTTTCTCCTCACACAATTTATATTTTTAGCGAACACGTGAAATATGTTTTAATACACTTTTAACATTTTTTCCAAATGAATGATATAAATGTTTTGAACAATTTTTGAATACCCATTAACATTTTTCAAATACATGTTATACATTTTTAATGGCAATAAACATTCCTTTAAAACTACATGACTTTTGTTTACATTGTATATATATTATTTAATTTCCATGTACACTTTTTGGAAACATGTGAATATCTTTAAAATCTCACCTATATTTTTCAATGGAAATAAAATTTTTAACCTGCGGGAACTTTTCCTTTTACATTGTATAAACATTTTTTAAATGTCATTATCATTTCTTTGAATATCTGGAATTTTTCTTTAAAATGCCACATACATTTTTTTAATGGTATGAAATTTTTCTAACATTATGCAAATATTGGCTTTACAGTGTATACGTTGTTTTTTCAAGATGACACACTGCAATTTTTGAAACTTCTGAACAATAATAAAAAACAAAGTACATTTTTTTAATGTATGAATTCCTTTTGTAAATTATGTGAACATTATTTTACATTGTATAAACATTTAAAAAAAGTCATGTATATTCTTTTAAATGCGCGACATTTTTTTGATGTCACACATGATTAACATTTTTCTAGACATGTTTTAACATTTTCAAATGCATGATTAACATTTTTGTAAATTTTATGTAATTATATATATATATATATATATATATATATATATATATTTAAAAGTAAAAAAACAAAAACAAAAATGTGAATAAAAAACAAAAAAAAAAGAGCACAACATCAGATGGCATGCGCTTACTCGGCCGACCCAACACGTGCACCCTGCAGGCGAGCCTTGGTAGGACTCGTAGTGAGCGGCGTATAGGACCGCCATGCATTCCGTCCAATGGGTTCGCGCAGACAAAAAAACACGGGCCAACGCGGTGATGCAAATGGATGAATTTCCGTTTTCTTGTCCGCTTGGGCTCATTTCCGGTCCAAATTTGGGTGAGTTTGCGTCCGCGCGGACACACAACGGACACCCGCGACGTCTTCCCCTGGCCTGTCCATTTGTGGCACACCATTTCCATTCCCACCATTTGTGTCCCCAAACCCTCCCGCCCTGCCGCCATGGCCGACACACCCGACCTCGCCGCCCCCATCCAAGCCATGGTCCCGAAGGAGGCGAAGAAGAAGATCACCCCGAAGGAGAGGGCGACCCAGACGAACGAAGCGAGGCGGCTGGACGAATAAGGAGAAGGAAAAAGAAGACGCCGCCTCCGCTGCTCTGCAGAGAGCGAGGCCCTTGTCGCCAAGGTCGCGCAATAGGCCCTCCTCTTGCTAGGGTACCGCAAACCGGCCCTTCTTGCCGCCGTCTCTATGACGGCCAGCACGGGATCAGCGACTGATACGTCTCCAACGTATCTACAATTTTTAATTGTTTCATGCTATTATAGAGTCAATCTTGGATGGTTTATATGCAATTATATGCTATTTTATATCATTTTCTCGGACTAACCTATTAACCCAGTGCCTAGTGCGAGTTGCTGTTTTTTGCCTGTTTTTGGTTTTTTAGGAAATCAGTACCAAACAGAGTCCAAATGCTATGAAACTTTTTGACGATTTTTTTCTGGATAAGAGAGACCCTAGAAGCTTTGGGAGGAGACCAGAAGGCAAACGAGGAGACGTCAAGGCAACAGGGCGCGCCCTAGGGGGCACCCTGTTACCTTGTGGGCCCCTCGTGGCTCGATCTGACCTAATTCGACCTCTATAAATTCTCTAAAATCGGAAAACCAACAGAGAGCTACCCAAAACACTTTTTCCGCCGCCGCAAGTTTCTGTTCTTCCGCGATCCCATCTGAAGGCCTTTTTTCGGTACTCTGTCGGAGGGGAAATCGGTCAGGGAGGGCTTCTACATCATCCTTGCTGCCCTCTGATGATGCGTGAGTAGTTCACCAGAGACCTACGGGTCCATAGCTAGTAGCTAGATGGCATTTTCTCTCTCTCTTTGATCTTCAATATAATGTTCTCCTCGATGTTCTTAGAATTCTATTCGATGTAATCTTCTTTTGCGGTGTGTTTCTTGGGATCCGATGAATTATGGGTTTATGATCTTAATATTTTTGAATATTAATGGAGTCTTTTCTGAACTTTATTATGCATGATTGTTATATCTTTGTATTTCTCTCCGATCTGTCCGTTTGGTTTGGCCAACTAGATTGATTTATTTTCAGTGGGAGAGGTGCTTTGTAATGGGTTAAATCTTGCGGTGCTCTATATCCCAGTGACAAAGTAGGGGGCAAGACACGTATTTGTATTATTGCCATTAAGGGTAAAACGATGGGGTTTATTCATATTGATTGGGTTTACTTTGTCTACATCATGTCATCTTGCTTAAGGCGTTACTCTGTTTTATACTTAATACCCTAGATGCATGATGGATAGCGGCCGATGGATGGAGTAATAGTAGTAGATGCAGACAGGAGTCGGTCTACTTGTCTCGGACGTGATACCTATATACATGATCATTGCCTTGAATATCGTCATAACTATGCGCTTTTCTATCAATTGCCCAACAATAATTTGTTCACCCATCGTATGCTATGTTTCGAGAGAGAAGCCTCTAGTGAAAACAATGGCCCCCGGGTCTAATTTTATCATATATAAAAACTCAAAAATACTTTGCTGTAATTTTATATTTTATTTATATTTTATCTTTGCCATTTATCTATCTGCCACTACGAGATTTAATCATTGCAAGTAACCGCCAAGGGGATTGACAACCCTCTTGTTTGCGTTGGGTGCAAGTATTTGCTTTTGTGTGTGCAGGTGTTGTTCACGAGGCTTTGTGTGATTCTCCTACTAGATTGATAACCTTGGTTCTTAATTGAGAGAAATACTTATCTCTACTATACTGCATCATCCTCTCCTCTTTGGGGAAATCCCAACGCGGCTCACAAGTAGCAGCGGCGGCCCGACCGCCTAGGCTTCCGGAGTCGCCGCACATGTCAACAACGCCATTGGCATACGAGTTCCTTCCCGGACATGACCCGACCGCATCCTGCTTCTCCACGTTGCCTCGGAATGGCTCGCCGGAAATGGGTGACTATGTGCCGGCCTTCCCCGTGGTGCCACCCCGTTGATCTCAATGCCATATTTATGGCCGACCAATCCACCAGGACGCAAATGAAGCACCCATAGGTGGTCTCCCCGGCGAACTTACATGATACCCGCAACTTGTTTGATGAAACACTCAACCGACGCCGGCTAATCTGAGGCACTAAGAGGATGTCTTGGAGGATATGACCAATGAGGGTGGCCAAGACCACGGTAAGACAACCACGGCCAAGACAATGATGGCCAATACACCGACAGGGAAGAGGGCATCGACATCGACATCGACGAAGATCCATTATTGTTTGAGGAAGAGCTTGTGGAGGAAGGCTGGTCACAAAAGAGGAGGAGAAGCATGAGGACGAGAGCATACACGGAGGATGAGGACAAACTTGATTTCCGAAGTTTGGGTGGCAATTGGACAAGATCCTGTTGGGACCGAGACTATATCAACTAGAGGGGGGGGGGTGAATGGGAGATTCAAAAATTCTTTCGAATGTTATGAATTGATCCCAAACACAGCATTGGAAATAAGGTTAGGTAGATACAAACTCTAACAAGCACTTTATCTAGGAACATATCTATCGATGAAAGAGGCAATGATGGTACGATCATATGATATCACAGGTTTGACAATGACGATGGTAATGCAATATGCTAACAGATGCAACAACATGAGAGAGATACAAGATGAAGAGCTACGATAGATAACCACGAGAAAGAACTATGACAGGGTGAATGAAAAAAATACAGAGGGACATACAAGTATGAGCAGCAGAGTAAGTGAATGAAATGACTACACTGAATGAGGAGAAAGTAATAGAGCGATCAACGAATGATAACAGATCATAAAGACGAAAGATATGCCACATACAATGACTGATCAGATAAACTATCGACACAGAGCACGAATGTAAACTGCTGAAGGTAATGCAATAAAGTAGATTGAACCAATGGTGCTCGATGGCGACAGATGAATTTGGTAGACCAGTTCGCCCTTCTACCAAAGGACTACGTCTGGTTGGAGGGGTTGTGATTTAACACAGAAGATAAACTCTCTTCGCCCTATTCTCCTTCAACTCGAAGCTGATCAGACTCCAGTTGATTTCACTCGTGGTAGATACTTGTCGGCGATCTCCAAACCTTCAGTCGACCTTCGCTAACAACAATCACTCTTGGTTGCTAAAAATCTTGCTCGGTGAAGACAACAACTCTTCAACACTCGAGCCGACACCTATCCGTCTAGAGAGTGTGCAGCTCTCAAGAGTAATAGGTACAAGAACTCTAGACTCAGAACTACGGTGATGCTCAACTACTGTCTAAGTTTTGGGCTCTTGATTTTCTCTTGGTGGATCTTAAACTCAAATCACTCGGAGAGGGGATGCTTAGTCAATCTTCTCAGAAATCTTAAGCGGAGCAGCCAACGGACTACGTTGGAGCGGGGTGGCTATTTATAGCCGCAGCCTTCCCTAAAGGGAAATGACCAAATTGGACATGTGGTACAGCCAATGGCCGAACGACACGAGTCCAACGGTCGGAAATTTGAGCACAACGATAACATTACTTTCGGAGCAAGTAGTGCTAACTCCTCAGTTCGAAAGATATCTCCGTCAGCACGAAAACAACGTCTACTGCTGACAGGTAATCATTTGAAACACAAAGAGATTTCTCTTGGTCTCGCATAGGTTTGGGCTAGGCATCACAGCGGATCTAAGCTTCGAGAACCTATACCCCTCTTAATAGTACGGAGGTCCTATGACTCAAATAAGTGAAAGAAGAACAACGAAATGAATACTACGTCTTCACTTTGTCTTCGACTTCCACTCGCTGCAGTCAATTCCTTAGGACAACAGTACCGAACCAATTGCTTTGCTTCAGCAATAACTTTTCGAGGGGTTAACTCCTTCACGTCAATATTCTCGTCTACATGTTCACAATAGATGTAGGTCATTCTTCTCCGCAACACAGATATTCTTTGGTGAAGTTCCTCGAACTTGACACCGTAGGCAGCATTCTCTTCGGTTCTGCAAGGACTATTTCTCCCTGTGTGCACTAGCAAACAAATCAGTCCATGCATGTTTCTGTCAACAATCTCTGAAACACAGGAGGGCAAAAATTGCGCCAACAATCTTCCCCTTTTGGATGATTGTTGACAAAGCAGAACACATCGAAGGATAGATAATTGATTGAAATGAAATGCGAAGGATAATGAAAGACGAGAGATTATTACAAAGATAAAACATGCTCCCCCTGAAGATATGCATCGAATGCATAGTAGATGAAATAGTAGGTAGCGAGATGAATCTTCGTACGAGTGATATTGACATATGATCTCTTCGTGGTCTCTTTCAATACACTCGACAGTGTGTGAGGTACTTCCTGTCACACACAATCTTTGTAAAAGATTTGTTAGATATAGCGAATGCTTTGAAATGATTTGTGACGAAAGATAAGCCATGAGGATTTGCTCAGAACACAGTTTGTATCCACACAAGATATAAGTTCCCTACAAGTTAGATACTCGACGAAGATCAGAGCAAGGGAAACAAAAGTATATTTGCTCGGAGTAGATATGCTCCAAACAAGATTTTCCTGCAACAAAAGATGATACAAGGAATATTTACGATGAAAAACAGCTTATGAAACAGACAAGGAAAATTAGCTTTCGAAGGTTAATTCAATCTGAGACTAAATTTCTTCTCCTGCAGGGTTAGATAGCGAGAGATAATCAATATAGAAATCTAACCATAAGATACATATAGTTTCAAGGAGTGAAATGTCTCTTTCTCAGAGAAGTATGATTTCCTGTCATCCTTGAAAAACTTTTACTTTCCCTGCATGATAGATAATTATCGAAGATAATTATTGCAAGGAAGTAAACTTTTGATTTCACCTGCAAACAAATAATTTGGAAGCATATAGCATTGCAGGGGGGTTATTAACAGTACATGACGATCGAGTATTTCAACACCACAAGCGGTGCATTAAGTTTCAAACGCAAACTGTTCGAGGAAAACCAAATAGTTCGAGAGTGAAAACAAATGGCGAATGAAAACACCCTGCAAATAACCCGCATTTCTATCACTTGATGTTTTTCTCCCCCTTTTTGTTAACAAGTGTCAAAAAGGAAAGAGAAGGCATGCGAGGAACTACTCGTCCGAAGAATCCTCATCAGAACTCAAACTATTCGGAGAAGCAGAGCGAGCAATGGTTGAGGCCGAAGCAGGAGTTGGAGACGCAGCTTGGGCTTCAGGAACAGCTTCGGAGGAGGCATTGCGAGGTGCATCTGGCTTGTAGATAAAAGTTCGTGCTATGTCTTCGAGAACATACAAACAGCAGGTTAGTTGATGCAGAGCGCTGAGGGAGCACAGGGGTTTGCCTTCGAATGCGAGGTACTTCAAACAGCTCCAGATGATCATATTCCTTTTTGATACCCTTTGCAGAAAGTTGCTTGCGAGAGTAATGCTTGCGCAGAAGGGTCCAAGAGCGCTTCTTCTGTTCCTTCTCGTATAGAAGGGTTTGCCGAGAATAATTGTGAAGAAAATTGATCTCTATCATCATTTCCATCTTTACTTTTCTATTGAGCTTGATGTGGCTTTCCAATGCTTGCTGAGTGCGAAGACAAATCTCATATAGTGAAGGATTTTCTTCACTGGGAATTTCAAATTTAGCCTTCTTGATCTTCGGAACTCCAGCAGAGGCAGACAAGGAAGCAGAAGTAGTGGCATCCATTGGCATCTTTCCTTTGCCTATGTCCTTCACAATTCTGAGCGTGTCACGGACTAGAGGCATGAAAACTTTCGGAACATATGGGTAGTAGAACTTTTCTTCAAGGAGCTGCTCAATGGCATACATAATCCAAGGAGCATATGGCTTTAAGACTTGAGGGCTATCAGCTGCACAGGCCAAGTTGCGAATGAAAAGATCCGGGATATCGAAGCGAATACCCTGAGCAATGGCAAGTAGTGCATTTCCCATGATGTCATTTATGGTTTCTGGCCTGTTAGTTGGAGTGAGGGAGTTGTAGAGGATGTAGAACAGAACTTTATTCTCATATGCCAGATTCTTCGGGTTGATCTCAATGCATTCATCACCAACCAGCTTGGGGTCCATCAACATATGCAGTTGGGCTTCGGAAACTTCCCAATAGTGCAGCCTGTGTTCACTAGTTGCATAAAATTCGCACCTGGGAAGATTCAACAACACTAAGAACTGATCTGCCGAGCATTTAATCTTTTCCTCTCCAGTCATCCATTCGAGGATCCATGTAGAACTATCTCCAAGTTCTCCTGAGATATACAGAGTGGCATAGAATTGATGAATCACCTCACGATTCCAGCCATGATTGAAGCAAAGAAAACACTTCAGGAAAGCTTGATCAATTTGCTCGATGGTGTGATGGAAGCAGGGTAATCTTTCGAGCTCTGCAAAGTTCAGAATCTTGTGCTTGAAGACGCGATTCTTTTCATACAAGATGCGAGCATAATACACAGCCTGTTCTTTAGTCCAAAACCTTGGTGACAATGAGGTTCTCTCTCCTTCATACGGGCTGGTCCCAAAGAATGCAAGTTTTTAGAGGTGAAACTACTCGTTAAACGCAGGACCATTTGGCCATCTTCAGCTAGGAACAACGGAAATGTTTCCAAAGGATTTTTCAGATGTTCTTCGCTCACATTTCGGGTCCGAATGTCATCTTGTGCTTGCACACCTTCCTTGATTGGTTTGAGTGGTGCACGAGGCTTCCTAGACTTCTCATGTGCAGATTTCTTCGAGGAACTAGACTGACCATCATTCTTGCTCGCTGGAACTCCTTTAGCGGCTTTCTGGTTTTCAGGCACTAGGGCCTTTTCCTTCACAGTATTTTCTTCGACTGGGGGCACAACAACTTCTTTCTCGGTCTCTTGGGACACAACAGGTGGGACAATTCCTTCATGAGCCATGGGCTCTTCAGATTTCTTCTCTTCCTCTTCCAACTGTGTAGCAGTGGAACGAGGAGCAGGATCAACATCCATCTGGGTAGGGGCACCAGATGATGTGACCGGGGTGGTTTTCTCTCGGGAAGCATTTAGCTCCCCCTCAGTCTTGTCATCCTCCTCCTTAGATCCAGAGGGCTCAGCCTGCAATTTCTTTGGAGGCGATGGGTCTGCTGTTTCAACCTCAATTTCTTCATCAACTTCATCATCAGCTGGGGCTTGCTGCTCGGGTAAAGCATTTCCTTCATCAACTTCATCATCAGCTGGGGCTTGCTGCTCGGGTAAAGCATTTCCTTCATCATCCTTCTTGAGGAAGATGTCAACAACTTATGGTTGCTCTTGGGACACTGGAGTGGGAATGATAACTTCCACATGGACAACTTGCTGCATGGGTTCATCTTCATGAGGTGGCGAAGGAGGAATCTGCTGCAGTGGAGTGCTGGAGTCAATAGGGTGAGCATCAGCGATAGTCTGAAGGTGGCGATCCTTGATTCCTTTTGGTTTGCTGGCTCTAGCCTTAGCCTTCTGACATTTTTCCTCTTTGATTCTCCTTTGAGCCAGATCATCCTTGCGCTCAATCTCATCATTCCTTCTGTCACACAGCTGAGAAATATCCATCTTCAGTTGCGAGATCCAATCAATTTTGTCATTCCTCATGACACTGAGTGCCTTAGTGAGCTCAACAATTTCTTTGTTCAGGTGTTTCCTTTAGGATTCAGTACTTGCATCTCTCCTCATCTGCTCGAGGGTTTGCTTGTCCTTGAGAGCCTGATTCAACTTCTTTGTAATTTTCTTCAGCTCGATGAAATGTTTCGTCACCATTTTGGTAACATTGTCAAGAAGGCCCAGATTATTGATATCTGCTGATTTTGCATTGTAAGCAGCACTTTCAATCGCATCAATCATAAGATTGAAGTCATACTTTTGTTCCTCTGTGGAAGCAGGAACACTGTGTTTGGGCTTCTTTGCAGTAGCTTCAGCTTTTTCTTTAGGCAACAGCTTTCTCTTTGCAGCTGTGGAACCCAAAGGTTTATCAGTGAGGGGACTTGGTTCATGCCTTGGTGATTTCCTTGGTGATGGTGACACTTTCACTGGCGAGGGGCTGTTGTGCGGCTTGTTGAGGATGATACGTTGATCATACATGGGAATTTCTTCAGCTTCATCACTGGATGATTCATCAGATGAGCTGGACACAACTTTCTTTGATTTTCTAGAGATTGTTTTCTTTCGTGAGGCATGAGGAGAAACCTACCTTCTAGACTTGCTTCCTTTGGATGCACGCTCCTTTTTCTTCTGCACGTCTTGCTGAGTTAGCACGACGTTTTTAGCTTTGACTTGATTTTTCTTCGTTTGCCTAGCATCACGCTTGGCTTTAGCCTTTGCCCTCTTAGCAACTTCATCGGGAAAATCTGCAATGGTTTTGAGAGACTCAGGATTAGCATTAGAAGACGCAGGTGGTCTGACTTTTTCATCTTCTTGCCCAATGCAGTTTTCTGCTATGCAGTCGTTCCATGGCGGCGTGAAGGCAAACAAGATCTGATACTTTTCCTGAACGTTTTTTCATAGTTGAATCATTTCTTCGCCCAGTGACGGCGAATCCTTTGCAGCATGTTATTTCGTTCGGTTGTTGTTTCAACCCCGGGTGGAGTTCTATAACCATCTGGATCAGACATCTCAGCAGTGGTATTTTTCTCTCTGCCACGTCCACCCTTCTTGGGATTTCCATCAGAAAAGAGAGTAAGAGCATCAGTGACCAGTTCATCCTCAGGCTGACTGTGAGCAGAGGGAATTTCATCCTCTTCTTCTTTGGATATAGGCTCGAATTTCTTCTTCAGTTTCTTGGGTGGCTTTGATGATTTTCCTCCACCAGTCAATCTCATTCGGTCAGATCTGGGAGGATACATGGTTGAGTATTGAAGTCTTGGGTGGCTTTGATGATTTTCTCGAGACATGGTTGCTTGTTGATATGCTTGAGTATTGAAGTCTTCATGTCAAAACTAGACTATTGCTTTGAACCATCTAAAAGTCCAAATGTCCATGCTACAAAAGAAAAAGAATATGTGATGAACATGTTAGGCAGCATTCCGCATCAAAAATTCTGTTTTTATCATTTACCTACTCAAGGACGAGCAGGAATTAAGCTTGGGGATGATGATACGTCTCCAATGTATCTATAATTTTTGATTGTTCCATGCTGTTATATTATCGTTCTTCGATGTTTTACAATCATTTTATAGCAACTTTATATCATTTTCTGGGACTAACCTATTGACATAGTGCCCAGTGCCAGTTGCTGTTTTTTGCTTGTTTTTTACTTTGCAGAATATCCCTATCAAATGGAGTCCAAACACAGCAAAACTTTTTGGAGATTTTTTTGGGACCAGAAGACAACTTGGGAGCCAAGGAATCACCTGGGGGAGGCCCGTGGGGCCCATGATACACCAGGGCGCGCCAGAGGCCCCCGACACGCCCTGTCATGGCACCCATGAAGGTCTCCTCCGCCGCCTCTCAGCTCTACAAATACCCAAATATTCCAAAAACCCTAGGGGAGTCGACGAAACACAATTCCAGCCGCCGCAAGTTCCAGAACCACGAGATCCAATCTAGAGCCCTATTCCGGCACTCTGCCGGAGGGGAACACGATCACGGAGGGGTTCATCATCCTCATTGGTGCCTCTCCGATGATGCGTGAGTAGTTCACCATAGACCTATGGGTCCGTAGGCAGTAGCTAGATGGCTTCTTCTCTCTTTTTGATTCTCAATACAATGGTCTCTTGGAGATCTATTTGATGTAATGACTTTTTGCAGTGTGTTTGTTGGGATCCGATGAAGTTCGAGTTTATGATCAGATCTATATCCATGAATATTATTTGAGTCTTCTTTGATCTCTTTTATGCATGATTATTTATAGCCTCATATTTCTTCTCCGAATCTTTGGTTTAGTTAGGCCAACTAGATTGATTTTTCTTGCAATGGGAAGAGGTGCTTTGTGATGGGTTCGATCTTGCGGTGTCCTCACCCAGTGACAGAAGGGGTAGCGAGGCACGTATGTATCCTTGCTATTAAGGATAAAAAGATGGGGTCTATTCCTACATGAATAGATCTTGTCTACATCATGTCATCGTTCTTATTGCATTACTCCATTTCTCCATGAACTTAATACACTAGATGCATGTTGTATAACGTCGATGTGTGGAATAATAGTAGTAGATGCAGGCAGGAGTTGGTCTACTAATCTTGTACGTGATGCCTATATTCATGATCATTGCCTTGGATATCGTCATAATTATTTGTTCTTCTATCAGTTGCCCAACAGTAATTTGTTTACCCATCGTATGCTATTTTCTCGAGAGAAGCCACTAGTGAAATCTACGGCCCCCGGATCTATCTTTTATCATATTGCTTTCAGATCTATCTTTTATCATATTTGTTTTCAGATCTATTATTCCAAAAACCCAAAAATACTTTGCTGCACTTTTTCCTTACCTATTTTATTTCGCATTTTATTCAGATCTATTTATCCAATCTCATACAAATCAATCTATCTTTTTACCGAGGAGGGATTGACAACCCCTATTACGCGTCGGGTTGCAAGTATTTGTTCTTTGTGTGCAGGTACCGTTTACATAGTGTTGCCTGGTTCTCCTACTGGATTGATACCTTGGTTTCATAACTGAGGGAAATACTTACCGTAGCTGTGCTGCATCATCCCTTCCTCTTTGGGGAAATACCTACACAGTCTCAAGCCACGTCACAGATGCGATCACGATCATGGGGATCATGGGCACATGGCAACCGTTTCCTGCGAAAAACTCAGAAACTGAGCGGGACGCCGAAAGTTTTGAAGGAGGGCAAGCGCCAAAACAGATTAAGGTTCGAAGTAGATTTCTTTCAGGACCAAGGATGCCGAAAAGAAACTTTCTTCAGATCAAATTGCATGTTTATGATGGAGAACATAGATTGGATGAGAAAGAATAGAGGGATAACAGGGACCGAAACAAAACACTCAGCCAAATGAAAGAAAACACAAAGCAATGAGCTATGAGTGAATTGTTTATCAGACGAAACACAAACACGGCGAAAGGAAAACGCAAAAACAAACGAGAGCAAATAAACACAAGGGGCGAGCACCAACAATGTAAATCTCAGGGTTAAGAATAAATGATAAGAATCCCTGATAGAGTTCCTGCAAGAAAGGTTAGTTCTTCTTCGCAACCCACACTTGTGTGGGAAGCAAGCATCTATTTTGCTTGGTCAGAGCAAGGACATTTCTTCGGTGAGATCTGTAGTTCACCTGTGCATATCGAGAGTAATCATATGAATAAGCATTGAAATTTTTTCTAGAGATATGAGCATAATGATTCGAGGAAGTACGCATGTACTCCTTCTGTCGAAAGTTCGACTGAAATCCATTTGAGGAAATTTCGTACCAATCTGTGAATAATAACCATCTCCTCTAAGGGAATTACTCTGCATATTCAAGTTAGCAGTGACAGATAGATTTTCAATGATGCACTTTTTCACCCAGATTTGCTTCTTGTGTGAACCCGACCTGCAGTTAGTTCCACCATACCGAGCGAAAACCTTACCATTCTGTTGTTTGAAGAATTTGTAGTTTGAGTCATCAGACTCATCTGAGACAACGGAAATAGGAGAGTCATATCCAGACAGAATTGCAGGTTCGAGAGTTTTAGTTTTAGCAAGAACCCAACTCGTTCAAGGATATTGCTCGGGAGTCTAGTAGGTTCCATCAACGTTGAGTTTTCTTTCGAAACCCAAGCCTTCCTTTCAAGGGGTTTTATGCAGTATAGACTTCTTGAGCACATCACAGAGAGTTTGATGCCCTTTGAGGCTCTTTAGCATTCCTGTCAAGCAAGCTCTTTAATCTGCAATTTTAATCAGATACAGCAGCAAGTTCCTCGGAAGAGGGGTTAGAAATATCATACGTAGAAGTTGCAATGTTCTCAATGACAACAGTAGATGTTTCAGCATTTGAATCAGTATTGCTACTTTCTAGGCATTTTAAACAAGGAGGCACAAAATCATCAGGAAGCTGTTTAGATTGCTCGGCGAAGAGAGAAGCTTTTTCTTTCGCAAGCACGTTATGAGACTCTTTCAGTGACTCGAGTTCTTGATTCCTGTTAAGGAGTTCATCTAATAAACTCTCGTAGTTAACTGCAAGGGAATCATATCGATTGGAAAGATCATCAATAGTTGAAGAAAAAGCATCATGCTCTTTGATCAAATTTTAATTCTTCTCCATTACTTCGACCAGTAATCCTTCGGTTTTTCTTAGATTGTTCTCAAGTTTCTCAAGCTCATCTTGTTGAGATTTTGCAATCTTAACCAGCTTAGCATAGGCAATATATTTAGGAGAATATTCATTCATAGATTTTTGGTGTTTTGCTAATACCTAATCCTTTGAGGATTTTGCCATGAGACAGAATGCGATAGGTTCATCATCACTTGAAGCATTGTCATCAGTGTCTGATTTGAGTGATTTTTCAGATGATTCATGATATGTCCATTTTGCATCATGTTTTCCTACTGTTATTTATAATGTTTTTGTGCATAATAATGCTTTTGGGAGTAATTCTAATGCCTTTTCTCTCATAATATGCAAGGTTTACACAAAGAGGGAGAATACCGGCAGCTGGAATTCTGGACCCGGAAAAGCTACATCAGAGTTACCTATTCTGCACATCTCCAAATGAGCTGAAAATTTACGGAGAATTGTTTTGGAATATATGAAGAATATCGGAGCAAATAACTACCAGAGGGGGCCCACCAGGTGGGCACAACCCACCTGGGCGCGCCAGGGAGCCCAGGCGCGCCCTGGTGGATTGTGCCCTCCTCGGCCCACCTCCGATACCCCTCTTCTGGTATATAAGTCATTTTGACCTAGAAAAAATAAGGAGAGGACTTTCGGGACGAAGCGTCGCCGTCTCGAGGTGGAACTTGGGCAGGAGCACTTTTGCTCTCCGGCGGAGCGATTCCGCAGGGGGAACTTCCCTCCCGGAGAGGGAAATCATCGTCATTGTCATCACCAACAACTCTCCCATCTTTGGGAGGGCCATCTCCATCAACATCTTCAACAACACCATCTCCTCTCAAACCCTAGTTCATCTCTTGTGTTCAATCTTTGTACCGGAACCTTAGATTGGTGCTTGTGGGTGACTAGTAGTGTTGATTACATCTTGTAGTTGATTACTATATGGTTTATTTGGTGGGAGATTATATGTTCAGATCCATTATGCTATTTAATACCCTCTGATCTTGAGCATGATTATTATTTGTGAGTAGTTACTTTTGTTCTTGAGGTCACGGGAGAAGTCATGTTGCAAGTAATCATGTGAACTTGATATGTGTTTGATTTTTTGATGATATGTATGTTGTGATTCCCTTAGTGGTGTCATGTGAACATCGACTACATGGCACTTCACCTTATTAGGGCCTAAGGGAATGCATTGTGGAGTAGTTAGTAGATGATGGGTTGCTAGAGTGACAAAAGCTTAAACCCTAGTTTATGCGCTACTTCGTAAGGGACCGATTTGGATCCAAAAGTTTAATGCTATGGTTAGATTTTATCTTAATACTTTTCTCGTAGTTGCGGATGCTTGCGAGGGGGTTAATCATAAGTAGGAGGTTTGTTCAAATAAGAACATCACCTAAGCACCGGTCCACCCACATATCAAATTATCAAAGTAGCGAACACGAATCAAACCAACATGATGAAAGTGATATGATGAAATTCCCGTGTACCCACAAGAATGCTTTGCTTATCATAAGAGACCGTTTTGGCCTGTCCTTTGCCTCAAAAGGATTGGGCTACCTTGCTGCACATTATTTACCGTTACCATTACTTGCTCGTTACAAATTATCCTGCTATTAAACAATCTATTACCGACTTATTCAGTGCTTGCAGAAAATACCTTGCTGAGAACCACTTGTCATTTCCTTCGGCTCCTCGTTGGGTTTGACACTCTTACTTATCGAAAGGACTACGATTGATCCCCTATACTTGTGGGTCATCAATTCACAAGCCACGAAGGCATTACTTCTTCCTATCCTTCTGTGAAGCTCTTCATCTTCTGATTCTGATTCAAATGTCTCATCATCAGAGTCCAGGTTCATATCAGCACATGCTTTGTTCAGCTGAGATATTCTCTTCATATTGCATTCGATGGTTGCTTTAGCTTTCAGTCAGTGACTGGTCTCATCGAAGAAGATGAGGAAGATTTATTTTTCTTCGAGAGCTTAGTGTGACGATCCATTCGAGTGAATCCGTTGCCGTGAAGATACATCCATCTATTGCTTGGTTTTCTATCCCAGCAAGGACAGTCTGCGATGAGGTGACCGAATTGTTTGCACTTGAAGCACTTCATTTCTTTCGGTGGTAACATTCTTGAAGATTCAGGCAAGTCAAATTCGTCATCATTTGTGAGACACAAATTTTGTCTTCTGAGATCACTTAGCCTTTCTGTGAGCATTTCCAGTTCCCTTGTGATGGTGTGTTGATTTTCAACATCTTCTTCTTGTGAGCTGCCATAGTGTGCAGAATTTCCCCTTCACTTTCTGAAGAAGATTCTTGATCTGTATTTTCAAGTTCCATCTTTTCTTTGTGAATGGACAACAGTGTCATGACCTCGACGTAGTGAAGTTCTTCATAGTCTGGTCTTTGTTTGATTTTAGCTACGATTGGATCGAAGGTTGCATCAAGAGCACTCAGTAGCTTGTTGACCACATCTCTATCGGTGATATCAGTTACTCGTTGATGAAGCCTTTCAACAATATTGGTCAACCGATTAGTGAGCTCCATAGCACTTTCCTTATGAAGACTTCTGAAACTAGCAAACATAGCATGAAGCATTTCAGTGTGGGAATCTGTTCTGGTAATGAATTCTTCATGAGCATTTTTGATAGCATCCCAGAGTTGCTTTGCAATGTCAAGCTTTCGAAAGCGAATGAAAATGTCTTTCGAGATACTTTCACAGATAATATCTTTTGCTTGAGCATTCAACTTTGATAGCATCCCAGAGTTGCTTTGCAGTGTCAAGCTTTTGGAAGCGAATGAAAATGTCTTTCGAGATACTTTCACAGATAATATCTTTTCCTTGTGCATTCAACCACAGTATATCTTTGTCATCAGTATTTGGTGCATCTGGGTGCTAAATGATATATCCATTTTCCACAATTTGCCACAGATCAATGTTGATTGCTTGAAGTCTGATTCTCATTCATTCTTTCCAGTAGACATAGTCATTTCCATCGAAGATAGGAAACCTTTCAGAGCACGAGGATCTACCTGCATACGACATACTCAAAACTCCAAGGTGGTTAAACCTTTAATAAGAAGAGACAGGGAGTGCCTGCTCTGATACGAGTTGTTGGGACCGAGAGTATATCGACCAGAGGGGGGAGTGAATGGGAGATTCAGAAATTCTTTCGAATGTTATGAATTGATCCGAAACACAGCAGCGGAAATAAGGTTCGGTAGATACAAACTTAAACAAGCATTTTATCTAGGAACATATCTATCGATGAAAGAGGCAATGATGGTACGATCATATGATATCACAGGTTTGACAATGACGATGGTAATGCAATATGCTAATAGATGCAGCAGCATGGGAGAGATACAAGGTGAAGAGCTATGATAGATAACCACGAGAAAGAAGTATGACAGGGTGAATGGAAACAATATAGAGGGACATACAAGTATGAGCAGTAGAGTAAGTGAATGAAATGACTACACTGAATGAGGAGAAAGTAACAGAGCGATCAGCGAATGATAACAGATGATAAAGACGAAAGATATGCCACATACAATGACTGATCAGATAAACTATCGACACAGAGCACGAATGTAAACTGCTGAAGGTAATGCAGTAAAGTAGATTGAACCAGTGGTGCTCGATGGCGACAGATGAATTTGGTAGGCCAGTTCGCCCTTCTACCAAAAAACTACGTCTGGTTGGAGGGGTTGTGATTTAACACAGAAGATAAACTCTCTTCGCCCTATTCTCCTTTAACTCGAAGATGATCAGACTCCAATTGATTTCACTCATGGTAGATACTTGTCGATGATCTCCAAACCTTCGGTCGACCTTCATGAACCACAATCACTCTTGGTTGCTGAAGATCTTGCTCGGTGAAGACAACAACTCTTCAACACTCGAGCCGACACCTATCCGTCTATAGAGTGCTCAGCTCCAAGAGTAATAGGTACAAGAACTCTAGACTCAGAACTACTATGATGCTCAACCACTGTCTAAGTTTTGGGCTCTTGATTTTCTCTCGGTGGATCTTAAAATCAAATCACTCGGAGAGGGGATGCTCAGTCAATCTTCTCAGAAATCTTAAGCGGAGCAGCCAACGACTACGTTAGAGCCGGGTGGCTATTTATAGCCGCAGCCTTCCCTGAAGGGAAATGACCAAATTGGACATGTGGTACAGCCAATGGCCGAACGACACGAGTCCAATGGTCGGAAATTTGAGCACAACGGTAACGTTACTTGTGAAGCAAGTAATGCTAACTCCTCAGTTCGAAAGATATATCCTTCAGCATGAAGAATAACGTCTACTGCTGACAGGTAATCATTCGAAACACAAAGAGATTTCTCTCAGTCTCGCATAGGTTTGGGCTAGGCATCACAGCGGATCTAAGCTTCGAGAACCTATACCCCTCTTAATAGTACGGAGGTTCTATGACTCAAATAAGTGAAAGACGAACAACGAAATGAATACTACGTCTTCACTTTGTTTTCGACTTCCACTCACTGCAGTCAATTCCTTCGGACAACAATACCGAACCAATTGCTTTGCTTCAGCAATAACTTTTCGAGGGGTTAACTCCTTCATGTCAATCTTCTCATCTACATGTTCACAATAGATGTAGGTCATTCTTCTCTGCAACGCAGATATTCTTCGGTGATGTTCCTCGAACTTGACACCGTAGACAACATTCTCTTTGGTTCTGCAAGGACTATTTCTCTCTGTGTGCATGAGCAAACAAATTAGTCCATGCCTGTTTCTGCCAACAATCTCCAAAACACAGGAGGGCAAAAATTGCACCAATAGATCCCAATAGTGGCGCCGAGCAAAAGGAATAACATTTTGGAAGAGTGTGTGTGATTACTTCCATGAATGTAGGAAGTTTGTGCCCTACAAATTTGATAGTGACCGCACCGACGTGTCAATTCAGAAGAGGTGGGGCTTCATCCAATTGGAGTGCAAGAAATTTTGTGGTGCTCATGAGAATGTCGCCGGCCAGTCGGTGAGTGGCATTTGGCGTGAAAGACATGGTATATTTTTTCATCCTTGTTTATATGAGCATATATTGTCCTCCTATGCACATAAATTTATCTTGTTGGTTTCATCTCTATATGTAATATGTAGGCGTTTCAAGCTTTGGATACCTTGAAGGTCCAAAATACGGGCAAGCCATTCACCTTGACCATTGTTGGATGAAAATCCATGAGGGGGAAGATCAATTCCAAGATGAATGCAAAGTGTGATGCTTCGACAATCGTCTTGCAAGAAACTGATTCATGACCCAAAAGGAAGAGAGGGAAGAGAGGAAGCACCAAGAGAAAGAGGAGGCAATGAAGGCCTACTTTGACATGCAAAAGAAGAAGCTCGAGATCGATGAGGCTAATGCCTGGTCAAGAGCTAATGAGTGGAGCTCACGCTAATCTTCAAGGAAGTGGAGATCATGGTGGTCGATACAAGCAAGATGACCACAAAAAGAAGGCTTGGTTTGAGGGAAAGCAAAACTTCATCCAAGACCGAGATTCATGATCATCTTTTATTTGTTTGTTTTTCACGATCTATGACCGTGAAGCATGAACTATGGCCGTGGCGATCCGTTTGGTACAATGTTGTATGCCAGCATGTCATATGGTACTATGTAAAAATGCTAAATTTATTTTGCTATCTACTTGCTATGCGATGTTTTTGTTGAAAAACGTCTGAGGAGGACCAATTGGGCTGGCCGGTTGGGTGCACTATTCAAATTGACACGGACAAAAGGCGGACGTCGGCAAACTGGCAACCCAAATGGATAAAAAGCGGACACATTGCGTGTCCATTTGGGTCGGCCGATTGGAATTGGACTGATACGTCTCCAACGTATCTATAATTTATGAAGTATTCATGCCATGTTTACAACAATTTTATATGGTTTTGGTGCACATTTATATGATTTTTGGGAACTAACCTATTGACCTAGCGCCCAGTGCCAGTTTCTGTTTGTTGGTTATTTTTTTGTTTAACAGAAAAACTATACCAAACAAAGACCAAACACGATAAAAATTTACGGTGATTTTTTATGGAGAAGAAGAGACCCACAAAGCTTTGGAGGAGGGCTAGACGAAGTCTAGGGGAGTCAGGAGCCTGGGTGGCGCCCCCCTAGGGCACACCGTCTGAGCTCGTGGGTCCCTCGGGTCTCCCCTTGATGTGAAACCAATGTTGAAAATTCTTATAAATCAGGAAACCCCCAGAAACAAACCTAGAACTCCCATGTCACCGTTGCAAGCCTCTGTTCCAAAGCGATCTCATCTGGAGGCCTTTTTCGACGCCCTGCCGGAGGGGGAAATCATCACCGGAGGCCATCTTCATCATCCCGGCGGTCTCCATGACGAGGAGGGAGTAGTGCACCCTCGGGACTGAGGGTATGTACCAGTAGCTATGTGTTTGATCACTCTCTCTCTCTCTCTCTTGTGTTCTTGATTTGGCACGATCTTGATGTACCAGGAGCTTTGTTAATATAGTTGGATCATATGGTGTTCTTCCCTCTCTATCGTGTTGTGATGAATTGAGTCTTTCCCTTTGAGGTTTCATTATTATCGGATTGAATATTGAATTTGAGATCACTTGATGTATGTCTTGCATGTGGATACCCGTGGTGACAATGAAGTATTCTCTTGAGTCACTTGATATATGTTTTGGTAATCAACTTGCGGATCCCCGTGGTGACATTGGGGTAATCTAGGCACATAGGTTGATACATGTTTTCATCCTATTTTATCCGATAGAAACTTTGGGGTACTCTTTGAAGTTCTTTGTGTTGGATTGAATATTATGAATCTGAAATTGTTTGATGCATATCGAATAATTGCCTAATGGATACTTGTGGTGACATTGGAGTATCTAGGTGACATTAGAGTTGATTGATGGGTATCACATGGTGTTATTGTAGTACGAAGTCTAGGGCTATTTGTGACACTTATAGGGATGGCTCAATAGATTGATCGAAAAGATAACTTTGAGGTGGTTCGCTACCTACAACAATTTCAAGTTATGTTCTCCGCTATTGATGAGAACTCTGGAGTGATTCTTTGTCGCACATTGAGGGATTGTTATATGATTCAGTTATGTTAGCACTATTGAGAGATTGCACTAGTGAAAGTATGAACCCTAGGCATTGTTTTTAAGCATTGATATACCATTTTGCTTGCTGTTTGCTACTTGCTACCTTGCTGTTTTTATTATTTCAGATTACAAAAACCTATATCTACTATCCATACTACACTTTTATCACCATCTCTTCGTCGAACTAGTGCACCTATACAATTTACCATTGTACTGGGTGTGTTGGGGACACAAGAGATTTCTTGTATTTGATTGCTGGGCTGTTTGAGAAGGATCATCTTCATCCTAAACCTCCCACAGATTGATAAACCTTAGGTCCTCCACTTGAGGGAAATTTGCTGCTATCCAATGAAAATCTGTGCTTGGAGGCCCAACAGTCTACAAGAATAGAATTTGCATAGTCGACATCAGGGACTTATCCCCTCAGGAGAACGATTGCTCGTTATCTACGTCCTAGATTTAATATAACACTTTAGCAACATGTCAGTTGCCCGAGTTTTAAATTTAGGCCAGTCAATTTTTCTGGCCATCCGATTTTCTTTGTGATCCGTGTGGTTTCTTTTTTTCTGTCGTTACTCATGTTTGGCTGTGTGGGTTGTTTTAGATCGACTGACCCCTATTTTGTGTTAGTCGATCTGCTTGGTGGGCTCGCTCCCGTGCTCTTTAAGCAGCCGACGCCCGGTAGTAAGCCCAGCACATCCAGCGTCGCGGAGGTGGAGCATCTCCTCGTTGCCTTATCTTCTCGGTCCGGTCCCCTTAGTCTGCTCACTTTCTCCCTTCCTCACTCTCAGCCGCTCTCTGTCTTCTCCTCTCCCCCCATCCAAGCTAGGGTTAGTTGGATTTCTTCCGTGTTCTTATGATTTCCCGCTTGATTTCTTTAGATTTCCATGTAGGGCGCCACACCACGTAGCTCCTCTGCTCTGCCGCCTGCCGTCTCACGTGGATCAACCTAACTCGCCGGCACCATCGGTCTCCATGCAGGGCGCCACACCATGTAGCTCCTCTGCTCTGCCGGGGATTTCAAGCTTTGGCGAGCCGGCCCCAAGTGATGTGGACCGCCACGACCAGGTCAGGCCCCAGGCCTGGGACACATTTATGGTTAGCCTCTCGGAGAGGGTATCGGAGGCTTTGGCGGACCTGCATGCAGACGGAGCACAGAAACTAACCCAGGCCACCCCCACAGATGCGTGCATTCGCTTGAGTAACTTCTGCACATGTGTCAAGCGCGCACTCTCTCCCATCCTGCTTGCACCCGCATGTCATGCGCAGCAGCTACCCAAGCGCGTGAGGCAGCGTAGACAGCCAGTCCTGACCACACCGCGCCGTAGTGTCAGGCTCGCCAAGGGTATGGGACGCGGCTCAGCAGCGACAAAACAACAACAAGTCATCATTTGAAAGCTCTGCTTGGCCCATGAAGGAGACACGATCGGAGACGAGGCCCTTCAAGCATACATTAACTTGTTCGACAACCCACTTAATGACGGGAAGATTGCGGCCATTCTTGCCTTGTTTGGTTGAGAATCACCGGCTTCCCCAATGCAAGTAGACGTGGAGGCAGCGGAAGGACGAGCGTAGGCTCTCCTTTTGGGGTGGATCTAGTAGGCCTTTCACATGGCTTCACAACTTCACAACCACTCAAGTTGATCGTGTGGAATGTACGCGGACTAAACAGCCCTGCGAGGCATAGAGCAATCTATCATGCTGTAGTGGCGGCGGACCCGAGCTTGGTCCGCTTCCAAGAGACAAAATTGGAGGTGCTAACCTTGGACATTGTTTCACAATGTGTGGGCAATAAACTTAACGAGTTCTATTATTTGCCGGCCTCGGGCACATGTGGAGGGATCCTTCTAGGTTGGGACCCTCTCGTTGTTAGTCTTTCGAACCCGCATCTCACTGAGAATACGATTTCGGCGGTGGTCACCCCCCTTGGGACGGAGCCATGGTGGATAACGGGCGTTTATGGCCCCAATCTCGAGGCGGCCAAACTAGAGTTCATGCGTGAACTGGCAGACGTTCGGGACCTGCAAGCAGGGCCGTGGCTGCTAGTCAGGGACTTCAACTTGTTGGTAAATCCGGAAGATAAGAACAACAATTTGATCAACCGAAGATGATCTCACGATTTCGTTCTAGATTGAATAGGCTTGAGCTCAAGGAGATCTACCTCAATGGGAGGAGATACACGTGGTCCAATGAGCGGGCTCGGGTAACCTTGGAGAAGATTGACCATATATTTGCAACTAACTCTTGGGAAGAACTATATCCCTCCTGCCTCCTCACGGCGCTGGGATCGGCAGTCTCCGATCACTGTCCACTGCTTTTGGACCTCCATGCAGACTTCTCCTTCGGGAAGAGATTCAAATTTGAGTCTTTTTGGACCAAAGCTCCTGGCTTCATGGAAACAGTTCAGGATGCATGGCACTCCTGCCCGTCGGCCGGCAACCCTTACACGGTGCTGAATAACAAGCTCAGGACCACGGCGCGCAGGCTGCAAGCGTGGAGCTCCAAGTGGACCAGCAATGTGCGGCTCCAGATTGCCATTGCGCTCGAGATCATCCTCCGTCTGGACATAGCCATGGAATTGCGGACACTAAACATGGGGGAGTTTGAACTCCGGCGGACCCTAAAGAGGAAACTTCTCGGCCTCTCATCCCTTGAGTGCACGATCGCTAGGCAGAAGTCACGACTGTTACACTTGATAGATGGGGACGCTAATATTCGCTTCTTCCACCAACATGCGCGCCATCGCCAGAGGAAGAATGTGCTCATGGCTCTGCGCCACAACGGAGAGGTCATCACGGGACAAGAAGAGATTGCATCTGCCGTGGATGACTTCTATGATAGGCTACTGGGCACGAGTTCGCCGCACGATCACGGACTCCACCTTGATGCCCTAAACATGCCAGCGTGGGACCTAAGCAAGCTCTAAGAGCCCTTCTTGGAGGAGGAGGTCCTTCAGACTATAAAGTCCATGCCTTTGGACAAGGCCCAGGGCCCAGATGGCTTCACATGCAGATTCTACACCGCTTGCTGGTCCATCATCAAAGAAGACATCATGAGGGCTTTCTCGCTGTTTTACCGTGGAGATATGAGGGGATTGGCAGCAATCAATAAGTCCTTGGTCACACGCTTACCTAAGAAAGAAGGCGCAGATGAACTGCTCGACTACAGACCAGTAAGCCTGATGCACGGAGTCGCAAAGATCTTTGACAAGGTGCTTGCGTGCCGACAAGCGGAAGAGTTGCCGCACTTGGTTGGCATTCACCAAAGTGTGTTCGTCAAAGGGAGAGCACTGCATGATAACTTCATGCTGGTCCAGAGCACCACAAGACGGCTACATGCGCTGCGGCAACTTGCAATCCTGCTTAAGCTGGATATTTCTAAGGCCTTTGACACGGTGCAGTGGTCATTCTTGTTCGAAGTTCTCCAAGTATTGGGATTTGGCAGTAGGTGGCTGAATTGGATTGCGTGACTACTTGCTACCTCATCTACCCGCATCATGGTGAACGGCGTACCTGGGTCTCCAATCTTCAACTGTAAAGGCCTGCAGCAAGGTGGACCTCTGTCCCCTATGCTCTTCATCCTCATGATGGAGCCGCTTCACCACCTGTTTCGTCTTGCTGCAGATATGGACGTTCTGACACCGCTTGCAAACCAAGGGATTAAGCAGCGGGTGTCCCTCTTCGCCGACGACGCGATTGTCTTCCTCAAGCCGACGGCCACTGATCTTCAAGCTTTCTCGCACATCCTACACCTATTTGGGATGGCATCCGGCCTTCAGGTGAATTTCAGCAAGACGGCGGCTATTCCCATCCGCTGCTCTGATGACGAGAAGGCGCTCACCGCAGCTAACCTGGGATGCGAGCTTGGAACCTTTCCATGTCACTATCTTGGGCTGCCCCTATGTCTGAGAAAGCCCTCTGCCGCACAATTACACAGCCTAGTGGAGCGCATAGCCCAGTGCCTGCCAAAGTGGAAGGCAGCTACCCTGCCAAAGAGTGGTAGACTCATCCTCGTCCTTTCGGTCCTTTGCTCAGTCCCTATACATGTGATGCTAGTGCTTGCCATCCCGAAGAAGACCATCCACGCCATAAACAAGATCATCAGAGGGTTTTTGTGGTGCGGCAAAGCCCAAGCAAATGGTGGAAACTGCTCGGTTGCTTGGGCGATAGTCTGCACGCCTAAGTGGATGGGCGGACTAGGCATTCCGGACCTAGCATGGCTCAATGTGGCCCTGCAAGCAAGATGGCCCTGGTTACAGCGAGTGGATAAGCAAAGGTCGTGGAGCAAGTTCAACATAACTGTCCCCAAAGATTCGATTGCACTATGCAACACCGCGACCAAGATAACAGTTGGAGACGGGAATCTGACCCTCTTCTGGGAGGATCGCTGGATAGATGGATTTTGTCTTAAGGAGCTCGCACCTTTAGTATATGCGGCCGTTCCTCCGCGTAAAAGAAACTCGAGATCGCTCAAGGAGGCCGTCTCTACAAGCATCTAGGCTACGGATATCAACCCAGACTTGGGGCTCGAGGCTCTCAGGCAGTACCTGCGTGTGTGGCTGAGGGTTCAGGAGGTTATGCTGCAAGACGGCGTGCAGGATGCCCTATCTTGGTCTTGGGAGGCCGATGGAAAGTTCTCAGCCAGGTCTGCTTATGGGGCAATGTTCGCCGGGAGGGAGGTGTCAGCCACAACGCAGTTCACATGGAATTCTAAGGCGCCGTTGCGCCGTCGTTTCTTCCTCTGGCTTGCCACGAAAAACAGATGCTGGACGGCGGATCGCCTAGCCCGGCGAGGTCTACCACACCCGAACGCCTGCCCGTTCTGTGGCCAGCATGAGGAGACCTTGGACCACATCGAGTTAACTTGCGTCTTTGCACGGACGGTCTGGAGAATGTTGTGCACCACGATTGGCAAGCCGTCCTGGACTCCCTAGGGCCATGACACTTTGGTGAGTTGGTGCACGGACAAGCCAAAGAACATGCGCGCCATCATCACCTTAGTCCTTTGGGAACTCTGGAAACATCGCAATGCCATTGTCTTTGATGGCGCCTCTCCCTCGTTGGATGGGCTCATCATGAGGATCGTGGAAGAAGGGAACACCTGGTGTAGGGCTGGCCTGCTCAAGGGAGACTGGAACAACGTAGCAGCGGAGTTATCAAGGTGGGCGCGAGGCGAGTAGTCATAGGATTTTCCTCTCCGAGTAGGAGTAGATGTGGGAGCTCAGCTCGAGTTGTACTAAATATGTAACATCTACGGTGGATTTGGGTTCTTTAGCCACCCCTTCTATATAATATGATACACACACTCGTGCGTATTCAAGATTTTTTTTCTTTAGATCTGCTTTAGTGGTGTGTTTATTTGTTAGTTCTTGATGTTTTTGTGGTGTTCTTTTGCAAGTGTCAATTTGGAGGGTGCTTGGGTTAGGGTTCTTGTGGTGCATCCATGAGATAGTCTGCTATTCAAGGATGTGTATGCTCATACTTCTTTCTCTGATATTGTTTTTGTGGTGTTATGAGATGATATGGTTTAGGGTTTTATGATTAGCATTCTTTGGTTAGGGTTTGTCAATCTTCCCCTTTTGCCCAATCTCCCCCTTTTTGAGCAGGTCCTGCTTGATTAGCTATTATTCTTCCGTTAGGGCCTATTAGGTTTTAGATTGGTTACCACCCCAAATGTTTTATTTGTGGTATAGATATGTTGTAGTTTGAGTTCATTTTACTGTTCATATTGCGGTTGTTTTAGTTGCTTTTTAATGTTGAGTATGCTTGTGATTGGTATTGATTAGATTTTTTGGTAGTTTTAGTTGATTTGTTGTGATTGATTCTTAGTTATTGAGCTATTTATAATGGTTCTTAGTTATCTTGCCTTGTGAACTTGCCCAAACTTTTTCATTCTTGTGCTTGGGGTCTTTCTCAATCTTGAGGTCTTCTCTCAATCTTGAGTTGATGCAGTTGAGGTCTTTCCCTATTTGGGTATATGATTTAGTTGAGAAAGAGGCCATTCTTTTTTATATAATGTCCTTTAATCAGTGTAAGTTAGAGCTAATAGGCTTTGTTTTTCTGTGTTCTTGTATGTAAACGCTTATAAGCCCTTCTTTTTATAATCTTCTTTTGTTTTGTATGAGTTTCACTTAGGGTTATGTTTTGGTTAGGTTTTTTTTGTCTGTGTTCCCCTTTTGTTTTTCTGATCTCCTAATTTTGAGCATGTGATTTGTGCATTTACAGTTAGGGTTATGCTTTAAAAATTCTGGTGCCAGTTTATATGTTGATTTGTTCTTGACACTGTTACTAGTTTAGTTGATTTTAGTGGCGCAATAGATATGTGCCAATTTAATATGAGCAGGTTTGTGTTATAGATCGATTAGGTTTTATTTTTGTAGTATAGGTGTTTTGCTATTATTTGATATTTATATTGTAAGTTTTAGGTATTTTAATGTTTAATATTTTTTTTGTTGTGTATAGTTCAATAATGCCTTCCTTTTTGTATTAATCCATTTTAATCTATGGCTAGTTTGTAACTTTCGATGGGTTCTTAGTCACTTAGTGTGGGTAGTTTCCTAGGTTGTGTTGCTTTTGTTATAGTTGTTGTCGTTATAATCTAGTTTATTTTTGTTAGGTGTTTAGTTGATTCTGGTTTTGATTAGTTCATAATATTTGACTTTTTAGCTAGTTTGATTATAGTTTAGCTTTTCTTGGTGTTTAGTACTTTGAACTTAGGTTTGTAGATAAGATAATCCATTAGAAGTTAAGTCTATTTCAGTCTGTCTGTTAATAGGAGTAGCTTGGTATTTTTTGTTTTCTTTAAAGATTGAATTTTACTAGATGTTTCCTATGAGGTGTAGTTTGCTATTTAGTCAGTTACTTTTTATCTGTGTAATTATTTCTTAAATTTCCATAGTTAGTTGATTAATTGATAATGTGTATGATTTTTCTAAAGTTTTGTTTATCCCAGGTATGGTTTGCCCTAGGTGCCACAACCCTAACGGGCCCTGCCCTGTTAGTGATCTGCTTGGTGTCAATGGATTTCTGCAGCTATTTGATGTCATCCTTGATGAAGGTTGCTGGAGAAGTATGGTGATTTTAATGTAGATGCCCTGTAGTTTTTGATTTTTCATAATTGTTGATCTTTCTCAATTTGTACTTGTTCTTCCTTGTTGCTCCCCCAAATAAGTTTGATGTTATTTATGTTTGTGTTTCATGTTTTGAATTAGAGGTTGCTGATTTTGGTTTTGTGCTATTCCTGCAATAATGTATTGCAATGATTTAGGTATTTTAGTGTATTTTTTAGTTTTGTTTAGCATATTTATGATTGATGAGAATCTAGCAAAAAATTATGATTGTTTTCGCCACCACGGTATTTTAGTGTATTCCCATAGCTCATATCTTTTTTACTTTTGAATTGTTTTCCCAGTATGTTCCTTGCAATGTTAGAGGGTTCCTGACTGAATATATTCAAGAGAAGAAGGATCATGCTAGGATGACGCAGAACAATCAGCTTGAGCCTGCTCTTCTTACCCGTGAAGGCAGGTCTTATGATGCTTTGTTCAAGCATACATCTAATTTTACCAAGTTATATGGGAATTCATGGATGATGTTTGCTTTTGACTAAGCTCTTAATGCTCGAGACCGCATTACCTTTTTCCTGGATGACTGGGGCCTGAACTTGAAGATTGAGACTTACCATGGTGGCGAAAGGTTGCTTCCTTTACCTCGGGTTGGTAAGTTTTTCCATTTTCATATTATTTTAAATTGTTTCTTTATGTTCATTCTAGGTTATTGTGTGTTCTAACTTTTTATTGGTTTGCTTGAAGCTTTTAATCATCTTTCTAAAGTTGATGCTGAGCATGCTTAGTGATAACCCACAAGTATAAGGGACCAATTGTAGCCTTTCTCGATAAGTAAGAGTGTCGAAACCAACGAGGAGCTAAAGGTAGAATTAATATTCCCTTCAAGTTCTATCGACCACCGATACAACTCTACGCACACTTAACGTTCGTTTTACCTAGAACAAGAATAAAACTAGAAGTACTTTGTAGGTGCAAAGGGCTAGGTTTGCAAGATAATAAAGTACATGAAAATAAAAGTTAGGTGCTATTTTACTAAAAGAACAATTAAGTTAGTATAGCGAGTGTGGAAAAGTGGTGGTAGGATTTGCAGAATTGTCCTTAAGCAATTGGCTAAGTTACTAGACCGATAGCAAGTTTTCATGTGGGAGAGGCCACTGCTAGCATGTCATCCCTTACTTGGAATTATATGCACTTATGATTGGAACTATTAGCAAGCATCCGCAACTAATAAAGTTCATTAAGGTAAAAACCCAACCATAGCATTAAGATATATTGGTCCCCCTTCAATCCCGTATGAATCAATTTCTATGGTAGGAAGAAGCTTCTATCATCTTGCCCTCCAATGCATAGTCCTATCAACATACAACTAGCCCTATGGTGTGATGCACGCGCGCGCTCATAGGATGGGCACCAAAGGATTTAAACCAACCATAGCAATTCACCGATTAACCATAGGACAACAAAAATCTACTCAAACATCATAGGATGGCAACACATCATTGGATAACAATATGAAGCATAAAGCACCATGTTCAAGTAGGGGGTACAACAGATTGAGGGAGAGTGGACCAATGAATATAGATGAAGGAAGGTGATAGAGGTGTTGATGAAGATGACAGAGTTGTTGGTGTAGATCGTCGTCACATATGATTGCCCCGACGGCGTTCCGGCGCCATCGGGAGAGAGGGGGAGAGAGCCCCCTCCTTCTTCTTCTTCCTTGCCCCCCCTAGACGGGAGGAGGGTTTCCCCTCTGGTCCTTGGCCTCCATGGCTCCCGGAGGGCAAGAGCCCCTCCGAGATTGGATCTCTCTCTGTTTCTCTTCTGTTTCGCGCCTGTGTTTCTGGCCGAAAATTGTTTCTTAAATATCTGGAGATTCGTAACTCCGATCAGGCTAAAATTTTAACACAATTTTTTTCTTGATATAAGCTTCCTTGCGGCCAAAGAAGGACTCCAGCCAACTTATGAGGTGTCCACAAGGCAACCCCGCACGACCAGGGTGGTGGTGGCGCCCTGATGCCTTGTGAAGGCCATGGGCCTCCGTTTGTGTTGATTCTTCCTCCCAAAAATCACATACATTCCAAAATAAATCTCCGTAAATTTTTATTGCGTTTGGACTTTGTTTGATATTGATTTTCTGTGAAACAAAAAATAGGAACTAGTACTGGGCATTGGATCAATATGTTAGTCCCAAAAATAATATAAAATGTTGCCAAAAGTATATGAAAGTTTTAGAATATTGGCATGAAACAATAAAAATTTATAGATATGACCGAGACGTATCAACATCCCCAAGCTTAATTTCTGCTCGTCATCGAGTAGGTAAATGATAAAAAGATAATTTTTGATGTGGAATGCTACCTAACATAATCATGATCATATAATCTAATCATGGCATGAATATTAAGAAACAAGTGATTCAAGGCAGTAGTCTATCATTTGATATAAAGACATCAATACTCATGCATACTTAGCAAACAATCATGCCTTTAAAAATAAAGAATGCTAAAGAACGCTATCCCTACAAAATCATATAGCTCAACATGCTTAGTCTTCCTAGCATAAAGATATTAATCATGAACTACCCCAATGACAAGCCAAGCAATTGAATCATAATTTTTAACGCGTTTCAGCATTTTCAATTTCACACAATACATGAGCGTGAGCCATGGATATAGTACTATGGGTGGAATAGAATGTGGTGATAGAGATCAATAAGGGAAGTCAAAAAGGAAGAAAGTCTCGCATCAACTCGGCGGATCAACGGGCAATGGAGAGGCCCATCAATCGATATCAATGTGAGGAGTAGGTCTTGTCATGCAACGAATGCACTAAGAGCTATAAGTGTATGAAAGCTCAATGGAAACTAAGTGGGTGTGCATCCAACTTGCTTGCTCATGAAGACCTCGGGCATATGAGGAAGCCCATCATCGGAATATACAAGCCCAAGTTCTATAATAAAAAATTCCCACTAGTATATGAAAGTGATAACTCAGGAGACTCTCTATACGAAGAACATGGTGCTACTCTGAAGCACAAGTGTGGTAAAAGGATAGTAACATTGCCCCTTCTCTCTTTTTCTCTCATTTTTTATTTTCTCTTTGTTTTCTTTTTTTTGTTGGGTGCTTTTGGCCTCTCTTGTTTGTTAAGTCCAAAGACTCATCCTGACTTGTGGGGGATTCATTTTCTCCATCATCCTTTTTCCACACTGGGACAATGCTCTAATAATGATGATCATCACACTTTTATTTACTTACAACTCGATAACTGATACAAGATGACTCTATATGAATGCCTCTGGCAGTGTACCAGGATGTGCGATGATCTAGCGTAGCAAAGATATCAAAAAATGGACAAGCCATGAAAATATCATGCTAGCGATCTTACGATCATGCCAAGCAATATGACAATGAATGCTCAAGTCATGTATATGATGATGATGGAAGTTGCATGGCAATATATCTCGGAATGGCTATGGAAATGCCATAATAGGTAGGGATGGTGGCAGTTTTGAGGAAGATATAAGGAGGCTTATGTGTGATAGAGAGTATCATATCACGGGGTTTGGATGCACCGGCGAAGTTTGCACCAACTCTCGAGGTGAGAAAGGGCAATGCATGGTACTGAAGAGCTAACCAAATTCTTTGGATCCTAACATTCAAATCGAACAGAAAAAATATATATTTGCATCTCATCTAGGGTATGAACAAGGATGAAATTACCATGGAAACTTGCAAATGAACTATGGATCAGAGGAGAAACTTATCGAGGATGAAGATGCACGGATGAATCGAATGAAATCCATGAAGAAATGGAGGTTTTGTAGGATTTTTGTTAGGGTTTGAGAGAGATGTGACAGATGGGGTGCAAGTGGGAGGAAGAAGAAGATTACCTTGCGCCGGTGGCTGCATATATGAAATTTCACGCCATACAATCGCCCATACGAGCGGCTCTATCTCGCATTCAAATTAGACGGTCTAGGGGTTGCATACCTGGGATGACCACTCATATGAGCGCTTGAGCCCGTATGAAAGGTCGTCGATTACTCTGGAGGCAAAAACCGTTCGAGGCAGAACTCCACACGAGCAATTATACGAGCGTGAGCGCTCATATAGAAGATCGTATTTTTCCCTGTTCCACTTGGTCATCCTGGTCGTGGCTTCATACGACCGCCCATGCGAGTGCTTGCCGTCGCATGTTATGCCGTCTTCTGCCCTCAACTCCTTTGGTGATTTTCGAGCCATACGATCGTGCATACAAGCACTTGCGATCGTATAAAACACCGTTGATCACTCTGGTCTTCTTCAATGTTTCCTCCAAATTTCCCTGCGAGTGCTTAAAGAAACGCGAGCCCTCACATATTACGACGTCTTTCTCCTTGTTCTTCTTTTCTCCTAGATCTCCTCCTCCTATCTTCTTTCTTCGATCTTTCTCCTATAACACAAAGTCAAAAACAAACTTTCTTGAGAGTTTGTCATCAGATTATTTATGAGAGCAAAACAATTTAGTGAAAGTCTGACTAAATGATGGGTTGCCTCCCATTAAGCACTAGTTCTTAGGTTGCTAAGCTCAACCTCGTACCTTAGTAGGATCTCAGGTCTCAGGTGGCCTGAGATTCTCTTTACTTACCGCACATACTCGCTTAGGTGGTGGGATATATTTCGCTTTTGCTCCTGGCTTCTTTGGGAAGTACCTCACTATTTGTTCATCATAAATTCTGAAGGTTACTTTTCCTTCTGCACAATCTAATGCTGCACCTGCGGTGTTCAAAAATGGCCTACCAAGAATAATAGATAATTTTTCATCTTTAGGCATATCAAGAATAACAAAGTCAGTAGGTATAATATGCCCATCTAATCTTAATAGCACATTTTCAGACACTCCAATTGGATTCTTTATAGATTTGTCTGCCATATGCAAGGTTATACATGTAGGCACACATTCTGCCAAGTTCAACTTGTGATAGAGAGCTAGAGGCATTGCACTCACCCCTCCTCCAACGTCTCAAAGAGCATTATTCATAACAAGATTACCAATTGAACAAGATATGGTAGGTATACCTGGATCTCCTAGCTTCTCTGGTATTTTATCTTCAAAAGGATATTCCGTTATTGTAGCCACCTGTTCTTTTGAATTCAAACTCTTCCTATTGTTTACTATATCATGCATGAACTTAGCAAAGGTAGAATTTTCACTATGTTAGTTACATGCAAGGAGACTTTAAGATCAGCTATAGCTTGTAGAAAAGAGGAATAAAGTGCATCAGTTGAAGGTGGTCTCACAACTTTAGGATAAGGAAGTGTCTTCTTAGTTTTACCATTAGTTTCCTCCTTCTCCTTACCTTTTTCTTTATTCCTTGATGTCTAGCTGCTTTCTCCTCTAGTTGGATAAGGTGGTCGAGTGTTCCTTTCCACTCTTGGTTCTTCAGTTATTCCAGCTTCTGGTGCTGCTTCTTCTTCATTGTTGTAACCGTCTGCCGCTTCTGCATCGGGATCAACTTCTTTATTTGCTTTTGTTCATTATCCTGTGCATCTTGATGGACATGTTCTTCTAAGTCTTCCTCCCTAAAGAGAAGTTTTCTGTTCTCTTGGGTTTGGCTCTGACTCTCCCTTCTTCTTTGTTCTTGTTCCTTCTCTTACTACTCCGGGCCTCTAGGGTCCTGCGTTCTTTTACCACTACGAGTTTCAGTTTCGTTTGTAGAAACAAGGTTATCTTTATCTAATTGGGCAAGGATCAGAGATTGACTTTTAGCAATTTGAGAGCATTGGGTTTCTATTATGCGAGAGTGTTTATCAAGATTTTTTACCGCATGACTTAATCCCTATACCTCATCGTAAAGGTAGGCTATAACCTTTTCATTATGGTGGATGCATCTTCGGAAGTCTTTGTTGAAGTTGTCTTGATGAAATTTGAACTTATTCATTGTTTCTTAAAGTTGTCCCCCTGCTGATAAATACTGAATATATCCACTTTTTCATTAATAACTTGTTCAACAGGTTTACCTTTTTCTTCAGTAACCTTTTTAAATTCTTCCATATCTTCAATATGATATATTTTTCCAGTGGGCTTTGTTGGCTCCTCAACATTCCACTACTACTCTAATCCGCAAAAAAAAACATTCCACTACTCTTTAGCAGTCATAATCTTCTCTATAAGTGCTCTTCCATGTTCAAGAGTTAGAGACATGAATCGTCCTCCTGCACTCAAATCAAGAATAGATTTTGATTCATGTTGCATTCCATGATAGAACATACGAAGTATAACATGTTTAGCATAACCATGGTTAGGGCGTAGAATATTTTTTAGAATATCTTCCCTAGGCTCCATATAGACTTTCACCATTCACTTGAATGAATAGGGCGAGGTTTCTTCATAGGTTAGTAACCTTTGAGCCAGGAAGAAATTTAGCCATAAATGTTTTAGCACACATCAGCCAACTGGTTATACTTCCTTGAGGCAATCGATTATACCAATTTTAAGCATCACCTTTTAGAGAAAACCTGAAGAGTCTTAATAAAACAAATTCTCGTCATCACATCCTTCAATTTAAAAGTTCAACATAGAGCATCAAAGAACATAAGATGTGCATGAGGGTCTTCTTCCTCGGTTGTTGCAAAGGCATGCCTTTTAACTTCCATAATAAGATCATAGTCAATCGAATACTCTTTTGCATGTTTGTAGGATATACTATAGGAGATCTCTGGGTCATCACTAGAGCACAATAATCTCTTACAATCTTGTTTAGCTTCAAAGTAATCGAGATCTCTGCAAACAAAGTGTTAAGCTCAACTGTTTGATTATTTTTTGTATTTTTCTAATAATGAAGCTTGTTGCTCCTGAGGAAAACGAGCTATATAATCTGGTAAATACGTTCTTCCAGAACGAGTAGATCCCCTGTCACTTATAGGAAGCATCTACAATAACAACAACTGCAAAAATAGTTACGAAACAAATACTCTGCACTTAGCTCCCCGACAACGGCGTCAACAAATGCTTTGATGCCTGCAAGCCAAACAGGGTTATGTAGCACTTTCGTGGAAGTATCACAATTATTATCGTCCCAACGAAGAGCAGAGGAGAGTATTTATATTGGTGCTTCTATCACACACAAGGTGTCACAGTTCTTGTGTAAAGTAACTGCTAGAGCTACTGCAGATATTGTTACTGTCCTGGTGGACGAATAAACCAAAATAACAAGGGTAAAAGATTTATAGTAAAGACAGTAAAAACTCTTAAAAGTACATAACATTTATAAAAGTAAAAGTAAAGTTGTATTTCCTCCAATGAAGAGATTAGGCGTGGAGAGAATTCAGTTCATGGTAAGAATATATCAAGTGTGCCAGTGCGGCGGTAATACCAGTTACCTTGTATCATACTCATAGTATTTGATATGCCTGTCCCGTAGGTGGATCACCCTAAAGTTATGAAACTCCTCCTCACGGGATTATATTTCATTCTATGGTCATGTTTCGCCATTGCGACAAAGTGGTTGTCTCCACAATTAAGGTCCTTGGACCGGAACCAAGCATTAGTTTCGTGGATCACCGTTATCTCATATTGTCTTCGGACCTCATAGATATTTCCAACTGTCATGTCAGAGGTCACAGATTCCCTAAACAATATGTGTTTACCTATTTAGGTCTTGAGATCGTATTTCCTGGACCCTTAAATCAGACAACACGCATAGGGTTCACCAAAGTATAACAACATACTAGACAGATCATATTGCTACAAATATAAATGATGACATATAGATTAGGTACTGCTACTTCTTGAGCTTGCGTTGGCTTTTCCCTTGAAGAGGAAAGGATGATGCAGCAAAGTAGAGATAAGTATATCCCTCAGTTGAGAACCAAGGTATCAATCCAGTAGGAGGAATACACAAGTCACCAATGGTTGCACCTACACAAACAAATAAATACTTGCACCCAACGCGATAAAGGTTGTCAATCCCTTCACGGTTACTTGCAAGGATGAGATCTGATAGAGATAGGTATAAAAGATAAATAAAAGTGCAAAATAAAGTAAAGGTAATTAATTTGCAGCAAGGTATTTTTTGTTTTTTGTTTTTGTAGATCTGAAATTAATATGATAAAAGATAGACCCGGGGGCCATAGTTTTCACTAGAGGCTTCTCTCTTGGAAGAATGCATATAGTGGGTAAACAAATTACTGTTGAGCAATTGGTAGAAAAGCACAAAGTTATGATGATATCTAAGGTAATGATTATGAATATATGCATCACGTCCGTGACAAGTAGACCGACTCCTGCCTGCATATACTATTATTACTCCACACATCGATCGCTATCCAGCATGCATCTAGTGTATTAAGTTAACAAGAACGGAGTAATGCCTTAAGCAATATGATATGATGTAGAGGGATAGATCCAATCAATATGAACAAACCCCACCTTTTTATCCTTAATGGCAACAATACAAATATGTGTCATGTCCCCTTCTGTCACTGGGAATAAGCACCTACACGATTGAACCCATTACAAAGCACCTCTCCCATGGCAAGAAAAATCAATCTAGTTGGCCAAACCAAATCAATAGATCAGAGAGAAATACAAAGCTATCTTAATCATGCATAAAAGAGTTCAGAGAAGACTCAAATAATGTTCATAGATAATCTGATCATAAATCCACAATTCGTCGGATCTCAACAAACGCATCGCAAAAGAAGATTATATCGAATAGATCTCCAAGAACATTGAGGAGAACATTGTATTGAAGTTCAAAGAGAGAGAAGAAGCCATCTAGCTACTAGCTATGGACCCTAGGTTTGTGGTAAACTACTCACACATCATCGGAAGGGTAGCAAGGTTGATGTAGAGGCCCTCCATGATCGAACCCCCCTCCGACGGAGTACCAGAACAGGTCTCCGGATGGGATCTCACGAGGACAGAAACTTGTGGTGGCGGAAAAGTATTTTTGGTGTGCCCTCTGGTCTACAGGGAATATTTGGGTATTTATAGAAGGAAGATTAGGGTTGTAAGTGCCATGGGGGCCCACAAGCTTGTAGAGAGGGCGCGCCCTGTGAGCTTGTCGCCAATCTGTGGCCATTCTGGCCTCCTCTTGAAGCTTCCAGGGTGTCATGTGGCCCAAGAAAAATCGTCAAAAAGTTTCGTTCCGTTTGGACTCCGTTTGGTATTGATTTTCTGTAGAAGACAAAAACAAGGAAAAAACAACAACTGGCACTTAGCACTAGGTTAATAGGTTAGTCCTAAAAATGATATAAAATAGCATAATAATGCATATAAAACATCCAAGATGGATAATATGATAGCATGGAACAATAAAAATTTATAGATATGTCGCATCCCCAAGCTTAATTCCTGCTCTTCCTCGAGTAGGTAAATGATAAAAACAGAATTTTTGATGTGGAATGCTACCTAACATGTTTATCATCTAATCTTTCTTAATGTGGCATGAATATTCAGATCCATAAGATTCAAAACAAAAGTTTAATATGACATAAAAATAATAATACTTCAAGCATACTAAAAAGCAATCATATCTTCTCAAAATATCATGGCTAAAGAAAGTTATCCCTACAAAACCATATAATCTTGTCATGCTCTATCTTCTTAACACAAAGTATTTATCATGCTCAACCCCGATGACAAGCCAAGAAATTGGTTCATACTTTTTAACGCGCTTCAGCTTTTTCAGCTCTCACGCAATACATGAGCATGAGCCATGGATATAGCACTATGGGTGGAATAGAATATGATGGTGGAGGTTGTATGGAGAAGATAAAAAAGGAGAAAGTCTCACATTGACGAGGCTAATCAACGGGCTATGGAGATGCCCATCAATTGATGTCAATGCAAGGAGTAGGGATTGCCATGCAACGGATGCACTAGAGCTATAAGTGTATGAAAGCTCAAAAGAAAACTAAGTGGGTGTGCATCCAACTTGCTTGCTCATGAAGGCCTAGGGCATTTGAGGAAGCCCATCATTGGAATATACAAGCCAAGTTCTATAATGGAAAATTCCCACTAGTAATATATGAAAGTGAAAAAATAGGAGACTCTCTATCATGAAGAACATGGTGCTATTTTGAAGCACAAGTGTGGAAAAGGATAGTAACATTGTCCCTTCTCTCTTTTTTTGTCTTTTTCTTTCTTTCCTCCTTTTTTTTTTATTTTGGGCCCTTTGGCCTCTTTTTCTCTCTCTCTTTTTATTTAAGTCCGGAGTCTCATCCCGACTTGTGGGGGAATCATAGTCTCCATCATCCTTTCCTCACATGGGATAATGCTCTAATAATGATGATTATCACACTTTTATTTACTTACAACTCGGTACTAGAACAAAAATATGACTCTATATGAATGCCTCCGGCGGTGTACCAGGATGTGCAATGATCTAGCATGACATGTATAAAAAATATGAATGGTGGCCAAGCCACAAATACTATGTCAACTATACGATCATGCAAAGCAATATGACAATGATGGTACGTGTCATAATAAAACAGAACGGTGGAAGTTGCATGGCAAGATATCTCGGAATGGCTATGGAAATGCCATAATAGGTAGGTATGGTGACCGTTTCGAGGAAGATATAAGGTGGCTTATGTGTGAAAGGGTGTATCATATCACGGGGTTTGGATGCACCGGCAAAGTTTGCACCACAACTCAAGGTGAGTAAGGGCAATGCACGGTACCGAAGAGGCTAGGAAAATGCGGAAGGGTGAGAGTGCGTATAATCCATGGACTCAACATTAGTCATAAAGAACTCACATACTTATTGCAAAAGTTTATTAGCCCTCGAAGCAAAGTACTACTATGCATGCTCCTAGGGGGATAGATTGGTAGGAAAAGACCATCGCTCGTCCCCAACCACCACTCATAAGGAAGACAATAAAAAATAAATCATGCTCCAATTTCATAGCATAACGAGAGACCATACATCCATGCTTCGGGAATCACAAACCTTAACACAAATATTCTTACTAAACCACAATTACTTACTAGCATGACTCTAATATCACCATCTTTATATCTCAAAACAAATGCAAGGAATCAAACTTCTCATATATTTAATGATCTTCATGAAAGTTTTTATTATATCCCTCTCGAATACCCATCATATTAGGACTGAATTCATAACCTAAGCTAATTGCCATACTATATATAAGACTCCCAAAATAATATAAGTGAAGCATGAGAGTTCATCAATTTCTTCAAAATATAACCACCACCGTGCTCTAAAAGATATAAGTGAAGCACTAGAGCAACTACCTTGCTCAAAAAATATAAGTGAAGCACATAGAGTATTCTAATGAATTCACGATTGATGTGTGTCCCTCTCAAAAGGTGTGTACAGAAAGGATGATTGTGGCAAACTAAAAAGCAAATAAAGCAAAGACTCATATAATACAAGACGCTCCAAGCAAAACACATATCATGTGGTGAATAAAAATACAGCCTCAAGTAATTTACCGACAGATCGTAGACAAAAGAGGGGATGCCGTCCAGGGCATCCCCAAGCTTAGATGCTTGGTTGTCCTTGAATATTACCTTGGGGTGCCATGGGCACTCCCAAGCTTAGGTTCTTGCCACTCCTTATTCCATAGTCCATCGAAACTTCACCCAAAACTTGAAAACTTCACAACGCAAAACTCAACAGAAAGCTCGTGAGATCCGTTAATATAATATAGCAAATCACCACCTTTAGGTACTGTTGTAAACTCATTCCAATTTTATATTTGCATTATATCTACTGTATTCTAACTTCACCATGGTTCATACCCCCCGATACTACCCATAGATTCATCAAAACAAGCGAACAATACAATGAAAACAGAATCTATCAAAAACAACACAATCTGTAGTAATATGGACTTTAGCCAAACTTATTTAACTCCAAAAATTCTGAAAATTAGGACAACGTAGGAAATTTGTATATAAATCTTGTGTAAAAAATTAAGATCAAAGGCACGTTTCTGTGAATTTACAAAATTCCAGAACTAAGCGCAAAAGTTTCTGTTTTTCAGCAGAATTGCATCAACTATCAGCCAAATCATCCAAAGGACTTACTTGGATCAAACACTAATTAAAACACTAAAACACAATCATAAAGGAGTATAATTGCATATTTATTGAAAAACATAAGCAAAAACAAAAAAACAAAAAATAAAATTGGGTTGCCTTCCAACAAGCACTATTGTTTTACGCCCCTAGCTAGGCATATTGCATAGATCTAGGTATTGTAATAGAAGTGAGGGAGATCATCCATGCTCATATCATACTCCCTCCTTTCAGTAGCAAGTTTCCTTCGTGGCAAGCAAAAGTAATCAAAAGGGCTAAATTTAATTGGGTACAGATCTATGAGATCAAGTTTGGGAGGAGGAGGTTCCTCCCTTGGCCCTTTATAGGTGATTACTATTTCTTCATTATAAATGTGCCTTTGATTATGAACCCTAAGCCTTTCTTTAAGAACACGCCCTAGCCCATTATTTTGTATAGCAAAATTGTCATTGATTTCAGAAATTTTATCAATCAAAACAGTTGGAGGAACCTTTTTTCTTAGATTTTCATTGTAAGCGGTATAATCTGGAGATTGCAATCTCCTTATCTCTTCTTGATTTAAAAGTATTTCCTCTATAGGAGGGCAACCACCATTGATATTGTAATGAGCGAATATTTCACTAGCTTCTTTCATGATATGCCCAAATTCATAAGCTAGAAATATAGTGGTAACACGCTTAACGGAAGGATCATGAATATTAGAAAATTCCAGGAAGATGCTTTGTATGGCAGGATGCATGTGCACAAATTGTCACTACTGGAATCAGAGAATTTGCCATCAGCTAGTTCTTTGCCATCTGCTAGCTGATGGCAAAGAAGGTCTTTGCCGTCTGCTTACAAAAACAGACGACAAAGAACGGGCTGATGGCAAAGATACTATTTTCCATCAGACAGTTCTTTGTCGTCTGCTAGCAGACGGCAAAGAGGTGGGTGGGGTCCAGTGGAGGCCAGCGTTGTAATGGCCCACCCCCACCTCTTTGCCGTCTGCTAGCAGACGGCAAAGAAATCAGTACCTAACGGCTAACGGCCCACCCCCCCACGCCTCCTCTCTCTCTTCTCTCTCTCTCTGCCTCTCTTTCCTCCCCCGACCCCCACCGCACCCGCCGGCCACTGCTACTTCTTGAGCTTGCGTTGGTTTTTCCCTTGAAGAGGAAAGGGTGATGCAGCAAAGTAGAGATAAGTATTTCCCTTAGTTTGAGAACCAAGGTATCAATCCAGTAGGAGGTACAAGCAAGTCTCCAATCTATGCACCTACACAAACAATCAAACACTTGCACCCAATGCGATAAAGGGGTTGTCAATCCTTGAAGAGAAATACAAAGATATCAAATCATGCATATAAGAATTCAGAGAAGATTCAAATAATATTCATAGATAATCTGATCATAAATCCACAATTCATCGGATCTTGACAAACACCCCGCAAAAGAATATTGCATCGGATAGATCTCCAAGAACATCGAGGAGAACATTGTATTGAAGATCAAAGAGGGAGAATAAGCCATCTAGCTACTAGCTATGGACCCGTAGGTCTATGGTAAACTACTCACACTTCATCGGAAGGGCAATAGAGTTGATGTAGAAGCCCTCCATGATCGAATCCCCCTCCGACAGGATGCCGAAAAAGGCCCCAAGATGGGATCTCATAGGTACAGAAGGTTGTGGCGGCAAAAAAGTATTTTGGTGGACGCTTCTGGTCGTTTGGGAATATTTCTGAATTTATAGGCCAAGAATTAGGGTTGGAGGAGCTCCGAGGGGCCCACAAGCCCTCAGGGCGCGCCCCTGAGACTTGTGGCCTCCTCAGGACTCCTCTGACTTCATCTCCAAGTCCTACATGTGTCTTCTAGTCCAAGAAAAATCATCGCGAAAGTTTTATTCCGTTTGGACTCCGTTTGGTATTCCTTTTCTGTAAAACTCAAAAACAAGGAAAAAACAAAAACTGGCACTGCGCTCTGGGTTAATAAGTTAGTCCCAAAAATAATATAAAATAGCATATTAATGCATATAAAACATCCAAAACAGATAATATAATAGCATGGAACAATCAAAAATTATAGAAATGTTGGAGACGTATCAAGCATCCCCAAGCTTAATTCCTGCTCGTCCTCGAGTAGGTAAATGATAAAAATAGAATTTTTGATGTGGAATGCTACCTAACATATTTATCCATGTAATCTTCTTTATTGTGGCATGAATATTCAGATCCATAAGATTCAAAACAAAAGTTTAATATTGACATAAAAACAATAATACTTCAAGCATACTAATAAAGCAATCGTGTCTTCTCAAAATAACATGGCCAAAGAAAGTTATCCCTACAAAATCATATAGTCTGGCTATGCTCCATCTTCATCACACAAAGTATTAAATCATGCACAACCCCGATGACAAGCCAAGCAATTGTTTCATACTTTTGATGTTCTCAAACTTTTTCAACTTTCACGCAATACATGAGCGTGAGCCATGGATATAGCACTATGGGTGGAATAGGATATGGTGGTTGTGGAGAAGACAAAAAGAAGGAGAAAGTCTCACATCAACTAGGCGTATTAACGGGCTATGGAGATGCCCATCAATAGATATCAATGTGAGTGAGTAGGGATTGCCATGCAACGGATGCACTAGAGCTATAAGTGTATGAAAGCTCAAAAAGAAACTAAGTGGGTGTGCATCCAACTCGCTTGCTCACGAAGACCTAGGGCAATTTGAGGAAGCCCATCATTGGAATATACAAGCCAAGTTCTTATAATGAAAAATTCCCACTAGTATATGAAAGTGACAACATAGGAGACACTCTATAATGAAGATCATGGTGCTACTTTGAAGCACAAGTGTGGTAAAAGGATAGTAGCTTTGCCCCTTCTCTCTTTTCTCTCACTTTTTTATTTGGGCTTCTTTTGGCCTCTTTTTTTTTCAAAGTCCGGAGACTCATCCCAACTTGTGAGGGAATCATAGCTTCCATCATCCTTTCCTCACATGGGACAATGCTCTAATAATGATGATCATCACACTTTTATTTACTTACAACTCAAGAATTACAACTCAATTCTAGAACAAAATATGACTCTATATGAATGCCTCCGGCGGTGTACCGGGATGTGCAATGATCAAGAGAGACATGTATAAAAAATATGAATGGTGGCCTTGCCACAAATACTATGTCAACTACATGATCATGCAAAGCAATATGACAATGATGAAGCATGTCATAATAAACAGAACGATGGAAGTTGCATGGCAATATATCTCGGAATGGCTATGGGAATGCCATAATAGGTAGGTATGGTGGCTGTTTTGAGGAAGGTATATGGTGGGTTTAATGCACCGGCGAAAGTTGCGCGGTACTAGAGAGGGTAGCAATGGTGGAAGGGTGAGAGTGCGTATAATCCATGGACTCAACATTATTCATAAAGAACTAACATACTTATTGCAAAAGTCTATTAGCTATCAAAACAAAGTACTACACGCATGCTCCTAGGGGGATAGATTGGTAGGAAAAGACCATCGCTCGTCCCCGACCACCACTCATAAGGAAGACAATCAATAAATAAATCATGCTCTGACTTCATCACATAATGGTTCACCGTACGTGCATGCTACGGGAATCACAAACATTAACACAAGTATTTCTACCAATCCACAATTACTCACTAGCATGACTCTAATATCACCATCTTTATATCTCAAAACAAATGCAAGGAATCAAACTTCTCATAGTATTCAACGCTCTTTATATGAAAGTTTTTATTATATCCCTCTTGGATGCCCATCATATTAGGACTAAATTCATAACCAAAGAAAATTACCATGCTATTTAGAGACTCTCAAAATAATATAAGTGAAGCATGAGAGTTCAACAATTTCTATAAAATAAAGTCACCGTCGTGCTCTAAAAAGATATAAGTGAAGCACTAGGGCAAATTGCCTAGGTCGAAAGATATAAGTGAAGCACATAGAGTATTCTAATAAATTCACGATTCATGCATGTCCCTCTCAAAAGGTGTGTACAGCAAGGATGATTGTGGCAAACTAAAAAGCAAAGACTCATATCATACAGGACGCTCCAAGCAAAACACATATCATGTGGTGAATAAAAATATTGCCTCAAGTAAATTTACCGATGGATTGAAGACGAAAGAGGGGATGCCATCCGGGGCATCCCCAAGCTTAGATGCTTGGTTGTCCTTGAATATTACCTTGGGGTGCCTTGGGCATCCCCAAGCTTAGGCTCTTGCCACTCCTTATTCCATAGTCCATCAAATCTTTACCCAAAACTTGAAAACTTCACAACACAAAACTCAACAGAAAACTCATGAGATCCGTTAGTATAATAAAATAAATCACCAATTTAGGTACTGTTGTGAACTCATTATTTATTTATATTGGTGTAATATCTACTGTATTACAACTTCTCCATGGTTCATACCCCCGATACTACCCATAGATTCATCAAAATAAGAAAACAACACAAAGAAAACATAATCTGTCAAAAACAGAACAGTCTGCGAAGATCTGAATTTTAGTCATACTTATGTAACTTCAAAAATTCTTAAAAATTAGGAAAACCTGAGAAATTTGTATATCAATCTTGTGTAAACAATTCAGAATTTTTCGTATCTCCTGTGAATTTTTAAAATTCTATAACTGGACGCAAAAGTTTCTGTTTTTCAGCAAAATCAAATCAACTATCACCGTAGACCATCCCAAAGGTCTTGCTTGGCTCAAACAGTAATTAAAACACCAAAACACAATTAATACTGAGGTAATAATGTGTATTTATTGAAAAACAGAACCAAAAACGAAAAACACAAAAATAAAATTGGGTTGCCTCCCAACAAGCGTTATTGTTTAACGCCCCTAGCTAGGCATAAAACATAGATCTAAGTATTGTCATCTTTGGTATGCAATCCATAAGTAGCCCTCATAATAGATTCATATGACAACTTAGTTTTCTTTCTTGAAAAGTGTTCCATGCCCTTCCTTAATGGAAATTGAAATCTAATGTTTCCTTCTTTCATATCAATAATTGCACCAATCGTTCTAAGGAAAGGTCTACCAAGAATAATAGGACATGTAGGATTGCAATCTATATCAAGCACAATGAAATCTACGGGCACATAATTCCTATTTGCAATAAGAACATCATTAATTCTTCCCATACATTTCTTAATAGTGGAATCCGCGAGATGCAAATGTAAAGAACAATCATCAAATTCATGGAAACCTAGCACATCACATAAAGTTTTTGGAATCGTGGAAACGCTAGCACCCAAATCACACAAAGCATGGCACTCATAATATTTAATTTTAATCTTAATAGTAGGTTCCCACTCATCATAAAGCTTTCTAGGGATTGAAACTTCCAACTCAAGTTTTTCTTCAAAAGATTTCATCATAGCATCAACGATATGTTTAGTAAAAGCTTTATTTTGATTATAAGCATGAGGAGAATTCAACATGGATTGCAACAAGGAAATACAATATATCAAAGAACAATTATCATAATTAAAGTCCTTGAAATCCAAAAGAGTGGGTTCATCACTACTTAAAGTTTTGACCTCTCCAATCCCACTTTTATCAAATTTTGCATTAAGATCCGAAAACTCCGAATCATTGGGACGCCTTCTAGCTAAAGTTGACTCATCTCCAATCCCATCTTCATCAAGATTTATATTAGAAAACAAAGATTCAATAGGAGTCACACCAATCACTTGAAGATCTTCATCATTATTATCACAAGAAATTGAAGAACGTGCTATTACAAACCAATCTCGCTTAGCACGCATCCTAGCGGTTCTTTCTTTGCACTCATCAATAGAAATTGTAATAGCTTTTAGAGATTCATTAATATCATGCTTGGGTGGCATAGATCTAATTTTCAAAGAATCAATCTCAAGAGAAATTCTATCAACATTCCTAGCCAAATCATCAATCTTGAGCAATTTTTCTTCAACCATAGCATTGAAAACTTTTTGGGAATTAATAAAATCTTTAATATTGTTCTCAAGATCAGAGGGCATCTTATTATAATTTCCATAAGAATTGTTGTAGGAATTACCATAATTATTAGAGGAATTACAAGGAAACAGCCTAGGGTTTAAATTACCTCTATACGCGTTATTACCAAAATTGTTCCTACCAACAAAATTCACATCCATAGATTCTTTATTGTTCTCAATCAAAGTAGACAAAGGCATATCATTAGGATCAATAGGAGCACTCTTACTAGCAATCAATTTCATAATTTCATCCATCTTTCCACTCAAAGTATTAATTTCTTCAATCGCATGCACTTTTTTACTAGTAGAAGATCTTTCGGTATGCCATTGAGAGTTATTAGTCATAATATTATCTAGGAGTTTAGTAGCTTCTCCTAATGTAATTTCCATAAAAGTACCTCCCGTGGTGGAATCTAAAAGATTTCTAGATGCAAAATTCAATCTGGCATAAAAAATTTGTGTGATCATCCATAAACTTAAACCATGAGTAGGGCAATTTCTTATCATCAATTTCATCCTCTCCCAAGATTGTGCAACATGTTCATGATAAAGTTGCTTAAAATTCATTATATCGTTCCTAAGGGAGATGATCTTAGCGGGAGGAAAATACTTAAAAATAAAAGCATCTTTACACTTATTCCATGAATCAATACTATTTTTAGGCAAAGATGAAAACGAAGTTTTAGCACGATCTCGTAGAGAGAACAGAAATAGCTTCAATTTAAGAATATCATTATACACATATTTTTTCTTTTGCATATCACACAACTCAACGAAAGTATTCAGATGGGATGCGGCGTCTTCACTAGGAAGGCCAGAAAATTGATCTTTCATAACAAGATTCAGCAAAGCGACATTAATTTCATAAGATTCCGCACTAGTGGTGGGAGCAATCACGGTACTAATAAAATCATTATTATTAGTATTGGAAAAGTCACACAACTTGGTATTCTCTTGAGTCATCATGACAAAACAACGGATCTAACACACGAGCAAACAAAAAGCAAACGAAAAGATGAACGAAAGAAGGCGAATAAAAAGGCAAATCTTTTTGTATTTTTCTGAAATCATTTTAGAAGTGGGGGAGAGGAAAATGAGAGGCAAATGGCAAATAATGTAATGCAAGAGATGAGAGTTTATGGTCGGTACTTGGTAGGTTTGATGTAGAACCTCCCCGGCAACAGCGCCAGAAATTCTTCCTGCTACTTCTTGAGCTTCCGTTGGTTTTTTCCTTGAAGAGGAAAGGGTGCTGCAGCAAAGTAGAGATAAGTATTTCCCTCAGTTTGAGAACCAAGGTATCAATCCAGTAGGAGGTACAAGCAAGTCTCCAATCTATGCACCTGCACAAACAATCAAACACTTGCACCCAACGCGATAAAGGGGTTGTCAATCCCTTCACGGCCACTTGCAAGGATGCGATCTGATAGAGATAGATATAAAATATTACTAAAATGTAAAACAAAGTAAAAACAAATAAATTGCAACAAGGTATTTTTGGATTTTTTGGTTTATAGATATGAAAATATATGATGGAAAATAGACCCGGGGGCCATAGGTTTCACTAGAGGCTTCTCTCTTGAAAGAAAATAACACTGTGGGTGAACAAATTACTGTGGAGCAGTTGATAGAAAAGCGCAAAGTTATGACGATATCCAAGGCAATGATTATGAATATAGGCATCATGTCCGTGTCAAGTAGACCGACTCCTACCTGCATCTACTACTATTACTCCACACATCGACCGCTATCCAGCATGCATCTAGAGTATTAAGTTCAAAAGAACGGAGTAATGCCTTAAGTAAGATGACATGATGTAGAGGGATAAACTCAAGCAATATGATGAAAACCCCATCTTTTTACCCTTAATGGCAACAATACAATACGTGCCTCGCTACCCCTACTGTCACTGGGTGAGGACACCGCAAGATTGAACCCAAAACTAAGCACCTCTCCCATTGCAAGAAGAACCAATCTAGTTGGCCAAACCAAACCGATAATTCGAAGAGAAATACAAAGATATCAAATCATGCATATAAGAATTCAGGGAAGATTCAAATAACATTCATAGATAATCTGATCATAAATCCACAATTCATCGCATCTCGACAAACACACCGCAAAAGAATATTACATCAGATAGATCTCCAAGAACATTGAGGAGAACATTTGTATTGAAGATCAAAGAGAGAGAAGAAGCCATCTAGCTACTAGCTATGGACCCGTAGGTCTGTGGTAAACTACTCATGCTTCATCGGAAGGGCAATAGAGTTGATGTAGAAGCCCTTCGTGATAGAATCCCCCTCCGACAGGATGCCGGAAAAGGCCCCAAGATGAGATCTCACAGGTACAGAAGGTTGCGGCGGCGGAAAAGTATTTTGGTGGACGCTTCTGGTCGTTTGGGAATATTTCTGAATTTGTAGGCCAAGAATTAGGGTTGAAGGAGCTCCGAGGGGCCCACAAGGCCTCAGGGCGTGCCCCTGAGGCTTGTGGCCTCCTCGGGACTCCTCTGACTTCATCTCCAAGTCCTACGTGTGTCTTCTAGTCCAAGAAAAATCATCGCGAAAGTTTTATTCTGTTTGGACTCCATTTGGTATTCCTTTTCTGTAAAACTCAAAAACAAGGTAAAAACATAAACTGGCACCGGGCTCTGGGTTAATAAGTTAGTCCCAAAAATAATATAAAATAGCATATTAATGCATATAAAACATCCAAAATAGATAATATAATAGCATGGAACAATAAAAAATTATAGATACGTTGGAGACGTATCATTCACCGCCCCCGTCGCCCCTGACCCCCAGCCGCCCCGGCCCGCCGCTTGCCGGCCATGCCGCCCTGCCCAGGCCGCCCACTACCCTGCCCAGGCCACCCCGCCCCCTCCCCTGTGGTGGCCCTCCTCCACCGGCCGCCCCCTCCCAAGGTGAGCTTCTCTTCTCCTCTTTTTTTTTCTTTTTTTAGGTTTAGGTTTAGTTTAGGTTTAGGTTTAGGTTAGGTTTAGTTTAGATTAGATTTACATAATTAGAAGAAGAAAGAAGAAAGATGAAAAAAAAGAAGAAAATAAGAATATGTAGAAGAAGAGGAAGAAGAAGAAGAGGAGGAGGAGAAGAAGAAGAAGAAGAAGAAGAAGAAGAAGAAGAAGAAAAAGAGGAGAAGAGGAGAAGAAGAAGAGGAAAAAGGAAAAGAAGGAAGAAGAGGAAGAAGAAGAAGAAGAAGAGGACAAGGAGAAGAAAAGAAGAAGAGGACGAGGAGGAGAAGAAAAGAAGAAGAAGAAGACGTCGACGAAACCCTGAATGACATCTATATAGGTTAGGGGTGCGTTGACGCCGACGGACCCGGGTCGAGGATCGTCGGTCGCCAAAACTAGGGTCGAGGGTCGGGAACGAGGGTCGAGGATTGCCGGTCGCCGAGGGGTCGAGGGTCGGGGCAGAGGATCGAGGATCGTCGGTCGCCGAGGAGATAGATGGTGGGGCCAGTGGGTCCTGCCGGTCCCGGCGCCGTCGCCTAGGCCGAGAATCCCCCGGTCCGATTGCTGACCCGTTGACCGTGCGTCGCCATACCTGAGGGCGCCCGGGGACGAGCGGGTTAGGGGGTTCCTCGGCGTCGATGGAACCCTAAATGATGGCTATTTAGGTTAGGGGGTGCCTTGGCGTCGATGAAAGCCTAAATGACATCTATATAGGTTAGGGGTGCCTCATCGTCGATGGAACCCTGAATGACATATATTTCGGTTGCATCCTATTGTAAATATTTAGTTAGGTTGACGGAAAAAACAATAATGCTATGTTACTCATCTTTGGATTTAAATGTGCAGTTGTTTCAGCGCTGCGAGGGTCTGGTGTTCGACGAGCTCTGCCCCTGTGTTCATGGGTGAGCACAAATGACATCTCCTCCTCCCCCCTTCATTATTTGCTCTGTTCCGGTCTTCGTGCCAATGAAACTTGCTAGCTATAGGTGTCTTCAATCATCAATATGCATGACCAGTATGCATCTCCTGTTCGAAAGGGTTACAATTATAAATATGCATGCATTTGCATATTTATAACCATGATTATTTCGAATTGTCCAACGTTATCCATGGACAACCCAAGTATGTGTAGATTGGGTTTGTTTTCCCATATGCTCTGCTCCAGATCCGACGCATAATTTCGTCAGTGCCTCCCTATTGTTCTCCGGGTACACATCCTCTCTGTTTATTGCCGAGACATGTATCAGGAGAACAGCGGGGAGGTGCTGCCAAAATTTTGCGTCGGATCCAGAGCAGAGCATGGGAAAACGAACCCAATCTACACATACTTGGGTGGGATTAGGACCTATCTTTACCTATTAGAGTGTAGGTTGCATGGACGTATTAAAATTGACAAACTAGATTAACTGATGAATATACATGCTGAATTATATATATATTTCTTGTGTGTCCAGTAGCTAGGCAAGATGAGTGATCGTGCGTGGATGTACACCAGTCACACTAGTCAGAAAGACATGACCAATGAATGGTTAACAAAAACCAAGGGGTTTGTGAGAGCCGCATTTGCAAATGGCCAGAGAAAAACCTGGTGCCCCTGTGCTAGGTGCGACAACTTTCAGAAGAGGAGATAGGAGGAAATGGGTAAACACCTGCAGAAGAGGGGTTTTACACCCGGTTATACAGTGTGGACATTTCATGGTAAGTCTGCCCAACGTGCCAGAGTTGAGGTGGTTCATCGTCGCACCAACGAGCATGGTACCGGGATGGAAGACATGGTGCAAGACTTTGATGATGCTTGGGATTTGGACGATGAGATGGAGGAATCTGCAAAGGCTTTAATGAAATGTTGGAGTCTTCAAAACGTCCTCTCCACGAGCACACTGAGCTTTGTCAGCTGGATGCCATCCCACAAGTAACGGCTCTGAAGGCTCAATTCAACTTGGGCAGAGAATGCTACGACGCGATGATGACAGTATTTGTACGCTTTCTACCCAAAGGCCATGTAATGCCTGCAAACCTGTACCAGTCGGACAAAAGCCTCCATGCACTTAAGATGCCCTATGAGAAGATAGATGCCTGTGAGAAAGGATGTGCCTTATTTAGGCTTGAGTATGCGGACTTGAACTATTGTCCCATTTGCAAGTCTTCCAGGTATGTTGTGGTAGACAACGGTATGGGTGAGAAGATGCAGACCAAAATCCCCGTTAATGTTCTTCGGTATATGGCAATCATACCAAGACTTCAACTTATTTTCATGGTCGAAGAGACGGCCAGACAGATGACATGGCACAAAATGGGCAAAAGAACCAAACTAGATGTAGATGGGAATCTGATGATGGTACACACATCGGATGGTTCTGCGTGGAAGTACTTCGATGCATTACATGATCAAAAAGTGATAGATCCAAGGCATCCTTGAGTCGCCATCAGCACGGATGGGTTCAATGTGTTTGGTCTGACGGCAACCCAATACAATTGTTGGCCTGTATTTGTCATTCCACTCAATCTCCTCCCGGACAGATTATGCAAAGAAAGAACATTTTCCTGACGTTGATAATTCCAGGGCCCAACTATCCGGGGAAGAATATGAATGTGTACATGCAGCCGCTTAAGGATGAATTGCAAGAAGCTTGGGATAATGGGTTCAAGACATACGACGCTGCTAGCAAACAGAACTTCATAATGCGTGTCTGGTACATGTACTCGATGCATGACTTGCCGGCGTATGCGCTATTCGTTGGCTGTTGTGTGCATGGATGGTTCTAGTGCCCCACATGCAAGGCAGCTCTTCAGTTTCGTTGGCTGCAGGCGGGTCGCAAGTTTTCTTGCTTCGACTTGCATAGACAGTTCCTGGATCCTCACCATAAGTTCAGAAAAGACAAGAAGAACTTCATCAAAGGTAGAGTTGTCAAAAACTCTGCACCACCTGCGTTGACAGGCCAACAAACCCTAGATCAGTTAAACGCTCTTGAGCCAGATCCAGAGCGTCCAGGGTATTTCAAGGGGTATAATTCGGAACACGCCTGGACTCACAAGACATGCTTGTGTGATCTGCCTTACTTCAAAGACCTCCTTTGCCCACACAACATCGACGTGATGCACACTGAAAAGAATATCGCCGAGGCCCTTTTTGGTACATTGTTCGGCATAGAGGGGAAGTCAAAGGATAATACTAAGGCTAGAGTCGATCAGGAGGTGCTATGTGATAGACCGTTAAAAACATGCAAGAACCGAAAGGAAAGCAAAACTGGATGAAGCCAAAGGCATGGTTCAATCTTGGAAGGCCAGCTATGAGGGAAATTATCTTGTGGGTAAAAATGCAGTTGATGTTCCCCGATGGGTATGCAGTGAATCTAAAGAGGGGAGCGAGTCTTGAAAAATTGAAAATATTTGGTCTCAAGAGTCATGATTGGCACATATGGCTTGAGCGGGTAATGCCGGTGATGTTGCGTGGCTTTATCCCTGAGGATGAATGGCTAGTACTGGCACAGGTGAGCTATTTCTTCCGTGTTCTTTGTGCGAAAGAACTATCGCCTGGCGTGCTAGAAGAAATGGAAGAGTTGGCGCCGTTGATCTGCAAGTTAGAGAAGATCTTTCCACCGGGCTTCTTTAATCCAATGCAGCATTTGATTTTGCATCTCCCGTGCGAGGCAAGATTGGGGGGGGGGCATGCAAAATCATTGGTGCTACGCAACTGAGAGGATGCAGAAGACGCTTCAAGAAAAATGTAAAAATAAACGTAGAATTGAAGCATCGATGGCCGAGGAATTCATTACTAAGGAGGCGGCAAACTTCGTGACAGCACACTACAAAGCCAAAAATCGTCATTTGCATAATCCGAAGCCTCGGTACAATGCTGGCGACCCTAAAAAAGGTGGATCCAACCTCAGCCTATTCAAAGGGAAGCTCGCACCAGCCGGTGCTTCGAAACCAATATCATTGGATGTGGAAGAATGGCGGACCATTTCGTTGTATATCTTCAACAACCTAACAGAAGTGTGGCCGTACATCGAGTAAGTTCTTGGTACATTGTTTCACAACTTCTAATTCCTTTGAACTGCTCTTATTCCCGGATATTTGATACAGTCGATACGTCGCCAAATTCTCGGATGGAGCGGTGATCCAAAAAGAATCCATCGAAGAGTATGAGCTTCTGGCAAAGCATGGAGGCGGCTTTCCTGGTTTCATCTCTTGGTTCAAACAAACGGTAATTTCCATTAGACCATTTCATTTCTTTGTCTAATTTGCGGCTAATGCAACAATCCTTTCGTATTAAACTTGTAGGCCAATTCAGAGTCTATGGACGCCGAATTGAGACAAGTTGCTATGGTTTTGACTATAAGGTCCAATCATTTGACAAATACGACATCAACGGGTATCGCTTTTGTACCTTTGGCAAAGAGCTATCTATGGCCGACCGAAAGTCTACAAATTGTTGTGTCTCTGCTATCGGCGAAGGAGGTACCGAGTATTATGGGAGAGTTGAAGCAATTTATGAACTTCTATTCTATGGTGAAAACCCACCGAACGTCGTAGTCTTCAAATGTTATTGGTTCCAGCCGAAGGAGACTAGAAGGACTCATGAACATATAGGACTAGTCGAAATCAAACAAAGCACCCATTTAGATGTTCCCGATTTCTATATTACGGCTCAACAGGCGACCCAAGTTTTCTATCTACCGTGGGCCTGCCAAACTGATCCAAATCTGAATGGTTGGGATGTCGTTTATGAAGTTCCGCCACGTGTTAGACCACCTCCCCCCAATGAAGAGGATTATGAACCTCACATTAACCCAGACACATATGAAGGAGAATTCTTCCAAGAAACACGTCTTTCCAAAAAATGTTTCAAGAACCGCTCTACTTCACCCCAGAACATTGAAGTAGACAGCGACAGTGAATCCGACTTCACCCCTGAGCCGGAACAAGAAGAGCCAGAACAAGAAGAGGTTACTACTGCAGATGACCTGTCAATGCTTGACCGATTACATAAAGGTGGCCTTCCACATGTTGATGCCGCTGAACCCGATGAGCACGTCATTCATGATAGTGATGATGATGATGCATTTATTGATCCCGGAGCATATATAGACGATCAAAATTATTATTACTTTATGTCAGGTATTCAATTTGTATTATATACATATATATTATTAGTTCATGTTAGGTATTCAATTTTTTTATGTTGTACATGATGATGATACACTTAAGTTATATACATATTATTATTCATGTCGGTATTAAATTTTTTATGTTGTACTAATTTCTTTTACTCTTTGTCATGGCAAGTGTTGAAAGATGGTGAGTGCGGGTCCGGAGCGCTCCGAGGCTCCTTCTTCATCGGCGCGTGGTGGGAGGGGTACTTCCATTCCACCCCAGTCTCTCCGGAGAGCGTTGCTCGACAGTATGTAGACACCGGTGGGCGCTTCTTTGTCGGCGACGTTACCCACCGGGAGAAGAGGTCAGGGAGGGAAGAAGAGAGGTAGTAGAGGTGCACAAGACCGCGGGAGAGGTAGGCAGGCTCCTACACCTTCCTCGCCGCCACCCCCAGCTGATTCACCCAAGCACTGGACAGCTAGGGTGGACCCGTCTGAGGAGGAGGCTACGCGGACTCTAATCCATGAGCCTCGGGTCGACGGGCCTTCGGCCCACGAGACTCCGGACTTGGCTATGTCCCAGGAGACGTCCGGATGGGGTACCTGGCCGGATTCGCCGCCTGAGGGGCCGAGTGTCCATGCTGATGGTGGCGGGGATTGGTTTTCTGATAGCGATGGCGAGGTGGTTGAGGGGGCCATCGTCTACCAGCGTGGTAGTACACGGCTCCCACCCGTGCCGGCGAGCCACGAGCAGAGGTGGTTGATTAGGCCTGATGGGGAGAGGTAAGTGCATTTACTCTTTTTGTACCTTTTGCCTTCACGTTTCTTCAAATATCTAATGCGTTGGCCTTGTCATACTACAGAGGTTGGGTACACACCCAGGATGTCCGCAGGCCCAACACCGTCCTTGGTGTGATTTGCCAGCAAAACTTCCCGGGGTTTGTCACGTTGCCCAGTGAGGGTCAGCTTCCACAGCTAGGATTGAGCTGGGAGCACTACTTGGCTGCCCCGGCCCCGCCGGAGGTGATGATCGATGGTGTCTTGTGCCACACGAGGGCCAAGATGGTGATCAAAAAGTTTTGGGTAATTTCTCCTTTACACAATTAAAAATCAACAATAGCTAGTTATTGTACTAATCAGTGTTGTCTCGTTTGATTGCATACCTTCTACAGGTGTGAGGAGGGATACGAGGAGGCCGCGACACAGGTTATCGATACCGAGTGCAAGCGCCTAATACAAAACTTACGGCACGAGGCTCGGCCGCAGGCTGTTCGAGACTACTACGCCTCGCGGGGTGTTAAGAAGGACAAGCCATCGGGCCGCGCAAAGTTTCTGAAGAAGGAGCAGTACATGAAGGTAATTACCTTTTCTTAAGGCCTTGTTCTTAGTTTCCTTGATTTGATTCGTAGGCGTTGCGCTCAAATTTCTCTTTACTAACTTAGGTGCCCCCGAGATGGTGTGCGGATAAGATGGATTGTTGGGAGGCGTTGGTGGATGAGTGGTGCTCAGACCAATGGCTAGCTATCCACAACAATGCCAAGGACCGGCATGCCCAAATGGAAGGTGTGCCACACCATCAAGGCAGCGCCAACTTATTTTAGTTCGGGCGGAACTGGGTATGTGGTTTGCTTCATGATTCATGCAATTCATTCTTCATGCTAGCTTGAGCCCTTTAATTACTAATAATCTTTTCCTCTCTTTTAGGCGCGACACAATCAGAAGGAGGTGTCAGAGGTGTATGACCTCTATGCCATGGCCCATACTACCTCGTACAATAAGGCCAAGGCATTCTCTGCGTCTGACCTCGATCATCCAGAGAGCTTCACCAACATCTCCTCGCACAACAAGATCGTGAGGTACAGAGATGAGGGGAAGGCAAGGAAAGGGGAGGACTTTAACCCGAGCCAGGGTCCCATTGATCCAGAGCTGGTGATGATATCTGGTGGCGGGAGGCCCCATGGCTTGATAGCCATTGGAGATGGACTTATACATTGTCCTCGCACTCTCCCGGAGATCAAGGCGCGCCAAACAAGCTCCTGTCCTGAGATAAGGCCTCGTCCACAGCCAATGGATCTCGCCATCGAGGTTAGTTATACGGACTCGGATATCTTTCCTCCATTACATTGTGTGTGCGGCCATCGATGATTACAATGCTAACGAGGAGTGGTGTTGCAGGCTGCTCTTCAGAGAGAGAGAGAGAGGCAACCCAGGCGCTTCTACAAGAGAGGGGCCGGCAGGCAGCGGAGAAGGAGCGGGAGTCGGAGGAGAGGACGGCTAGGTTGTTGGAGGAGGAGAGGGCACAGAATGACATGGCGAACCGGGCCATGTACGAGCTCCTCGTGGTAAGTTTCTTCTGCATATTAGCCAAATCATGCACGTACTGTTCGTTTCATTACTAACTAATATGACTGACTCGTCAAAACCAAATGTGCAGTCTGTGTGCGAGAAGACCGGTCAGACCCCTCCGCCGATGCCAGTCTTTGCTCCGGGGACCACGGTGGGTTTCATTTGAATGGTCATTAGTTACTAGTCTTAACATTTGAGTGTCATCATGCTAACGAGACATTGCAAATGATCTTTGGTGCAGCATAACTCCAGACAAGCATCGCACGATCCTTCTCTAGGTGGTACCGACACGAGCAACCCCGGTGCTTCACCTCCGTGATGACGGTAAGTTTTCTCTAGTGTTTTGCTTAACAAATGCATATGACCTATACTTAGTTTTATTTCCTCCAATATGCTTAGCATAATGACCTAAGTTAGCTCTAATATGCTAAGTTAGCTCTAATATGCTTAGTTACCTAGGTTAGCTCAATAATGACATATACTTAGCTTACTTATGTCAAAAATAGCATAATTAGCTTACTTAGGTAAAAAATGGCATAATAACCTTGGTAAACTCATAAATGTCATATACTTAGCTTACTTTCCTCCAAAATGACATAATAAGCTTACTTAGCTCCAAAATGATCCATTTTACCTAAGTTAGCTCTAAAATGACCTATACTTAGCTTTGTTTCCTCCAAAATGACCTAAGTTAGCTCTAATATGCTTAGTTACCTAGGTTAGCTCAATAATGACATGTACTTAGCTTACTTATGTCAAAAATGGCATAATTAGCTTAGGTCAAAAATGGCATAATAACCTTGTAACCTCATAAATGTCATATACTTAGCTTATTTTCCTCCAAATACATAATAAGCTTACTTAGCTCCAAAATGGTCCATTTTACCCAAGTTAGCTCCAAATACCTAAGTTAGCTCAATATGCTAAGTTAGCTCTAATATGCTTAGTTACCTAGGTTAGCTCAATAATGACCTATACTTAGCTTACTTATGTCAAAAATAGCATAATTAGCTTACTTAGGTCAAAAATGGCATAATAACCTTCGTAAGCTCATACATATTATATACTTAGCTTCTTTTCATCCAAAATGACATAATAAGCTTACTTAGCTCCAAAATGACCTATTTTACCTAAGTTAGCTCTAAAATGACCTATACTTAGCTTTGTTTCCTCCAAAATGACATAATATGCTTAGTTAACTCAAAAATGGCATAATTACCTAGGTTAGCTCAATAATGACCTATACTTAGCTTATTTAGTTCATTTATGACATAATTAGCTTACTAAGGTCAAAAATGGCATCATAACCTTGCTAAGCTCATAAATGTCATATACTTAGCTTACTTAGGTAAAAAATGGCATCATAACCTTGGTAACCTCATAAATGTCATATACTTCTTCTTCTTCTTCTTCTAGTCTTCGTCTTCTAACTTTCTTATTTCCCATTTTGCAGATTTCATTCACTTCACGGAAGCTTGCATTGATGGAGTGCTTGTTTTTACTTTCTGTTTTGATTTTGTATCGATGAACAATGTGGAACTTGCTACCTATGGATGAAACTATTGTAATATGGATGAAACTATGTATGTATGGATGGAACTTATGTGTTGGGTATCTCATATATTTGCTGTGAAACTTGCCCTGTGAAATATATACATATATATATATATATATATATATCATACATTTTGCTGTGAAAATGCTTGGATATAGCAAAAAAATAATAAAATGGGGCAATACAGGCACTTTGCCGTCTGCCACAGACGGCAAAGTGGACACGTGGCAGCAACCTGTGCAACCTGGGAGCACTGGGGCTGACCCATTTGGTCACTTTGCCGTCTGCGGCAGACGGCAAAGGCTGGTGTGGTTTGCCGTCTGTGGCAGACGACAAAGTCGGCCCGTAGCTAGCTAAGGTCAGCTGATGTCACCTGGCAGACGGCAAAGGAGGTTGTCTCTTTGCCGTCTGCAGGCAGACGGCAAAGTCTGCCGTTAGCCACTTAACGGGGCTAACGCATGTGCTATGCCGTCCAACTGCTTTGCTGTCTATTTTCATTGTATGGCTGACGACAAAGATCTTTGTCGTCCGCTTAATTTATGCAGATGGCAAAGAAGCCCTTTACCGTGGTTTTCTGTGCTGGAAGTGGGGCCGTCTGCCAGCAGACGGCAAAGGTCTTTGCCGTCCGTGAATCTGCCTTTGCCGTCTGCCATGGCAGAGGGCAAAATAGCTGATTCCTGTAGTGTGTCTTTCAAGTTCAACTATAAGCAAAGATATTGCATCCGCAAGACTAGAATTTTTATTAAGAATCAATCCTCCTAGCATAGGTAACATACCGGCACAAGTAAAGAAATCTTGACTAACACCTTTTCCAATAATATTGCCGCTACCTACACGGAGTTTTTTAGTGTGCATGATAGTAGGTTCTTCCTCATGAGGATCATCATTAGCAAAATAATCAAATTTTCCCTCAATATTATTACTAGTTTTTTCAATGATAACCTCCCCAAATTCAGACATGATGGCAAAGCAAGCAATCTAGCAAACGAAAAGACGAACGGAAAGAAGGAAAATAAAAAGGCAAATATTTGTTTGTTTTTCTGAAAACGTCTTAGAAGTGGGGGAGAGGAAAACGAGAGGCAAATAGCAAATAATGTAAATGCAAGATATGAGAGTTTATGATGGGTACTTGGTAGGCTTGATGTAGATCCTCCCAGGCAACGGCGCCAGAAATTCTTCCTGCTACTTCTTGAGCTTGCGTTGGTTTTTCCCTTGAAGAGGAAAGGGTGATGCAGCAAAGTAGAGATAATTATTTCCCTCAGTTGAGAACCAAGGTATCAATCCAGTAGGAGGAACACACAAGTTGCCAATGGTTGCACCTACACAAACAAACAAATACTTGCACCCAACGTGATAAAGGGGTTATCAATCCCTTCACGGTTACTTGCAAGGATGAGATCTGATAGAGATAGGTATAAAAGATAAATAAAGGTGCTAAATAAAGTAAAGGTAAGTAAAATGCAGCAAGGTATTTTGGGGTTTTTGGTTTTGTAGATCTAAAAATAATATGATAAAAGATAGACCCGGGGGCCATAGTTTTCACTAAAGGCTTCTCTCTTGAAAGAACGCATACGATGGGTAAACAAATTACTGTTGAGCAATTGATAGAAAAGCACAACGTTATTACGATATCTAAGGCAATGATCATGAATATAGGCATCATGTCCGTGACAAGTAGACCGACTCCTTCCTGCATCTACTACTATTACTCCACACATCGACCGCTATCCAGCATGCATCTAGTGTATTAAATTAGGGACAAATGCATTTATGCCCCTAGTTGCAACCCACCCACGGGGTTTGCCCTTAGTTTACCACCTTGCTCAGTTTTGCCCTTATTTTTGTCCAACGGCTTGCTCGAATGCCCTTCCGTGACTGCTCCGTGTGGTCAGGACCGTTTGACCACGGTTTCGCGCCGTTTTGGACACTTTTACCCCTGGTTCAACATCCCTATCCTTTTAGTCGTCTTCTACCTCATGCTAGACAGAAGAAAACAGAGGAGGTGGAAGGAAGGAGCTGCTGGAGGGGGCGTCGTGCTGGCCTTGTGCATGGCCACAGGGATGTCGTCGGAGAGCTCGTCGCCGGCCGCTGCCGGAGAGGTAAGCTGCGATGTGTAGTGCTAAACTTCCCCTTTTCTAGGGTTAGCTCGATTTGGGGGTGATTTTTCCTGTTTTGGTCAAATTAGGTGGATGGGGTAGGAATTGTGCAGCACAGCTCAGAGTTTTACATGCCAGACTCCACTTTCTTCGGCTTGGAGCATCGCTCAAAGCATCGATGTCCAGGGCATGGCCTAATCCCTGCACGGCGTGTCTCGTGGGGTGGAGCTAGCACCGGTCGTCGTTTTTTAGGTTGCCCCCTGGATGTAAGATTTTGCATTGCTTTTTGCATTCTCATATTTGATTTACTGATGAAGCACTCGACATCGGATCTAATCGAAATTGTTCATGTAGTTGCCAGATGAATGTGACTGGGTGGTTTGGGTTGACCCTGCACCTCCAGCAAGAGTTGGGCTTGCTTTCGAAGATTTGCATGCAATGGTTGAAGCTAGCTGGATCAAAAGTCATAAGATGGAGAAGCAAGCACTTGATCTAGCTAAGAGAAATCGTGTGCTGACCAAAGAGTTGAAGGAAAGAAAGGAAATGATGCGCATTTGGACCATGTTTTTCCCTATAGTTACAATTTGTTTGGTAGCTATTGCAATGTCAGTGTGTGCACAAAATGCACACTAAAAATGCATTGATGTATGAATGCACTAATTTATGGATGTAGTGATGTATGAATGCACTAAATTATGAATGAAGTGATGTATGAATGCAGTGATGTATGAATGCAGTGATGCTCCATAGTACCAAATTTAGTGGCATAGTACTTCACACAACACAGTGCACATAGCTGTCAACTACAGATAGTTCACACATCCATGACATAAAACTGATAGTTCACACATGACATAAAACTGATAGTTCACACATGACATAAAACTCATAATTTGGCCCTTTTGCTTCTGGTATTTCCTGCTGGGTTTGGCATGTCCTTGGCTTTGCTTCTAGTAACCTTTGCTCGGATTTGGGGCACACCAGCTTGCACTTCCTCTTGAGTTGCAGCAGTTTTGTCATGCATATTGCTTCCAGTCACTGACCCATGTGTGCCTGCTGGTGTAGAAGTACTGCTAATCTTCCTCTCCTTGCAGGGAGATGGTCCTCTCATAGTTGCCTTTTCCAATTCTTGTTAGGAGTGCTGGAAAAAGAAAACAAAGTTAGTTAGTTGCAGTGCATTAAATATAATGAAAAAACATTGAAAATATTACAACCATTGAACTGCACTGGAAACAGTAGAAGCTTCTGTAGCAGGCTGCTCTTCACTTGCTGGTTGCTCTGGAGGAAGCTCTACACTAGTTGGCTGCTCTGGAGGAAGCTCTACACTAGCTGGCTGCTCTGGAGGAAGCTCTGCAATTTCTGGCTGCATTGGAGGAAGAACTGCAGTTTCTGGCTGATTTGGTTCTTCAATTTCATCTGCACTAACTACATCATCTTCTCCTTGATCAACATTGTGTGGCTCTGTAGGCTCCTCAGCATTGTCAGCCCCCCAATGTGCATCCTCTTCTCCAAATGCAGGATCAATGGCATTTTTGCAGTGCTTTAGGAAATGTCCATAGCCTCCACATCTTTTGCATTTCCTCTTCCTAGCTCCAAGGCCTTTCCCTTCACTTGTTGCCCTGATTCTTGTTTTCCTTGGCCTTCCTGCTGCTGCTTTGTGTTGAATAGGAGGACAAAGTCTGAAACCTGGATCAACAATATCCCACTGTTGTTTTCCCTCAAGTGAAGGTATTGTTTCTGCATATGTTTTCTTGAACATCTCAACTGAGTAATAGTGATGCACATACTGATCTATGACATTTGCAGCTCCTCTCAGAGATGTAATGAAGAACAATGCATGTATGCATGGCTGACCTGTGACCTGCCACTTCCTGCAACTACATTGACTCTTTTGAAGATCAACAGGGTATCTCCACTCTCTCTTCTCCTTGTCTATAGCAGTGACTTCTCCTTCAGTTGGACTTCTTCTTACTAGAGTCATATCCAACCCTTTGCTCTTTGCCATCAAGATCTTCATAACTCTAGGAATGATTATGTGCCCCATAAACTTTTGAAGTTCTATGCTGCTTCTAAGACCAAACTTCTCCATAATGTACTGTCTGATCTTGTCCAGCAAGTCTACAATGTGTAGGCCCTTGAATTTTTTAATTTTAGAATTAAATGATTCTGCAAGGTTGCTGGTGACATAATCAACCTTGCATATCTCATTAAACTTTGCTCTAGCCCAGATTTTGTTACGGTGCTCTTCAAGGTAAGCCTGCACTTTTGGTTTTGTGCACAACTGTCTCAAGTGGTAATTGTGCTTCTTGATGCTATAGGTTAGTGAACATGGCCACAAATGCTCATCATAAAATTTTCCCTTGAATTTCTTGGAAAAATTTGCTGCAAGATGTCTCATGCACTCTCTGTGCTCTACTCCTGGAAAGACAACATCCACTGCTGACTCTAGGCCTTTGCAGGCATCAGTATGAATCACAAGTCCTTCAGGGTGTCCTATGACATTCTTCAATTTCTGGAAAAACCAGGCCCAGCTCTCATGGGACTCTACCTCTAGTACTCCATAGGCCACTGGAAAAATCCAGTTATGTGCATCAACTGCACATGCTGCTACCAATTGCCCTCTAAACCTTCCATTGAGAGCTGTAGCATCCACAGCAAGGTAGGGCCTGCATCCAGCTAAAAACCCAGTCCAACAAGCTTTGAAACTAACAAAAACTCTCCTGAAACACTGCTTCTCATAAGTCTTTCCCTTCAAGTTGAAGGGAACAGTGTGCCTATCTATTTCCACAACACTACCAGGAGAAGCTCTCTCTACTTCAGCTTTGAATGTGTACAAAAGCTGAAAGCTGTCCTCATACTTTCCATAAATGTTGTCAATAGCCATTTGTTTACCATAATAAACTCTCATATAAGGCAATTCTAGACCATATTTTTTCTGCAAGTTGGTTTGCGATTCAGTAGGACCAATGTTTGAATTGTCTCTTACCCAGTTCTGCACAGCATAAGCAATCCATCTCCTCTTGGCTGCCCTCAATCTCTCTGTTCTGTTGACACTGGGACAATGGTGCTCATAAGGATTTACTTTGATCTGCACATACAAATAAGTAAAATACTCAGTAGGAAATTAAATCAAAGTAAATTAAGTCATAGCAGTGGTTATGCTGTTTGTTAGTACCTGAAACAAAGTGATGTTCCTCTTAAGAGAGGCATGCAGCCTCCACCTACATCTTGGAAAAGCACAATACACAGTGAACCTTGATGGATCACTATGCTCTATTTTGTACTCTACTTCATTTTTTATGGAGAACGTAGCTACAACATTTCTACAATCCACAGCAGAAGGAAAGACAACCCCTTCAGCTAGACTTGGATTATCTCTGTCATACAACATCTCAGGCCTGTCCTCATCATCATTCTAAAAACATCCCATGTCAATGTTCTCTTGTTCCTCTTCTGAATCTGTATCTGAAAACTCTGCTGGAATGTAGTCCTCATCCTGCTGCTCCACATTCCTCCTGGGAAGTAGATCAGGAAACATTCTCTCATCTTCTTCATCTGAACCTAGCACATCATCAGGCTCTGCCTCCTCAATTATAGGGTCAGTGGGTAACTGACTGGATGTATTAGCAGTATGACTGTCAGTAGAACCAGGTTGAGGTGGCACATTTGCACTAGGAGTACCTGGTGGATGACAGCTACTACTTGGAGCTGCTGTGCTGCTCCCAGACCTAGTACCAGCAGATTTTGATTTCTTTCCTGGTGCAGGGGGCTTTGTTGTACTAGGAGCTGCATCTGGTCTGGCTCTCTGTATGACAGTGGCTTCAATTTTGGCAGTTTTGGAAAGTGCATTTGATGCAAACATCTGAGCTATCTCAGAATCACACTGTAGAGGGATCCAAACAAATTTATCCTGCTCCCAATATCTAAACTCAACAGCATTGTACAAACCCCACGGATACTTTGCGTATACTGCATCCCTAAAAGAGTTGAATGGGCTTCTAACATCGATCACAAGCGGAAAAGTAAAGCCTGTGCCTTGATCCTTAGTACTAGACTTTGCTAAAATAGTCGTTTCCATTCTAATGGACAGAGAAAACGCGCACGCTGGATCCATCCTATGAATGCAAGAACGACCGGAAAACATCATGCACAGCAGATCTACCTAAAACACAAATAAAGGAGCAGAAGCAAAAGAACTTACCCAGTGGGGATCTGTTGGCTTCTCTCCTCCGTCTCCATCGACGGCGCGCTCTCCATTTCACCGCCGCCGCGTGAGGTATGGGTCTTCACCATGGTGGCCGCTGAGGATCTCTCACGACATCGACCAACCACGACTGTAGCTCGGATGCGCGCCGCCGAGAGCTAGGGTTAGGGTTCGCCTGCGTCACTGCTGTCCTAGGGTTCTACAGACCGATTCGGGGGAGAGGGGGAAATGAGAGGCGATACATACGCGGGTCCCACCTGTAAGGAAAGGGCAAGGGCATCTGCTGTCCAAAACGGCGAGAAACCATGGTCAAACGGCGCTGACCACACGGAGCAGTCACGGAAGGGCATTCGAGCGAGCCCTGGGACAAAAATAAGGGCAAAACTGAGCAAGGTGGTAAACTAAGGGCAAACCCCGTGGGTGGGTTGCAACTAGGGGCAAACTTGCAATTGTCCCATTAAATTAACAAGAACGGAGTAACGCCTTAAGCAAGATGACATGATGTAGAGGGATAGATCCAATCAATATGAACAAACCCCACCTTTTTATCCTTATGGCAACAATACAAATACATTTCATGTCCCGTTCTGTCAGTGGGAATAAGCACTGCAAGATTGAATCCATTACAAAGCACCTCTCCCATGGCAAGAAAAATCAATCTAGTTGGCCAAACCAAATCAATAGATCGGAGAGAAATACAAAGCTATCTTAATCATGCATAAAAGAGTTCAGAGAAGACTCAAATAATATTCATAGATAATCTGATCATAAATCCACAATTCATCGGATCTCAACAAACGCACCGCAAAAGAAGATTACATCAAATAGATCTCCAAGAACATCAAGGAGAACATTGTATTGAAGACCAAAGAGAGAGAAGAAGCCATCTAGCTACTAGCTATGGACCCGTAGGTCTATGGTAAACTACTCACACATCATCGGAAGGGCATCAAGGTTGATGTAGAGGCCCTCCATGATCGAATCCCCCTCCGGCGGAGTACCGGGACATGTCTCCAGATGGGATCTCACGAGGACAGAAACTTGCGGCAGCGGAAAAGTATTTTTGGTGTGCCCTTTGGTCTACGGGGAATATTTGGGTATTTATAGAAGAGAGATTAGGGTTGGAAGTGCCACGGGGGGCCCACAAGCTTGCAGGGCGCCCCCCTAGGGTGCGCCCTGTGAGCTTGTCGCCAATCCGTGACCCTTCTGGGCTCCTCCCGAAGCTTCCAGGGTGTCTTGTGGTCCAAGAAAAATAGTCAAAAAGTTTCATTCCGTTTGGACTCCGTTTGGTACTGATTTTATGTAAAAGACAAAAATAAGGAAAAAACAGCAACTGGCACTTGGCACTAGGTTAATAGGTTAGTCCCAAAAAATGATATAAAATAACATAGTAATGCATATAAAACATCCAAGATGGATAATATAATAGCATGGAACAATAAAAAATTATAGATATGTTGGAGACGTATCAGGTACAAATGAATCTTACCACTCACCTACATCTCCCACGCCTATGGGGGATTACTCATGCATCATAAGAGAGAAACCAATCACACCAGAGATTAAACCCATGAAAACCATGTTGATAATGCCGTGAAGATCCACAATAAGATGAAGCGGATAATTAAAATAGTCTTGATCTCCGGTTGAGATTGAATAGAGTTACAATCGTTCTCACAACTTGGAATTCCTCTTACAATAGTGAAGGATGAGATGATGATGGATATGGAAGGACCAAAACTAAGAATATCTCCAAAGGTTCTTCGGATCTCCTCTTCTTCTGTTCTGGCTGTGGTGGCGGCAGCTAGGGTTCTCCTCTCCCCCGGGTCCCTTCATAAAAGTGTCTTCTATAGACATGGTGGAGCTGTTGGCACCTCATACGACCACTCATACGAGCACTTGCGTCGTATGGAAGGTCATCTTTTGCTCTGTTGCGCCTGGTGACTTGGCTCTCCACATGGAAGTTGCTCCATTTGACTTGATTTGTAGTAATTCTCTTTGGTTTCCTTCCATATATGATATTTCCTGCCAAACAATGGAAAAACAGATTTTCTTCTCTTTTGAAGGATTAGCATTAGGAATAATTGATGTCTACTACGCAACTTTTATTCTTGTAGACGTCGTTGGGCCTCCAAGTGCGGAGTTTTGTAGGACAACAGCAAATTTCCCTCAAGTGGATGACCTAAGGTTTATCAATCCGTGGGAGGCATATGATGAAGATGGTCTCTCTCAAACAACCCTGCAATCAAATACAAGAAGTCTCTTGTGTCCCCAACACACCCAATACAATGGTAAATTGTATAGTTTCACTAGTTCGGCGAAGAGATGGTGATACAAGTGTAATATGGCTAGTAGATATAGGTTTTTGTAATCTGAAAATATAAAAACAACAAGGTAGCAAGTGATAAATCGGAGCACAAACGGTATTGCAATGCTTGGAAACAAGGACTAGGGTTCATACTTTCACTAGTGCTATCTCTCAATAGTACGAACATAATTGAATGATATAACAATCCCTCAACATGCAACAAAGAATCACTCCAAAGTTTATATCAGAGAAACTAGGACGAAAACGTGTATCCTATGTGCCTAGATTACCCCAATGTCACCACGGAAATCCGCAAGTTGAATACCAAAACATACATCAAGTAACTCAATAGAATACCCCATTGTCACCACGGGTATCCACATGCAAGACATACATCAAGTGGTCTCAAATCCAATATTCAATCCAACATAACAAAACCTCAAAAAAGAAAGACTCAGTTCATCACAACAAGATAGAGAGGGAAAAACACCATATGATCCGACTATATTAACAAAGCCCATGGTTACATCAAGATCATGTAGGATCAAGAACACGAGAGAGAGATAAAATTCATAGCTACTGGTACATACCCTCGGCCACGAGAGTTAACTACTCCCTCCTCGTCATGGAGACCGCCGGGATGATGAAGATGGCCTCCGGTGATGATTTCCCCGTCCGGCAGGTTGCCGGAACAGGGCTCCAGATGAGATTGCTTCGGAACAAAGGCTTGCAGCGGCGGAGCGGAAGTTCTTGGTTTCTTTCTGGGGTTTTCTATATTTATAGGATTTTTGGCGTCGGTTTCACGTCAGGGGGGGCCACGAGGAAGTGACAAGCTCGGTAGGCATGCCCTTTGAGCTTGTCGTGTCCTCGTGTCTCTTTTGGTCCTTCTACGAAGCTTCGGGGGTCTCTTTTTGTCCATAAAAAATCACCGTAAATTTTCAGCCCAATCCGAGAATTTTCAGCCCAAGCTCGGTAGTTGTGCTGAAAACAATGTTAGTCCGGGTTAGTTCCATTTAAATCATATAAAAGTGCACCAAAACCATATAAAATTGTTGTAAACATGGCATGCATACTTCATAAATTATAGATACGTTGGAGACGTATTAGCATCCCCAAACTTAATTCCTGCTCGTCCTCAAGTAGGTAAATGATAAAAGAAATAATTTATGAATTTTGAATACTAGCATAGTGCATAAGTTTGATCAATGATAATTCCACACACTTTTTCTAGCATCATTATATATCATAAGCAGTAGCTCATCTCATAAAACTTCTCATGATCAAGTAGCAAGCTATTCACATGTTAAAGTATAAACCATAAACTTTCTTGAAAACTAACAAACTATGTTTTCAGTCATCAAACAATTACAATTCATTTTATTTTTAGGAAGGGTCTATGTAAGAGCTTTGTTTTAGCAAATTCCACATAATCAACTATCATTTAGTCTTCCATGATTGCTGACACTCAAAGCATATTTTTAGAACAAACCTTTTCTCTCAAACTCATAGGAAGATAGGGGCTTAATGTTTCACCTCAACATATTTATCTCAGGGATAATGTCAACAATAATAACTCATGATCACCTATATTCAAGTGGATATATGTGCCTTGATCTTTCCCCATCACATGATGCTTGCCAACTAAAGAATAATTGAGGTTGAAATGATAAGGAATACTATTGACTCTTGCATGAAAGTAAATACTGAAAAGTAAAAGATATGTCCTTCACAGAGGGAAGCAGAGGTTGTCATGCACTTTTGATTTTTGGATGTGCAAGCCCTCAATGCAAAGGAACGTCACTTTATATTGCCCCTTGTGATAACAACCTTTATTATGCAGTCCGTCGCTTTTATTTCTTTACCATCACAAGTTCGTACAAAGCCTATTTTCCCTTGCAATAAAAGATCATACATATTTAGGAGCAATTTTTGTTGCTTTTTGCACCGATGACAACTTACTAGAAGGATCTTATTCAATCCATAGGTAGATATGGTGGACTCTCATGACAAGAAACTGGGTTTAAGGGTTTTTGGATGCACAAGTAGTATTTCTACTTAGTACAAAATTTTGGCTAGCAAAAGATTATGAGCAAGCACCACATGTTAGAGGATCCATGACAATATAACTTCTATGTGAATATAAACAAACTTAACCCATTACGTTGTCTTCCTTGTCCAACATCAACTACTTGATCAAGCTTGAACATAATTAATGGGGGCTCACAATCATAGAATATGTCCAAGATAGTATATTTATATGTGAAATCTCTCTTCCTTCAATATTTTGTGTTTGCTAACTTTTAATAAATTTTACCACTTATACGTATTATATGTGAAGTCATTAGTCCCCATGAGATAAGCATATGAAACATATATAATTTCAACCTTATGATATTTAATTCATTCAACAATTTACTCTTAGGATATAAGTGAAGAACGAGAGTAAATGACAAACTACTCCAAAAGAGATAAGTGAAGGTCAATGAGTAGTTAAACAATTGAGTAGCTATGTGAGGACTCTCTCTCTCTCATTTAAAACTTTCAGATCTAAGTATTTTATTCAAACATCAAACAAATATAAAAGGGCCAAGAATAGCACATATCATGTGAACGGGTAAAAACTTAGGCTCAACCAAAACTAACCGATAGTTATTGAAGAAGAAAGGTGGGATGCCTACCGGGGCATCCCCAAGCTTAGATGCTTGAGACTTCTTGAAACATTAACTTGGGATGCCTTGGGCATCCCCAATCTTGAGCTCTTGTGTCTCCTTAATTCCTCTCATATCACGGTTTCTCCTAAATCTTAAAAGCTTCATCCATACAAAACTCAACAAGAACTTGTGAGATAAGTTAGTATAGATCAATGCAAAACCTTATCATTCTCTACTGTAAAAAAATACTAAAATTATAATTAAACATTTCATACTAAATGCCTCTGCATATTTAATACTCCTATCCTCAAATAGAATCATTAAACAAGCAAACATATACAAACATAACAACAATCTGTCTAAACAGAACAAACTGTAAAGGATGAAAGAAGATTCATACTTGTTTAACTTCAAAAATTCTGAAAAATTACCAAACTGTAGAAAATTTGTTATTTATGCATAAAAATTTCAAGATTTTATCATGTTTTTACTATCCAGAAGAATTCATACAATAATATAAAACTTTCTATTTTGAAACAACAACTCATGAACATGCAAACCAAGCATGGTAAAGGCTATACTTGACACTTTTATTGAAATAAAAGATACAAACATTATTATAAATAACAACAAGCAAATCCTAACAACAGAAAATGACGCTCCCAGCAAAACACATATCATGCGACAAATAAAAATATAGCTCTAAGTGAGGTTACCGATAATGTTGAAGACAAAAGAGGGGATGCCTTCCGGGGCATCCCCAAGCTTGGATGCTTGGGTATTCCTTGAATATTACCTTAGGATGCCTTGGGCATCCCCAATCTTAGGGTCCTGCCACTCCTTATTCTCCTCATATCGATATCTCACCCAAAACTTGAAAACTTCAATCACACAAAACTTAACGGAACTTCATGAGATAGGTCAGTATGATAAAGAGCAAATCATTCACTTTGGTACTGTCAAGACAAGATTCAGAATTGTTCTCACACAATTCCTACTATACCCTATTATTTCCACAATTTATATTGACCAATATAACTCATAGAAACTATAAAACAAGCAAATTATGCATTGAAAACAGAATCTATCAAAAACAGAACAGTCTGGAATGATTTGAAAAAACACCATACTTTTGTAACTCCAAAAATTCTGAAAAATTAAGACTATGTAGCCAATTTGTATATCAATAATGTCACAAAAAAATAATTTTACCACATTCCAGTGAATCACAGTAATTCCAGTACTGGGCGCAAAAGTTTCTGTTTTTGCACAGAATCAAGTCAATCCACACTATCCTAAAGGCTTTACTTGGTACTTTACTGAAACAAAAGCTATGAAACATGATTACCACAGTAGATTAATCATGTTAACACACAAGAACAATAGGGGTAAATATTGGGTTGTTTCCCAACAAGCGCTTTTCTTTAATTCCTTTTTAGCTAGGCATGATGACTTTAATGATGCTCACATAATAATAGTAAATAGCGATGTGACCCGCTCATTTGCGCGGCTAGCGCTGATATACTTTTAAATATATTTGCAAATCTGTCATGGATTTGTCACGGCAGATGTCCTTAGTGTGAGGACTTAGTCGTGAGGCCACCGCATCTATGTGGTAGCTTGAGAGGGGTTGAGTGGGACGAGAGACATGAGGTTTTACCCAGGTTCGGCCCCTCACGGTGGAGGTAAAAGCCTACATCCTGCTTCATTGATATTAATCATGGTGCTCACGATTACAACGGTGCTCTATCTCGGGAGCTATAGACTTGTCTGTCTAACCCTAACTTGTCCAACTCGTCAAAACTTGTCCCTCTTGGGGTGCCCTGTCCCTCCTTATATAAGTTGGAGGGGCGGGTTACATGTGGAGTCCTAGTAGGACTAGTCTATCTTCTATTACAAGCTGGATACAAGTCCGGGTCTTGCTTCCTCATAAGGAAAATATTCCTCATGCCTTTCCTCTTAAGCCAGCCCACCATAATATGAGCCGGCCTTCCCACGAGCCGCTCTCTGGGCCTTGGGCCTCCGGGTCTTGTCGCTCCTCTGACCCGCCTGCCGGGTTACCAATGAACCGCCAACTCTGGGCGGGTTACCAGTCAGAACGCCGGGTCAGGACAGGTCACCAGTAAGTCGCCAAGTCCGGCCGGGTCATACATCTGGCCGGGTTACACTGCGGGGTATATCCCCGACAAAATTCTTTATAGGAAAAAACATTTCTAAGTGTTCTGCCTCATTTAATTCATCTTTTCCATTTCTCCAATCATGCCAATGTTATTTGCATATACTTATAATATTTAGAACAACATAATTGATCAATTATGTACTCGACCTAATTTGTTGCTGGTATGTTTATTGCTACTGTAACATCATAGTTTTGAATCGTCATACTCACTCGCACACATAACACATTCTTCTTACTCATGCTCTATGTGTTATTTGTCCATGCATATATTATTTAGTTCATCGTGGTCTAGCTCTTCTCAGCCTCGCCTAGTCCTTTTATTACTCTATTAGTGAAAAAACTTGTGATATTATGGTCGCGTCTATTCTACTCATGTGCACTCTTTAATGTCATATCAAAAGGTTTTTAAACTAACACACATTAGTATAGATTTTTATGATTTTTGGTGTGTAGAACCAACAAATACGTGATGGTACCTTTGAGGATGTTCTCAATTTTGCTGATGTCAGTAAGTATTCCTTTTCAAGGAACATAGATCAAGATCTCCACATAAAAGTATTCAAGATTTTAGCAATTGATGGGTTTTTATGGTCATAGACAAAAAACACATATTGATAATTTTCATGTATTTCCCATTTCAAAGTTCATGTATATAATATAAATTATTTATTTGCCAGACTTATATAGAGAAATAATATTCCGACATGAGCTACTTAATTATTTGACACGGAAATTTATACATGAAAACATTTAACTTATTTAGTTATTTAAAAAAAATTGTAAATATAAACAGTCGTATGCTTTGTACACTTATAAGATTCCAGGGTCAGTTATTAAGGATTTGAATGCAGTTTATTTTAAAACAATATTTTAATTTCAGATATTCATACACTTAATGTGTCATTCATATAAGAAAAAAAATGCTATTTTCACAATTTATTATTGTAAAATTTATGTATATATTTATTATCCGAAATATATTCTACTTAAATTACATATTCGTTTGATATCAATTTTACCTTTAGCAATTTTAGGCATCAATTTAATTCCAAACTTTATATTTTATAACTTGTTCCAAACTTGATATTTTTTTGCCTTCGGTGTTGCTCACGGAACTACACTTAAGAAAGCCAAAATAATAATAATGAGAGGCACATGTAATCCGGATCTGTGTTGGTTTGCTTATGCAGGAGATGGCATCACATGGTTAGTATAATGTTGTCCTTATTTTTTTGCCTTGGTGGCCTTCCTTCGCTTCTCTTTTTTAACTCCGTTGTATCTTAACATGGCACTATTTTTTCTTTTCTATAAAATTAACCGGGCCATGTTAGGAGTAGAACTTTACGTGCCGGATGTGTGGTAAATGTACATGATATTGCTGCATGTAACTTTCAAATTTTGCTTAATCACATCCATCAAAATAAAATCAATGGGATGGCATCATCCTTCCGTTGGAGCTTTGGCTCAAACGGGACTGCTCAGGCTTTGTTTGGCTTTTAACGTTTTTGATCTCTCGTACATTTGTATTTTTTTCTTGGCTCGTGCATGTACATGTGTTATGTGTCAGGAGGTTAGTCTTTGTAGCAGTAGTATATTTTCTTGTTTTACTTTTGTGAACCTAGTATATTTAGTGTTGATTAAGCAATTTATTTGTCTTTTTTTTCTAGAGAAACACGCACATATTTCCTTTTTGTTTGACTTTTTTCCTTTTTAATATGTACGTCATCGGGCATGTAACAATCAAGGCAGTAACAATCAATGGAGTATCTATTTTTAATCAATAGCATAGTAAAATTAGAATAAGCAAATATGCATAGACAATAATAAATTTCCATGGGGATTGACTGTCTTGTCTGAAGTATGTGTATATATAGCCAGTTTTTTTCCTTATTTAATTTCATATAATCATGTTAGGAAACTGTCCAGACAAAGTTTTTTCTGTCCAATTGCTTCGTCAAACTCTGTTTGACTAAGGAAATAAATCTGAATCGTGGAGACCTTTCTTTATTAGAGAGAAAGAGCCGGAAGAGATTAGGAAACTATTTGCCCGACGTGCTCTCTTTTTTTTCTTTTTTTTGCTGGTGAGGACTGGACAGCTCCCTATGTGCGTACGTGGTTATGACTCTTTTGACCGGCTATTGCAGTCCTATTCTCGCTATATCCGAATTACTACGTGCCTTTTGGTAGATGTGCTATCATATTCATGTGCCTAGAAACGTGAGAGTTCAATACCGGTGTACATACATGTTAACATGTTACGTAAAAAAATTTAAATCTTAGCCATTGATATTCTGATCAAACAGTGTAAATAATATTAACATATGTGGATTAACGTAATGGCTTGTTTGTCTCTTGTTTTAAGTATATAATAGATAGATTGAAACATGCAAGAGAGCATCATGAATCACATGGCAAGCACATTTAATCCTAACCCACTTCCTATGCATAGAGATTTTGTGAGCAAAAAATTTATGGGAGCAAGGATCAACTAGCATAGGAAGGCAAAACAAGCAATACTTCAAAATTTTCAACACATAGAGAGGAAACTTGATATTATTGAGAAGCCTACAAGAATATGTTTCTCTATCATAATAATTTTCAGTAGCATCATGAATAAATTCAACAACATAGCTATCACCTAAAGCATTCTTTTCATGATCCACATGCATAAAATTGTTATTACTCTCCACATAAGCAAATTTCTTCTCATCAATAATAGTGAGAGAAAACTCAACAAATTAACTATCATGTGATACTTGATTGGCATAATCCAATTGAAACTTAAAATCATGATGACAAGTTTCATGGTTATCATTATTCTTTATATCATAAGTGTCATCACAATAATCATCATAGATAGCAACTTTATTCTCATAATAATCAATTGAAACCTCTTCCAAAGTAGTGGATTCATCACTAAATAAAGTCACGACCTCTCCAAATCCACTTTTATCAATACTGTAATAAGATTCAACACCCCCAAAATATTGGGATCATTACTACCTAGAGTTGACACTCTTCCAAATCCACTTTCATCATTGTAATCATCATAAATAGGAGGCATGCTATCATCATAATAAATTTTATCATCAAAACTTGGGGGACTAAATAGATCATCGTCATCAAACATAGCATCCCCAAGCTTATGGCTTTTCATATCATTAGCATCATGGATATTCATAGAAAGCATACTAACAACATTGCAATCAAGCTTATCATTTAAAGATTTTATGCCAAACATTTATTGAATTCTTCTTCTAGCACCTTGGCACAATTTTCCAATCCATCATTGTTGGGACCCCCATCCTAAGTCACACCGATCTAGCATGTAACACATCATATCACTTTGCGGCCTCACGCACGGTATTCCCATGGCTGCCACCTTACATTGGCCGGGACCGTTTGCGCCTTTTGGCTCACATATATGATTGTGTCATTAGCATCCATATGACAAAGAACCTGGGTCGACATGGATAGTCGTGAACCAAGGTGGCACAATCGTACTGGGACAGGCATACGTAACCCAGCAATGAACGTGTCGGTCATCAACGTATGAACCCAAGTCGTAGCAAGCTACAAGGACTTATAGGAACAACGCATGACATTTCCCCGAAGGGACAAACACAAGATCAAAGAAGGATACATGCCGGCCAATCCCAGTGTTCCGGAGCAGTAGCAAACTACTATGGCTCAATGGAAGCACTAGGGAGCATTTCCCCATAAGAAAGGCTACCAAGGACAAATAACTAAGTGTCGAACCCCACACATAGCAATACACGTTACACGTACGCATAACATGCAAGTATGTGATGTACAAGATGGCAACGTAACATAACTCAACAACTCATATAGATAAAGGCCCAGAAGAGCCAACATAGCATTATATTACAAACAGGTGTCATATGACCCAACATACAAAGCATACAAGCAATGGAAGCATAACATGTCTGAGTACAGCCAACTACAAATGAAAAGGCTGAGAAGCCTGACTATCTACAAGACCCTCCCAAGGGTACAAGATCGTAGCTGACGTAACAAGCTACTCATTGAAGTCCATGCGGAACTACTAGTGAGACAGAAGTCTCCTCTGCAAAACATAAGTTAAGCAAACGTGAGTATAAAGGTACTCAACAAGACTTACATCAGATCCTATCATACATGCATTAGTATCAAGAAGGGTACTGTGGGGTTTGGTTGCAGCAAGCCAGCTTTGACTCAGTGGCTATCCTGTCCTACGACTACGAGTAATTTCTTTGAGGTGAGAAAGCGCACACGAGTCCACTAATCACCACAACAGTACGCTACTACGGATTCTTTCCCGTCCCCCCACGAGAAGGCCATCCATAGCACTCACATTTGTCTTGAGCATTTTAGAGTATCCACTTCAAGTTGTCTATGTACCACATAAGTTTCCAAGTAGTCCATATCCGAGGACGCGGCTATTCGAATAGATCATTACCCTGCAGGGGTGTACTTCTTCACACATGCTCTCACCACTTATCACCATATACACATCATGTATCTTGGCAACCTTCAAGCGGAAGCCTGGCGAGGGTGTCAGCCACAACCTGACTAACCATGCAAGAATCTAGTCCAGGTTTGTCGCCTATTTGAGGATGTATCCGCATGGGAAGTCCGGCCGAGGTTTCTATCACGGCCTCAAACGATGTGTGCAGGGTTCCCGAGCTAACCATCCGGGTGCCACTCGGTACATCGGGCCATGGTACCTAGTCTGTCCCAAGTCCACCCTGCCGGGTGCCACTTGGTAGAAAAATAGCACTACCTACAAACAGCAGAAACTAGTTGCAACTCCTGGACACAGATCAAGTCGGTTAATAAGTCGAGAGGGGCACTTAAGCATTCCAACGTGTGGTAGTAGCTAGTCTTGGACAACATACACAAAACTCAGTTCTTAAGGACGGTCCCAATGAGACAACCCACCATGTACTCCTACATGGCCTCTCACCGCTACCTTTACCAAATCGTGTTCACACACTTAACTCTCAGCATCAAAACATAGCATAACACTCCAATCCATTCTCAATGAATCAGACCTGACACAACTCTAAGCAATAGCAGGCATGGCATGGTAGGAACATAACATGGCTCAATCAACCCCTACACATGCTAGTGGGTTTCAACTATTTACTGTGACAATGGCAGGCAATGCAGAGGAATGGGTTCAACTACTGCAACATAAAGTAGCAGTTGAATCGTTGTTGTCCTAATGCAATAAAAGAGAGCAGGAGCAAGAGAGTGGGGTTGTATGGGAATGCTCAAGGGGGGGGGGGGGGGGGGTTGCTTGCCTGGAAGATCAGCAGTAGAGCACTGCTCCTCACACAGGTACTTTGGAACGGTCTCCGGAGCAGGACCTATCGAGAAGGATGGCGCCGGCAATCAATACACAACATATGCAGCAATATGATGCATGATCATGGCATGTAGATATGATGTGGTTTGAGCTAATGCATCTAGCATTCAACTTGGATGAAGTCCATCTGAACCAAGGGTTCAAATGCAACTCCAAATTAAGCATTTAAAATGCCCTTTATGTGTTTTCACATATTTAGTGGGTATAACTTGCTTTGTCATGCATGAAAATGGGACAAATGGATAGATTGAATTTTTCTGATAATTTTTCATATATAAATTATTTTAATCTGAGCTACGGTTGATTTTATATGAATTTTTGAAGTTTAAACAGTTTTCTGGAATTTTCTGGATTATAGATAATCTAGAAAATCGTTAACTGCGTCAGCATGACATCATCACTGCGCCAGCAGGTCAACGGTCAGCAGAGTCAAACCTGGCGTGTGGGGTCCACACGTTAGTGGCACAGGGTTAACAGGGAGTTATTTAACCTAACTAAATAGTTTCTGGTTAATTAAGCAGGCACGACCCGCTTGTCAGTGTCTCTAGGGGGTCATTAGGCCTAAGTTAATTCAATGGCCGGCGGGATCCACCTGTCAGGCGCATAGGCGGCGGCTCGTCGCCGGCGACCTCTGGTCGCGGCGGTTGTCCGCGCTACGATCCACGGGAGCGGCGGCCGAGGCTACTGGGGCGTAGCACGTGCTCGCCCGCATCCACGGGAGTTGACGGGAGGACACGGGGGCGCCGGAGCTCATCGGGAGCGAGCCCGTGGCGGCGGCCGGACCTCGGCGGGGTGCGCGTGTGGGGCTGCAGCTCGCAAGGGAGCAAGCTGGGCTGCGGGATGGGTCGCTGGCGACGCCCGGAGCAAGGTGACGCGCGCGGATGCGAGCTGCGGCTGCTGTTGCCACGGCGGCGTCATGGCTGCCGGCGGCAAGCTTCGGCCACGGTGGCGCTAGGGCTAGGGAACGAGCGGGGCAATGGGGCTAGGGAGAAACGACGAGGAGCTCACCGCGAGTCGGAGGGGACGCTCAGAGGGCTCGAGGACAAACGGGAGCAGGCGAATCAAGCGACGGCATCCGGCGGCCGTGGACGGGGAAGAAGGTCGCAGGCGTCGTCCTGCGGCTGTCCCGACTTGTGTGGCTCAGCAAGGAGGGAGAAGAGGTTGCGACGGAGCTGCTGGATTCGACGGTTGGTCGACGGGTGGCCGGTGGCTACGACGAGCGGCGTCAGTGGCTACGGCGGCGTTCGGCTTCGGGAGAGAGAGAGAGAGCGGCAGCGGAGGGGATGAGCACGGGGAGGGGGGGAGAGGACGTTCAGGGGGTGCGTGGCGACGTTGCAGGGGGTCGGGGATGCACGCAGGCAGGCAGGAGGCGTGGCCCCCTCGCGCGCGCGTCGTGCCCTCCTTCGCATCTGCCTTCTGGCAGAGGTTGAGGATGACTAGCACTTGGGCCAGATGGCTGGGCCGGCTGGAGGCGCCAGGTAAGTGCCAGGTAACTTCTCTCTCTGCCTATTTCCAGTTTCTTTCTATTTTCCTTTTTCTGTCATTTGTTTCTGATTTAGTAAAAATACCAAATCAATTTATTTACTTCTGATAATTTTTTGTAGGGACTAGGTGGATTATTCGAGAGCCCCTCACAAAATATCAGAATTATTGAAGCAATAAAATTATATATAACATTTATTTGCTCCAATTCAAAATAGGATATGAATTAGTTCAAAATCCAACAGAGCTACGAAAAATGTGCATCACCTCTGGTTTCTGTTTCCAGCATTTTCCCAAAATGATGAACATTTTTAAAGCCATTTTGGGTTCACTGAAAATATTTTAGTTGAACCTATTTGAATTCCTTTTGATGCTAGGGTTTGAATCAATCCCCATTTCAAATTCCATGAAATTTAAACATGATGCACACATGACTAGCTAGCCCAGAGCATACTAGAACTAGGGATGTGACAACTCGCCCCCACTAAAAAGAATCTCGTCCCGAGATTCAGAAGGCGTCAGAAAGAGGGTGGGGTACTCTAGTCGAAGAAAATCTTCTCGCTCCCAAGTAGCTTCTTTCTCGGAATGAGGAGACCACTAAACCTTGAGAAACTTGATGTTCTAACATCGGGTGACACACTCTGCCTGATCAAGAATATGAATAGGGCACTCTCGATATGTGAGGTTACCTTGGAGATCAAGCGTTTCGTGGTCCACTCCACGGGTGGGATCCGAGAAGCAACGCCTGACTTGATAGACATGGAAGACATCATGAACTCGAGAAATATGTGGGGGTAGTTCCAACTGGTAGGCAACCTCTCCTCGTTTAGCGAGAATGCAAAAAGGTCCAATGTAACGAGGAGCCAACTTGCCCTTGATACCGAAATGATGGGTACCCTTCAAAGGAGTAACCGGAAGGTAGGCCTTGTCATCAACTTTATAAGCCACTTCCTTATGCCGACGGTCATACTGGCTCTTTTGACGATACTGGGTTGTTTTCAAATTCTCATGAATGATGCAAACTTGCTCTTCTGCCTCCTGGATCATATCCGGTCCAAAGAATTGTCTTTCCCCGGTTTCTGACCAGTTCAAAGGTGTTCGACATCTTCGTCCATAGAGAATCTCGAAAGGAGCTTTCTTGAGAATGTATTGGTAGCTATTGTTATGAGCAAACTCGACAAAAGGAAGACACTTCTCCCAATCCATACCGAATGAGATAACGCAAGCTCTAAGCATGTCTTCGAGAATTTGGTTGACCCTTTCCACCTGACCACTTGACTGAGGGTGGAAAGCGATACTGAAGGAAAGATGTGTTCCCATGGCAGTCTGGAAACTCTCACAGAAATGAGAAGTGAAAAGACTACCACGGTCAGAATTGATCTCTAGTGGGACACCATGTAGTGACACAATCCGAGAAATATATAAGTTAGCTAACTGACTAGCAGTGATACTCTCTCGAACAGGTAGGAAGTGAGCCACTTTGGAAAGATGATCAATGACTACGAAGATAGCATTATTCCCTCTCTTGGTCCTGGGAAAGCCGGTGATGAAGTCCATACAAACTTTATCACATTTCCACTCAGGAATCGCTAAAGGCTGAAGGGTGCCAGCAGGCCTCTAATGTTCTGCCTTAACGCGACGACAAACGTCACAGTTAATAATGAACTCAGCGATTTCTCTCTTCATCCTAGTCCACCAGAACCTTTGGAGTAGGTCCTGATACATCTTAGTACTACCGGGATGAATTGTGAGAGGAGATTCATGAGCCTCCTTAAGGATCAACTGTTGCATATGTTGATTCTTAGGAACCACCAAGCGATTTGCAAAGAAAACAACACCTCGATCATCCATAGAGAAACATCCACCAACTCCCTTCTTAATGTTTCTCTTAATGCGGATAACACCCCTATCAAACTTCTGGTCAATAATGATCTGATCCTCAAGGGTAGGTCTCGCCACCAAGGTAGAAAGGAATCCTTGAGGAGCAATGTGAAGATTAAGCTTACAAAATTCCTCATGGAGAAGTGGCTGGCCCTGTTGCAACATGAGATTGTTGCAATAGGACTTATGACTTAGTGCATCAGCCATGACATTGGCTTTGCCTGGAGTGTAAGTAACCCCTAAGTCGTAATCCGAGATCAACTCCAACTAACGTCTTTGCCTAAGGTTCAAATCTGGTTGGGTGAATATATACTTGAGACTCTAGTGATTGGTGTAAATCTCGCAACGTTTACCAAGAAGGTAATGTCGCCATGTCTTAAGTGCATAGAGTACGGCTGCAAGCTCTAGATCATGTGTAGGATAATTATCCTCATGTGGATGCAACTGTCGAGATGCATAGGCAATCACATGGCGATCCTGCATAGGAATGCAACCTAGTCCCTGTCGTGAGGCATCACAATAGATAATATAGTCTTTAGTGAAATCCGATGGCACAAGTATGGGAGCAGAAGTTAGGCATCTTTTCAGTTCCTGAAAACTGTGCTCACACCGTGGGGACCACTCAAACTTTTTATCTTTCTTGAGAAGTTCCATGAGAGGTTTGGCCACTTTGGAGAAGTTCTCAATGAAGCGGCGACAATAACTGGCTAGACCAACGAAACTCCTAACTTGTTTAACTAACTCGGGTGGAGTCCAATCAAAGACGGTCTGAACTCTCTCAGGATTGACAGCAATGCCCTTACCGGAGATCATGTGGCCTAGATAGGTCACTTCTGGCAACCAAAATTCACACTTGGAGAACTTGGCATAAAGGCGGTGTTCTCTGAGTTTTTCTAACACAAGTCTAATATGTTCGGCATGCTCTTCCTCATTCTTCGAGTAAATAAGAATATCATCGAGGTAAACCACGTTGAACTTATCTAGGTACTGCATGAAGATCGAGTTCATCAAGCGAGAGAATGTGGCTGGAGCATTGGGTAAACCGAAGGACATGACGGTGTACTCGTACTGGCCATAACGAGTGACAAAAGTCGTCTTGGGAATGTCCCCATTTCTGGTTTTGATTTGGTGGTAGCCTAACCTCAAATCCATCTTGGAAAAGACCGAGGATCCAGCGAGCTGATCATACAGGTCGTTGATCCTGGGGAGCGGATACTTGTTCTTTATCGTGACCAAATTAACGGGATGATAATCTACAACCATCCGATCCGTACCATCCTTCTTCTTGACGAAGAGGACGGGACAAGCCCAAGGAGAAGAACTAGGATGGATGAAACCCTTTTGCAAGGACTCATCAAGCTGTTTCTTAAGCTCAGCTAGTTCTAAGGGTTCCATCTTGTAAGGTCTCCTAGAAATTGGGGCGGTTCCTGGGATAAGACAAACTCTACATCTCTGTCAGGTGGGATGCCTGGCAGTTCCTTTGGAAAGACATCCAGAAAGTCATGGACTACCGGGATATCTTCAAGGTCTAGGAGAGGGCTGGCATTAAGGGAATAGAGCTGACGCTTTGCAACTCTAGTGGAGACAGTGACTATCTTGCCAGATGGGTGTGTAAGCTGAACAGACCTGGTGTAACAGTCAATCTTCGCATAATGAGCTTTCATCCAGTCCATACCCAAGATGATGTTAATATCTGTATACTTGAGGGCTATAAGTGATGCAAGGAATACAAGTCTGTCAACAAGGACTTCATTACCATGGCTTACACTAGAAGTTTGCCATTTGGATCCAGGAGTTTGAATGACTAGTGGGGAGGGCATATCACAAAATGACATGTTGTGCAAGCTGGCATAGCTTTCAGAAATGAAGGAGTGAGATGCTCCAGTATCGAATAGAATCGATGCTAGATGACAATTGACAAGGAGTGTACCAAGAACGACATCTGGATCATCATGAGCTTCTGTAGCTGAGACGTGATGCACACGTCCATGTTCAGTGGGAGCTGGCTTGACACTGACCATCTTTCCTAATGGCTTACCACGGCCAACAGACTTCTCAAACTGGGGTGAAGCATAGCTGGCCTGAGAGCAGTCACGAGCATAGTGTCCTGTCTTCCCGCATGTGAAGCAAGTCCCTGAAGTAGGACGTGGACCCGCGTTGGCAGGCGGTCCACCAGTAGGCCTGGGTGGAGCATACAACTGAACTGGGCAAGGCGCCACACAAGATGGCCTCGGGGCATATCCGGGTGGAAGAGCAGAGTTCAGAACCCAAATCCGGCGCTTCTGAGAACTAGAGCCGGAGGAAGAACCCAAGTCATGGGTGTGCTTACGATACTCCTCGTAAGTGAGTTGAGCTGTCTCTGCATTAATGGCGTTGTTCACAAGAGCCTGTAATGTATCGCAATGGTGCAAGTGGAGATCACGGCGCAACTTAGGGTTGAGACCCTTCCGGAACCTAGCCTGCTTCTTGGCGTCCGTGGACACCTCCTCTGTGGCATAACAGGCGAGGTTCTCAAACTCTCTACTGTAAGCATCAACAACCATCTTACCCTGGGTAAGATTACAGAACTCTTCTCTCTTGCAGTCAATGAGAGCCTGAGCAATGTGATGCTCATGAAAAGCCTCAGTGAAATCTCTCTAGGTAGGAATCTGGCCAGCTGGAAGCATAGCCTCATAGTTCTGCCACCAAAGACTAGCAGAACCCTCCAGGTGATATGTAGCATAGGTGACCTTGTCACCTTCAGCTACGTTCGTAGAATGCAGCTTGTGAGTGATGCTACGAAGCCAGTCATCTGCATCGAGTGGATCAATGGAATTATGGAAGGCAGGTGGGTGCAAGCTGATGAAGTCATGGATGGTCACTGACTCATTGCACTGATGTGCAGTGTTCTCCTCGATACGTGCTAACAAGCGGTTAGACTCACGCTTGTTCCTCTCAATCTCTAACATGAACTCCGCCAATGAAGGCTGGTCGGGGGGATCCTCATCCCTACCATCTCCGTGGTTCCGGCTACGAGCAACTGAACCTCGGGTAACTGACGACATCCCGAGGAACAAAACCAAGGGGAACAAAGGATGGAATCAACATCAACATAAGGATGCAGCATGTAGCACAAGGGAATTAGAGTCTCTCGAATTCCTAGGATAATTTTGGTAGCATAACAGCAGTAAAATGCTCAAAATGAGACATCCTACAAAGGATGGGGTAGTACAACAACTCAACATCATCATTCAAAGATTCTGTGATAGTACTAAACAAATACACCGGAAGTAATCGAAAACTGGAATATGACTCTGATCAACCAATCCTATGAGTCTACGAAATAGTAACTCGTGATACTGATAGACAGAAGAGAAAGCCTAGTTCCTTAACCCCATAGGAAAGATAGGACGACTCAGATCAGAAGGACATAAGGTATAAGGAGTAAAAAAAGCCTTACGTTCCCTTCCACAATCAATTCCCTTATATAACTAAAGAATTTCTAGTCTCAACTTCGACCAGTTTGGCTTGGTAATCCTACAGTCAGTCAGGCTCTGATACCAAGGCTATCGGGACCCCGATCCTAAGTCACACCGATCTAGCATGTAACACATCATATCACTTTGCGACCTCACGCACGGTATTCCCACGGCTGCCACCTGATGTCACTTGAACTACATCGGTATTTCCCCAAAGAGGAAGGGATGATGCGGTATAGCTACGGTAGGTATTTCCCTCAGTTATGAAACCAAGGTATCAATCCAGTAGGAGAACCAAGCAACACTATGTAAACGGTACATGCACACAAAGAACAAATACTTGCAACCTGACGCATAAGAGGGGTTGTCAATCCCTCCACGGTAAAAAGATAGATAAATTTGCGGTAGATTGGATAAATAGCTCTCGATAAAACGCAAAATAAACTAAGTAATAAAAAAGTGCAGCAAGGTATTTTTGGGTTTTTGGAATAATAGATCTGAAAATAAAAGCGAATAAAAATAAATCTCAAAGCAAATATGATAAAGAATAGACCCGGGGGCCGTAGATTTCACTAGTGGCTTCTCTCGAGAAATAGCACACGGTGGGTAAACAAATTACTATTCGGTAATTGATATAAGATCGAATAATTATGACGATATCCATGGCAATGATCAATATATGGGCATCACATCCAAGATTAGTACACCGACTCCTGCCTGCATCTACTACTATTAGTCCACACATCGACCGCTATCCAGCAAGCATCTAGTGTATTAAGTTCATGGAGAAACGGAGTAATGCAATAAGAACAATGACATGATGTAGACGAGATCTATTCATGTAGGAATAGCCCCCATCTTGTTGTCCTTAATAGCAACGATACATGCGCGTCTTGCTTCCCCTTCTGTCACTAGGAAAGAACACCGCAATATCGAACCCATCACAAAGCACCTCTTCCCATGGCAAGAAAAATCGATCTAGTTGGCCTAACTAAACAAAAGATTCGAAGAAGAAATATGAGGCTATAAATAATCATGCATATAAGAGATCAAAGAAGACTCAAATAATATTCATGGATATAGATCTGATCATAAACTCAAAGTTCATCAGATCCCAACAAACACACCGCAAAAAAAGGGTTACATCAAATAGATCTCCAAGAGACCATTGTATTGAGATCAAAAAGAGAGAAGAAGCCATCTAGCTACTGCCTACGGACCCTTAGGTCTATGGTGAACTACTCACGCATCGTCAGAGAGGCCCCAATGAGGGTGATGAACCCCTCCGTGATGGTGTCTAGATTGGATCTCGTGGTTCTGGAATTTGCGGTGGTTGGAATTGTGTTTCGTCGACTCCCTTAGGGTTTCTGGAATATTTGGGAATTTATAGGGCGAAGAGGCGGTGCGGGAGGTCCCCGAGGTGGGCACAACCCACCTAGGCGCGCCTGGGCCTCCTAGCGCACCCAGGTGTCTTGTGCTCACCTCGGGCCTCCCCTCTGGTACTTCTTTGGCCCACAGCGTGTATTCTGGTCCAGAAAAAATCTCTAAAAAGTTTTGCTGCATTTGGACATCGTTTGGTACTGATATTTTGTGAAGTAAAAAACAGCAACTGGCACTGGGCACTATGTCAATAGGTTAGTCCCAAAAAATGATATAAAGTTGCTATAAAATGATTGTAAAACATCCAAGAATGACAATATAATAGCATGGAACAAGCAAAAATTATAGATACGTTGGAGACGTATCAGCATCCCCAAGCTTAATTCCTACTCGTCCTCGAGTAGCTAAATGATAAAAACAGAATTTTTGATGTGGAATGCTGCCTAACATGTTCATCACATATTCTTTTCTTTTGTAGCATGGACATTTGGACTTTTATATGGTTCAAAGCAATAGTCTAGTTTTGACATGAAAATTTCAATACTCAAGCATATCAACAAGCAACCATGTCTTTCAAAATATCAACACTAAAGAAAGTTATACCTAGCCCATCATGCTCAATCATTGATCCATTCATGAAACACACTCGCATATTAGCTACATCCAATGCTCAAGTATGATCATAGTGCTCCCTAGTTGGTGCTTTATAAGAGAAGATGGAGACTCAAATAAAAAATAAAAATTGCATAAAGTAAATAGATAGGCCCTTCGCAGAGGGAAGTAGGGATTTGTAGAGGTGCCAGAGCTCAAAGCTTAAATTGAGAGATAATTTTTTTTGATAGGCATACTTTTCCCGTCAACGAAAACGACCGAGTAATTCCCAACACTTTCCATGCTACATATATCATAGGCGGCTCCCAAACAGAAAAATAAAGTTTATTCCTTTTTCCACCATACTTTCACACTCCATGACTAGCCGTATCCACGGGTACCGTCCATACCAATATTTTTCAAGGAATTTATTATTTGACAACATAAAATAAATTTCTTTTTCATTTCGGGACCGGGCATCCCTATTACCGCCGTACTCTCGTGCAATGACAAGTGAATAAACACTCATCTTGAGAATAACACATCTAGCATGGAAAATATTGGCCACCCCTTGCCGCTTCATGAGCGGTACAAGCACACAAAAAGGAAATTCATTTTGAAAATTAGAGATGGCACATACAAATTTTCTTAGAACGGAATGGAAATACCGCATACAGGTAGGTATGGTGGACTCATATGGCAAAACTGGGTTTAAAGATTTTGGATGCACAAGTAGTATTTCTAATTAGTACAAGTGGAGGCTAGCAAAAAGATTGAGAAGCAACCAACCAAGAAATGAAAAATCACATAAGCGAGCATTAAGCATAACTAACACTGAATAATGCACCACAAGTAGGATGTAATTTCATTGCATAACTATTGACTTTCGTGCTTGCATAGGGAATCACAAACCTTAACACCAATATTCTTACTAAAGCATAATTACTTACCAACATGACTCATATATCACTATCATCATATCTCAAAACCATTACAAAGAATCAAGTTTATTTTGTCCAATGATCTTCATGAAAGTTTTTATTATATCCCTCTTGAATATCTAACACTTTGGGACTAGTTTCATATATTGCAATTGCTTTTGACAAGCTCAAATAAATCTAAGTGAAGAACATGAGCATAAATTTTTTCGTCTCTCAAAATAATATAAGTGAAGCATGAGAGAATTTCTTCAAAAAATTACTAACTCTCAAATAAATCTAAGTGAAGCATGATAGTATTTATTCAAAAATGTTAAAGCACACCATGCTAAAAAAGATATAAGTGAAGCACTAGAGCAATTCCATAGCTCAAAAATAATAATTAAATGAAGCATAAAGAGCAATTCTAACAAATCATAGCATAATTTTGGCTCTCTCAAATAGGTGTGTCCAGCAAGGATACTTGTGACAAAATTAAAGCAAAACAAGCAAAGACTCTTATAATACAAGACGCTCCAAGCAAAACTCATGATATGTGACGAATAAAAATATAGCTTCAAGTAAAATACCGATGGTCGTTAGAAGAAAGAGGGGATGCCTTCCGGGGTATCCCCAAGCTTAGTTTCTTGGTTCTCCTTGAATATTAACTTGGGTGCCATGGGGCATCCCTAAGCTTAGTCTCTTTTCACTCCTTATTCCTTCATCCATTGCGATCTCACCCAAAACTTGAAAACTTCAATCACACAAAACTTAACAAAACCTTCGTGAGATCCATTAGTATAAGAAAACCAATCTTTACTTTAAGTACTGTTGCAAACCCATTCAAATTTTGTTATTGCATTATATCTACTGTATTCTAACTTTGCCATGGCTTATACCCCCCGATACAATCCATAGATTCATCAAAATAAGCACACAATGCAAAGAAAACAGAATCTGTCAAAAATAGAACAGTCTGTAAAGATGCGAATTGTTCCCATACTTCTGTAACTCCAAAAATTCTGAAAAATTAGGACAACAGAGGAAATTTGTATATAAATCTTGTGTAAACAATTCAGAAGTTTTCGTCGCTTCTGTGATTTTACAAAATTCTGCTACTGGATGCAAAAGTTTCTGTTTTCCAACAAGATCAAATCAACTATCACCAAAGCTATCCCAAAGGCTTTACTTGGCACAAATACTAATTAAAACATAAAAAACATAATCATAACAGAGGAATAATTGTGCAAACACTCAAGAACAGAAATAAAAAGGCAAAAATAAATTTTATTCATTGGGTTGCCTCCCAACAAGCGCTATCGTTTTATGCCCCTAGCTAGGCATAATGCATAGATTCAAGTATTTTCATATTTAGTTTTTGATCCATAGGATGCCCTCATGATTGATTCATATGGTGGATTAATTCTTGTTCTAGGGAAGTGTTCCATCCCCTTTCTTAGTGGAAATTGAAATTTAATATTGCCTTTTTTCATATCAATCATGGCACCAATAGTACGTAACACCGGTCTACCAAGTATAATTGGACAAGACGGATTGCAATCAGTATCAAGAACAATAAAATCTATGGGAACATAATCTCTATTTTCAAGAATAAGAACATCATTAATTCTTCCCAAAGGCTTTTTAATAGTAGAATCCGCCAAGTGCAAATTAAGAGAACATTCTTCAATATCGGTAAGACCAAGCACACCACATAAAGATTTCGGAATTGTGGAAACACTAGCAATCAAATTACATAGGGCAAAACACTCATAATTTTTAATCTTGACTTTAATGGTAGGTTCCCATTCATCATGTAATTTTCTAGGAATTGAAATCTCTAATTCCAATTTTTGTTCCAAAGCTTTCATCATGGCATCTACGATATGTTTAGTAAAAGCTTTATTTTGTTCATAAGCATGGGGTGAATTTACCATGGATTACAACAAAGAAATACATTCAATCAAAGAGCAATTATCATAATTGAAGGCTTTGTAATCCAAAAGAGTGGGCACATCACTAGTTAAAGTTTTGACCTCTCCAAACCCACTTTTATCAATTTTTTCATCAAGATTTTCACCCTCCAAACTATCGGGACGCCCTCTAACTAAAGTTGACTCTTCTTCAGTCCCTTTATCATCAATTTTAATTTTACTAAACAAGGAATCAATAGAATAAACACCAAACACTTTAAGATCTTCATCATTTTTATGAAAGCAATCACTAGAAAACGCCCTTTCTAAAAATTCTCTTTTAGCTCTAAGCATAGTGGTTCTTTTCTTACTTTCATCCATAGAAACATATAAAGCTTTAATTGATTTATCAACCTTGGGTGTAAAAGTTTTTAACTTGAGATTTTCTACATCATGAGAAATTCCGTCAATGCTTCTAGACATATCATCAATCTTATTTAACTTTTCTTCTATCATAGTATTGAAAACTTTTTGAGCATTGATAAATTATTTAATATTACTCTCAAGATTAGAGGGGTTTCTATTATTATTGTAAGAAGAATTACAATATGAATTACCATAATTATTAGAGAAATCTCCAGGAAAAGGCCTAGGATTAAAATTACCTCTATAAGCATTGTTATTAAAATTGTTTCACAAGACAAAATTCACACCTACGGGATCACTATTGTGCTCAATCAAAGTAGACAAAGGCACATCATTAAGATCAATATGAGCACTTTTATTAGCAACCAATTTCATAAGAGCATCAACTTTTTCACTCAACGTACTAATTTCTTCAACCGAATTAGCTTTTTTACTAGTAGGTGTTCTTTCGGTATGCCATAGTGAATAATTTGCCATAATATTATCAAGCAATTTAGTAGCTTCACCCAAAGTAATTTCCAAAAAAGTACCACCCGCGGCAGAATCTAAAAGATTTCTAGAAACAAAGTTCAATCTCGCATAAAAAAATTGTCTGATCATCCAAAGATTTAAACCATGCGTAGGACAATTTCTTAGCATCAACTTCATTCTTTCCCAAGACTGTGCAACATGTTCATGCTCAAGTTGCTTAAAATTCATGATTTGAGTTCTAAGGGAAATAATTTTCGCGGGCGGAAAATACTTAGTAATAAAAGCATCTTTGCACTTATCCCAAGAATCGATACTATTGCGAGGCAAAGAAGAAAACCAAATTTTTGCACGATCCCTCAATGAGAAAGGAAATAATTTCAACTTCACAATATCATTGTCCACATCTTTTTTCTTTTACATATCACACAATTCTACGAATGTGTTTAGATGGGACACGACATCCTCATTAGGAGTACCGGAAAATTGATCTTTCATAACAAGATTCAACAAAGCGGCATTAATATCACAAGATTCTGCACTAGTGGCGGGAGGAGCAATCGGAGAGCTAATAAAATCATTATTATTGGTATTGGAAAAATCATACAACTTGGTGTTTTCTTGAGTCATCGTGACTACGCAAACAAGATTGCAAACAAAAAGATAGATTTGACGAGAAAATGGCGAACGAAAAAGAGGGCAAATAAAACGACAATTTTTTGTGAAGTGGGGGAGATGAAAATGAGAGGCAAATGGCAAATAATGTAAATTGCAAGGAGATGATATTTGTGATTAGGAACCTGATAGATGTTGATGATGTCTCCCCGGCAACGGCGTCAGAAATTCCTTTTGATGTCGCTTGAATTACGTAGATATTTCCCCAAAGAAGAAGGATTATGCAGTACAACTATGGTAGGTATTTCCCTCAATTATGAAACCAAGGTATCAATCCAGTAGGAGAACCGAGCAACACTATGTAAACGGTACTTGCACACAAAGAACAAATACTTGCAACCCGACGCGTCAGAGGGGTTGTCAATCCCTCCACGATAAAAAGATAGATAAATTTGTGGTAGATTGGATAAATAGCTCTCGATAAAACGCGAAATAAACTAAGTATTAAAAAAGTGCAGTAAGGTATTTTTGGGTTTTTGGAATAATAGATCTGAAAATAAAAGCGAATAAAAATAGATCTCAAAGCAAATATGATAAAGAATAGACCCGGGGGCCGTAGATTTCACTAGTGGCTTCTCTCGAGAAATAGCACACTGTGGGTAAACAAATTACTGTTGGGCAATTGATAGAAGATCGAATAATTATGACAATATCCAAGGCAATGATCAATATATAGGCATCACGCCCAAGATTAGTAGCCCGACTCCTGCCTGCATCTACTACTATTACTCCACACATCGACCGCTATCCAGCATGCATCTAGTGTATTAAGTTTATGGAGAAACGGAGTAATGCAATAAGAACAATGACATGATGTAGACGAGATCTATTCATGTAGGAATAGCCCCCATCTTGTTGTCCTTAATAGCAACGATACATGCGCGTCTTGCTTCCCCTTCTGTCACTAGGAAAGAACACCGCAAGATCGAACCCAAGCCAAAGCACCTCTTCCCATGGCAAGAAAAATCGATCTAGTTGGCCTAACTAAACCAAAGATTCGAAGAAGAAATATGAGGCTATAAATAATCATGCATATAAGAGATCAAAGAAGACTCAAATAATATTCATGGATATAGATCTGATCATAAACTCAAAGTTCATCAGATCCCAACAAACACACCGCAAAAAAAGGAGTTACACCAAATAGATCTCCAAGAGACCATTGTATTGAGAATCAAAAAGAGAGAAGAAGCCATCTAGCTACTGCCTATGGACCCTTAGGTCTATGGTGAACTACTCACGCATCATCAGAGAGGCACCAAAGAGGATGATGATCCCTCTGTGATGGTGTCTAGATTGGATCTCGTGGTTCTGGAACTTGCGGTGGCTGGAATTGTGTTTCATCGACTCCCTTAGGGTTTCTGGAATATTTGGGAATTTATAGGGCGAAGAGGCAGTGCGGGAGGTCCCCGAGGTGGGCACAACCCACCAGGGCGCGTCTGGGCCTCCTGGCGTGCCCAGGTGTCTTGTGCTCACCTCGGGCCTCCCCTCTAGTACTTCTTTGGCCCACTAGGTGTCTTCTGGTCCAGAAAAAATCTCCAAAAAGTTTTGCTGCATTTGGACTCCGTTTGGTACTGATATTCTGCGAAGTAAAAAACAAGAAAAAAATAGCAACTGGCACTGGGCACTATGTCAATAGGTTAGTCCCAAAAAATGATATAAACTTGCTATAAAATAATTGTAAAACATCCAAGAATGATAATATAACAGCATGGAACAAGCAAAAATTATAGATACATTGGAGACGTATCACCACCTTACCTTGGCCGGGACCGTTTGCGCCTTTTGTCTCACGTGTATGATTGTGTCGCTAGCATCCATATGACAAAGAACCAAGGTCAACATGGATAGTCGTGAACCAAGGTGGCACAGCCATATAGGGACAGGCATACGTAACCCAACAATAAACGTGTCGGTCATCAACGTATGAATCCAAGTCGTAGCAAGCTACAAGGACTTAAAGGAACAACGCATGACATTTCCCCGAAGGGAGAGACATAGGATCAAAGAAGGATACATGCCGGCCAATCCCAGTGTTCCGGAGCAGTAGCGAACTACTATGGCCCAGTGGAAGCACTAGGGAGCATTTCCCCATAAGAAAGGCTACCAAAGGCAGACAACTAAGTGTTGAACCCCACACATAGCAATACACGTTACACGTACGCATAACATGCAAGTATGTGTTGTACAACATGGCAACACAACATAACTCAACAACTCATATAGATAAAGGCCCAGAAGAGCCAACATAGCATTATATTACAAACAGGCGTCACATGACCCAACATACAAAGCATACAAGCAACGGAAGTATAACATGTCTGAGTACAGACAGCTACAAATGAAAAGCCTGAGAAGCCTGACTATCTGCAAGACCCTCCCAAGGGTACAAGATTGTCGCTGAGGTAACAAGCTACTCATCGAAGTCCATGCGGAACTACTAGTGAGACAGAAGTCTCCTCTGCAAAACATAAATTAAGCAAACGTGAGTACAAAGGTACTCAGCAAGACTTACATCAGATCCTATCATACATGCATTAGTATCAAGAAGGGTACTGTGGGGTTTGGCTGTAGCAAGCCAACTTTGACTCAGTGGCTATCATGTTCTACGACTACGAGTAATTTCTTTAAGGTGAGAAAGTGCACACGAGTCCACTAATCACCACAACAATATGCTACTATGGATTCTTTCCCGTCCCCCTACGAGAAGGCCATCCATAGCACTCACACTTGTCTTGAGAATTTTAGAGTATCCACTTCAAGTTGTCTATGTACCACATAAGTTTCCAAGTAGTCCCAGGGCCGTTGAAGGGCCTGTGCGAGCAGTGCGCTCGCATAGGCCCCCCAAAATCCTGGGGCCCCCAAATAGGGTCCACCATATGTATTAGTCTAAAAAAATCAGTTTTTGGCCAATGATTACTTTGTCGCCTGAAGCACCCCCTCTTGGGCTTGGTCCGCTCAATCCATACGCGTATATGCTGCCTCTCTTGTCGCAATGGATCCATCTGATCGATAGACGAATTTCTCAAAAAAATCTGATCAATAGACGAAATGTCAGCCGCAACGCACGTATTTTTCGTGACTTCCGTCGTTTCATTCCCTAATCCCATCGCTAGTTCACTTCCCATCTTTTGGCTTCCACTAAATTGGCAACTCGGTGGCGATCGCTTCTGCAGCCAGCCAAGGCAAGCCGAAAGCAGAACTGCCGCGGTGCCGGAGGCCGCCACACCGGCTAACGCTGCCGCGGTGCCGCCAAACGGAAGGCTAACTTGTGTAGCTGTGTTGTTCCCTAGACTCCTCCCTTTTTATCTAACTAATTTTGAATTTTCGATACAAACTGACCTGCGAAGTTGTACAACAGTTTACTAATTACTAATATGTTTTGGAACAATTTTTTGTCTAGTTATTGAGTTCAGAAGTTGTCACGGATTTGAGATTTTCAATAGTTGCTGGTCCAAGTCCTAAATCAAGGTTCTATCTTTTTCTATTCTAACTATTTATACAAGTTACAAGCCTATAATTCATGGAGTTTATCAGTTCAAATTCATTGATATTATTTTTGTTTGGTTCATAAATAGAAACAACCATGAATTCTAGTTCTAGAAGAATGTATGATCCTGGTGCCTTAAAGCATAAGAAGAAAAAAAAATAAGAAGAAGATGGTCAATCTCAAAGTGGTGCCATTGATAAATATGTTGTGAAAGGATCCTAGATTAATTCTGAGCATGAGGTCAGTTTGTTGGTTTTAGTATTTTGCATTGATAGTTGAGAATTTTCCAAACATTGTACAAAAAAAAGTCAAATTATGCTTGAGTTATATTATGTTTTTTACAAGTGTTAGGGCCCTATTTTCCTTTCCGCACCGGGGCCCCGAATTCCTGGAGACGGCCCTAAGTAGTCCATATCCGAGGATGCTTGAATAGATCATTACCCTATAGGGGTGTACTTCTTCACACACACACTCACCACTTATCACCATATACACGTCATGTATCTCGGCAACCTTCAAGCGGAAGCCCGGAGAGGGTGTCGGCCACGACCTGACTAACCATGCAAGACTCTAGTCTAGGTTTGTTGCCTATTTAAGGATGTATCCGCAAGGGAAGTCCGGCCGAGGTTTCTATCACGGCCTCAAACGATGTTTGCAGGGTTCCCGAGCCCACCATCCGGGTGCCACTCGGTACACCGGGCCACGGTGCCTAGTCTGTCCCAAGTCCACCCTGTAGGGTGCCACTTGGTAGAAAAATAGCACTACCTACAAACACCCGAAACTAGTTGCAACTCCTGGACGCAACTCGGCGGGGTGCGCGTGCGGGGCTGCAGCTCGCAAGGGAGCAAGCTGGGCTGCGGGATGGGTCGCTGGCGACGCCCAGAGCAAGGTCATGCACGCGGATGCGAGCTGCGGCTACTGTTGCCACAATGACATCATGGCTGGCAGCGGCAAGCTTCGGCCACGGTGGCGCTAGGGCTAGGGAACGAGCGGGGCAATGGGGCTAGGGCGAAACGACAAGGAGCTCACCATGAGTCGAAGGGGACGCTCAGAGGGCTCAAGGACGAATGGGAGTAGGCGAATCCAGCGACGGCATCCGACAGCCGTGGACGGGGAAGAAGGTCGCATGCGTCGTCTTGCGGCCGTTCCGGCTCATGTGGCTCGGCGAGGAGGGAGAAGAGATTGCGGCGGAGCTACTGGACTCGATGGTTGGGCGACGGGTGGCCGGTGGCTACGGTGAGTGGCGTCGATGGCTACGACGGTGTTCGGCTTCGGGAGAGAGAGAGTGGCAGAGGAAGGGATGAGCATGGGGGGGAGGACGTTCAGGGGGTGTGTGGCGATGTTGCAGGGGGTCAGGGACGCATGCAGGCAGGCAGGAGGCGTGGCCCCCTTGCGCGCGCCGTGCCCTCCTTTGCCTCTGCCTTCTGGCAGAGGTTGAGGATGATTGGCACTTGGGCCGGATGAGCTGGGCTGGCTGGAGGCGCCAGGTAAGTGCCACGTAACTTCTCTCTCTACCTATTTCCATTTTCTTTCTGTTTTCCTTTTTATGCCATTTGTTACTTCTGATAATTTTTTGTAGGGACTAGGTGGATTATTCCAGAGCCCCTCACAAAATATCAGAATTATTGAAGCAATAATATATATATAGCATTTATTTGCTCCAATTTAAAATAGCATATGAATTAATTCAAAATCCAACAGAGCTAGGAAAAATGTGCATCACCTCTGGTTGCTGTTTCCAGCATTTTCCAAAAATGATGAACATTTTTTAAAGCCATTTTGGGTTCACTGAAAATATTTTAGTTGAACCTATTTGAATTACTTTTGATGCTAGGGTTTGAATCAATCCCCATTTCAAATTCCATGATATTTAAACATGATGCACACATGACTAGCTAGCCCAGAGCATACCAGAACTAGGGATGTGACAATCATTTTCAAGAAAGACAATATAAAGATAAAGCATTTGAGGCAACCTCAATTCCATTTTGTATTTTTCTTTTATAAACCAAACTAGTGATAAAACAAGAAATTAAAAGATTCAATTACAAGATCTAAAGATATACCTTCAAGCACTCACCTCCCCGACAATGGTGCCAGAAAATACCTTGATGTCCACTACGCAACTTTTATTCTTGTAGACGTTGTTGGGCCTCCAAGTGCAGAGTTTTGTAGGATAGTAGCAAATTTCCTTCAAGTGGATGACCTAAGGTTTATCAATCTGTGGGAGGCATAGGATGAAGATGGTCTCTCTCAAACAACCCTGCAATCAAATACAAGAAATCTATTGTGTCCCCAACACACCCAATAGAATGGTAAAATGTATAAGTGCACTAGTTCAGCGAAGAGATGGTGATACAAGTGTAGTATGGATAGTAGTTATAGGTTTTTGTAATATGAAAATACAAAAAAATAAAGGTAGAAAGTGATAAAACGGAGCACAAATGGTATTGCAATGCTTGGAAACAAGGCCTAGGGGTCATACTTTCACTAGTGCAATCTCTCAACAGTGCTAACATAATTGAATCATAAAAAAATCCCTCAACATGCGACAAAGAATCACTCCAAAGTTTCTATCCTAGAAAGTAGGATGAAAACGTGTATCAACCTATGTGCCTAGATTACCCCAATGTCACCACATGAATTGGCAAGTTGAATACCAATACATACATCAAGTAACTCAATAGAATACCCCATTGTCACCACGGGTATCCACATGCAAGATATATGATGACCCACAAGTATAGGGGGTCAATCGTAGCCCTTTCGATAAGTAAGAGTGTCGAACCCAACGAGGAGCAGAAGGAAATGACAAGCGGTTTTCAGCAAGGTATTTTCTGCATGCACTGAAATTATCGGTAACAGATAGTTTGGTAGTAAGATAATTCGTAATGGGTAACAAGTAACAAGTGTAGCAAAGGTGCAGCAAGGTGGCCCAATCCTTTGTATAGCAAGGGATAAGCCTGGACGAAGTCTTATATAAAGCAAAGTGCTCCCGAGGACACATGGGAATTACTGTCAAGTTAGTTTTCATCATGCTCATATGATTCGCGTTTGCTATTTTGATAATTTGATATGTGGGTGGACCGGTGCTTGGGTGCTGTCCTTACTTGGACAAGCCTCCCACTTATTATTAACCCCTCTCGCAAGCATCCACAACTATGAAAGAAGAATTAAGATAAATCTAACCATAGCATAAAACATGTGGATCCAAATCAGCCCCTTACAAAGCAACGCATAAACTGGGGTTTAAGCTTCTGTAGCTCTAGCAACCCATCATCTACTTATTACTTCCCAATGCCTTCCCCTAGGCCCAAATCATGGTGAAGTGTCATGTAGTCGACGTTCACATAACACCACTAGAGGAAAGACAACATACATCTCATCAAAATATCGAACGAATACCAAATTCACATGATTACTTATAACAAGACTTCTCCCATGTCCTCAGGAACAAAAGTAACTACTCACAATGCATGTTCATGTTCAAGATCAGAGGGGTATTGAATATCATTAAGGATCTGAACATATGATCTTCCACCAAATAAACCAACTAGCATCAACTACAAGGAGTAATCAACACTACTAGCAACCCACGGTTACCAATATGAGGTTTTGGGACAAAGATTGAATACAAGAGATGAACTAGGGTTTGAGAGGAGATGGTGCTGGTGAAGATGTTGATGAAGATTGACCCCCCCCCCCTTCGATGAGAGGATCGTTGGTGATGACGATGGCTTCGATTCCCCCCTCCCGAAGGGAAGTTTCCCCGGCAGAATAGCTCTGCCGGAGCCCTAGATTGCTTCTGCCCAGGTTCCGCCTCGAGACGGCGGCTCTTCATCCTAAAAGCTTCCTTCCTATTTCTTCTAGGTCAAAACCGTCCATATAGCAGAAGATGGGTACCGGATGATGGCCAGGGGGCCCACAAGCCCTGGAGGTGCGCCTTGGGGGGTAGGGCGCGCCCCCAGCCTTGTGGCCTCCTCGTGGGTCCCCTTCTGTTGTTTATCCGCCCAATATTTTTTATATATTCCAAAATAATTCTCCGTAAAGTTTCAGGACATTTGGAGTTTTGCAGAATAGGTATCTCAGATTTGCTCCTTTCCGGTCCAGAATTCCAGCTGCCGGCATTCTCCCTCTTCATGTAAATCTTGTAAAATAAGAGAGAAAAGGCATAAGTATTGTAACATAATGTGAAATAACAGTCCATAATGCAATAAATATCAACATAAAAGCATGATGCAAAATGGACATATCAACTCCCCCAAGCTTAGACCTCGCTTGTCCTCAAGCGAAAGCCGAAATCGATAATCATGACCACATGTTTAGAGATAGAGGTGTTGATAAAAATAAAATACGGACATGAGGGCATCATGATCATCTTTAGAACAGCAACTTATTGTCATATAACTTCTTATGCCAAAGTGATAATTCATTCACAAAGTAAAGTATAGACCAAAGAATTTTATTGAAAACTAACAAACTATGATCTCGGTCATTGAAGCAATTTCAATTTATCATAACATCGGAAAGAGTCAATGTAAGAGCTTTAATTTAGCAAGTTCACATACTCAAACATCATTTAATCTTTCATAATTGCTAACACTCATGCAATACTTATGAGATCAAAGTTTCAATCAGACACATAGGAAGATAGGGGCGTATGATTTTGCCTCCCAACCATTTATCTCAAGGATAATGTCAACAGTAATAATTTATGATCACCTACGTTCGAGTGGGTATACATGCCTGGATCATCCCCAACACATAGTGATTGCCAAAAAGAGAAATATAAAAAGGAAGGGTGAATATCACCATGACTCTTGTATAAAGGTAAAAGGTGAAAGTAAAAGATAGGCCCTTCGCAGAGGGAAGCAGAGGTTTTCATGCACTTTTATGGTTGGATACACAAAATCTTAATGCAAAAGAACGTCACTTTATATTGCCGCTTGTGATAAAGAACTTTATTATGCAGTCTGTCCCTTTTATTTCTTCCATATGACAAGTTCGTATAAAGCTTATTTTCCTCACACTAAAAGATCATACATATTTAGAGAGCAATTTTTATTGCTTGCACCGAGGACAACTTACTTGAAGGATCTTACTTAATCCATAGGTAGGTATAGTGGACTCTCATGGCAAAACTGGGTTGATGGATTTTGGATGCACAAGTAGTATCTCTACTTGGTGCAGAAGATTTGGCTAGCATAGGATGAGGAACAAGCTCAACATGTTGGAGGATCCATGACAATATAACTTCTATTCGGATATAAGAGAACATAACCCATTATGTTGTCTTCCTTGTTCAACATCGACTTATTAGCATATAATATTTTAATGGGTGCTCACAATCACAAAAGATGTCCAAGATAGTGTATTTATATGTGAGACCTCTCTTTCTTTATTACTTCCTATTAATTGCAACAATGACCAAAACTATGTTTGTCAACCCTTAATAAATTTCATGTGACGTACTTCTTATATGTGAAGTCATCACTTTCCATAAGATTATATATAATCTCTTTATTTATTTTATTCTCTTTTCCTTTTCCAAGATCAAAGCAAGAAAGCAAAGCCCTCAACTCAAAACTAATATTTATTATATAACTCTCGCACTCAAAGACTAGATCATACTAAAACTGTTATTCTACTAGATCAAGATTTAACCAAAAGGATCGAACTAAGGTAAACAAGAAAAGTAAAGATGTGATGGTGATATGATACGGGGTGCCTCCCCCAAGCTTGGCACAAGCCAAGGGGAGTGCCCATACCCATGTACTCAAGTCTCCTTCTTCGGAGGTGGTGATGGTGGTGTGGTAGCATTCTTCTTCTCTAGCTTATGTCTGAGGCTAAAATTTTCCTCCCTTAGATCATCATTCTCTAGCTCAAGATTCAATACCCTTTTGCATAATGCCGCCTTGCTTTCTTGCAGAAAATGGGATGGGATAGATTGGACCTTAGATTTGTTTCCTATGTTAGGAAAGCTTGACTTCTTGAATTCCATGTGCATATCTCCAGGTTGAGGTAGTGGATCCTCATCTTCATCAGAGCTATCGTTCCTTGTTTTCTCCATGTCGACATCTTCCTCCTCATCCGTGGTCCAACCGTAATGATCCACCTCCCCATAGATCTTTTGGTTTGCGATATAATCGGCGACATAGCTCTCTCCCTCCGAATCTTGAGACGAAATATTTCCAGATCTGACAGAAAAACAACACGAAACAAGAACATAGGATATTGCCATGATATGGTGGTTAAAACCTTCGGGAGATTATATAATGAATTTTTACCATGCAAAACAAGTATTCTGGACAGAAACAGAGTCCAGAGGGCACACGAGGTGGCCACAAGCTTGGGAGGCGCGCCCCCAAGGCTTGTCGCCTCCTCGTGCACTATTCGGACTACTTCGTATTTTCTAATTTTTTAAATATTCCAAAACAGAGTAAAATTGTTGTTGGAAAACTTTTGGAGTCAGTTTACTTACCGTATCACATACCTATTCCTTTTTAGGGTTCTAGAGCATTCTGGAAGGTTTCCCTTATGTTTTCCTCCGGTGTTATGGTATGTATAATATTGGTTTCAACATTTATGGGCGTACCTAAGATATAATGTTTGATTCTTTGTCCATTCACCACCTTAGGGTTGTTGCCTTCAGCATTGTTGATCTTGATGGCACCGGAGTGATAAACTTCCTCGGTAATATAAGGGCCTTCCCATTTGGAGAGAAGTTTTCCTGCAAAAAAATCTTAAACGAGAGTTGTATAGCAAGACTTGGTCACCTACGTTAAATTCTCGCTTTTGTATTCTTTTGTCATGCCATCTTTTAACTTTCTCTTTAAACAACTTGGCATTTTCATAGGCTTGGGTTCTCCATTCATCAAGTGAGCTTATGCCAAATAACCTCTTCTCACCGGCAAGTTTGAAATCATAGTTGAGCTCTTTAATTGCCCAATAAGCTTTATGTTCTAATTCTAGAGGTAGTTGACATTCTTTCCCATAAACCATTTTATATGGAGACATACCCTGTGGCACCCCGGCTCAGAGAAACCGGAACACCCCGTATTCCAGCCCATAGATCAAGTCTTCTGAAATACGGCACCGCTTGGCATAGAACAAATCATCTCTTTATTACAAAGGATAATGGTACAAAGGTCTGATGTTACAAAAGGTCACATCAATATGGCGACACTACGCCTGCTAAGGTAGCTCTATGCTAGCAGCGGAACAACTCGTAGCAGCGAAACAACAACGATGGTGATGAACCCCACTCCGCAGGGACTCTAGCTGGGACACGGTCTAGCTCGCATGATCGGTAACCTCGGAAAGCAATCAATCACGGCATCACCTGCAATCTGGCATGACACGCCAGGTCAGTACTTTGAATGTACTTGCAAGCTCACAACAACCAAAAGCATCAATGCAAAACAACAACATAGCATCAACATGTTAAGTTATTAACAACTACTATGATGTGAAAGAAATTATTAGGCAAGATATGGTACTATTAAAATCACTGCTGAACCATCCTCTCAAGAACCACATCGCTCTTGGCTATCCGGCCAAGCAATAAATCACCTCGATCACCTTGTGATCAATACCTCCTCGTGATCACCGCATGATCACCTCACAAACTTAATGATCATCCTCAAGATCATCCCAACATCATCATCGGCATCCTGCCAAACTGTTACTACTCACATAACAATATAAGTCATCTAATGAGTTATTCCATCATCGGGGGTGTTGATCAAACGGTGTGACCTAGTACGAACTATGTCCATGACCGAGGACGCAGCTATCGATAGATTAAACACTCTGCAGAGGTTAGTACATTGTACCCACACCACAAAACCCATGGCCTCGTGCTCCCATTCGGGTGGACCAACGGCGTTCCGACAAAACCAATCTACTGTATGGCACTCTCCCGGCCACTCCGACCAACTCCCCTTTGGGCTAAGTCATGGGTGGCCCCAGATGCCACTCTTGACATCAAACGGCCACCGTCGTGGCAAAACAAAACAAAAACGGTCCCAAACGGGGACAATGGATCCATACAACTCGGGCACACAAGGTTATCGCCGCCTACCGGGCCAGGGTAGCACGCGCACATAACCTTCCCTGGTTGGAGGAACCAACGAGAGGCATGACAATAGACTGCATTAGGGCCTTCCCATAAAGGCAAATGTGGTTGCACTGGAAAAGCCCAGTTCGGTGGCACCTGACGAAATGACGGAATTTGTCCCCAAGGTATGTCGGTGATAACTGATACTCCACTATCATATATCCACCTGTAATCCAAGTCATAGCAATATCCATCCAATAATCCAAGGAATAATATAGTCATATCATAATAAACCCCAAGGGTAGCATATTAACTAAGATCAGGATGAATCCAAGAACCATGATGCTACTAATCCAATAGCAAGATCAAGATAGTTAACCATACATCAACATGATAACATAATATCCAAAATAATACTCCAAAGCATAATATCAAATACTATCATGATGAAAATAATAATAGCCACTAATAATCCAATGGCAACATGTTAACGTCAATCTGCAAAACATTAGTCCTAGAAATCCAAGCATCATCATGGCAATAACAAGATCAAATATCACCCCAAGAAATGCCATGAATAAATCATATATTACTGATGGAAATATGCCCTAGAGGCAATAATAAAGTTGTTATTATTATATTTCCTTATTCATGATGAAGGTTTATTATTCATGCTAGAATTGTATTAATCGGAAACTTAAATACATGTGTGAATACATAAACAAATACCGTGTCCCTAGTGAGCCTCTACTAGACTAGCTCGTTGATCAAAGATGGTTAAGGTTTCCTAACCATAGGCATGAGTTGTCACTTGATAACGGGATCACATCATTAGGAGAATGATGTGATGGATAAGACCCAACCATTAGCATAGCATATGATCATTCAGTTTATTGCTACTGCTTTCTTAATGTCAAATACATGTTTCTTCGACCATGAGATCATGCAACTCCCGGATACCGGAGGAATACCTTGTGTGCTATCAAACGTCACAACGCAGCTGGTTGATCATAAAGATGCTCTACAGGTATCTCCGAAGGTATCTGTTGAGTTGGCATGAATCAAGATTGGGATTTGTCACTCCGTATATCGGAGAGGTATCTCTGGGCCCTCTCGGTAATACAGCATCATAAGAAGCTTGCAAGCAAAGTGACTAAGGAGTTAGTTACAAGATGATGTATTACGGAACGAGTAAAGAGACTTGCCAGTAACGAGATTGAACTAGGTATGGAGATACCGACGATCAAATCTCGGGCAAGTAACATACCGACGGACAAAGGGAACTACGTATGTTGTCATAAAGGTTTGACTGATAAAGATGTTTGTGGAATATGAGGAACCAATATGGGCATCCAGGTCCCACTATTGGTTATTGACCGGAGAGGTGTCTCGGTCATGACTACATGATTCTCGAACCCGCAGGGTCGCACGCTTAACGTTCATTGACGCTAGAGTAGTATTGGGATATTTGATGAGTGGTAACCGAATGTTGTTCGGAGTCCCGGATGAGATCCCAGACATCACGAGGAGTCTCGGAATGGTCGGAGGTAAAGCTTTATATACGGAAAGCTATTTTCAGGGTTCTGGAAAAAGTTTTAGTTTTTTTGGTATTGTACCGGGAAGCTTCTAGAAGGTTCCGGAAACTTCCAGAGGAGTCCGGAAGTCCACCAAGGGTTCCACCACATCCCAAGGATCAGCATGGGCTGAGGGGAGGCGCCATGGCCTTATTGGGCCAGGTGCACACAAGTCCCTCAAGGCCCATGCAGTTGGGAAAGGTGGAAAGTCCACTTTTGTATGGAAGGGAAGGAGGAGGACTAGGATTCCACCTCCTCCCCCCTTGGCTGCGCCCTAGGGTTTGGAGGGGTTGTTCCCCACACCCCTCCACCTATATATAGAGGGGAGAGGGCGCCCCAAGAGTATACACCAAGCCCTTGGCGCCCCTCTCTCTCTCGTTACTCCGTAGTTCCACCGCCTCGTCCCGGCGACGCTTAGCGAAGCGTTGTCGGTGCTCCACCACCACCATCACCACCACGCCATCGTGTTGGTTGTGATCCCATCTACTTCTCCTCTCTTGCTTGCTAGATCAATAAGGAGGAGACGTCATCGAGCCGCACGTGTGCTAAACTCGGAGGTGTTGTCCGTTCGGCACTAGATCGGTTGGATCATGATCGGGTCACAAAGAGTACGACTACAACAACCGCATTATATACGCTTCCGCTTAGCGATCTACAAGGGTATGTAGATGCTCTCCCCCTCTAGTAGCTATGCATCTCCATGCATAGATCTTGCGTGTGCGTAGAAAATTTTTGTTTTCCATGCAACATTCTCCAACAATTACTAATGCAAATTTTAAGCAAGTTTAAATAAATAAACCATGACATTGCATTGCAATCATGCAAATGGAGGGTGTGGCTTGCCTGGGGTGGGTGGATTCATCGGGAAGAGATGTGACGAGTTCACAGAAAGATTCGCCGGAGAAGTTTCTCTCTCGGAGGGGGCTGAATAAGGGCAAGGGCAAAATGGTCATTTTTAGAATGTGACAGCATCATGAAACTGATACCAACGCAATGGGCTCGGCGAACAGAGAATGTGGGCTTTTGAATCACCCGATTCGGAGTCACGGTTGAAGAGATACGACCGTTCGTTCGTTAGCAGAAAAACAAATAAAAACATATGCTTTTCTGATGCTAACGGGTGAACATTTACTATTAAACAGATTCAGCTGGCGTGGTTTAGACAGAAGGCGCATTCGGGAAAATACGTTTTCAGAGAAGTGAAAGCGCATTTCCCTCTGAAACAACCGAGAAATACGTTTTCAAAAGAGGAAAACGTCTTCGCCGAAAACCGCCTCCACTTATCCACGTCAGCTGGCGTCTCGTGCGGCTGACAGATGGGGCCGTGCGGGAGTTGGGACCGGCTGGCTGGGTCTTCTTCTTCCTCTATCGCCCATGCCTGGCCGCGGAGGCAGAGTGCCCCGATGGCGATTGCCGGCGATAGGCTGCGCCGTCGAAGACGCTCCACCTACGCACGTGCTCAGGGCGGTAGGGCGCATCTATCCATGCAACTTGGGGGCCTCGAGGAGGGCTGGAGCGAGAGCACCACTGGCCGAGGCGGACGGCGGCGTCGGGCGCCGGTGGGCTCGTGGCCAGAGGTCACCGGAGGAGGAGGCGAAAGGCGGGGAGGTACGGAGGGAAGGTGCTCGGGTCGGCCAAATTTAGGCGGCATTCGTCAATGGCTGAGGTGGCAATGGGAGGCGGGGAGAGCTCCTGGAGCTCGGATGGGAGGCTGGGGAGGTTGCTGGGAGGGTGGAGAGGAGAGGCAGCACCGGGGATGGCTTATATAGCCGAGGCGAGGTGCCCGGGCCCAGATGCCGCCGTGAGGGTCTGGCCAGAGCTCTGACGAGGAACAGAGTGCTCGTGTGCCATGGAGGCGATGGGAGAGAGCAGAGGAATACACCCGTGACACCAGGGATGCGCGGGTGCGGACGGGGCGAGGACAGAGGCGGCATACCACGTGGCTCGCGGTGCATCCGCGGGCGCGATGGCCGGCGCTGGTGGGGAGGTTTCTAGAGGGAGGAAGGGGTCCATAGAGCTACGTGGGAGAAGGAGGGAGCTAGAAGACATGGAGGGCACGAGAGAATGGGCAGAGGAGAGGGGACCGACACAAAACGACGCTCTGGGCGCGGCCACAGCAAGCAGAGCGCGTGCACAGGCATACCAACAAGGCGGTCACCACGCGACATGGCCAATATGGGACTCTAGAGGCAGGGAAATGTTTTCTATCACCTTATCCTTACATCCTGGAACAGGTCTGAGGTGATGGATCAACACAAGAAACCAAGAGTAGACGGCAGGCTTCACTGCAAGTTTGTTGTAGCAAACTTGACTGCACATCTGTGATCAAATAAGAATGGGAAGGGGCCAAACTTGATGTCTGGGATGTTTAGGGTGGGAAGGACTATGATTCTGTGGAGTTGGAGGAGAATTGGACCATTATTTATCACAGTTGCTTTGCAACTGCAAATATAGTCCAAAAAAGAGATTTGGATGATGCACTCACATAGAGCATTGGGTTGGGCTGAAATTTAGTAGATCATGGTGATATGGACATATGAAGATGCTGTAAAAATTTCATACCAATTGGACTTGCCAAAATGGTACTTGCTTCAGAGTGATATTCTATGTCCAGAAACTTGAGAAAATTATAGGGAAATATTGGCTTGATGAAATGATCCAAAATTTGGTGGAGGGAAATTTTATGGGTAGGAGAATGCTGTGGTAAATTTTCAGCAATAATGAAGCAATATAAAATATACTTACTTCACAACCTGAAAATATTGCCAGAAACAAATATTTGATGTTGTGCTCACATAGATGATTGGATGGGGATGAAAATTGGTGGAGAGTCATGATATGAGCACATGAAGGAGCTTGCAAAATTTTAACTCATTTGGATACCCCTAGCTGGTACTTCCTTCACCAAGGTTTCCATCTGATAGAAACTTCGGAAATTTGCTGAGGAAGATTGGCTAGGCAAATGAAGTTGAATTTTGGCATGAGGCAATGATATGGGTAGGAAAGAGTGCCCAAAATTTTTGGGAGCAAACAAGCAAAGGTAGGTGGCACTTCCTTCATAGCAGACCACTCTGGACAGAATGAAGAATGAATATTGCTGGATTATTTTTGAACTGGACAAGGAACATTTGGACATATTTGAGGAATATATGACCCAAACAATTTGTGAGAATTATTTGGTAGTTTTGTGGAAGACAGAAATATAGGTTGCTTCACAACCTAGGGCAAACAGGACTATTCCTTTAATAGAAAAAGGAATATTCCCAAGAAAAAGAATTTGGGAGTTGGGCTAGAAAAGAAATGACAAGACCTTGGGGAAGATTTTGAGGATGAGGAGACACTTGGGAGGAGAAGAAATGATGATCTCCCAGGTTTCAAGTCCATAGAACTGCTCCAAAAAGAAAATCAGAGCAAAAACCAAATAAATCAAAAAGGAAATGAGAGGGCCAAAACCAGGGGGTTACAAACCTTCCCCCCTTGAAGAAATCTCGTCCTCGAGGTTTGGTTGCTCAGGGAACAAGTATGACTTGAGGACACCGTTTCCAACTCGGGTATCCATTTCCTTTGTATGTTGTTCCCCCTGATTTTCACATGATGTGGTTACCTCACTCTAGGGCGGTTTGCTTCACCATTCCCAAAATTCTGACGGATCCTTCCTCATGTGTCAAATTTGATGTTGACTTTGATTTGTTCATATCTGTCGGTAATATCCAAGGAATCTGAGAATAGTTTTTCCGCTAGGTACAATACCTTTTTGTTCCTTATGTCGGGTTGTTCAAATAAATGCATGTCTTTCGGGTTCAAACAATGTTGAGAGCCATAGCCATTATCTTGATGGGATCTGACTACCCACAGATGGTACTGAATTGTCTGTGTTCATTCTTCGTCTCGAGCTTGAAAACTGTACCAAAGATTCGGCTGTTTCCTGTCAGGAGCAGTGTAAAGGGGTACGACCTTATAGCTGTGGCATACCTCAAATAGTAGCATCTTGAGACTAGACTGACGGTCTTTTTGACGGGAAGATACTCTTTGTGACAGGCTGTACTTGTAGTTTGTTCCACAAGTGAGAACACGTAAATATGAGCTGGTTGTTCGGATTTTGGCTTACCCATGCTGTCGGTATATCCATATGGAATCATGGTCTCACACTGACTTGGGTGTCCGGACCATGACAGTTGGGCAAGAATATTCATACCTTTTGTTGCCTGCTTTACTCCTTGATTGTCATAATTTTTCTTTGCCGAAAACCCTTGCTGAAATATCTTGGCCACAGATGCCCTTGATCCTATTTTTGACCATAGACGTTGTCGGTGCAATATTTTGGCCTTATACCTCATCCTTGCTCAAGACATGGGTCCTCATAAATATGACATGTGCACGGGGCTTGTACTTGTATAGAGCTCAATGTTGTAGCCAATCATACCAGATGGTGACAAGAGGTCATGATATCAACTTGTAGGGTGCGGAAAAACTGACTTTGGTAACCACTGTCAAGACTGTTGATATCAGGGTTGTCTGCTTCACAACTTGTTGATTCTTGCGTCATATGAGGTGTACATTTGACCTTCTTTCTTTGGCATAACTCATGTGGTGGTTGTATCCCTACCTTCCTTCGGTAGATCCACTTGAGCATAGTTGAATCCTTGTATGAGTGATTTGCATGACCTATGCTGCATACTCATCATATATATGGAAGTATATGTAGCTGAACACAATATTCTTGAGGCAGACCTGTGTCTTGATTGATTTGTGCTTCTAACAAAGCTGTTGCAAATCTGACTCTTGAACTGTACTGCCATGTACTGCCAGCTCACTGTGTAATATCTTGTAACAATACTGATAACTGTGTGTAGTGCCGTACTGAGAGAAAGCTGGGTATCTTGCATCGGAAGCTATCCAAGTAGCTTGCTAAATAAGGTTGGATGTCTTACGCTCGAAGCTTTTGTTGTGGTAGCGTGCTGGAGAAGGCTGGGTTCCGTACCTGAGAAGCTTCTCCTCTGATTGCTTACTTAGAAAGATTCATTTCCTTATGCCGGAAATTTTTACCGAGGTATCTTGCATTGGAAGACTGGGTATCTTGGATCGGAAGCTGTCCATATATCTTACTGGGGAAGATAGAGGAGCCTTTCATCATAAGCTTCTTCCGATAGCGTGTGAAAGAAGGCTGAGCTTTTTATACCAAAAGCTTCGTATGGTGATATGCGGACTGAATACCATACACATATCCATAATATTTTCATGTCTGGTTACTTGTATGAGAGGAATTGTCTGGCTGTCTCTCTTGATGAATACTGAACTCATAAAAAATTCTAGCTTTCTTCCGGAGTATAACATATTTTAAGTTTCATTCATGTCTGAACCAGAACTTTATATAGGAACCATACCATTGTCCGCAAATATGTTGTTGGCCTTGCACCTGGCTTGTCTTCCTGCTGGTTTAATCATTACTGCTGTAAAGGTTGCACAACTGATGCAGACTTGATGCTGATGGACAACCCAGGATACCATTTGTATACCGAGCGGATATTCCCAATACAATGTAGTCAACTGTGAATGCCATACTGTTTAGCTGAGCTTCCAAATCCATGCTTCTTCGAGTCCGGTGTCGGTTTAGGAGTAACTTTCATAAGGGTAAATAAGGTAACACCGAGGGCCCAAAGAAAGAAGCAAATGAAATAACTCAACCAAAAAAGGCACACAAAAAGGCATTAAAATCACACACAAGCAATATCACATATTACTGCTATGCACAACAATATGTAGGCCTACTTAAGCACACAAATCTCGCGGGAACTTCGGTACTACGATCTAACAAGCGGTGACGGTGTGCACGAAGATGAATCAGCGTGTGGAAGAATTGGTGTAAACATAGCTACACCAAGTGCTAGCTCAGCAAGGTAGCATCCTTGACTGGCTCGGAGGCGAGGACGTACTCAGTGACCATGTAGCAGGACATGAATGTCATGACCACATCATCATCAAGCGGACGGAAGGGATCCGTACTCGTCCAAGGAATAGGATAGCAGGGAAAGCTAAGTCTGCTGGCATTGCCCTTTCTTGATGACTAAGATCATTGAGGGTTGCCAACACAACAAGACAAAAAAGCATGATCCGGTGTAGAAGCATGTCTACCACCGAAACGATAGAAGGTGACGAAAAAATGGAACTGGTGTGATACCTGGGCACCATCCTGCAAACGGTATCCAGAACACTTGGCATCACTCCGCTGGGACAGAAATGACGCCAAACACCAAAGAACAGGCACAAAGGAAACTGGAGAGATGCAGGGGCTGAGCTGCAGTGGACCCGAACCGATACCAGCTACACTCACAAGATAAACCGTTAGTAGCAAAATAATAAGTCAATATGCATGCTATGCAAAACACAAATGCAGCAGCCAAAGGCAGCAAACAAGATAGATTCTATACTACCGATTTCTACCGCTCGCGCTGACTAGGGCGTCCTACAGCTAGGCCTGCTCTGATACCAAGCTCTGTGGAACCCCGGCTTAGATAAACTGGAACACCCCGTATTCCAGCCCAGAGATCAAGTCTTCTAGAATACGACACTGCTTGGCATAGAACAAATCAGCTCTTTATTACAAAGGATAATGGTACAATGATCTGATGTTACAAAAGGTCACATCAGCACGGCGACACTACGCCTGCTAAGGTAGCTCTATGCTAGCAGCGGAACAAATCATAGCAGCGGAAAACTTCTAGCAGCGGAACAATGACGATGGTGGTGAACTCCACTCCGCAGGGACTCTAGCTGGGACACTGTCTAGCTCGCATGATCGGTAACCTCGACAAGCAATCAATCACCGCATCACCTATAATCTGGCATGACACGCCAGGTCAGTACTTTGAATGTACTTGCAAGCTCACAACAACCAAAAGCATCAAGGCAAAACAACACATAGCATCAACAGGTTAAGTTATTAACAACTACTATGATGTGAAAGAAATTATTAAGCAAGATATGGTACTATTAAAATCATTGCTGAACCATCCTCTCAAGAACCACATCGCTCTTGGCTATCTGGCCAAGCAATAAATCACCTCGATCACCTCGTGATCAATGCCTTCTCATGATCACCACATGATCACCTCACAAACTTAATGATCATCCTCAAGATCATCCCAACATCATCATTGGCATCCTGCCAAACTGTTACTGCTCACATAACAATATAAGTCATCTAATGAGTTATTCCGTCATCGAGGGTGTTGATCAAATGGTGTGACCTAGTATGAACTGTGTCCATGACCGAGGACGCGGCTATCGATAGATTAAACACTCCGCAGAAGTTAGTACACTATACCCACACCACAAAACCCATGGCCTCGTGCTCCCATTCGGGTGGACCAACGGCGTTCCGACAAAACCAATCTACTGCATGGCACTCTCCCAGCCACTCCGACCAACTCCTCTTTCGGCTAAGTCATGGGTGGCCCCAGATGCCACTCTGGACATCAAAAGGCCACCGTCGTGGCAAAACAAAACAAAAACGGTCCCAAACAGGGACAATGGATCCATACAACTCGGGCACACAAGGTTATCGCCACCTACCGGGCTAGGGTAGCACGCACACATAACCTTCCCTAGTTGGAGGAACCAGCGAGAGGCATGACAATAGACCGCATTAGGGCCTTCCCATAAAGTCAAATGTGGTTGCACTGGAAAAGCCCAGTTCGGTGGCACCTGACGAAATGACGGAATTTGTCCCCAAGGTATGTCGGTGATAACTGATACTCCACTATCATATATCCACCTGTAATCCAAGTCATAGCAATATCCATCCAATAATCCAAGGAATAATATAGTCATATCATAATAAACCTCAAGGGTAGCATATTAACTAAGATTAGGATGAATCCAAGAACCATGATGCAACTAATCCAATAGCAAGATCAAGATAGTTAACCATAGATCAACATGATAACATCATATCCAAAATAATACTCCAAAGCACAATATCAAATATTATCATGATAAAAATAATAATAGCCACTAATAATCCAATGGCAACATGTTATCCTCAATCTGTAAAACATTAGTCCTAGAAATCCAAGCATCATCATGGCAATAACAAGATCAAATATCACCCCAAGAAATGCCATGAATAAATCATATATTACTAATGCACTTTTAAGCTAGTTTAAAAAATAAACCATGACATCGCATTGCAATCATGCAAATAGAGGGTGTGGCATGCCTGGGGTGGGTGGATTCACCGGGAAGAGATGTGAGGAGTTCACGGAAAGATTCACCGGAGAAGTTTCTCTCTCGGAGGGGCTGAATAAGGGCAAGGGCAAAATGGTCATTTTTAGAATGTGACAGCATCATGAAAATGATACCAACGGAACGGGCTTGGCGAACAGAGAACGTGGGCTTTTGAATCACCTGATTCGGAGTCACAGTTGAAGAGATACGGTCGTTCGTTCGTTAGCAGAAAAACAAATAAAAACATATGCTTTTCTGATGCTAACGGGTGAACGTTCGCTATTAAACAGATTCATCCGGCGGGGTTTAGACAGAAGGCGCATTCGGGAAAATACGTTTTCAGAGAAGTGAAAACGCATTTCCCTCTGAAGCAGCTGAGAAATACGTTTTCAAAAGAGGAAAACGTCTTCGCTGAAAACCGCCTCCACTTATGATACGGGACGCCTCGGAAACGATCTTTCACGGTGCCAAAGAACTCACAAGGAGCAGCAACTATCTCTCTCAAAACTTGTTTCAATAAACTTGTTTCTCTCGAGTGACAAGAACAAAAGGAAACACTCTCAGATAAATTGCAGCGGATAACTAGCTTGGTTTACAAGGACGCAACCCAAACCATGAAACTTGTGAACCTAGATAGAATCACAAGAGGGAACCATAAGGATCCTATATGAATTGAGGACAGGCCCTCCAATCAACACACACGAGCTAACACTCAACGATACTAGTGCTCTCAGCACAACACAACCTCACCGGCTGTCTACAAACATAAACTCAGAAATCTCATCCCCCCCTTCACATGGAACAACTGGGGAGTACTTATACTAGGAGCACCTACTAGTTAGGTGTGAAAACAACTCAAAATAAAGGGTAAATTCGTGAGCTCCAAGCTGTAGCAGGAGCAAACTCATTGAGCCTCGCGCTGTAATTACTTCGTGGACAGCTTGCATGGGAACTTGCATAACTTTTGACTCAGGACCTCAAATGACGCACCATTTTTTTTGACTGAAAGCTGACTTCAAAGACCATCTTTTCCAGCCTCTAAAATGTGCTAGACCCTTCTAGAATTAATTAGGTTTAGGTGGGAAGTTGCAGCTGGAAATCTGATGTGTCATTTCTCCCAAAATAGGCACCGGAAGCTTCCCCACTAAGAAAATGGTTTTGCCCATGTCTTCCTTTGGCTGCTCTAATGGTGTAACATTTGTGCTAGCATGAACCTCACTCTTTGATGCCTTGGCCATGATCTGGTCCACATCATCCTCACTTCCTTCAAACAAAACCATCCTCGGTTTTGAGGTATTCTTTTTGGGCTTCTTCACGTGTGGGAATTGCTCAACCTTGAGTGCTTGATCCACCATAGGTTCCAAGACATGGTTTGCTACTTCTTGAGCTTGCGTTGGTTTTTTCCTTGAAGAGGAAAGGGTGATGCAGCAAAGTAGAGATAAGTATTTCCCTCAGTTTGAGAACCAAGGTATCAATCCAGTAGGAGACAACGCACAAATCACCGAATACCTGCACAAACAATCAAACAGCTTGCACCCAACGCGATAAAGGGGTTGTCAATCCCTTCACGGTTATTTGCAAAAGTGAGATCTGATAGAGATAGATAAAACTAAACAAAAGATAAAGTAAATATTTTTGGGTTTTTGGTTTATAGATCTGAAAATAAAAGATTGCAAAATAGTAGATCGGAAAGTAATATGATGGAAAATAGACCCGGGGCCATAGGTTTCACTAGAGGCTTCTATCAAGATAGAAAATATTACGGTGGGTGAACAAATTACTGCCGAGCAATTGATAGAAAAGCGTAAAGTTATGACGATATCTAAGGCAATGATCATGAATATAGGCATCATGTCCGTGTCAAGTAGACCGAAACGATTCTGCATCTACTACTATTACTCCACACATCGACCGCTATCTAGCATGCATCTAGAGTATTAAGTTCATAAAGAACGGAGTAACGCATTAAGCAAGATGACATGATGTAGAGGAATTAACTCAAGCAATATGATGAAAACCCCATCTTTTTATCCTCGATGGCAACAATACAATACGTGCCTTGCTGCCCCTACTGTCACTAGGAAAGGACACCGCAAGATTGAACCCAAAGCTAAGCACTTCTCCCATTGCAAGAAAAACCAATCTAGTTGGCCAAACCAAACCGATAATTCGAAGAGAATTACAAAGATATCAAATCATGCATAAAAGAATTCAAAGAAGATTCAAATAATATTCATAGATAAGCTGATCATAAATCCACAATTCATCAGATCTCGGCAAACACACCGCAAAAAAGTGTTACATCGAATAGATCTCCAAGAACATCGAGGGGAACATGGTATTGAGAATCAAAGAGAGAGAAGAAGCCATCTAGCTACTAGCTATGGACCCGTAGGTCTGAGGTAAACTACTCACGCTTCATCGGAAGGGCAATGGTGTTGATGTAGAAGCCCTCCGTGATCGAATCCCCCTCCAGAAGGATGCCGGAAAAGGCCCCTAGATGGGATCTCACGGGTACAGAAGGTTGCGGCGGTGGAAAAGTATTTTCGTGGATGCCTCTGGTGGTTTGGGCATATAAGAGTATATATAGGCGAAAGTATTAGGTCAGGAAGTGCACGAGGGGCCCACAAGGGTGGGGGCGCGCCCTCCGTCCTTGTGGCCGCCTCGTGGCTCCTCCGACTTCATCTCCAAGTCTCCTGGTTTCCTTCTGGTCCAAGAAAGATCATCGCGAAAGTTTTATTCCGTTTGGACTCCGTTTGGTATTCCTTTTCTGCAAAACTCAAAAACAAGGAAAAAACAGAAACTGGCACTGGGCTCTAGGTTAATATGTTAGTCCCAAAAATAATATAAAATAGCATATTAATGCATATAAAACATCCAAAATAGATAATATAATAGCATGGAACAATCAAAAATTATAGATACGTTGGAGATGTATCATGGTTCACTCCTGGATGCATGAAGGAATACTTGTTAGACCTCCCATGGTGAGTAGCATTGTGATCAAACTACCACGGCCTTCCCAAAAGAAGATGACAGGCTTGCATTGGCACCACATCACATACCACCTTGTCCACATAAGCTCCCACTGAAAATTGCACCCTAGCACGATGTGTAATCTTCAACTTACCCACACCATTCAACCACTTAGCATAATATGGCTGTGGCTGCCTCCATGTTGGTATCCCAAGAGTATGCACAAGATCAATACTAATGATGTTGTTGTAGCTACCTCCATCGATGACTACCTTGCAGTTTTTGTCCTTGATCTTGCAAATGGATTGGAACACATTTTGTCGCTGGCCCTTCTCAACAATAGGAGCATCATCATGAGACACTTTGCGAACCATGAGATTAACACCATCTCCTCCATCTGAACTCAGAGGTGCTCCGGCCTCAAAAGTACAATATTTTGCATCTTTCTTTTCAGATTCAGATTTGTCACTTGAGTTATCGGTGACATATCCATCATTTGTGAGCAGCACCTTCTTCAAATTAGGACAATCCTTCTTGAAGTGACCTCTACCCTTGCATGTATGGCACTGAATATTACTAATGCGAGTGGCAGGAGTATTGGAAGATTCAACCTTTGATGCATTAGCTTCTTTTGCAGTCATCTTGTTGTGTGAGCGAAAATCTGCAGCAACACTTCCATATACTTCTCGATGAACTGACCCTCTCCATGTGCTTGATGTATAGGTTTGGCTGCAATTTTGGCGATGCTTCAGCTGCTGCTCTACACGAATAGCTTGATGCACAAGTTCTTGCAAATCTTGATATGTAACCATCTCTATCCTTTCTTGCACATCTTCATTCAGCCCATGACCTCTTCCTCCCATGACAAAGCCTTCTTGGCCTTCTCCGCGACGATTATGATGAGCACGTCGTGGTCGAGGCTCGTAGTAGTTTCGAGCATCATCGGAGTGGTCGCTCCAATGCTCTCCATGGTGGTCTTGCTGAATGGGGAATTGTCGATGTCGACCCCGTGCAGCAAGCCCATCTCGTGGTGGAGACGGTGGCGCCCAAGTAGCACCTCGCTGGTCGTGGCGAGCACGCCGAGGTGGTGCAGCATAGTAGCTATGAGCATATCCGGAGTAGACATGGATGTGCTCTCCATGCCCTTCCTTAAGGCGGCGTTGGCCCTGCTGTTCGGGGAGTTGTCGATGCGGCGTTGGCCCTGCTGTTCGGGGAGTTGTCGATGTCGACCCCTTGCAGCAAGCCTATCTCGACGGAGTTCCTCGGTGAGGGAGTCGATTCTCCGGCCAAGATTGGTCTCCACGGCCGATATGCGCCTCTCCACCTTGTTCAACACATACTCTCGTGTGTCCTCCAAAGCCAACACATAAGCGGGCTGCAAGCTAGGATCGTACACGGGAAGTGGCAGCTCCTCCTCCTCGAGGTGCCTACCTCCATGCACACCATCAACACTGCTTGACCTCCTCGAACCCATGGAAGCTTCTCAAGAACAAAATCAGCAAGAGAGAAAATAGCACCGTGATCAACCTAAAGCTCTGATGCCAAGATGATACGGGACACCTCGGAAACGATCTTTCACGATGCCAAAGAACTCACAAGGAGCAGCAACTATCTCTCTCAAAACTCGTTTCAACAAACTTGTTTCTCTCGAGTGACAAGAACAAAAGGAAACACTCTCAGATAAATTGCAGCGGATAACTAGCTTGGTTTACAAGGACGCAACCCAAACCATGAAACTTGTGAACCTAGATAGAATCATAAGAGGGAACCACAAGGATCCTATATGAATTGAGGACAGGCCCTCCAATCCACACACACGAGCTAACACTCAACGATACTAGTGCTCTCAGCACAACACAACCTCACCGGCTGTCTACAAACATAAACTCAGAAATCTCATCCCCCCCCCCTTCACATGGAACAGCTGGGGAGTACTTATACTAGGAACACCTACTAGTTAGGTGTGAAAACAACTCAAAATAAAGGGTAAATTCGTGAGCTCCAAGCTGTAGCAGGAGCAAACTCGTTGAGCCTCGCGCTGTAATTACTTCGTGGACAGCTTGCATGGGAACTTGCACAACTTTTGACTCAGGACCTCAAATGACGCACCATATTTTTAATGAAAGCTGACTTCAAAGACCATCTTTTCCAGCCTCTAAAACGTGCTAGACCCTTCTATAATTAATTAGGTTTAGGTGGGAAGTTGCAGCTAGAAATCTGATGTGTCATTTCTCCCAAAATAGGCACCGGAAGCTTCCCCACTAAGAAAATGGTTTTGCCCATGTCTTCCTTTGGCTGCTCTAATGGTGTAACATTTGTGCTAGCATGAACCTCACTATTTGATGCCTTGGCCATGATCTGGTCCACATCAACTTATCCACGTCAGCTGGCGTCTCGTGCGGCTGACAGGTGGGGTCGTGTGGGAGGTGGCACCGGCCGGCTGGGTCTTCTTCTTCTTCCTCTGTCGCCCCTGCCTGGCCACGGAAGCAGAGTGCCCTGACGGCGATTGCCGGCGATAGGCTACGCCGCCGGAGACGCTCCGCCTACGCACGTGCTCAGGGCGGCAGGGCGCATCCATCCATGCAGCATGGGGGCCTCGGGGAGGGCTGGAGCGAGAGCACCACCGGCCGAGGCAGACGGCGGTGTCCGGTGCCAGTGGGCTCGTGGCCAGAGGCCACCGTAGGAGGAGGCGAAGGGCGAGGAGGCTTCAGGGGATGGAGAGCTTGCTCTGGTGGTAGTGGAACGGAGGGAAGGAGCTCGGGTCGGCCGAATTTAGGCGGCGACCGGCAATGGCCGAGGCGGCAATGGGAGGCGGGGAGAGCTCCTGGAGCTCGGGTGGGAGGCTGGGGAGGTTGCTGGGAGGGTGGAGAAGGGGATGGAGAGGAGAGGCAGCACCGGGGATGGCTTATATAGGCGAGGCAAGGTGCCCGGGCCCGGATGCCGCCGCGAGGGTCTGGCCCGTGACACCAGGGACGCGCGGGTGCGGACAGGGCGAGGACAGAGGCGGCAGACCACGCGGCTCGCGGTGCATCCGCGGGTGCGACGCTGTGTTGGGGAACGTTGCATGGGAAACAAAAAATTTCCTACGCTCACCAAGATCAATCTAGGAGATGAACATCTACGAGAGGAGAGATTGCATCTACATACCCTTGTAGATCGCTAAGCGGAAGCGTTAAGAAACGCGGTTGATGTAGTCAAACGTCTTCGCGATCCAATCACGATCCGTCCCGCGAACTCCCGATCCAAGTGCCGAACGGACGGCACCTCCGCATTCAACACACGTACGACTTGATGACGGCTTCACCTCCTCGATCCAGCGAGCGATGGTGAAGTAGTAGCTCGAGTCCTACGGCAGCACGACGGCGTGGTGGTGGTGGTGGTGGTGGAATCTCAGCAGAGCTTCGCTAAGCACTACGGAGAGGAAGAGGGATACGAGGGAGAGGGAGGGCAACGCCATGGAATAGATGGGGTGCGGCTGCCCTCCCTCTACCCCTCTATATATAGGGGAAAGGGGGAAGGAGGAGGCGCCCTAGGGTTTCCCCTAGGGGGGCCAGCGGCCACAAGGGCAACCCTAGATGGGTTTTGGGTGCCCCCCTAGGTGCCTTGCCCCCCAAGCAAGGGGGAGGCAGCCCTAGGGGCGCACCAACCCTTCCTGGTCTCGTAGGATGGGGTGAAGGGGTGCACAACCCCTTAGTGGGCTGGTGTGCTCCCTCCCCTAGGCCCATGAGCCCCCCCCCCAACACTTGTCGGGGCCCCCCGAAACCCCTTTCGGTCATCCTGGTCATAACCCGGTGCCCCTGGAACACTTCCGGACTCCGATACCCATCGTCCTATATATCAATCTTCACCTCCGGACCATTCTGAAGTTCCTGGTCATGTCCGGGATCTCAACCAGGACTCCGAACAACATTTGGTTACTACCATAATAACTCAACTATACTTATATCGTCACCAAACGTTAAGTGTGTAGACCCTGCGGGTTCGAGAACTATGCAGACATGACCGAGACACCTCTACGATCAATAACCAATAGCGGGACCTAGATGCCCATATTGGTTCCTACATATTCTACGAAGATCTTATCGGTCGAACCTCGATGTCAAGGATTCGGCTAACCCCGTATGCAGTTCCGAGATTCGATCGTCGGTATCTCCATACCTAGTTCAATCTCGTTACCGGCAAGTCTCTTTACTCGTTCCGTAATACAAGATCCCGTGGCTAACCCATTAGTCACATTGCTTGCAAGCTCATTGTGATGTCGTATTAACGAGAGGGCCCAGAGATACCTCTCCGTCATACGGAGTGACAAATCCCATTCTTGATCCATGCCAACTCAACAGACACCCTCGGAGATACCTGTAGATTACCTTTATAGTCACCCAGTTACGTTGTGACGTTTGGTACACACAAGGTATCCTTCCGGTGTCAGTGAGTTGCATGATCTCATGGTCATAGGAACATATACTTGACATGCAGAAAACGATAGCAATAAACTTGATACGATCATATGCTACGTTCATAGTTTGGCTCTTTTCCATCACATCATTCTCCTAATGATGTGATCCCGTTATCAAATGACAACTCATGTCTATGGCCAGGAAACCATAGCCATCTTTGATCAACGAGCTAGTTCGGTAGAGGCTCACTAGGGACATGTTGTTTTCTATGTATCCACATATGCATTTGAGTTTTCGGTCAATACAATTATAGCATGGATAATAAACAATTATCATGAACAAGGAAATATAATAATAACCACTTTATTATTGCCTCTAGGGCATATTTCCAACAGGCTGGCACCGGCGGGGAGGTTTCTGGAGGGAGGGAGGGGTCCAGAGAGGTACGTGGGAGAAGGAGGGAGCTAGAAAACATGGAGGGCGCGAGAGAACGGGCAGAGGAGAGGGGCCCGACGCAAAACGACGCTCTGGAAGCGGCCACAGCGAGCAGAGTGCGCGCACAGGCATGCCAACAAGGCAGTCACCACGTGACATGGCCAAGATGGGACTCTAGAGGCAGGCAAATGTTGTCTAGCACCTTGTCCTTACATCCTGGAACAGTTCTGAGGTGATGGATCAACACAAGAAACCAAGAGTAGACGGGAGGCTTCACTGCAAGTTTGTTGTAGCAAATTTGACTGCACATCTGTGATCAAATGAGAATGGAAAGGAGCCAAACTTGATGTCTGGGATGTTTAGGGTAGGAAGGACTATGATTCTGTGGAGTTGGAGGAGAATTGGACCATTATTTATCATAGTTGCTTTGGAACTGCAAATATAGTCCAAAAAAGAGATTTGGATGATGCACTCACATAGAGCATTGGGTTGGGCTGAAATTTAGTAGATCATGGTGATATGGACATATGAAGATGCTGTAAAAATTTCATACCAATTGGACTTGCCAAAATGGTACTTGCTTCAGAGTGATATTCTATGTCCAGAAACTTGAGAAAATTATAGGGAAATATTGGCTTGATGAAATGATCCAAAATTTGGTGGAGGGAAGTTTTATGGGTAGAAGAATGCTGTGGTAAATTTTCAGCAATAATGAAGCAATATAAAATATACTTACTTCACAACCTGAAAATATTGCCAGAAACAAATATTTGATGTTGTGCTCACATAGATGATTGGATGGGGATGAAAATTGGTGGAGAGTTATGATATGAGCACATGAAGGAGCTTGCAAAATTTTAACTCATTTGGATACCCCTAGTTGGTACTTCCTTCACCAAGGTTTCCATCTGACAGAAACTTTGGAAATTTGCTGAGGAAGATTGGCTAGGCAAATGAAGTTGAATTTTGGCATGAGGCAATGATATGGGTAGGAAAGAGTGCCCAAAAATTTTGGGAGCAAACAAGCAAAGGTAGGTGGCACTTCCTTCACAGCAGACCACTCTGGACAGAATGAAGAATGAATATTGCTGGATTATTTTTGAACTGGACAAGGAACGTTTGGACATATTTTAGGAATATATGACCCAAACAATTTGTGAGAATTATTTGATAGTTTTGTGGAAGACAGAAATATAGGTTGTTTCACAACCTAGGGCAAACAGCACTATTCCTTTAATAGAAAAAGGAATATTCCCAAGAAAAAGAATTTGGGAGTTGGGCTAGAAAAGAAATGACAAGACCTTGGGGAAGATTTTGAGGATGAGGAGACACTTGGGAGGAGAAGAAATGATGATCTCCTAGGTTTCAAGTCCATAGAACTGCTCCAAAACGAAAATCAGAGCAAAAACCAAATAAATCAAAAAGGAAATGAGAGGGCCAAAAACCAAGGGGTTACATACCCATAGGATTTTTATAAGCAGTTCTATAAGTCCATAATGCAGCATCGAGTTTCTTAGATCAATTCTTCCTAGATCTATTGACAGTCTTTTGCAAGATCAATTTTATTTCTGTATTACTTAATTCTACTAGACCACTAGACTGAGGATGATAAGGAGATGCAATTCTATGATTAACATCATACTTAGCAAGCAATTTATGGAAAGCACCATGGATAAAGTGTGAACCACCATCAGTCATTAAATATCTAGGGACTCCAAACCTCGGAAAAATAACTTCTTTAAGCATTTTAATAGAAGTGTTATGATCGGCACTACTAGTTGGAATAGCTTCTACCCACTTAGTAACGTAATCTACCGCAATTAGAATATGTGTGTACCCTAGTTATTTTGTGCCTACATGGTAGGCTTTGTGTAATTTTACGGTGTTCGCACACCCCCCTCAGGTAACACTTTTTGGACCATTTAGTACTTTATGGAAGAAACCCAGGAAATGATAGTGGAATCATGTATTTAATGTGATAATCACCTACCATAAAAGAATCAAGCAAGTAGGCCAAAGGAGGAGTCGCCATAGAACTTCCAGAGCAAAAGACGGCTTTCCATATAAGTGTGACCGCTCGTATGGGCGGTCGTATGACATGCCAGCACCACCGCCTCATCGACTACTTTCACCCCGTGAAATCGAATCGAGGATCAGATGCCTAGGGAGATCAGAAACTCGTCTAGAAGGCAGAACCCTAGCCTCTGGAGGCTATCCAGAGGATGGATTGGCAAGGAGAAGGGGCCCATCTTCATCACCAACCACAAGGGGGCTACAACATCATCACCATTGTCATCGTCATCAACATCATCACCAATGCCATCGTCATCATCATCCACATCCTTATCATTGTAACACCAGGAACCCTAGTGGATCCTTTTGTGTGTTGCTTGTATCATTCACTCATGTTCTCCATCACCACCATCATGATGTTAGTTCTCTCCATGTGTGAGTAGACCCCTAGTTCTCGGGGATATGGATGAACCATGGTATGTGTAGGATTTGAATCGATATTCTGGATATGAGATCCTCTATTGAATGCTTAGTTTAATGACTTCATGAATGTTGTGAAGGGACCCCACTCGGCATTATTGCCTTATGGCCATGAAGTATATCACTGTCGTTGTAAAGGGTAGGATGTGAAGGTAATTCGAGGTGACAGTAAAAGTCTTTATTCCCAACCTTTGCAATTGATAGGGGAATTACAGAGAACCCTTAGAGAGGCCGCGTCCATGGGGTAAACCCTTAATTATTATAGTTGTAACCCTCTGGGGGAGACTATGGTGGTGGCGTGCGTGGCATGAAGTCTACTTTGAGTAGAACGTGTTATGTACCCGGCTCAGCCCAACGATCGTCAAGAGTGGCTCAAGTATCCATACCAAACTATGCCCACCCATAGGTTATGTTAGAAACATACCAATGGGGATTTCGGACTCCACGCCTTAGTCCTCTGCTATTCCATCAGTTACTCAAGTTACTATTTTCTTATTATTTTCATGTTATTTACTTTAAAGCTTGCTTCACAATTCAATCACAATATACCTCCGCCCTCACTTTGTTTGGAGTCTACAATTATTTGCAGGCACAAATCCATAATTCATTACAAGAGGCAAAAGTATGATTCTCGTGCTCCCTATGAGATCAATACTCTTACTTCGAAAAGGCTACAATTAAACCCTATGCACTTGCAGTGTAACATCCCAAAATTCTAAATTTTGGAATGTTATATTAAATAAATAGTTTTGATTGATTGTTTGATTGTGGTGTGGTTGCTTGTGTGAAATTGAGTGAAATTTGGAAACTTTTTGAAAGTTGAATGAGAGGGAATAAAATGACTTTCCCAAAACTTTCACCTTGCATTTATGATCTCCATGAATTCATATTCATTTCATCACAAACCCTAGAGTGAAGATAACATGACTTCTTCTATTTTAAAAGGGGTTTTGAAAAGATTTGAATTCCATTTGGAAATATTCCAAATTCGAAAACTTTATGCAACTCAATGATTTTCATGAGAGGAGATAAAATGACTTCTTCAAATTATATGAAATATGAGTTGGAAGTTTAAAACAATCGAATTTAAAGTCCCTTTGAAATTATTTTCAATTTGGAGTTATTTGGTTTTTATTCAAATTGTTTTTATCCAAAAATAAAATATATGGAAATTAGGGTAAAATGATTCCCTTCAATATAAAATTAGAGGGAAATAAATTTGAAATCATTTTGGTATTTTTAAAATGATTTTATTAGGTTTTATTGCAGCAGTAGCACTGTTTGCTTTATAATTTTTGTGAAATTTATTTGCCGCTGAAAATATGTTCATCTTTTAGGAAATCTTTTTCTGAAAATTTTGATATATAATATGCCTATGGAAATTTTCTTATTTCCGTTTACCTTTTAAAAAAAAAAAAAAAAAAAAAAATAGTCCGCGCACGCACACATGCGCGCACACGCGCAGGCCGGCCGAAGGCCCATGCGGCGTGTTTCTTTTCTTTCGTCTGCCTTTGTTTACGTTAGTCCCACATTGCCTAGCTTTTGACCTCTAAGCCTCCTTTCCACCTATAAATATAGACCCATAGAGCCTCCAAAAATCATCCGATTCGGGTTAAATCAATATATTTTGGTTTGACTAGATTCACTAAATAAAAATATTTTTCTTCTCTCCGGCGGGACTTCTGAAAGTTGTCTTCTCTCTCGGAAATCATCTTTTCTCTACCTTATAAAAGTATCTTTCTTCGTATTTTTTTATATACTCCCGTAGCTTATTATTTCTAGACTAGTACGGTAGAATAATTAGATTTATAAATTAGTCCTTGTATTTACATTTTAGGACTAGAATTCTTTTAGCCATAACTCTTTTTCTTCCGTAAAACAGCTTGGCCCTGATTTTTCAAATAGCCATAACTTTTTACTCGTTCATCCAAATTAGACGAAACCAACGCCAATATTTTTGTCTTGATTCCACCTTTCTAGTGAATCTATCGAATAAACTTTTTGCAACTTTCAAATTTCGAAATTTGTTCAGATTCATATTCAAACTTGTTTTGGCTATAACTTGAGTTTCGTAACTCCGATTTAATTGATTCTTTTTGCTAATTGAAGCTCTTGACCTAAACTTTCTGATAAGACCAAATCCACCCAATTTTGGTACTGTTAGAAATTGTTTTCTGTTGCAAGAGTTAATTGCTAGTTTTCGAAGTTTTTCGAGATCTTTTCTTCGATTCTTTTGCATGAGTGCTTATGTATGCAATTGCTTGCTCACGTTAGATTGAACGGAGTGTGACGAGTAGAACTATCAGGAATTATGAGTGCGAAGGATCTTCATCAACAGTACAAGGCAAGTAACACATTGATCATACTTCTTCGTTACCCAGTTTTTATGCATTAGTTTCGACCCTCAAACATTGCATGACTAGGATGTGATTAACTTGTGGGTACTGGGAAGTAGATGATGAGGTAGAACCTATTGCCCTTTTTAATAACAAACCCTTGGGAGTTACTTCTACGCTATGCTTATGTTGCCATGCTATGCTCGTAGACGTGGATTGGGTTTGAGTGTATCCATGACAGATGTGAGATTTTTAATTAATGGTTCAACTTAAGGTGGCAACTTTAATACACATCTGGGTGGATTGCTTGTTTGGGCACCTGGGGATATACCAGTGTTGTCCTAGGAGATCCCGGGGATATACCGTGTGATCCTCCTATGGTCCGCCACCCAGGCTCAAAGGGATCATAAGATTGTTCATGCTAGAAACTTCCGTGTGCAGCCACAAGCTATTATGGGCTCTAGCATAGTTGAGTATGTTGCAGGACCTCTTTCAGTGGTAGGCTAGCAGATGTAGGGGAAAGTAGGTGTAACTGTCTACCCAGAGTAAAGAGTAAATGTTTCTGAAAGACTGTGTCTCGGTCATCCGTTTCTCAAACACCATGAAGTGCGAGAAATCCAACGGAGGAGATCGAGTCTTGTGGGGAAAAGTGCACAAACCTCTGCAGAGTGTACAAACTAATCATGATTAGCCGTGTCCCCGGTTATGGACATCTTGAGTATCTGGTTCTTGGATCATCATATTGAATCCCATCACTCTAAATTAATTTGTTGGGATTAATGATTACTTTTAATTGGGATTGAGAGGGGGTTTTACCTTCTCAATATTTTCAACCAACTTTGTAGTTAAACAAAATATATTCCTTTGATGTAGGGAAAAATTGGCTTTCGCAAAACATATTAACCGTAGAGCCTCCACCAGCCATATATGCATGTAGTGATAGCATTTATTCTGTTCATTGCTCTACTGTGTTATCTTGCCAGTATATTCAATGTACTGACCCGTTTCGGGCTGCAACGTCTCATGTTGCAGGATTCTTACGACGAGTAAGTGATACGTTAGGGTTACGATTTCTACGCTCAACTTTGCCGTTGGTGTTGATGGGAATCCACAACCCTGTTGTTACTTCCGCTATTTGGATTGAGGTAATAGTATTTACGTTACTTTATACATGTGATTTACCTCTGTTATAAATCCTCGAGTACTGTGTGTGTCAGCATACCGATCCAGGGATGACACTTAAGCACAGAGACTTTGATCCATTCGGGTCGGGTCGCTACATGCAGGCTATCATAGAGCCATATGTACATGGTTGGGATGGTTACTTCTAGATAAGAACAATGATTGCTGCTACTCCTGGTGATGAGGTTGCTGATGAAGGTGAAGATGCTTCTCGTGGTGATGCTCCTTCTGAAGATGACTGCTCGGGTGGTGGTCTTTCTGGTGGATTTGGTGGTGCTCTCGCAAGTGTGGGAGCTTCTTGCTAAGTCTCAGGGGTGCTTGAAGATTAGTGGTTTTAGAGCTTGCTGCTAGTGTCATGTTATCTTTAATTAGCTTGCTAGGCTAAATTTACCTGTGTATTGGAACCATCATCCTCTTAGTTTGCTAGGCTAAATTTGCTTTTCTGTATGTAGTGGATCTGAAATGTTATCAGAGTGCTTGTGAATAAATCTGTTCTCTATAGTTTTAAAATCAGTTGCTTAGAATTTTGAAGATTGTTTTTGTTGTAATTATTTCTTTTTTATTTATAGTAGTGATTTATTTCAGGTAAAGTTTTTAACCATCATTATTGTTGAAGAGAGAGATTTATTTTGCTTCTATCTTCTTCAATGAATACATTTTTTGAAACTAATTTTGATGTCTAGTTTGTTTCAAGTTCAAGCATGAGATCTTGCTAAGTTTACTCTTTTAGTGCAGGTATATTCTCTTTTTGCACCTTATTTTTGTAGTAGTTTCTCTTATGAACATTGTGCAAGTTTTGTTATAGTGTTCTGCAACTGTAGTAGATATTTTGTGGGTGTTCTTACCAATGATTGTTCAACTATTCAAGCAAACTAGAACTGTGTAATTCTACCATAGAAAAGACGAAAATAATTGGAATACAAAAATAGTTCCACACAATTTTAAGTACTATGTCAGTAGTATTTAAATTACAACTTGTCAAACACCTAATAAAAAAATTCATGAGTAGCAATTTATTGAGAGTATGTAGCTTCTCAATAGTGTTGTAGGCTTTGTGGTATGCTTCATGTTCTTCTTTTTTCTTTTGGTCCTCTTGACGTCATGTATGTTCCTCATTATAATCTCTGAGCATCTTCCTTTGTCTTCTTTCTTCCTGCATTTTTTGAGGAATATATGATGCATTTGTTGACAAACATAAGTATTTAAGATTAGGTTATGGTTGCTGACGATTTGTTTTACCTTTCTTCTTAGGTTTCTCAACCTGCTAAACATTTTTTCTAGACTTCTTCTTAGGTCTATCGACTGGCTCTTCTTCTATATTTGCACCCAGATGTGTTGTGTCCTTGTTTTCCGCAACCTGAGCAGGTGATCTTTTGTTTGCTGATTATTTGCTCGACAATTCCTTTCTGCCTTACTGTTGTCTTCATTCTTCCTTTTGGTTTAGTGTAGGATGGATCCTTTAGTGTGAAGGAAATATGCCCTAGAGGCAATAATAAAGTTGTTATTTTATATTTCCTTATTCATGATAAAGGTTTATTATCCATGCTAGAATTGTGTTGATCGGAAACTTAAATGCATGTGTGAATACATAAATAAATACTGTGTCCCTAGTAAGCCTCTACTAGACTAGCTCGTTGATCAAAGATGGTTAAGGTTTCCAAACCATAGACATGTGTTGTCATTTGATAACGGGATCACATCATTAGGAGAGTGATGTGATGGACAGGACCCATCCGTTAGCTTAGCATAATGATCGTTCAGTTTATTGCTATTGCTTTCTTCATGTCAAATACATATTCCTTCTGACTATGAGATTATGCAACTCCCGGATACCGGAGGAATACCTTCTGTGCTATCAAACGTCACAACGTAACTGGGTGATCATAAAGATGCTCTACAAGTATCTCCGAAGGTGTTTGTTGAGTTGGCATAGATCGAGATTAGGATTTGTCACTCCGAGTATTGGAGAGGTATCTTTGGGCCCTCTCGGTAATACACATCATAAGAAGCCTTGCAAGCAAAGTAACTAATGAGTTAGTTACAGGATGATGTATTACGGAACAAGTAAAGAGACTTGCCGGTAACGAGATTGAACTAGGTATGAAGATACCGACGATCAAATCTCGGGCAAGTAACATACCGATGGACAAAGGGAATTACGTATGTTGTCATAACGGTTCGACCAATAAAGATCTTCATAGAATATGTAGGAGCCAATATGGGCATCCAGGTTCCGCTATTGGTTATTGACCAGAGAGGTGTCTCATTCATGTCTACATAGTTCTCGAACCCGTAGGGTCCGCACGCTTAACGTTCGTTGACGATATAGTGTTATATGAGTTATATGATTTGGTGACCGAATGTTGTTCGGAGTCCCGGATGAGATCACAGCATGACGAGGAGTCTCGAAATGGTCGAGAGGTAAAGATTGATATATAGGACGATGGTATTCGGACACCGGAAGGGTTTCGGGATGCACCAGGTAGCCATCGGGTCACCGGAAGGGGTTCCGGACACCCCCGGTAGGTGTTATGGGCTTAATGGGCCAAGGGAGGGACAGACCAGCCCACAGGGGGCTGGTCCGCCCCTCTCCCTGGTCGGCCAGCCCTAGGGAAGGAAAGGGGGAGGGCTAGCCCCTCCTGCCTTTCCCTCTCATGGGAAAAGGAAAGGGGGGGCGCCACCCTCCCCTGCCTTTCCCCCGCACCTATACAAGGCAGGGGGGCGCCACTTGGGGGAGGACCCCAACTAGGATTCAGCCTACTTGGGGGCGCCTCCTGGCTGCTCCCTCCACCCCCCACCTATATATATGTGGGAGGGGGGCGCCTAGCACACCAGAACATTATCTTAGCCGTGTGCGGCGCCCTCCTCCACAGTTTACACCCCCGGTCATATTTTCGTAGTGCTTAGGCGAAGCCCTGCGGAGATCACTTCACCATCACCGTCACCACACCGTCGTGCTACCGAAACTCATCCACTACCTCGCCGTCTTGCTGGATCAAGAAGGCGAAGGACGTCATCGAGCTGAACGCGTGCTGAACGCGGAGGTGCCGTACGTTCGGTGCTCGATCGGTTAGAACGCGAAGAAGTTCGACTTACATCAACCGCGTTGTCAAACGCTTCCGCTTACAGTCTACGAGGGTACGTAGACACACTCTCCCCCTCTCGTTGCTATGCATCTCCTTGATAGATCTTGCGTGTGCGTAGAATTTTTTTTGTTTTCCATGCAACGTTTACCAACAATGGCATCCGAGCCAGGTCTATGCGTAGATGATATGCACGAGTAGAACACAAAGAGTTGTGGGCGGTGATAGTCATACTGCTTACCACCAACGTCTTATTTTGATTCGGCGGTATTGTGGGATGAAGCGGCCAGGACCAACCTTACATGTCCATGCACATGCGACCGGTTCCACCGACAGACATGCAACTAGTTTTGCATAAAGGTGGCTGGCAGGTGTCTGTTTCTCCTACTTTAGTTGAATCGATTTTGACTACGGCCGGTCCTTGAAGAAGGTTAAAACAGCAAACTTGATGAAACACCGTTGTGGTTCTTGCCGTAGGTAAGAACGGTTCATGCTAGAAGCCCGTAGCAGCCACGTAAAACTTGCAACAACAAAGTAGAGGACGTCTAACTTGTTTTTGCAGGGCATGTTGTGATGTGATATGGTCAAGACATGATGTGATATACGCTATTGTATGAGATGATCATGTTTTGTAAATTATCGGCAACCGACAGGAGCCTTATGGTTGTCTCTTTATTGTATGAAATGCAAATGCCATGTAATTGCTTTACTTTATTGCTATGCGTTAGCAATAGTTGTAGAAGCAATAGTTGGCAAGACGACCACGACGCAACGATGGAGATCAAGGTGTCGAGCCGGTGACGATGAAGATCATGATGATGCTTTGGAGATGGAGATCAAAAGCACAAGATGATGATGGCCATATCATGTCACATATTTTGATTGCATGTGATGTTTATCCTTTATGCATCTTATTTTGCTTAGAACGGCGGTAGCATTATAAGATGATCCCTTCACTAAATTTCAAGATAAAAGTGTTCTCCTCGAGTATGCACCGTTGCCAAAGTTCGTTGTTTCGAAGCACCACGTGATGGTCGGGTGTGATAGACTCTACGTTCACAAATAACGGGTGTAAGACAGTTTTGCACATGCGAAATACTTGGGTTAAACTTGACGAGCCTAGCAAGTATAGACATGGTCTCAGAACACTGGAGACCGAAAGGTCAAACGTGAGTCATATAGTAGATATGATCAACATAGAGATGTTCACCATTGATGACTACCCCATCTCACGTGATGATCGGACATGGGTTAGTTGATTTGGATCACGTATCACTTAGATAACCTGAGGGATGTTTATTTAAGTGGGAGTTCATTAGTAATTTGATTAATTGAAATTAATTTATCATGAACTTAGTCTTATAGTTTTGTATATCTATGTTGTAGATCAATGGCCCGAGCTACCGTTCCCCTGAATTTTAATGCGTTCCTAGAGAAAGCTAAGTTGAAAGATGATGGTAGCAACTACACGGACTGGGTCCGTAACTTGAGAATTATCCTCATTGCTGCACAGAAGAATTATGTCCTTGATGCACCGCTAGGTGAAAGGCCTGCTGTAGGAGCTGAAGCTGATGTTATGAACGTCTGGCAAGCTCGATCTGATGACTACTCAATAGTTCAGTGTGCCATGCTTTATGGCTTAGAATGGGACTTCAAAGACGTTTTGAACGTCATGGAGCATATGAGATGTTCCAAGAGTTGAAGTTAATATTTCAAGCAAATGCCCGGGTTGAGAGATATGAAGTCTCCAACAAGTTCTATAGCTGCAAGATGGAGGAGAACAGTTCTGTCAATGAACACATACTCAAAATGTCTAGGTATCATAACCACTTGACTCAGCTGGGAGTTGATCTTCCAGTTGATAGTGTTATTGACAGAGTTCTTCAATCACTGCCACCAAGATACAAAGGCTTCGTGATGAACTATAATATGCAAGGGATGAATAAAATGATTCCTGAGCTCTCTGCAATGCTTAAGGCCGCGGAGGTAGAAATCAAGAAGGAGCATCAAGTGTTGATGGTTAACAAGACCACTAGTTTCAAGAAAAAGGGCAAGGGAAAGAAAGGGAACTTCAAGAAGAATGGCAAGCAAGTTGCCACTCCCGGGAAGAAGCCCAAAGCTGGACCCAAGCCTGAAACTGAGTGCTTCTACTGCAAATGGACTGGTCACTGGAAGCGGAACTGCCCCAAATACTTGGCGGATAAGAAGGATGGCAAAATGAACAAAGGTATATTTGATATACATGTTATTGATGTGTACCTTACTAATGCTCGTAGCAGCGCCTGGGTATTTGATACTGGTTCGGTTGCTCATATTTGTAACTCAAAACAGGAGCTGCGGAATAAACGAAGATTGGCTAAGGACGAGGTGACGATGCGTGTCGAAAATGGTTCCAAGGTTGATGTGATCGCCGTCGGCACGCTACCTCTATATCTACCTTCAGGATTAGTTTTAGACCTAAATAATTGGTGCCCGCGTTGAGCATGAATATTATATCTGGATCTTGTTTATTGCGAGACGGTTATTCATTTAAATCGGAGAATAATGGTTGTTCTATTTATATGAGTAATATCTTTTATGGTCATGCACCCTTGATGAGTGGTCTATTTTTGTTGAATCTCGATCGTAGTGATACACATATTCATAATATTGATGCCAAAAGAATGCAAAGTTGATAATGATAGTGCAACATACTTGTGGCACTGCCGTTTAGGTCATATTGGTGTAAAGCGCATGAAGAAACTCCATACAGATGGACTTTTGGAATCACTTGATTATGAATCATTTGATACTTGCGAACCATGCCTCATGGGCAAGATGAATAAAACTCCGTTCTCCAGAACAATGGAGCGAGCTAATGAATTATTGGAAATAATACATACCGATGTATGCGGTCCAATGAGTGTTGAGGCACGCGGCGGGTATCGTTATTTTCTGACCTTCACAGATGATTTGAGTAGGTATGGGTATATCTACTTGATGAAACACAAGTCTGAAACATTTGAAAAGTTCAAACAATTTCAGAGTGAAGTGGAGAATCATCGTAACAAGAAAATAAAGTTTCTACGATCTGATCGCGGAGGTGAATATTTGAGTTACGAGTTTGGCCTTCATTTAAAACAATGTGGAATAGTTTCACAACTCACACCACCTGGAACACCACAGCGTAATGGTGTGTCCGAATGTCTTAACCGTACTTTATTAGATATGGTGCGATCTATGATGGCTCTTACCGATTTACCACTATCGTTTTGGGGTTATGCATTAGAGACAGCCGCATTCACGTTAAATAGGGCACCATCTAAATCCATTGAGATGACACCGTATGTACTGTGGTTTGGCAAGAAACCTAAGCTGTCGTTTCTTAAAGTTTGGGGTTGCGACACTTATGTCAAAAGGCTTCAGCCTGATAAGCTCGAACCCAAATCGGAGAAGTGTGTCTTGATAGGATACCCTAAGGAAACAATTGGGTACACCTTCTACCACAGATCCGAAGGCAAGATCTTTGTTGCCAAGAATGGAACCTTTCTAGAGGAGTTTCTCTCGAAAGAAGTGAGTGGGAGGAAAGTAGAACTTGATGAGGTAATTGTACCTTCTCTCGAATTGGAAAGTACACATCACAGAAAATCGTTCCTGTGATGCCTACACCAACTAGAGAGGAAGCAAATGATAATGATCATGAAACTTCAGATCAAGTTGCTACAGAACCTCGTAGGTTGACCAGAGCACGATCCGCACCAGAGTGGTATGGTAATCCTATCCTGAAAGTCATGTTACTAGACCAAGGCGAACCTACGAACTATGAAGAAGCTATGATGAGCCCAGATTCCGATAAATGGCTTGAGACCATGAAATCTGAGATAGGATCCATGTATGAGAACAAAGTGTGGACTTTAGTGGACTTGCCCGATGATCGGCAAGCCATTGAGAATAAATGGATATTCAAGAAGAAGACTGACGTTGATGGTAATGTTACTGTCTACAAAGCTCAACTTGTCGCGAAAGGTTTTCGACAAGTTCAAGGAGTTGAATACGATGAGACTTTCTCACCCGTAGTGATGCTTAAGTTTGTCCGAATCATGTTAGCAATTGCCGCATTTTATAATTATGAAATCTGGCAAATGGACGTCAAAACTGCATTCCTTAATGGATATCTTAAAGAAGAGTTGTATATGATGCAACCAGAAGGTTTTGTCGATCCTAAAGGTGCAAACAAAGTGTGCAAGCTCCAGCGATCCATCTATGGACTGGTGCAAGCATCTCGGAGTTGGAATATACGCTTTGATGAGGTGATCAAAGCATATGGTTTTATACAGACTTACGGTGAAGCCTGTATTTACAAGAAAGTGAGTGAGAGCTCTGTAGCATTTCTGATATTATATGTGGATGGCATATTGTTGATCGGAAATGATATAGAATTTTCGGATAGCATAAAAGGATACTTGAATAAGAATTTTTCAATGAAAGACCTCAGTGAAGCTGCTTATATATTGGGCATCAAAATCTATAGAGATAGATCGAGACGCTTAATAGGACTTTCACAAAGCACATACCTTGATAAAGTTTTGAAGAAGTTCAAAATGGATCAGTCAAAGAAAGGGTTCTTGCCTGTGTTACAAGGTGTGAAGTTGAGTCAGACTCAAAACCCGACCACTGCAGAAGATAGAGAAAAAACGAAAGTCATTCCCTATGCCTCAGCCATAGGTTCTATCATGTATGCTATGGTGTGTACCAGACCTGATGTGTGCCTTGCCATAAGTCTGGCAGGGAGGTACCAAAGTAATCCAGGAGTGGATCACTGGACAGCGGTCAAGAACATCCTGAAGTACCTGAAAAGGACCAAGGATATGTTTCTCGTTTATGGAGGTGACGCAGAGCTCATCGTAAATGGTTACGTCGATGCTAGCTTCGACACTGATCCAGATGACTCTAAGTCACAAACCAGATACGTATTTATATTGAATGGTGGAGCTGTCAGTTGGTGCAGTTCCAAGCAGAGCGTCATGGCGGGATCTACGTGTGAAGCGGAGTACATAGCTGCTTCGGAAGCAGCACATGAAGGAGTCTGGATGAAAGAGTTCATATCCGATCTGGGTGTAAAACCCAGTGCATCGGGTCCAATGAAAATCTTTTGTGACAACACTAGAGCAATTGCCTTGGCGAAGGAATCCAGGTTTCACAAGAGAACCAAACACATCAAGAGACGCTTCAACTCCATTCGTGAAAAGGTCAAGGATGGAGACATAGAAATTTGCAAAATACATACGAATCTGAATGTGGCAGACCCATTGACTAAGCCTCTTCCGCGAGCAAAACATGATCAGCACCAAGACTCCATGGGTGTTAGATTCATTACTATGTAATCTAGATTACTGACTCTAGTGCAAGTGGGAGACTGAAGGAAATATGCCCTAGAGGCAATAATAAAGTTGTTATTTTATATTTCCTTATTCATGATAAAGGTTTATTATTCATGCTAGAATTGTGTTGATCGGAAACTTAAATACATATGTGAATACATAAACAAATACCGTGTCCCTAGTAAGCCTCTACTAGACTAGCTCGTTGATCAAAGATGGTTAAGGTTTCCTAACCATAGACATGTGTTGTCATTTGATAACGGGATCACATCATTAGGAGAATGATGTGATGGACAAGACCCATCCGTTAGCTTAGCATAATGATCGTTCAGTTTATTGCTATTGCTTTCTTCATGTCAAATACATATTCCTTCGACTATGAGATTATGCAACTCCCGGACACCGGAGGAATACCTTGTGTGCTATCAAATGTCACAACGTAACTGGGTGATCATAAAGATGCTCTATAGGTATCTTCGAATGTGTTTGTTGAGTTGGCATAGATCGAGATTAGGATTTGTCACTCCGAGTATTGGAGAGGTATCTCTGGGCCCTCTCGGTAATACACATCATAAGAAGCCTTGCAAGCAAAGTGACTAATGAGTTAGTTACAGGATGATGTATTACGGAACGAGTAAAGAGACTTGCCAGTAACGAGATTGAACTAGGTATGAAGATACCGACGACCAAATTTTGGGCAAGTAACATACCGATGGACAAAGGGAATTATGTATGTTGTCATAACGGTTCGACCGATAAAGATCTTCGTAGAATATGTAGGAGCCAATATGTGCATCTAGGTTCCGCTATTGGTTATTGACCAGAGAGGTGTCTTGGTCATGTCTACGTAGTTCTTGAACCCGTAGGGTCCGCACGCTTAACGTTCATTGGCGATATAGTGTTATATGAGTTATATGATTCGGTGACCGAATGTTGTTCGGAGTCTCGGATGAGATCACAGACATGACGAGGAGTCTCGAAATGGTCGAGAGGTAAAAATTGATATATAGGACGATGGTATTCGGACACCGAAAGGATTTCGGAATGCACCGGGTAGCCATCGGGTCATCGGAAGGGGTTCCGGACACCCCCGATAGGTGTTATGGGCTTAATGGGCCGAGGGAGGGACAAAGCAGCCCACAGGGGGCTGGTGCGCCCCTCTCCCTGGCCGGCCAGCCCTAGGGAAGGAAAGGGGGGAGGGCTAGTCCCTCCTGCCTTTCCCTCTCATGGGAGAAAGGAAAGGAGGGGGGGCGCCACCCTCCCCTACCTTTCCCCCGCACCTATACAAGGCAGGTGGGCACCACTTGGGGGAGGACCCCAAGTAGGATTCGGCCTACTTGGGGGCGCCTCCTGGCTGCTCCCTCCACCCCCACCTATATATATGTGGGAGGGGGGCGCCTAGCACACCAGAACATTATCTTAGCCGTGGGCGGCGCCCCCCTCCACAGTTTACAGCCCCGGTCATATTTTCGTAGTGCTTAGGCGAAGCCCTGCGGAGATCACTTCACCATTATCGTCACCACACCGTCGTGCTACCGGAGCTCATCCACTACCTCGCCGTCTTGCTGGAACGTGTGCTGAACGCGGAGGTGCCGTACGTTCGGTGCTCGATCGGTTGGAACGCGAAGAAGTTCGACTACATCAACCGCGTTGTCAAACGATTCCGCTTACGGTCTACGAGGATACGTAGACACACTCTCCCTCTCTCGTTGCTATGCATCTCCTTGATAGATCTTGCATGTGCGTAGAAAAATTAATCGGACGATTTATCAGTTTATCGGCTACTCGGTGACCCTACGAGTAGGGATTAATTGGCAAGTTAACTGATTAATCGGACAAATTCTTGAACAGGGATTACAAAAAAAAACTGACGAAGCAACTTATGCACATGATAGTATGCCTTTGTTTTCATAGCAGGTGTTTGAGGTTCTGCATGCAAAAATTACCTTTGTCTGATCATACAAATCTTGATGTCGTACTGCTGCTTGTTTGTCCCTTGTTTTTGCAAAATCTGGAATCTGTCAATTAAGCAATGCAAGTAAATATTGTTTAGCAGGACACAAGTAAAAATGATAACATTTCTACAATAACGGGTAAAAAAATTGTAAAATGATATTATTTCTCTAGTTTCTACCATTGTTTTGTTTTGCAAATGTTTTTCATTGTTGAGTTGCATAATTGTGCTTTCTTTTTGCAGTGTGATTGCGAGCACTTCATTGGAGCAATTTTGTGCTTTGCACTTTGTGCAAATTCGGCTACTATTCATGTAAGCACCTCTTGTAGCTATACTATTTAGTTTCAGTTACTGATTTTTTCTTTAGGTGGTGACAGGTTTCCCTCTAATTCATTCTAATCTAGAAAACATTTTTGTCTATTTAGTTTCAATTTAGGATTTTGTTTTAAGTAGGGTAACTAGTTTCCCTATTATTGTTACGTTAAACCTTATCACGGCCCGACTCTAGTATCTGTTTTTCAGTTAGCTAGTTTTCTGTTAGTAGTTTGTTTTGTTTTCCCTGAAGATTAGGCCAGGGCCACATTGTGTGCGCACCATGGCGAGTAGCTAGGAGCAGCACGACCGATTCTCATGCATCGTGGACGTGGGATGGTACGTCTAGATCGATCGTGGGCTTATCGCGTGTATGCGTTTGCTTTCGTTCTGAATAAATACGGAAGAGGGCCGAAGCAGAAAAGCTGCGACCTTACGCAGCACAAAACACTTTCTCTCGCTCGTTTGATTACAACAAGTGGCATCAGAGCCTCTTTCCCGATCCTGCGACCATGTCCACCGGCGGGCGGACCGGCAATCGGTCGCCGGCCAGGTCCGTGACTCCTCCGTCCCAGCGATGTGGTAGGAGCAGGACCAGGCACAACAGCCGTGCAGTGGTGATCCAGGAGCGCGTCGTGCGGGAGCATGGCGGCGGTTCGTTCGTCTACCCCGAGCTCACCGCGACCAACTACATCGAGTGGGCACTCGTCATGAAGGTCAACCTGAAGGCCCAGGGCCTCTGGGACGCAATCGAGCTCGGGTGCGACATCGAACGCGAGGACAGTGCGGCGATGGTGGCTATTCTGCGCGCCGTGCCCGCTGATATGCACGGCATCCTCGCCGTCAAGTCTTCCGCAAAGGAGGCGTGGGAGGCGATCAAGGTGCTAAGGATGGGTGTCGAGAGGGCACGCCAGCCGACGGCACAACGCCTCCGCAGCGAGTTCGAGTCCATCTCCTTCAAGGGCGGGGAATCCGTCGATGCGTTCGGGATGTGGATCACCTCCCTCGTCAACAACATGTGCACCGTCGGCGACAACATCGAAGACGGAAAGGTAGTCACCAAGTTCCTTCGTGTTGTTCCACGGCGCTATTCACAGGTGGCCATTGCCATCGAGACGCTGCTCGACGTGAGCACGCTCACGATTGAGGAGCTGACCGGGCGGCTCCGCTCCGTGGAGGAACGCTACGGCCTCGACGACTCCGGCGGCTCGAACTCCGGGAGGCTCCTGATGACGGAGGCAGAGTGGGACGCGCGCCGGAAGAACCTTGAGCACCGCGGCGGCGACCACGGCAGCGGCACTGGCGGCAACAACAACGGCAACAACACGGGCGCCTCTGGGTCCAACTCCAGGGGGCGCGGTGGACGCGGGCGTGGCCGGGGTGGCGCACCCAATGGCTCCCGCAATGGCGCTCGCCCGACAGACCAGTGCAGGTACTGCAAGAAGCTGGGCCACTGGGCCAAAGACTGCATGACGAGGAAACGGGAGCAGGCCCACCTCGTGCAGGCCGCCGGCGATGATGACGCCGACCCAGCGCTCCTCTTGATGTCGGTGTGTGCACTGACCGAGGCCACCGAGGCGGTGGAGGCACCTGTCCCGCCGACGGAGATCGTCATGCTCAACGAGGAGCGCGCCGGAGTGCTGCCCGGTCGCGACGGTGAGCGCCACGGCTCGGCGTGATTCCTTGATACCGGCGCCAGCAACCACATGAGCGGCGACCGGTAGCTCTTCGCCGAGCTGGACGCCGGCGTGGGCAGCAACGTGCGCTTCGGAGATGGCTCCGTGGTGGATATCCGTGAACGGGGCACGGTGTTGTTCACGTGCCAGGACGGGCGCCAGCGCGCGCTCACCAGGGTGTACTTCATACCCCGCCTGCGCTCGAACATAGTGAGCCTCGGGCAGCTCGACGAGGTCGGCTGCCGGGTCACGATAGAGCGTGGAGAGCTACGGGTACTCGATCGTCGGCGCCAGCTCCTCGCCAAGGTTCAGCGCAACGGCAACCGCCTCTACGTCCTCCGCATCAAGCCGGCGCAGCCTCAGTGCATGTCCGTGTGCTACGACGACGTGTCCTGGCGCTGGCACGCCCGCATGGGTCACCTGAACTTCCAGGCGTTGCAGAAGCTGGCTCGAGAGTCGATGGTGCAGGGACTCCCATGCATCGACCACGTCGATGAACTCTGCGACGCCTGCCTCGCTGACAAGCAGCGGCGAGCACCGTTCCCGCAGCAGGCGAAATGGTGCGCTGACAACCTGCTCGACCTCGTGCATGGTGATCTGTGCGGCGCAATCTCACCACCGACACCTGGGGGGAAGAAGTACTTCTTGCTTCTCGTGGACGACCTGAGCAGGTACATGTGGCTGGTTCTTCTCGCTTCGAAGGATCAGGCCCAGGCTGCGATCAGGCGCTTCAAGGCCACTGTCGAGGTCGAGGCGGGTCGGCCCCTACGCGCGCTCCAGACAGACCGGGGGGGGGGGGGGGGGGGGGGGGGGGGGGCGAGTTCACACGGCGTCATTCATGGAGTACTGCGCCGAGGAGGGCGTCAAGCGGCAGCTCACGATGCCTTACACACCCCAGCAGAATGGGGTAGTGGAGAGGCGAAACTAGATGGTGGTCACCATGGCACGGAGCATGCTCAAGGCGAAGGGCATGCCGGCCATCCTCCTGAACCGATCTCCCACACGCAGCATCGAGGGGAGAACTCCGTATGAGGTATGGCATGGTGAAAAACCGAATGTTCAGCATCTCCGTGTGTTTGGATGTGTTGCACATGTCAAAAATGCCAGGCCCATGCTCAAGAAACTGGACGACCGGAGCACACCCATGGTCTTCATCGGCTATGAGGAAGGAACCAAGGGCTACCGCATCTTCAACCCCGGCACCGGGCGCGTTCATGTGTCTCGTGACATGGTCTTCAATGAGGGTGCGTGCTGGAAGTGGGACACCGCCGGAGCCGCTCCAGAGCCCTTCACGGTGAGCTACATCATCTCCGTCACTCGGCCAGAGGGCCTCAAGGACGGGGGAGCAGCGGCGCCATCTGCCTCTCGGTCGCCTACACTGGAGCCGGCCGTCGCAGACAGAAGCCCTGTCACGGCAGCCAAAGACGCAGCCGTGGCAGCGGATTCGGTGCCACCCAACGACGCGCGCTCCGCAGCCTCGACAGGAGAAGGCGGCGATCGGGCGGAGATGCAGGATGGGCATCCGATGCTCACCCACAGCAAGGACGGCATCCACCAGCGCAACACCAAGTACGACGACGACTACGTACACCTTGTCGATGTCATGGACGACGATGAGGAAGGAGGCCCGATCTGCCTCCTCGCTGGTGAGGAACCTGCATCGTTTTCAGAAGCTGTGGCACAACAGTGCTGGTTGCGGGCGATGCAGGAGGAGCTCGCGGCGATCGGCGCCAACGACACTTGGGCGCTCGTGGAGCCGCTGCCGGGACAGCGCCCAATAGGCCTCAAGTGGGTCTTCAAACTGAAGAAGGACCCTGCCGGCATCATTGTCAAGTACAAAGCGTGCTTAGTGGCCAAGGGCTACGTGCAGCGCGCCGGCATCGACTTCGAGGAAGTCTTTGCGCCGGTGGCCCGATTCGACTCGGTGCGACTTCTGACGGCGCTCGCTACTCACCATGGATGGGAGGTCCATCGTATGGACATCAAATCGGCCTTCCTCAACGGAGACCTGGCTAAGGAGGTCTTCGTCGCGCAACCGCCAGGGTTCGAGCTCGCTGTGTATGGTGTGGGAATTACGTGTTGTATTCCTCAGGTGCAAACACATGTATATATGATGTACAGAAGTGAGCCACGACCTCAACTATACAAGGCAACTAGGAGGTGGGCCCAATACACAAATATGCACAACACATATACTCAACACCCCCCGCAGTCGAAGCGGCACCGCGGCTGACGCAAAGACTGGACCGGAACTCCTCAAATGACGCCGTAGGCAAGCCCTTGGTCATGATATCTGCAAATTGTTGGGAAGTAGGGACGTGTAAAACACGAATATGGCCAAGGGCCACCTGTTCCCGAACAAAATGAATATCCAACTCAATATGCTTGGTCCGTCGATGATGCACCGGGTTAGCGGAGAGGTAGACCGCTGAGACGTTGTCGTAGTAGACCACCGTGGCACGGTCAACAGGGCAAGAGAGCTCGTGAAGCAGCTGGCGAAGCCACGAACACTCGGTGACGGTGTTGGCCACCGCACGATACTCAGCCTCAGCACTGGAACGAGAGACCGTAGGCTGCCGCTTGGACGACCACGAGATAAGTGAGGGTCCAAGGTAGACACAATAGCCCGAGGTGGAGCGACGAGTGTCAGGGCAGCCCGCCCAGTCTGCATCGGAGTAGGCGGTGAGGGCCGTGTCGGCGGAGGCGTGAAGCGTGACGCCAAGATCCATAGTGCCACGGACATAGCGGAGAATCCGCTTGACGGCAGCCCAGTGAACGTCTCGAGGAGCATGCATATGAAGACACACCTATTGCACGGCATACTGGATCTCCGGTCTAGTCAGAGTGAGGTACTGGAGAGCACCAATGATAGACCGATAGAAAGCAGCATCCGAAGCAGGAGAACCATCCGTGGCAGAAAGCTTGGCCTTCGTATCAACAGGCGTAGCGGCGGGCTTGCAGTTAAGCATGCCGGCGCGCTCCAGGAGCTCATGAGCGTACTTCCGCTGATGAAGGAAGAAGCCATCCGGACGACGCACCACCTCGACACCGAGGAAGTAATGCAAAGGACCCAAGTCCTTGATGGCGAACTCAGCGCGAAGACGAGCCGTGAGCTGACTGAGGAGACCAGCCGTACATGCCGTCAGGATGATGTCGTCGACATAGAGCAGCAAGTAGGCCGTGTCAGAGCCCCGATGATAGACGAAGAGCGAGGCGTCCGAGCGGGTAGAGCGGAACCCAAGCTGGTGGAGAAACGCCGCGATGCGCTGGTACCAAGCGCGCGGAGCCTGCTTGAGTCCGCACAAGGACCGCGAAAGCAGGCACACGTGGTCGGGAAGCACCGGGTCAACAAACCCGGTGGGCTGCTAGCAGAAGACCTGCTCCTTGAGGTGACCATGGAGGAAGGCGTTGGAGACGTCCATCTGGTGCACCGGCCAAGCACGGGAGACCGCAAGGTGGAGAACCGTGCGTATCGTGCCGGGCTTGACGACCAGAGCGAAGGTGTCGGTGAAGTCGATGCCAGCACACTGTCGGAAGCCACGAACGACCCAGCGTGCTTTATAGCGATCAAGGGTACCATCGGGACGGAGCTTGTGTTTGAAGACCCACTTCCTGGTAATCACGTTGGCGTGCCGGGGACGGGGAACAAGCTGCCACGTCCGGTTGCGCAACAGGGCGTCAAACTCCTCTTGCATCGCAGCCATCCAGAGCGGGTCACGAAGAGCGGCTCGAACGGAGGACGGCAACGGCGATGGCTCAGAGGTGGACGCCGCATGGACGTAGTCATCCGAGGCGTAGCGCGAGCTCGGGCGAAAAACGCCCGTACGGGCGCTGGTGACCGGACCGACCACAGGCGCCGGGGGGGACCGCGAGTGCCGGGGGAGCCGCGGGCGCCGAGGGGACCGCGGGTGCCGGGTGGGCCGCGGGCGCCGGGGGGGCCGCGTGGGCCGCGGGCGCCAGGGGGGGCCGCGGGCGCCGAGGGGGCCGAGGGGGCCGCGGGCTCCATTGCCGGGGGAGGAGGGGCGCCGGGGGCGCCAGTGCCGCGGCTGTAGGGGGCGCCGCATGCGGAGGCCACGCCTCAAAGCCAGGGGCGGGCCAAGAGAGGCGCGCGAGCGCCCTGGGAGAGGCGTCGAGGTGCCCGCGTCACCGGTGGCGGGAGGAACAGCTGGGGGTACCTGCTGAAACGGAAACACATGCTCATCAAAGTAAACGTGCCGGGAAGTGAACACACGGTGGGAGACGGGATCGTAGCACCGATATCCCTTGGAGTTAGAGGGGTAGCCGATGAAGATGCAAGCGACAGAACGGGGTGCGAGTTTGTGAGGAGCGGAGTCGGCAGTGCTAGGATAGCAAAGACACCCAAAAATACGCAAGCCATCATAAGATGGGGGCGTACCGAAGAGAAGATGGTGAGGTGCATAGTTCCACCGTGGGTGGCAGGGTCGAAGGTTAAGGAGAAGTGAAGCAGTAGCGAGTGCGTCCGGCCAGAAACGAGGCGGCACGTTAGCATGGAACAGGAGCGTGCGAACGCAGTCGTTCAAAGTGCGAAGGACGCGTTCGGCTCGACCGTTCTGCTGTGAAGTATACGGGCATGTGAGACGAAAAACTGTGCCGTGGTGCGACAAAAAAGTGCGGAATGCAAGGTTGTCGAACTCTTTTCCATTGTCAGTCTGAAGAGCAAGAATGGGACGCCCAAACTGCGTGCTGACATAGGAGTAAAAAGCCGTCAAAGTGAAGAGTGCATCCGACTTTCGTCGTAAAGGAAAAGTCCACACATAGTGAGAATAATCATCAAGGAGAACCAGATAATATAAATAGCCCGAATTACTAGGAACCGGAGAGGTCCACACATCGCTATGAATCAACTGAAAAGAAAAGAAGCTATGGTGGTGGAGTTATTAAACGGGAGGCGAACATGTTTGCCGACATGACAGGCATGACAGGTGTGATCCTCTACCTTATTACAACTGAAACTGAAACTCCTAAGAATATGACGAAGTGTGACGGGGTAGGGATGACCCAAACGAGCGTGCCAGAGATCGACGCCAGCGGAGAGAGCAACCGATGCGGTGGTGGAGGTGGACGGCGTATGCACCGGATAGAGCTCGTCGAGGCTGTCACATCGGTGAAGTACCATCCTGGTTCGAGCGTCCTTGACACAAAAACCAAGCTCGTCAAATTCAACAGTAACATGATTTTCACGAGTTAAACAACGAACGGAAACAAGGTTCTTAATAAGATGAGGTGACACAAGTATGTTAGACAAAGTAATAGGCATGGAATTGGAAGGAAAAGAAGTGTGCCCGACATGTGTGATAGGGAGTGTGGAACCGTCGCCGACAATGATGCGGCTCGGTGGTGACGGGAGTGAAGGAGGCAAGATTACCAAGATGAGCAAACATGTGAGCCGTAGCCCCGGTGTCCATGTACCAATCACCGCCTCCAGTGTAGTTGTTTGGCGTAGGCGCGGTGTGCAGCACGGCGAGGAGCGCCGGCGGCAGTGCCGGCGAGGGCGGCGGCGGGGCCGCAGGGAGACCGTAGGCGCCGCTCAGCTGCGGCGGTGGGTATCCTCTGTACGGCTGCGGAGCCGCGTAGTACGCCTGGTGCGCCGGCGGGCGCGGCACGGGAAGGGTCGGTGCAGGAGCCCGTGGAACCGGCATGGTGTAGGCATGAACAACACCGGTCCACGGGTTGTAGCCGAAGGCCCACGGAGGAGGCACCTGGAACTGCTGCTGCTGCTGACGGGGCGGGCCGGTGCCCTGCGGCTGCTGCTGCTGACCGCCGCGGCGGCCCCCACGGCGCCGTTCGACGGGAGGAGCGGGAGGGGCGGGCGGGCCATAGGGCAACGGGAGTAGCCCCGGCTGCTGGGGCGCCGGGTACGGCGGCGGCGCCGGGTGGTGCGGCGGCGGGGGCGCGGCCGGGCAGCGGGAGGCGCCGAGGACCAGCCGCGGGAGGTGCCGGCGGCGAGAGCGGTGTGGATGGCCCGCGCCTTCACCTGCTTCATCCGCCGCTCCTCCAAGCGGAGGTACGCAACGAACTTGGCGAAGGACGGGTTGGGGATGAGGCTGAGGTTCGCCGCGGCGTTGCCGAAGTCCTCGTTGAGCCCGGCGGTGAGCGTGCTGAGGAGGAGGTCATCATCGATCTTCGCGCCAATATCACGGAGCTCGTCAGCGAGAGTCTTCAGGCGGCGACAATAGTCATCGACGGAGGTGTTGTCCTGGTGACACCCAAAAAACTCTTGCTGCAAAAAAAAACGACGCTGGAGCTGGTTGTCGGTGAAGAGCCCGTTCAGCTTGGTCCACACGGCGCAAGCATCATCACCGTCCTGCACGACCGTCTGGAAGAGGTCCGGCGAGATGGTGAGGAAGAACCAGCGGATGATCGTGGTGTCGATGGTGGACCAGTCATGGAACTCGGGGACGAGGCTGGAGTCGACGGTGCCGTCCACGTGGTCGATGAGATGATACTCCCGGAACACGAGGGAGAAGTACGTCTTCCACGTGTAGTAGGAGGAGTCCGCCTGGGAGAGACGAACCGGCACCCGCTCGAAGATGTTCAGGTTGCGGATGTCGTTCACGTCGGGAGGGTTGGCGTCGGCGAACGGGTTGGAGTTGGTGGACGCAGAGGACGTGACGGACGACATGGCGAGGGTGAGGCGGCGTCGGCGACTCGGGTGTGGCGGCAGCAGCAGCGTTGGGCGATCTGGCGAGCGGGCGGGCGAGCGAAGCAGCTGCTGGCGGCTCGGCTGGGGGCGACGCGGCTGGCGGGGCGGCTCGGCTGGCGGGGCGGGCGAGCGAGCGACGCGGTAGGCGGGGCGGCTCGGCTGGCGGGGCGCGCGAGCGAGCAAGGCGGGTTAGCGGGCGGGAGGTGGCGGTCGGCTGGGGTCGGGCGGGGCTTGGATCGCGGCTGGGTAGCGCGCGGCAGGGAGAGGCAAGTGCGGCGGCCGGCGCAGACGGCGGCGGCGGCGGCGGCGGCGGAAGGCTAGGGTTAGAACCTGGAAACTGATACCATGTATGTTGTGAGAATTACGTGTTGTATTTCTCAGGTGCAAACACACGTATATATGATGTACAGAAGTGGGCCACGACCTCAACTATACAAGGCAACTAGGAGGTGGGCCCAATACACAAATATGCACAACACATATACTCAACACGCCGGGCAAGAGCACAAGGTGTTCAAGCTCGCCAAGGCGTTGTACGGACTGCGTCAAGCGCCTCGGGCCTGGAATGCTAAGCTGGACAGCAGCTTGCTGTCGCTTGGGTTTCATCGGAGCGACTCCGAACACGGCCTCTACATGCGCGGCACCGGCAGCTCCCTTCTGATAGTTTTTTTGACTATACTCCCTCCTGATAGTTGGTGTGTACGTGGATGATCTGATCGTCACTGGCACACGACCGCGAGAGCTGAGCAACTTCAAGGAGGAGATGAAGGCGCTCTTTCAGATGAGCGACCTCGGGAGGCTCACCTACTACCTTGGCATAGAGGTACGTCAGACGGGGCGCGACATCACTTTGTGTCAATCAGGTTATGCACAGAAACTGCTCGAGAAGGCATCCATGACGGAGTGCAAGCCGAGCGCGGTGCCCATGGAGGCAAAACTAAAGCTGAGCAAAGACAGTACGGCACCGGCCACCGACGCCACATACTACCGCAGCTTGATTGGAAGCCTGCGGTACCTGGTGCAGACCAGGCCCGACATCCCATTTGCGGTCTCCTTCCTCAGCCGTTTCATGGAGAAACCCACCGTCGAGCATCTGACGGTGGCCAAGCATTTGCTGAGGTACATCGCCGGCACTCTGACGCTCGGGTGTGTGTACCTTAGGGGGAGCAGACAACCCTCACTCATCGGCTACAGCGACTCCGATCTTGGGGGCGACATCGACGACCACAAGAGCACCACCGGTTCGCTCTTCTTCCTCGACAAGAGCCCGATCAGCTGGCAGTCCACCAAGCAGAAGGTGGTCTCACTGTCATCATGCGAGGCGGAATATGTCGCCGGCGCATCCACCACTTGTCAAGGCATTTGGCTCTCACGGCTGCTGGCAGAGGCAACGAGCGCGGAGATCAAGCCACTTGCCATTCTCATCGACAACAAGTCAGTGATTCAGCTCAGCAAAAACCCGGTGTTCCATGACAGAAGCAAACATATAGAGATCTGATATCACTTCATCAGAGACAAGGTCGAAGCTGGGGAGGTGAAGGTCGATCATGTCAACACCGGCGAGCAGCTAGCTGACATTCTCACGAAGTCACTTCCAGGAGCTGCGTGCCAAGATCGGTGTCCTCGACACCACGGGCGCGTGACATGTTCAAGGGGGAGATTGTTACGTTAAACCTTGTCACGGCCCGACTCTAGTATCTGTTTTTCAGGTAGCTAGTTTTCTGTTAGTAATTTGTTTTGTTTTCCCTGAAGATTAGGCCAGGGCCACATTGTGTGCGCACCATGGCGAGTAGCTAGGAGCAGCACGACCGATTCTCATGCATCGTGGACGTGGGATGGCACGTCTAGATCGATCGTGGGCTTATCGTGTGTATGCGTTTGCTTTCGTTCTGAATAAATACGGCAGAGGGCCGAAGCAGAAAAGCTGCAACCTTACGCAGCACAAAACACTATCTCTCGCTCGTTTGATTGCAACAATTATTCATTCTACTCTATAAATCATTTCTGTCTTTTTTTAGTTTCAGATTAAGGTTTTGTATTTAGGAAACGTAACAGTATTCCCTATAATTCATTCTACTCTTGAAAACATTTATGTTTATTTTAGTTCTAGTTATTTATTTTGTCTTTAGTTTGTTGAACAGGTTTCCCTGTCTTTAGTTAGTTTCAGTCTATGCTTTTGTTCTTAGGAAGGGTAACAAGTTGCCATATAATTCATTCAACTCTACAAAAAAAAAATCTGTCTTCTGAATTCAGTAACTGTTTTTGTACTTAGGATGTTTAACAGGTTTCAATATAATTCATTCAACTATATAAAACATTTCTGTCTTTTTTTTTGTTTCAGAATTAGATTGTTTCTTTAGGGTCGTTGTGAATGATTTTATTGGTCTAATAATGTGTGCAATTCAAGGGACTACTCTATATGTTTTTGATTTCAAGATCTGAAAAAGTTGAACTAAACCTTTTTTTCCTGGCCCAAAATTATCTCAAGAAGGAAATCAACAGATGGGAAAAAATTCTTCTTCAGTTTCTTGTTCTTCTATTTTGGATCTGAGTTCTCCTCCACGGCGGCGTTGTTAGGGTAGAAGGAGGAAGAAGGTGAAAGAAGGAAGGAAATGGAGGCACGTGCGGTGCTGGAGCTGAGTTCCCGCTCCAAGTGGGTTAACAGGTCGAGCCCGTTAACTCAGAAAAGAAGGCAGAAGAAAGCCGAAACACAAAGGACAAAAAATTCAGAGGGCACAAAAGTTGAGCTGGGTTTGATCGACTTTGAATTTGGGGTCAGTTGATTTCTGTTTCCTCTGTACAATACTGTCGACTGACCCGATTCTGAAATTCAGTCAACTGGGCCTTAATATAAAGGTCATTTCCTTCTTCTTTAGGGAATATATAAAGAGTGCGGAGTTTCTGCTCCCGAGCTCATGTGCACCCCCCTGACGAAAAAAATCGAAACAAATACTAAAAATATTTAAACAATTCTAATTTTTTTTTTGTGGTAGATAAGTTTATGCGTGAGGTACGCTCAAAATTTCAACTCATTTGGACATCTTAGCAACTCTCAGCAAAAAAGACAAATTCAGGGTCTGTAAAAAGTTTACTGTTCACACACTGTTCCGACCCGATTTTTTTTTTCTAAGACCTGCTCAGATGTCCAAATAAGTTGAAATTTGGAGCGAACCTCACGCATACAACTGTCTATCACACACAAAAAAATTGGAGTTTTTTGAATTTTTTAGTATTTGTTTTGATTTTTTTTTCTGGTCGGGTGCAGATGAGTCTGGGCACCGAATTGGATTTTCGATATATATATAAAGGTCATTTCGTAATACAGCGTGGCCCTCATCTTAGTAGGCTGGAACTATTCAAGTGTATGCTCATCATGACGCGGGACGCAATTAAGTACTCCCTCCGTTTCAAATTAGTTGACTTGGATTTATCTAGATACAGATATATCTAACACTAAAACATGTTTAAATATATCCGTATCTAGACAAATCTGAGTCAACTAATTTGGAACGGAGTACATTCTGAATTATTCTCTCTTTATTCTCTTCCATAAACAAACAAACGAAGAAACAATCGTCTCGGCGAGGGTAGACGACGTCGTGATCGGAGGCGGTTGACATGGCCGTGGTGCTCGGCGCGTTCGTGCCGGACACCGCGGCGCGGTGGCGCAGCGTGGTGGAACGGGAGGTGGCGCAGGAGCTGGGCGTCGCGGCGGCCGCGAGGAAGCTGGCGGCGAGGCTGCAGAGCGTGGCCGCCGTGCTGGGCGACGCCGAGGCGCAGGCGGCGGGCGGGGACGAGGCCACCGCGCGGTGGCTCGCCGAGGTACGCGCCGCGGCGTACGAGGCAGACGGCGCCGTCGACCGGTGCAGGGTCGCCGCGCGCCGGCTCGGGGGCAGGGAACCCAAGCAGCCGCCGCAGCAGCAGCAGGCGAGATTACTGCCTCTGACTTGAACAAACTAAGATCACACTGTTGCAGTGCATTGCATTGTAGGTTTTGTTAATTAATTATTACCTTGTGCTCTCGTCATGGCGTGCAGGCTTTGCCTTGGCTGCTATCCTCCTGCTGCGAGGACGCCGAGCCCCACGGCGACATCGCCGCCGATATCAAGCGCGTCAACCAGAAGCTGCAGGCGATCCTGAGGAAGCAGCGCCGGTTGCAGCTCCACGCGGCGTACGCGGCTGATCTCACCGTCCATACACGGACATTGCTGAGGCGCCAGCCAACTGATCCAGACATCGCCGTCGGCACAAGGATCGAGGACGACGCCCGCCTGCTCGTTGATCGGCTGACGCAGACGGACAGACCGGCCGCATGCGAGGTCGTCGCCATCGTCGGACCGGACGGCGTCGGCAAGACCAGGCTCGCGAGGATGGTGTACGAGAGCGCGAGGGTGCGTTGCAGCTTCGGGACAACCTCATGGGTTCGCCTCTCCAGAGGGTACACGGAGGCCGGCCTGCTCTCGCAGGTCATCGACGCCTTTGGCGGCGACACCAAGGGCGGTGAGAGCGTCGCCGACCTCCAGGCAATGCTGACAGGCCTGGTGGCGAACAAGAGGTTCCTGCTCGTGGTCGACGACGTGTGGTACGGCGGGATGTGGGAGGACGTGCTGCAGAACCCACTGGAGCGCCGCGGCCGCGGCGGCAAGGTGCTGGTCACAGCGCGGCGCGGCAGCACCGCCCGCGAGATGGGCGCCAGCCTTGTCCACCGGGTGAAGAGGCTAAGCGCCGACGACGGCTGGCTGCTTCTCCGCACGGCGGCGTGCATGGCCGACGACGAGAGCCAGCTGAAGGGCGTCGGCGAAAGGCTCGTCGAGAAGTGCGGCGGCATCCCTCTGGCCATCAAGGCGGTCGCCGGCGTGCTGAGGACACGGGAGGCCAGCGCCGATGCGTGGGGCGAGGTGCTCGCGAGCCCCGCGTGGTCGGTGAAGGGGCTGCCGGACGACGCCATGACGGCGCTCTACCTGTGCTTCCATGACCTGCCGCACCACCTGAAGCAATGCTTCCTGTACTGCTCGCTGTTCCCCCCGGGCTTCGCCGTCGAGAGGCGGGCGCTCGTGCAGCACTGGATGGCCGAACGTTTGGTGCAGACCAGGAGCGGCGCCTCCGTCGAGGAGGTAGCCGAGGAGTACTACGATGAGCTCGTCGGCAGGAACCTTCTCCAGACGACGCAGGAAGACGCGCACGGGTGCACGATGCACGAAACGCTGCATGCTCTGGCGCAGCTGCTCCTGCAGGGCGAGGGCTTCACCGGCGACGTCCAGCAGCTGCCCGGCGACGGCGACACCTCCTTCAGGGCACGGCGCGTCTCCCTTCCAGGAAGAAACATGGCTGCAGTACCAGAGAGCATCCTGAATTCGGAGAGGATAAGGATGCTGCTGCTTCCCAGGAACCCACTGGCAACCGAAGGAAACATCTTCACGAGGCTGCATCATCAGCTGCGAGTCCTCGACCTGAGTGAAACAGGAATTGAGCTCATCCCAGAGACTCTGGGGAATCTGGTTCACCTGAGGCTCCTCAACCTGTCCCAGACAGGGATACAGGCGGTTCCAGAGTCCATCGGCAACCTGTGGAGCATGAAATTCTTGCTGCTGAGGGAGTGCAAGTCACTGCATGCTCTGCCCAAAGGCATGAAGCACCTGAGGGGGCTCAGAGATCTTGACCTTGATGGAACGACAATCGACGCTGACGCGTTCAGGGTAGGCCAGCTGAGAAGCCTCACGTCGCTCCGGTGCTTCGCCGTGGCCAGCAAAGAGGACCAGGGTGGGTGGCCTCTGGCTGAGCTCAAGCACTTGTGCCAGCTGAGGATACTCCATGTGCACAAGCTCCAGAGGGCCCCCGGTCGGTCTGAGGCGGCTGAAGTGGCACTTGCCAGCAAGATGAGCCTCAGGGAGCTCGCGCTATCATGCAGCGACGGTCCTGTCAGACATTTCCCTCCCAAATCTTCGCCACCTCGACATCATCGGTTGCAACTTGTGCCAGTCCCTCCCTCCACTAGGCCGGATGCCAGAGCTGAGATCGTTGAGCATTGTCGATCTTCAGCTCTCACATCTATCGATGCAGAGTTCATGGGCAAATGCCACCACCCTGAGGTACCTTTTCCAAAGCTCGAGAACCTGCGCTTGCAAGGGTTGCGTAAGCTCAAGACATGGATAGATATCGAGGCAGGAGCATTGCCCTCTTTGCAGGCGATGCAGCTCGAGAGCTGCCCTGAGCTGCGACGCCTGCCTGGTGGCCTCGGACAAGTGGCATCCCTGGTGGAGCTGCGCATAGTGGACATGGCGAGCCTCGGGGCTCTGGAGGACATTCCTGCACTGAGGGAATTGAGCGTTTGGAACACACCTGACCTGAAGAAGGTATCAGGCATACCTTCCCTTGAGGACCTTAGCATATCCCACTGCCCAGTGTTGCAGACTGTGGAGAACGTCGACAGCCTGCGAGCAGTGCGCATATTTGACCATCAGTTGCAGGAGATCCCAAGATGGATCGAGGCACTTGCGGGAAAGCTGCGCTCGCTGGATGTCACAAGCACGATCAAACTGCTCAAGAGGTGCCTGGTGGATGGCCCAGACTGGCCCCTGATCAAGGACATTGTACAGGTGCACGGGTCGACGACTGGTTCCGGTGATTACATATACTATTCCAAGAGCCCTTACATCTTCGATAGCAATGTGAATGCTCAAGGAAACGTTGAAACTGCTGCTTCTGATAGTGCTGATGAGGCGTCGGCAGAAAACAGAAATGCCAATCAAGATGTTGGGGTTGCAGCTTCAGGTACTGGTTATATGCACATCAGTGGCTTCTTCGACTCAAAAGCAGTGAAAAAAGGAGCTCCCATGGCTGAAGGCAATGTGACCCATAGGAATACAGAAACGAGAAATAGCCGACGTCGCATGCATAAGCTGGCAGAAGTTATTCCTGAGGAGGGTGAAGCTGAGGAAGATGCAGATTCAGTTGTGCTGTTTCCTGCTCGTCGAGCTAAATCCCATTCACGAGTGGAGAAACAGCGTCCTATTGTTAAAGATGATCGTAGTGGCAATAACGATACAGGCTTGCTGTCAAAAGTTACCCCTCAAGAAACTGGTCCTGATGCAACTAGGCGAAGAAGGTCAAAGATGGGAGAGGATGTTCATACTGATGCTGGCGTTGCTGCGGATTCTTCTGTTAGCAAATCTGCTGCTGCAGTTGGTCATAACTTGGTCCGTGAAGGATCTCGAGTAATCAACAGTACTGAAACTGATCAAAATTCAAACATCAGTGTACGTCAAAGCGAGGAATGCACATTGAATAAAGGAGAGGACTTTGCTAACATCAGTAAACAGACCAGGAGAGTTCATGACACTGCAAGTAAGGTGCCAACACAAGTAGTTGGCAGTGACTCTAAAGTATTTGGTAATGATAAAACTGAAAATAGTTCACCTGCTATCATGGCTCGCTCCAGGCAAGTAACATTCAACATAAGAGAAGACGATCATGCTGACGCCGCTGTACATTCACCGAACACAATTAATCAGAAGAATGTCGGCAAGGTAAAAGTGACAACAACTTCTGCAAGTGCAAGAATAAATGCGACAACAATGCCAGAAATTCCAGCAGACAGAGAAGTAGCACCAAAATCTGTTGGCACTATCGATATCAGCTTAATCCTTGAAGTTCATCACACAGTAAGTATTACTAAGGATTCTACTCGTACTGGTGTTGACAACATTGGTGGTCATATGGAGGACAGTTTGCCAGCCAATCCAAATCATGAAGAATCTAAATCATGCAGCGCTACTGAAACCACGTGCGATTCAGAGCCTTGCATGTTGCCTGCAAGTTTAGCCTGGCGCAAGCAACGGGGACTGAAGAAGGCAAGAAGCCAGTTTCGCAGGCGCAGGCGGTGGCATAGGCGCATCCATCAAGAAAATTCCTCGCATGGCAAACAAAACCGCGGAGAAAGTTACCTACAAAAGCAAGGCTGGGCCAGTGGAACATCCATCTACTGGAGCATCCAAGAACACCGATCCACATTCGAAGCCCGCGTGCACATCGTCTTGTGCCATCGGTACGACTGAAGCAACCATGGCATACAGGCACCACACCAGCAACCACGCCGACGATGACAATGCTCATTTCTCCATCGACGTCAAGGATGACGACTCGCATCAGGCACCAAAGGTGTACACCGCCATTTGGGCCGACACCAACACGGACACTCTGCGAGCTCGGTTCCTCAGCTCGATGCAGCACCACCACAGGATGGCTTCCCGCCGTCGTCGTCGCCGTCATAGGGCGAAGCGCGGCTCTGGGAACACGTGGAGCATCAGCCCGGTTTTGGTGGTCGTCCTCCTTGTCGTCTCTGTGGCGCAGCTTCTGTTCATCATCTGGATGTACCGCAGGCTCCTGAACCAAAAGTAGGCGGCCAACATGTTAACTCCAGTTCTGCACTTGTAACATTCCTGCCAAGAAATGCTAATACTTTGCTCCTTTCTAGTTACTCACTTGTTATCTTTTGCTTTCTGCTTGTTTGTGTTGAACTCCGTTTGGGGCTGCATCACGCTAATTCGCTTAATTGATTGAAAGCAAGCAACGCTGCTGCGTCTGTCCAGAATAAAATATAAACACATTCCTGCCAAGAAATGCTAATGGTACTATCTTGTGCTCTTGCGGTTTTGCATCAGATTGATCTCTTAAGATTTGGAATGTAGGAGTATGATTAATCGTAGCCTCATTATGCCGTATTAGTCTTAACCCTTTTTTAGTGGATATTAGTCTTAACTCGTAAGAACAGGCCTTTGGCAAGAAGGCGGTAATGGGCTGCGCCTAGTGATTTTATCCCCAAAATTTCTGGCGGGAGCGCTTGCATTTTTAAGAACTTTGGCGCCAACAAATTTGGGCGGACTCTAGTCTAGTCCATTCCAGTACAGCACTCTTACTCTACGAGAGAAAGGAGAAAGAGAGAGACAGAGAACCAAAATCTTGGGGAGGCAGAATGAGGAAGCAGAATAAGAAGACGTACCCGAGCGGGATCCGATCGTCCGGCGGCCAGACCACCCTGCAATCGTTCCTCGTCAAGCCCAGGTGGAGGAGAATCTTTTCCTCTTCCGAAATTTGCTCCATCTTGGATCTCTGCTTCTCTAACCCTTGCCTTTGTTTATTGGATCCTCCAGAGTCGCCGATGGGGAACCGAATCCCTACCCGCCGGTAGCGGAGGACGATGAGATTCCGAACTCTCCGCCGGCGCCGCCGAAGCGGGAGATCGTCAGGGTCACCAACAAGACCATCAGGGTATCGATCGATCTGCCCTTGTTCTCCCCATTGCGTCACGCTTCTCCGTTCTTGATTGCGGCGGGACCTGACAGGAGAAGGCGAGCGCGTTCTCGTCGGTGGGCTCCTCGGCGAAGCGCGGGGCCGACGCGGGCGCTCTGGACGCGGCGGTGTTCAAGCGGTTCAACGGCTCGTCGCCCCCAGCGGCGAGAGCCGGCGGTGGCGCCGCCGCTGCTGAGGCGGGGGGCGACGCGGACGACGGCGATGGCGGCGTCCGGCTCGACGTCGAGGACATCGCGGCGGGGGGCCGCCGTTGGGAGTCGCGGAAGCGGAAGAGCCCCTTCGGTGCGTGCGCCCTCCATTTGCAGAGCTACTCTTCATGCTGCTACTAGTTTGTGAGACACAGCACTGATCTCACTGGCTTCTTCCCTAGGAGGCAACGAGGGGCGCACATGCAGCAACGCCGGGCACGTGGTGGTGCTCGGGGACGACCCGAAGCCGAGGCCGCCGGCGACGAGGAGGGGGAGGGGAAGGGGAAGGCTCGCTGGCCGCGGCGAGGGCAGCCGTGGCCTGTACAACCACTGTAAGATGATCTCTCGCCGAATTCATTGTGTGTCGTAAACGGTGGGGAGCGATGAGCTGAGCTGATTGGTGGTGGTTTTGGTTGCCTGGCAGACGTGAGCGGGGGCGGGCTGTGGCAGGGCGAGCAGGAGGGCGTCGACGGCGAGGAGGTCGGGTGGACCGAGGACATGTGGGAAGGCATGGGCTCCATCACGCTGGGCGGCATGGAGTGGCACTAGCTAATCTTCAACAGCCGCCGCAGAGCTTGCATTCGACTCGAATGTCAGTCAGGCCCCAGTTTGCAAGTTATGATGTGTAATGTAAAATTCCATGAAACCAGTCCAGTTTATTCAAATTCCAGACGACGTTATCCTGCGTTAAAATGTTGGAAATAAGACGGAACGCAGAGTTGAAAACCGCCGTGGCATTGGAGAATGGCTCGTAAGGTCAATCATGCCAAAAATTTCCAAGTACATTCTCGACCATCAATCAGATGCCAAAAATAGTTTACGGCGCCTCATGGAAAACATAATCGTAAAGTACATAAATTGTTGACTGTTACAATGCTTTCTTGCTAGATTACTAGACCCCCTATCCCTACGGGATTACGGGTGTATAAAAAAGCTTTACTGATGTTGAAGAGTTCTTCAGGGACGCAGGGGTATGGCCCGTCTACAAATGGTTTGGTACCTGCGCCTGTGCTTGGTTATCCTCTGCACCATGTTTTCTGCTGGGGCACCAGACCAGTAAGTATAGTCTTGTTCTGTTTTGAAAATGATCAAGCTAGGTTTCAGCTGGTGCTCATAGCTCGTCTTTCGCATCCTGGCGTGAGTCTTCATGGTCAGGCTTTGGAGCATCGGAGGGTGGGAGACCGGCCTCTGCAATCTCCTCCACGTTCTCCCCCAAGATGCTCGTGGTGAACTGCCTAGCTTCAGCGTCGAAATCAACCCACTCTGGAACTATTCTCTTAGCACCCTGGAGTGTGGGAGGAAAAATATTATGAATAGCCAAACATTTAGTGCTGCACTAAAGCAATAGGGAACGGATCATGGCAAATCACAATTTACCTGAAGCTTTGGTTCCTTTGTCATTGGATTGTTGCAAAGATCAATGGTCTTTGCTCTTGCCTTTGTGGCATTTCCACACCAGGATTCACACCATAGCCATTCTTGCGGGAGTGAGAATATGGGCACAGTATGTTGAGCATAATTTGGGAGATCCTGGATAAAAGTGCTACAAGTAAGCATTGCACTCATCTTCACTTATATGACTATTTTGTAGTCTGGAGCTTGGCTCTACATACAGCATTCTACTGTTGGAAACAGAAACCAGCTCATCCCGATGCAAGTTGAAAATGGTAACCACTAGAAAAATATTGCACCTATATTATTAAAAAAAATCGAGCTTTTGTGAATAGAAAGAACTGAGATGGCTACGCAACTTGCCTCTTGCAATGCAGCTTTTTAACTTTCAAATAAAATATTTGAATTATCAATATAAATTCAATTAAAAAACAATAATTGCACATATACATATTGCGCGAAATCATGTTTGAATCAAATAATGAAGTTATATCTTTCAAGATTGGGCCTTTCCAAGAAATCCAGTTCATCAGCAGCATGAACTCTGGCCTGTAGACTGTAGCAGTGAAGCCACTAATCATGCAGCACTGGCCTGTGAGGCTGTGACCCACTCCATCAAATGGTACGCGTAAAGGGGAACAAATAGATGTACCTGATCAAGGTTTGAGAGACTATTGGGGTCCTTGCTGAGTGTTTCATAAACAACCCGTAGATTGTCCCCAGCAGCAGTTTGTCGAAATTTGGCCAAATCAACAACATAAAGGGCACTGAAACAACGATCATGTTACAAAATAACAGCAATAATCTATTTAAGCATACTTGATGCAACAGGTCACCAACCTGATATGGTACGGTCTTCCTCGCAAATGATCTTTCCAGAAACCCTTTAAACACACGGGGAAAAGAACAGGAGTCAGCAGACAACTTGAGAACATCTTTAACCTGCCATGAATAATCTGATCTACAGCAGTAGTATGGTTTGTGCTAGGTTGGTAACTAACTTGTTTCCAAAATCGGTAGCCATCCATCTCCTTGTTGTTATCACAGAACGGAGTATACGCAAGGGGACGGCCCTTCAGATCCATGTCATAAAGTTCTCCCATGTCTGTTCTCACAATTTGATCAGCATCAACAAAAATAACCTATTTACAAAGCATCAGAAAAAGAATATCGTTAGAACTCAATTAGGCTATAACTGCTTCTACCTACTGAAGAACATGGTTACATGAAGCAGGACCATAAGGTAATTGTAATATAGACAAAAGTACCTTCCTCAGCGAAAGTGGAAATATAACATCCAGAAACAAGATTTTATATGCCCATATAATTCTTTGCTTCTCTTTCTGTTTGTGCAACCATGTTGGCCATTTATATGTGATAAGCTCATACTCGAATCCATATTCCAGAGCCATGTGGGGTATGACATCCTGGCAGGATTACTGGTTAGATAACAGCAGAGACACCTTCCATCTGCTCATTAATTAATCAACTCAAAAGCAGCTCATTTACCTTAAATTGTGGAGATAGATAATTCTTTATGAACCAAAATTTCACTGGCCTTTGTGTTTTCTTTAAAACACTCAAGATCATAATTTTTAGGAAACGCTCGTACCTGCAACATGAAAATTTGCAGCTAAATCACATGTTCTCAAGTCATACCTTTCGGTATGATATTCTTCCAAGAGTAAAATGGTGTATGATGTGTAACTAGGATTTGCTGCAGCAACATTAGACTAGAGTGCAAGAATAGCTGTTTGTGCAGTATACAGAATACTGCAAAAAAGCATGTGTTATTCTAATAACGACAGCAAGTAGTTCAAGGAAAAGAAAGGCAACAGTGCTAGCAGCTAACACAGAACATGGCTCTCAAGGTTAATCGCATAAGTGAGAAGTGTCAGCACGATAAACTATAACCAACAATGAACAGCATAGGCATCCACAGAGACAATTCATATTTTCACGAAATGGACACTTACAGATGACCAGAAGCAACAGAAAATATGTTAATTGTCTCCCCTTGTCTTGCATCCTTAAGGTCCTGAATAGAAGTGCAAAGCAAAACTGTTGGATTTTCTCTAAGCAACAAATGTGGAGTATGCAACCATAACATAAGATACAAGCATGCATGAACTAGCCTGTAACTTTTACATGTGGAATCATTATTCTACTCAAATTCCTACATATGCGTATTACAGAAAATATCTTCATCGGCATTAGCAAGAGCAAAGGTGTAACTAGGAACAGTTCCATGATACCTTTCATCAAACAGATAGTCAGACTTCCTAACAAAGTTCAGTTTTCCAAGTGTTTTAGGTTTTTGTATGCGCAGTGTAATTCCCTTTCAGTAAAATCAAATGTGTAACATAACCTATGTTTTCAGTAACTATCTCATTCTTTCAGTCGTGTTTTTCCCCAAGAAATCACTGTACAGTTTATATAGGCTAGTCTAGAATCCGTAGCAAAGTACTTCCATACATAACACTAGAGTAGATCTCTACACAATATTCCAGGAAGTTTTGGATGCACCCCAGCAAGAAAATCATGAAAAAATGGACAATCAAATTTTCCTAGACCAAAGCTTGTTTCTGTAGCCTGTTCGGAATAACATGCAGTGGAATTAAATAACTCACAGAAGAAATACTAACAGTGTTTTTCTCAGCTTTCTTTTTCAATGAGGCATCGCCACTAATGAAACTAGAAGCCCATTTCAAAAGGTTGGTATTCCACCCTTTATTATCCTGCATTAAAAAGCATTTAGGAAAAAAGAATGTGTAGAATTGATATGTTTTACAACTAAATTAATAAAAACAGACCGTCTTTTCCTGGACATGGTTGTCATCATCAGCATTTAGCAAGTCCTCATGCTCCTTGCCCTTTTTCTTTTGCACTTCAATATGTAAAAGTTTGCCCCTCAGGCTATCTATGGCAATGAGTTTCGAAGGTAACTCATACAAATCAGCACTGCGCCCAGGAGCGAGTTGTAGGTACCACACCCCCGGGGAGACTTTCATCTGCCAATATCCCAAGTTGGACATGACAAGTGTGTCTACCAGGTGTGGTCTTTGTTTGGTGCCAAGGATAAACTGCAGGCCACGAGGAGGTTCTCGATCCTTTTCCATGCAATGACCTGAAAAACAAATTCTGTTCACTAAATAATCCACCACAATCAAAGAGATGATTATTAAATGATCATACCTGTAAGAAGAAGTGCTTCAAGTTCATATACTGCTTGCAATGTCCTAACATCACCGAGATTCTCCAATAGAATGTTATCCAGATCATGGCTGACACACAGAAAATGACCACAATAAGGTGATTAGACTCTACTGTAGAATATAAATTCTGATATTTTCTTAATACTTGGTGGCTGGCTTACATGGCAACGACAGGCTCAACAAGCCAGGGCTCAGGAACATCGATGTTCATTGTAAGTGTTTTAGATAGTGGCATGTTTGAGAAGAAAGCTTCAGGTCCATGTACAGAAAAATCTGTACTGCTAAAATCACCCTGCATATCAAATGGTCAAGCATCATTGTACGCAGTAGGGACGTTCTGGCTAGTAAATATGTGTACTCCTACCATCGACGGAAGAACAAATCTATAGTAGTTCTTTAAAGGAAGATCCGCAAGAGAACTCTGAAAATAATGAGAAAATGTTAGCATGAAATTTGTAGGATTGCAGCTAGCACAAGCTCAAGAATAAAAGCATTTCCATTCATGATCCACCTAGACATACTAATAAGGCTTCAAACAATACAGCACGCCATAGTTTCTCTAATCATAGACTTAAATTTCAAATAGAGATGGTAAATCATACTTTCTTACGATCAATAGGACAAACAAAAGAAAATTGCTCATGGAGATGAACTGAGCATGATTTAATCAAGTCAAGACGCACAAAGAACTAAATAATTAACAGGATAAAAACAACTGTTTTACAGGGCTGTAGTCACTACAGATGCATACAAGGCTAACTTTTGCTATAGTTGAGGCATGTCATTGCAATAACATGAAATTGTGCATCTTATAAAAATATGATTGCGTACAATGATGAATGAAACATGCCAGCAAATCTCTAGCTAGTGAAGTTGGTTAAAATGTTCCAATTGTTGAACTGAACCAATTGATTGCAAGTATGACCACAACCAGATAGCTCAAGAACAGAGATAGGCCTCTGAACTATTAAGGTGCATCATCTAACCTTGACAACAACTGAGTCATTTAAATGACTATAATTAGTTAAAAGACTTAATGTGTTCAGTAGCCTCGACAGGTAGAAAAAGATCAGATGCCCTGTTAGACTAGTTGGTTCATTTCTCATACTGATATTTCAGAACTTCAAAACAATAAAATTACCCACCAGCAGTGGGTACAGATATCAATTAATTTTAGATGCAGAATATATGCTAACTGATAACAACGATAAAATATACATACAATTGGATTAAGGACAATTCTCATGCTCGGCTGAATCTGTCGAGAGAGAATGCGTAGAAGTGGAGAAAGTTTTTGCCCAGCAGGACTTAGAGGATCAATGACTGCATCAATGTGAACACTTGAATTCATACTGTTCAGCTTAATTGCACTGCATGATAGATAACAGAATGAGATCAAACTGTCTGAAGTTATCATAAATCCAAGAACAGTCCAAGTTTTAAGTAGGTTCAAGTAAAAACTCAGTGCTTGCAATTTGCAGTTAGCTAAACAGGGACGCGACATGCATTTGAGCCTAGTGTGTGTGACTACTTTGTGTTTATCTTCATAGCTTTCAAGTTGAAAGCTCCTTGCATATATCTATAAATCATAAATGCGATGGGTGACTTAAGGATTAAGACCCAACATTTTGTGTTTGTCTTCATTGCTTTCAAGTTGAAAATTCCTTGCATATATAGATAAATCATAAATGTGATGGGTGACTTAAGAATTAAGACCCAAGCTCAAAACAGTTGAATAAAGTTTGAACATACTCCTAGCATTTCAAATCATAGCATCACCATATATTATTATTAAAACAACGAAGTTACAAAACTCAGCATGACAGCATAATATCTGGCCATGATATTGACAAATGAATGGAATGGATTAGTTAAAATATGAACCAGGATAGATGAAACTTGTGTTCGCACACATTATTTCTTCTGGCATGCACATTAAACTGCAGGCAGCAAGAAATACTTACACCCAGTTATTTCAAACGAGATAGTTTAAGACTTTAAAGTAGGATTATTACTCCAAGCTAAAATGATCCATGACGAGCTAAGTTTATTACTGACAATTCCAGAGTTAGTAAGAAACTATCTGTAGCCAAGTTATAAGTTCCTTCCTAAAGTGTAGTTTTAGTCAATATAAGGTCAGTTGTAGTGCAGAACAATGGCCAGAATGTGTAATGTGCCTATTACCTCATAGCAACATATATTCCAGCAGAATGTTTATACATGTAAAAGAAGAGGTAGTTTACCTGTATTCCGCATTTAAAATTTCAAAATGGGCTCTTTCAGATGGCCTTTCACGTATAGACATTGATGATGAGACCAACATGGTAATATCACTGTAGAATTTGCTGCAAATAGGATGCATCAGTTAGGATTTTTAAATAAAACTGGAAGGTTTTAGCATTATATCTTTATTATAAGCCCTTTGGATAGAACTATTCCTTCAGGCACATATCAGAGCTGAGGCAATGAGGCAATGTGTATCTGGAAGCAGCGCAATGCTGCCGTCTTCGACGACGTGCAGCCCAACATTGCAAGCTTGCTCGATGTTATGATGCAACTTGTATTACTAGGAGGCCAAAGCCATCATATATATGATGTACAAGAGGATGCCAACAGGGTAGAATACAAAAGACCAAAGGCCATCACCAATATAACTCTAACACCCCCCACCCCCCCTCAAACTCATTGTGGATCTATGTTGCGCTCTGGGCCTTAGTGAAGAAGTCTGCTAGCTGTAACTCGGAAGGCACATACTGAAGAGCAACAACATGATGCTGCTCCTGCACAGCAGCGCGCACATAAGAAGCATCAACACCAATATGCTTGGTAAGCTCATGCTTCACGGGGTCCGCGCAATACTGATAGCGCCTGTACTGTCGGACAAGAGGGTGGTAGTTGTAGTAACAGAAACACCAAAATCCTCTAGTAACCATCGTAACCAAGTCACCTCTGCCGTCAGAAGGGCCATAGCTCTCAACTCGGCCTCTGCACTCGAACAGAAAACTGCAGTCTGTTTCTTCATCTTCCAGGCAATGAGAGAACCACCAAGAAAAACACAGTAAGCAGAAAGTGAACGACGATCCGAAGGATCACTGGCCCACGTAGCATCCGAATAGGCTTGGAGCTGCAACGGGAAAAAAGAGACGATGAGAGATCATGCCACGAAGATATCGTAGAACACAAAGAAGGTGACTATAGTGAACTGAAGTGGGAGCGGAAACAAACTGGCTCAGAATATGGACAGGATAGGAGATATCCGAACCAGTGACAGGAAGATAGACAAGACTCCCAACAAGATGACGATAACGCGTCGGATAGAAGCGCGAAGGTTAACATTGAGCTCCATAGGAGTCTCAACAGTGCGCTCGTCACTAAGAGCTGCACGAGCAAGAAGATCCTGGATATACTTTTCTTGGGAAATAAAAAAGCCATCAGAGGTGGAGGAAACCTCAATTCCAAGAAAGTAACTAAGAGGACCAAGATCAAACATAAGAAACTGCTCACAGAAACTGCTCACTGAGACGGGCCTTGACAAAGGCAATGTACTCAGAATCATCGCCAATGATGATCATGTCATCAACATATAGAAGAAGAAGAGTGCGACCACGAGCAGAAAGGTGGAAAAACAGCGCTGGATCATGAGCACTGGTCAAAAAACCAGCTGCAGTGACCACAGAGGCAAAATGCTCAAACCAAGCGCGGGGGGCTTGCTTAAGGCCATAGAGAGAGCGACAAAGACGACAAACCATGCCATCAGGAACTGAATACCCAGGTGGTGGCTGCATATAAACTTCCTCACGCAACTCACCATTAAGAAAGGCATTCTTAACATCAAGCTGAGACACAGACCAGTGGCGAACAAAGGCCACGGCGAGAAGTGTGCGGACAGTGGTCATATGGGCCACAAGAGCAAAAGTCTCATCGTAATCACGACCATGCTCCTACTAAAAGCCATGAGCCACAAGATGAGCTTTATAACGCTCAAGAGAACCATCAGAGCGAGTTCTAATCTTATAGACCCACTTACAAGTGATGGGACAAACACGGGGAGGAAGAGAAACCAGATCCCATGTGCCGGTGCGCTCAAGGGCAGCAATCTCCTCTGCCATGGCAAACTGCCATTCAGGATGAAGAACAACATCTCGATAAGAAGTCGGCTCAACAAACCATAGCGAGAAGGAGAATATCTATCAGGGGGCGGACAAGACCGAGAACGAAGACCATAAGTCGGCTGAGAGGAGGAAGACGACACACCAGAAGTAGAGGGCACATCAGTAGACTCATCCACAACACGTGGACGACAAGTATAATGGAAAGGAAGGAAGGGGAGAGGTGGAATCACTGGAGGTGAGACGGGAATGTATCGGTGATGAAAGTGGAGAAGAGGAAGGTATTGGTGATGAAGGTGGAGAGTCATGCGATGAGGGAGGAGAAGAAACCATAGGAGAGGGCGGCGTCGGATCTGCAACAGCGGGGTGAGGAGTAGGAATACTAGGCACAGAGGGAGGTGTATCCGGAAACGTAAGAAAAGAGATGTCCTCCGTGGAAAAGGCCGAGGAGGATGGACGCGGGTAGAAGGAACGAGACTCATCAGCATTGTTTTTAAGGCGGTAAGGCGAGGCGAGGCGCTGGGGGGGCGCCTCACTGCCTAAGCGTTAAGGCATAAGGCGAGGCGACGCCTTAGAGAGTTCTATGCAACAGAATTAAGTAGAATTTGGTAGGCATTAGGCAACTAGGCATACAGCCATACACAGCTTGCTGCTGCCTGCTGTCTTGGAGAGGCGCTGCTTGCTTGCTATCCTGGAGGAGGGAGAAGCTGCAGGAGAGGAGGGGAGGAGGAGAGGAACTGCAGGAGAGGAGGGGGAGGGGGATCTGCCGGAGAGGAGGGGGGAAGCTGCTGTAGAGGAGGGGGAGAAGCTCAGATCCAGCCTGAGGTGGGGGTGGGGGGAAACTGAAACTGGTTACAGCTCTCTCTCTCTCTCTCCCTGCTAGTAACTGTTGGCGCCAAAATAGACTTTCCCGCCCTTTTCTTCCCTCCCAGATCTCTGTTTCCCGCCTGAACCTCCCAGCCCTGTCTAAGGCGTCCTCATTTGGCTAAGGCAGGCAGAGTGGCGCCTAGGCGGACGCCTTGGACGCCTTATGGACTAAGGCGGACGCCTTAGACACACAGGTAAGGCAAGGCCGACGCCTTGGCTCCTGGGGGCGCCCTGACGCCTAGGCGTCGCCTAAGCGACGCCTTAGGGACGCCTTAAAAACAATGCTCATCGAAGGTGACATCCCGGGAAATACGCATACGGCGACCGACAGGATCCCAACACCGATAGCCCTTATGCTCATCACTGTATCCGAGAAAGACACACTCAACAGACTGAGCAGTCAGTTTGGTGCGTTCACGAGGGGCAAGCAAAACATAGCAAACACAACCAAACAAACGAAGCGCCAAATAATCAGGAGAACGACCAGAAAGACGCTCAAGAGGAATACCACCCTGTAGAGCAGCAAATGGCTGAATGTTGATGAGATATGTTGAAGTGGTAACAACCTCAGCCCAGAAGTGAGGCGGAAGAGAGGCAGCAATCATCATCGCACGCGCCGTCTCAAGAAGGTGACAATGCTTGCGCTCAGCCACACCATTCTGAGCATGAGCACCGGGACAAGAGAACTGAGCAATAGTACCCTGCTCAGCAAGGAATCCTCGTAGCGCATGGGAGATATACTCACCAGCTGAATCTATGCGAAAAACACAAATAGGAGTGGAAAACTGGGTATGAACCATGGCAGCAAAAAATTTGTATATAGATAAGACCTCACTACGAGAAGACATGAACTAGATCCAAGTGTACCGAGAAAAATCGTCTATAAAGATAATATAGTAGCAATGACCCCCTTTCGAAGCGAAGGGAGCCGGACCCCAAACATACGAGTGAACGAGATCAAAAGGGCAGTCGGACACTGACTCCGACTCACTGTGAGGATAGGGTAGATGAATCTGCTTACCAAGCCTACAACCCAGACAATCCAACGAAGCGTTACCGGAGACGGACTCCAGAACACCGCGAAGAACCAAAGACAAGAGGCGAGAACCACATAAATGGCCAAGACGATGATGCCACTGCTGAAAAGAGCTGGTAGATGCAGCAACAGGGGCTGTGAGACTGGCGGCGATGGCAGTGGAGGGAAGACGAAGCCAGTCAAGCTCCCAAAGACCACCAGAGTGTCGAGGGCCAGCACCAAGTAGAGCGCCCGTGCGACGATCCTGAGCAGAACACGAATCGAAGTCGAGAATGACCCTACAACTAGAGTCAACAATCTGACCACCAGATATGAGCTGCATGGTAAGTCGAGGAACATGAGCTACAGAGGGAACATGAAATGAAGAAGTGCTAAGAATGCCTCGAGTAGCCACAGGGAGGGAAGTGCCATCAGCTGTAAGAACACGAACCTTAGACTCGACAGGTCGTACGAAGGTCAAAGTAGAAGAATCATAAGTCAAATAGAAAGACACTCCAGTATCAAGAATCCATGGGGATGTACCTGAATGGGTAGAAGGTGGTTTCTCAGTGCCAGAGAGTCAATCACGGAACCTGCAGAACCTGTCTGTGAAGAATCCCAAGCAGCAAGCGGGCATCGCAGCTGCGCAATCTCATGCGCAGACAGGGACACGACATAAGAGGTCGAGGTAGAAACACCTGCCGACGATGAGCAGTCGCCACCACCCGTGAAAGCCGCATGTAGAGTCAACCGAGAGTAGCGAGTTGACGTAGAGCGGTCACCGCCGCGCGCGGAAGCCGTGAGAGGAGTCGACGTAGAGCGGTCACCGCCGCACGCGGAAGCCACACTTAACACATTGAGCGACGGAGAGCGGCATGTGAAAGCCACCAGCGGAGTCGGCGTAGAGCGACCACCACCACATACGGCCGTCACCGTAAGAGACGATGTAAAGCGGCCATCATGTGCGGAAGTCATTAAACGAGTCGACGAAGAGTTGTGGAAGAGCGACCATCGCATCCTGCTGTAGAGGCCGGAGGGGACGTCACATGTGGACGAGCACCAAGCACCGAGAGACGGCGCGTGTGCGAGACGGGATCAACATAGGGAACACCGGATGACAACGGCATTTTTTTTGGTCGGAGTAGGTAATTGAACAAAGCAGCTCAGCCAAAACGAACAAACTGACAAAAGGCAGCCCACGCGAACTAAGCCCAGCCTCAGAGCAAAGAGCCCAGCCGAACAGACAAAACTAGCCTTGGAAAGCAGATTTGGTGGGTCGCTCGATCCAATCGGGGGCGAAGAGCAGCACGTGCTGGCTCGAAATCAAGCGCACGCGCACGCGCAAGATGCAGCTGGACGAGAGCAGGCAGCGCCCAGGATCTGGTGGGCCAGGGCCGGGCGGCGCGAATGGCCGGATGGCGGCCCGGGCGGCGCTGACGACCGGAGAGCGATCGGATGGCAGCGCGGACGACCGGAGATCTTGGAGAGAAGCCGATCCGGCGAGCAGCGCGTCCTGAAGGGTGACGGTGACCCGAAGCGGAGAGGGACCGGTCTGGCTACCAGCAGCGGAGAAAGGCTGCTGGAGTTCAGAAGAGCAGCGGCAGCAGCAAGAGAAGATGAACAGACTGGGAAAAAAATCCGATCGGAAGGACAGACGAGTTGCGGCGTCACGGGATGATCTAAAACCTAGGCAATGATACCATGTTATGATGCAACTTGTATTACTAGGAGGCCAAAGCCATCATATATATGATGTACAAGAGGAAGCCAAAAGGCTAGAATACAAAAGGCCAAAGGCCATCACCAATATAACTCTAACACTCGACACAATCAGCCTGAAGCTCGATTGTGGGCGAAAACAGGGGCGGTGGGTCTAGTGGTGTTGCTCCTAGTGGCGCCCAGCACTAGTGTAGCGCCCTTCCTTGGGCTTGTACATAACTTTTCTTCTATCAATACATTGAGATGCAAAGCTTTTTGGGTTTTGTCAGAAAAATATTACTACTTCAGACGCATAACCTGTTAACTTTTAAATATATATCAGTATTTAGCTGTCATCTAAAATATGTGCTTATCCAGATCTTGTCGTCTAATATATTAAAAGGGATGAACAGGTAAAGGTACTACTACTAGTGCAAATATGTACCTCACACTAATCATTCAAGTGTAAATAATTAAACCCCTATAGGAAAGCCACTGAAACCATTGCATGCTTGCATATTACCTTGTCAGGTAATCAGGGTCAACTCCTGCCCATTCAACCTCCTCAATTATTTCATGTATGTATTTTGTTCGCAACTCATACTCCATTGACTCAAGGAGACCTAAATCCTCGTTTAAAAACGAGTCACCATCATCCACAACAAAAATCTGCAAGGTGGAATAACAGTCATAAACTAAAGAAGCAGCTTAGAAATCAGTTGGAAATAACCTTGAGGACACAAACATTCTTATCATCTAGTATACTTAAGTAGTTGATCCCCACTCAACATGCACACATGCCACCTCATCAACTCCGCTACTTTTTTTCTCTCAACATGCATGGAAAATGCTACTTGTACTATTTTCTCAACATGCACACATCTCACTTCACCAATCCCACTACTTTTTATGTCTTTCAACATGCATGAGAAATATTGCTAATATTTATTAAAAAAATACAGTTATATAATAATCCAATACAATAAATTATATGTATTTTCAATCATTATTCTCATATTCAATTTCAGACAACAAAATAATACAGCATTGACAAAATCGAATTCATATTCCAAGGCCAACGACAAAATATACTTTCATAATGTATAATTGTTTATGGATTTGTTTCTGTTTTCCTTATTTGATGTATGCTCAGTCGAGCTCGCACTTACTGCTTCGCATCAAAATACGTTTTCTGTCTCTTTATTTAATATATATATATGGTCAATCAGGCTCCCCCCCTACTAAAAGTATAATGAATTTTATTTGAAGCAACATCAAAGAAATTGATGGGTGAAAGAGTCAAGTTGGAGACCGTGCTGATGACTTATATTGAGACAAAGAGGGAGTATTTATGCATTGCCAGACACCAAAAGGACAAAGACCATTGAACTAGTTTGGACATGAACAGAAACAAAATGAGGGAAACATATTCTTACTCGTCCATTGGTGATCACAGCATTGCTGCCGAATTCAAGCCCCAGTTGCCCAAATAAAAAGTCTGACAACTGCACAACCAAATAAATATGCGTGAGAAGTTCTGAACAAATTTGTTAGGAAACTGGCAGAAAAGTATTGACTTGAAAACTGAACATAGGAAAAGATTGTGAATCATTTCTGTGGTTCTTACCAAAAAATTGCCTGTTTACAGGAGGTTACCTTGTACTGTTTTATCTATTATTATTTTTTAGAGCATGCAGGAGCGCTGCATATGTGTGTGTTTGTGTGTGTGTGTGTGTGTGTGTGTGTTAAGGTATAAAGAAATGGGGGAAAAATAAGCAGTGGTTTTCATATGAAAGGCTAAACTCGTCTTGAACAACGAGCGAGACAGTGAGCAACTGGCACAAAGCAAGTAGTGATGACCTAGTATGCTTGTCACAAGTCCTGAGAGGATACTATGTAAACAGGATCGACAAGATTAATACTCCCTCCGTCCGGAATTACTTGTCGTGGAAATGGATAGAAATGGATCCATTTCTACGATAAGTAATTCCAGGCGGAGGGAGTACTAAAATTTGGTCTGGTTTCTGCTCAAATTTGGGCTCGGCTCTTACAGAAATTGAGTTAATACTGGGGCCAACATCAATTTCAACTCAAGCTTAACTTAAATAGATACCTACAACCAACAAGTACATATACATTGCAGTTTCTAGGGGCTCTTAAGCTAAAAACCAAGCACAATGTTACTATGTTAGCCAAGCTAATATTAAGTTATGATGGCTAAAACTTCTGGAAATTCTACAGCTGATATGCTCGTTCAAGCCAAACTCTAGCTAGCTCCAATTTCCATAATGGTGAGCTTGACATGATCAACCAATCTCATAGACGAATTAAACTGAGATATGAAATGAGCAGAACAAAATTCAAGTCTTGCTAGGGTTTGCTTGAACCCAGCTCACTCCCTTAATGTATGTTAAGTTTCAAAGACACTTAAAGGTTAAAACTACAAGTACACATACTAACAGTACAGAGAGAGAATTTCACAAAGAGGTCAAGAAAGCTCAGGCCTCAGATGCAGACCTTATCAATCCCTTCGAGAGTTGTATCAGCAGAAAAACTTGTAAGCCATGATTTATAATCATCAACAGGCAAGGCAGTCTCAGCAGCTAAGCTATACACCTTGTCCTTTATAGAGCTAAGCGTATCACCAGCCGCAGAAGAAGCAACCATATGTTGACCTTCATAATATTTGCAGAGCCCATATAGGAAGTCCAGTACCTTTTCCTTGCCACTAGAACAAGATGACTCACAAGATCAGAGACAAGCTTGATGTATAATGATGAGAGGAAAGAAAAAGTGATAGACTATACCATTCTGAATCTCTACTGGAAAATGGAAAAAAAAAGGAAAGAAAAAAGAGGGGAAAACCTGCAAGAAGAAATGGTTCTATCAATGATATCCTTCATAAGTAAAATCGTGGAAACACTATCACTGCGGGCATAAAGTAGTAGACCAACACGAGCTCTATTAGACCCGTCCATCTGCATCGTGTTGAATAAAAAGACATAATCAGAAGAAAACAATATAAATAGCATGTTAAAATAGGCATGATAGGCAATTGCTTCATCTACCAGATAACGTATGGCTTCGTTAAGCAACTTGGTCCCAGTCACCGAAGAAAGATCAACAGCAAGTAGATGAGTTATGGGCTTCGCATCATCTCCGGCTGCAAATAGATTTAACAACTACAGTTCAACACCAGCGAACTTTGACGATAGATGACAAGGTACAGGCACAGAATAGTGGGAAGCATACTTCCATGGGAATGTAAGTAGCTGATATCATGAAGTACAGAATCTTCCTGGTGATACGATGCAAATAGCGAGACAAATCTCTTCTTCTCTGTGCTCTTGCCAGTAATCTGAGGGTAAATATCATATGGTTAAGTAAATCGAGGGCCAATGCTGCCACAGTTTTTTAGAAATATTGGTACTTACCGATGGGTTGTACCGCTTGTAACTACTTTCCGACAAAATTTTTTCCAAAACATCTGTATGGGACTGGATATGCCCATAATAGACCTGTTCTTGTATCCTAGGAAGCTCATCGTTCATAGCATTCATGGTCGCGTCCTTTAGAATATAATAGTAAAAAGGCACCACATTAGCTACTAGCTATTGCTTCAGCATTTTTGTGTAATTTCCTTAGTACCAGCGAATTTACTGCTGTTAAAGAAACATTCTAATGTAGAAAAGATGAATTTACCGTCTTAAATTTCTATATTATGAAGGCTTGATGCTTCTCCAATTTTGTCAATTTTTAAGTTAGATAGCCAATTATTACCTCATTAGGTTCATGAACGAGTCCATTCATCAATAAACAACACTGGAGCTTATACAAGCCCAGTTTGTGAACAAAACGAGAATTTTCTTCAGCCTCTTGCTTGTACAAGTTCTCCTTTTGCAACTTTAGCAGCACATCCTGAGGGTGAGATTTTGCACCTGACCTGTGCATTACAAAATACAAGTAACATAAGTAAAATACACTGATTCTGTTTGGGCATTCAGAACCAACAATATATAAAATTTAGTGAACATGCTTACAATAATGAATCAACAAATGCTTCCTCCACATGATGAACTTCTACGGGCTCTTCACTATAGTCATCGCCACCATTCCTCAATCTATGTATCTGAATAAGAAAATATCACTGCACTTCAGCTATATAAAATTCAGGATATCTACAGAGAGAGTATCGTTTGGCGTCCAGATTATTAACCAAAAAGGATACAGAGGTCACGATCATGGTAATGTTAACCATATAACGACAAGTTTCAAGTTGTAACACACTGCAATTACCTTGTTGATGGGAACAACGAAAAACATCCAACATGAACCTAAAGTTATGCTATTATATTCTAATTTCTAAGAAGCTATGCCTGACATAAGTCCATCACCCATCACAAAAAATTCTGGAGAAACAAATATATAGCTATGCAAAGGAATCATGACAGGATATATGGAACAAATCTCAACTTTTAGTTTCAGCGATAAAATCAGGAAAGGAACTATGTCAGCAAAAAAATTCAACACGATGCAGGAGCCTGATCTACATTTTTTAGCTTTACCATTTCAGCTTAATGAGATCGACAATCTGCAATATTAATGCTGGTTCCAGTGCTCGTAGGAAGATATGTAATGATGCAAATTTGGATCCTTGAGGGTACCCTCCGACCCTCCTTAGTTCAACTAAATAAATTAAATTTTCAGAATTAACATATTTTTGAAATTTTAGTTCATTTGGTTGAACTAAGTAGGGTCGGAGGGTACCCTAAAGGTTCCAAATTTGCATGCCTAGAGATATGGAATGAAACCACTACAAACAGTAGTGTGGCGTGCTCAAAACAAGCACTGATCTAGTAATACACCAAAAGATGTATTCCGCTGAGGAGTCAGCAGGTGGCACAGACTTTTTTCGAGAAAACGCAAAGGACCTTTGCGTTTCTTTGCATTGAAAAGGGAGGAGTTCAGTTACAATCGTCCGAGGACGCAGCCAGTGGGGGTGGGAACAAAGCTAGCAATGAAAACCCTAGGAGCTGGAGCTAGCAATGACGAAACTAGTGAGAGGGGGGGGGGGGGGGGGGGCTCTGCAGGATGAGAGGACGATGGTGTTGGGGAGAGCACCAGCTGGGGATGAGCCTAGCAAGACAAAGCCAGCAGAGAATGGCGAGGCTAAAACAAAGAAGACAGCGGAGATCGATCTGATGGTAGTGGCCAAAAAACAAGCAGCGCAAATGCAATGATGATGGTGGTGGGAGGAGCATCCGTGGCTGGCATCAGGAAACCTTAGGCCGGGAGAAAGCCCTAGTTTCCCTCTTATACCTGTCGAAGGATAAGTAAACTGCGCACTTTTCCCCATCAGTTATTCAGCCTGAGCTTTTGGGTGAACTGGCTGGTGCCCGCATTTAGACCTGACATAGCCACACATGAGAGGGGGTGTTGAAGTATAAGCGCAGTGCCCACCGTTTACCATCAGCTTGAACTTTTGGGTGAACTGGTTGGTGCATGCAATTCTACATTTCTACAATACCATGTTATAACTTATGAATAGCACTTTCATCCATTATGTGGCTCTAGACCAAAATGTATAAATGACACAAGGCATGTATGCAAGAAACCCCTTATACAATGGTGATCACGCAGCAACCCCTTATACACGCATCTAACAGATAGCTGCGCTGTGAATAATAAAAATGCACATAACCCTGCAACGCAAAAGATTATCAACAGACAGGCTAGAATCTTTAAGTTTATAACTGATTCAAATTTGGTGAGCTCACTCACATCGCTTAGGAATTGGAATGCCAATTGTGTCGAGTATGTCTCCTTGATGTACAAGAAAAGCCTCATTATCTGTACAAAAGGAAATACATTAGTTGGGGGCGCGGTATCAATGGATAGGAGAGCAAGTTTTAGAGTATTATGTCACAGGAATAATGACGTTATACAATCAAGTAGTCGTAATCCAGTAGTTTTAGAGAATTATGTCGCAGGAATATAACATAGATTTTTAGTTTTACACTGAACTAATGGCCCAATATTTTTCCTTTCTAGTTCCGTGCTAAGTCCAGCATGTGTCATGTGCTGCACGTGTGAAAATAGCATGCACGGAAATGGGATAGATTAGTTAGTTGATTAGATGGTTAAAGGGATAGGTTATTAGTTGGTTACAAAGTTATGCTTGAGAGTTTTGAGTGAGATCAAGTTCAGTCCTAAGGGATAAATCAAGCATGCCTATATTGGCTATGGTAACTTACGAGATCAAGCAAAAAGAATTAACCATATCCCATCTAAATTTCATCATCCCAGTTTAGTCTATCTCCTCATTCTATGAGGATGTGTAGCCATCCTCTGCAAGGTAGTTATCCCAAATGTCAAGTTTACACTAGTATCACACTACCAGTGTAAGAAAGGAGCCTATGTGAAGCTGGAAGACCATATTAATGTTGCTTTAATATGTAGGAGTATGATACAAATCCTTGCTGTGAAAAAGCTGGACATCATGATGATAATATGCAACAAGTGTAATTATGTGCTTCTATTATTTCATGTACCCAAAAAACAGTAGTAATGACAAGGGCTGGAAAAAGAGAGGTAGAAATTGTCCCAGACATAGGTAGCAATGATGTAAAACCAGTTTGCTGTTGTATACATCCAAGCAAAGAGCTCCCAACAAATCACAGTAATGAAATACAGAAAACATGATTACCAAAGTGGAAGTGTCCTCATCGCTCTTGGATCCATCATTTTCTTCAATAACATTTATGAGTCTAGAAGAGTACATTATGATACCAAACCTTATAGGGACACTATCTTGGTGTAGAGACAGGATTGTGTCAATGGTCTGTAAAGTTTCAAGTGAAATGGAAATACCAAGCCAATAAATGAGCACAGCATAAAGAGTGTGAAAATCAAATGCATACTAAGAGAAAAGGTAAGAAAGAGACTAGCCTCTGCACCACAGGCTGAAGCTGGATCAAACACATACACAGCATGGAACAAATTTTTACGGATGTAACGCATCTGACCAGGGTACACTGGCATCAATAGCTACAAAGAAAGAAGTAAAAAGGAGAGATAATCATTAAAGATTGCAAGTAGTTATGTGACACAATTTAACCAGGGTATGGGGAGGAACAGACAAATAAATGGTGTATTGCATAAACTACTTACAGTTAGACCCCCAACAGAGATAGTCAATGAACTTTTCCATAGATGATAGAGAAAACTAAAAAACGTAACTGCATTGCAACAAACCAATAGCAACCATGCTAGAAAAAATTGACGATAAGTGAAATCATGGCGATACTGCTGTTTAAGATCTCTTATGGACAAGATTTAAAGACATACATGCAATTCCCTTATGCCCCTAAAGCATGAAAATAATATATTTGAGTTCAAGTTCCTCATTTGACTTGCCACAGAAGCAACAGTCAAATGACAATCTCCGTTCAATATGTTGATAAAAAGATAAGTGAACAGACCTCATTGAGGTTGCTTCGCCACCTTTTATACAAGGCATCTTCCTCCAAGTTATTAAGGTAGTGAACATGTGAAGACCGGAAGTCAACGCGGAATGAATTAGATTCTGCTGGTGGCGCTGCTGACAGGATCTTGCGGGCAGCACTTTGAGGCAACTGGAAGGCATTTGACAACAATAGCAAAGTAAATAATAAAACATGCAGGAGAGCTGCCTATTATTTCATTAAGTTGAAGGAAATGTACAGAGGAGAGGGCATAAAGACCCTCGCCTCAAACACACACGCCACACCCACACACACTGAAATAAGCTAGTAACACACACAAATATACATGACCAGCTCGCCCAGGAGAAAGACTAAGTGTCTGGGGTGAGCGACCTTAGGAGCAGCTCACGGAGTCCCCAGGCACCAGCCGAACAATCACATTCAGAATAGGGATATGGCACATCTATCTAATCATTAACTAGATAATATAATTCTGTTGACTCATAAGATGGTAATAATCCAAAAAGTTGAATGTATTAGCATTTTGTAAATATTGGTTATAAAAGGACAGCTGCTGAAATGAAAGTGTTATTCGGATATCGCCAAGAAATATTGTTGCTCATTCTAGAACCTTTATACCACAAATACAACCTAACTGTGGAGCAGAAATGCTCTGATAGCCTTTTATTTAATCAAAATCAAATGGCAGAAGCTACGATAAGAAAATGTATATAGACAGCAATGCTAAAAAGTATTTGTGGTATAAAGGTTCTAGAATGAGCAACAAAGGTGGAAGTATATACAACAAACAACAACAAAGCCTTTAGTCCCAAACAAGTTGGGGTAGGCTAGAGGTGAAACCCATAAGATCTCGCGACCAACTCATGGCTCTGGCACATGGATAGCAAGCTTCCACGCACCCCTGTCCATAGCTAGTTCTTTGGTGATACTCCAATCCTTCAGGTCTCTCTTAACAGACTCCTCCCATGTCAAATTCGGTCTACCCCGTCCTCTCTTGACATTCTCCGCACGCTTTAGCCGTCCGCTATGCACTGGAGCTTCTGGAGGCCTGCGCTGAATATGCCCAAACCATCTCAGACGATGTTGGACAAGCATATTTCATTCTGCATTTCTACTCAGCATTTCATGTGAAGGCTTCACAAGTCACAAGAAAACTATAAGAACATCTCCAACAGGCTTCCCATTCCGCCCCTGTTTGTCTGGTCCGGACAAAAAATGCCATTCAACGGGCTCCACCATTTCGGCCCGGACAGCACGATATCAAGTCCAGTCCCATTTTTTGTGTGTGTGTGTGTGTGGGGGGGGGGGGGGGGGGGGGGGGGGAGTCCGGACTGTCCGCCACGTCGGCCCAATCCCCTCCCCCCTTTCTTTAACCCAACCCCTCTCCCTCACTCCCACTCTCAACTCTCCACCGCCCGCCCAAACCCTACCGACCGACCACCACCCCGTGTACCGCTGCAATGGGCGCCGGATGACCAAGGAGTTGCAGGAGCACTGCCGGATGGCGTGGCTGCTCGGAACCTTCCGGTCCGATCAGCCGCCGCCCCGAAGCGACGGCGGATCGGGCTCCCAACGTGGTTAGCCCTGTACGCGCCCCTACGCCGCCGCCTGTCGCCGGGGCCCTCCTCGTCCGCGCGACCGTTGTCCTTATCACGAAGGCATCCTCCTCCCAGGTGGCGCCCGCGTCCCCGGACGGGGCTTAATCAGGCTCTCGCGAGGAGGAGGACATCAACTGGTCGGACATCGAGAGGGAGGTCAACGAGCAGCTCTGGAAGGCGCTACAGGCCTCGCTGCTCAACACGCCGCCCCCACAGGGCCGCGGCTCCTCCTCTCGTGTGTCGTCGTCCCAGCCGCCACGCCTACCACCTCCTCGGAGTCAGCGCCTGCCCTCCCCGCCACCGCGAGCTAGTCCTCGGCGGCTCAAGCAGCTCGTCGAGCGGAGCGGTGTCATCCTCGCAACGCTCGATGTCCTTCGCGAAGTGGCAGGTGACGCCACTGCACATCCTCGCCGACCCGCAACGTGCTATCGAGTGGGCTCTCGACCGCTCGAAGACGACCAAGGAATAGGACGCCGTCGCCACCGGCAGCTCAACACCGAGGCGCTGCAGGGGGGATCCTCATCTCCGAGCGCGAGGCCGGCCGGCGGGCAGAGGAGAAAGCCAAGGCGCTCCGCCACAAGCGCGTCACCGCAGCCCAGAACGGATGCCGCGGCGACTGGAGCAATGACGACGGCAGCGTTGGCGGCAACGGCAGAGCCCAGATGGTGTTGGAGATCCAAGTTCAGTTCATTAGGTAGATTAGAGTAGTTTAGCTAAGTTTTATGTAAATTTGAACTAAGTTTGATGTAATATATCTGAACTATGTCTTGAATCTAGTTTGAAATCGTTTAAATGTCCGGACACCGGGTAAAAAAATTGGTTTGTCGTTGGGTAACTGGCTAACTGCACTCCTAGCGGTTGACATGTCCGCGGACAATTAGGGGTTGTCTGCTGGGGGATAACGTTGGAGATGCCCTAATCAAGTTGGCTAAACTAGATTTCCTTTTCTCAACAACGAGATTCAACTAGCTTCTCTAATAATATACAGATAGGTGCTGATGCGCTCTCCATTACTAATACTAACGAACAAAAAGAACTAGCCAGGTAACACATCTGATAGTAAACTTAAATAAAATTCACCTTTAATCGGATGAACTGATCAGCTAAAGACAATTCCTCACGGACCATGTCCATTAACCTGCCAGATAAGTCATAGTTAAATATCAATTTTGCTAGTTATTATATATAATATATTTATGTCAAACTGTAAAATCAAGAGCATTTTAACAAAAAACAAACTTTTGAAGTTAGTGATGTAATGTCAAGTAGAGCCCAAAACCAGAGCAAAGAAAGAAAGAGAAAGGACCAGAGTTAGGAAATAAAAAGAGCTGATGGAGAAGGAAGTAGACCAGTAGAGAAATGAAATGAATCCCAAATTGATCTGCTTCAATAATAATAACTATTATACGGTTATGCCAACCCCACTGCAAAATCTAGCAAATCCCTATATGCTACATAAGTGAACCGGAATTGCAACTAGCAAATCACATGTCCATCATTGTCTTCATATGCTCCCAAAATCATAGGAATAAAAGCCATATTTGTCACAATCTTCTTGACTAAAATTCTCTAATCAGTTGGTTGCGCGCTTGCTCTTTCTTTGTTGTTTGGTTATAGCTGAGTGTTGTTGCAGTTGGTGAGGGCTTGTCAGACACAGGATAAATGGTGTATGCCACGCTTTGGGAGAAAACACGACATTTTTCTCTTTAAGTAGCTTGAAAAGAACCAACACACTATTATTTGTACAATCTTCTTTCATTATGATTTCGAAACTGTCACTTGTGATAATGCATGCTCTGTTGACAGGTTTCTAATGACAAGTAGAAACAAAAAAATAGTTGCCAGTTGTTGCCAGGATACACTGATTAAAATCCACGTTGAGCATAACACAAAGGCAAATTAAGTTGACGTTAGCTCATCAAGGTGAGGAAACAAAGTAAATAATCAGAAACACCATTATCCAGGAAGTATGGTAGAACATACAGGTAGAGATCAAGATCCTCGATATTAATCAAAGCACCGTTCAAAGCCATTAATGACTTGCCAGGTGGCACCATTCGCTGGTTTGCTATGATTTCATCTTTGATTGAATCGTCAACCTGTACAATATTTAAAAGTTGTTAATAATCTGAACCTGGAACAGTGGAAGTAGTTCATATGAACTTCCTTACAAACAACACCTTTACAAACTCACTTTCTTTCAATGTCATTACTTGTGTGCATAGCTGAAGGTTAAAAGGGAGCTCCAGATATGGCACTTACCTTCATTCGTGATAGTGAAGAAACTACACTTGGGAAATTTTGATTGATTTCCTGCATTGACTGTAAAGGATCTGATGCATGAAGGATCCTCTGTGCTGTTTGATGACCCAAATCTGTAGTGTGGAGAAGAACATATATAAAAGAGGTGCTTCTATGTCATCACATGATGCACAGTTATAACTTGTAGAACAGATAGAATCAAGACAATGGCCAACAATACCTTTGAGTTCCCAAACTTCAAGTGTGTCTGATACTGTTGATGACAATAGATAATCCCTGAAGGACATTATCTCAGCATTTAGCTCTGGCTTGCGTTCCTAGAAAACAATAGACGAGGATAAAAAAAGATTAATACTTTCTCCATGTGCAATAAATAGTCACCATAGTTATTGTTATGACTAAACTAAACGAACCAAAATCTTAGAAAATATGAACCCTCTGACTTCTTGACTGAGGTCCTCAGTTTTAGGATCTTCCAGTGCAACACCTAGAAAAACATAGTAAGGATCATTAAGATTTGAAATTTGTGAGTCTGTGTGTGTGTGTGTGCGGAAGAACATAATAAGGATCATTAAGATTTGAAATATGTATACATATATATATGAAATGTTTTTCCTACAACCAGGTGTGGCTACTCCCACGTGCCAACTCTAACGATGTAGAGAGTATATAGCACACTGTAGAGTGCGCGCCCACGATACGACTCTAACAATGTAGAGACTAGAGAGTATATAGCACACTGTGGAGTGCGCGCCACAATACGAAGTATGTAAGGCCACGTAGGTAGTATATAGTTACTATTTTTTAGGTGGTATGCATTCTTTTGGACATACTCCTTTTTATGTTCAAACATATACGGAAAATGCATCTTACAAATGGGTGTAGTTAGGTGATCTTACATACTACCGCTACAAACTCTCTAAGTTGTGACATTCGGCATGTCAAAATAACTACACCTGGTTGTAGGAAAAGGTTCCAATGGAGTGTACTTACTCCCTAAGGTTTGGCATGTGGAGTACCTACACCCGGTTGTAGGACAAAGATTTCAACCAGGTGTAGTTACTCCTACATGCTGAATCTCACACCTTACAACGCAGAAGAGAGTACATATATAGCTGCCAGCTACGATACCCAGCTCAGCCACCCACCCATACACACACAGCATCAAGCAGCCAAAAGACAAAAGGGTTGAACGCGTCTTCCCAACTGATTTATTTCAGACGAAGAGGTGTGCGTAAGTTATTTTTACTTGGTCATTTTCAAGGGGTAACAGCAGATTTACTAGAGAATCACATATTGGAATTCTTGCTTATTAAGAGCTGAGTGGAGATGAGTGCATGCTCGGTGCAAATAAAACACCAAGCACAAGCAGAGTTACCCTTCTTTATAGCAGTGTCATCCATGGCTTTGTATTCCATGTTTTTTAGGGCGAGTTCCACCCCATAACCACTCAAAGTGACTGCATCTGCAGCACCAATGGAACCACAAAAGCTAGATGTAGCCTGACAGCCAGATGGCAGAACAGGGCGCAGTGCATATCTGACTTTTCCCTGAATACAACATATACTGTATATTAGACATTTGCAGCTTATAACCAATGCAGAAAAATTAGAGAAGCAAAAGAAGACATAAAGTGTGATATGATGGCAAAGAAAACTAGATTAATAAAAACAGAACCAATTTCACCATTAGAATAAGACACATTTGACTATCTACAGACATGTTCAAAGTTAAAACCATTACATATGTGGTTGCTGTCCAGGAAGAGGTTAATACATATACAAATTATACAGGATCCAAATAGTAGGATAACCAAGTATTATCACGCAGAGTTTGACATGATTGATTAAAACAATATATGTTCAGTTTGCTCACGAATATTACAATTGATATGACTACATTCATCTAAGTTCTATTACCATGTGGAAGATGACCTTCCAGTTCTTAGTACTATCAACTAGAAACAGCAAGAAGCAATAGGCTATCAGTGATTACGAAGCTGTTTGGTTTGTTCACCCCCAAGTTGCCATGATAAAATATTGGCAAGCCATGTATTTTGGTAATTCGATGTACTTGGCAAAGTTGCATAGGCTACTGGTTTGCTAAGAAGCACAGACACGGGGATACGAGATACGGCATTTTCCAAAAACAACCATTCGGGGATACAGCGGGGTATATAAGTATTTAGAAAAGTAAATATGAAAGTATTTAGAAAATAAATATGAATAAAGATTTAACGAGAATTTTTAGATGTGAATTTTTTTAGTACTGGATATATGTTGTCTCCTTTCTATTCATGAAAGACGAGCAGTCCACTCAGAGCCCATGTAGCTCTCCGTCCACTTAGAGCCCATGTAAGGCCCAACTCCAGAAAACCCTAGACTAGTAGCGCTCCAGCCGTCCCCAACTTCCCATTCTCGTACTCCCTTTCTCCAGCCGCCAGTGAAGAAATGACAGCGCCGCCAAATCGGCAGCTTCCATCACCCATCTTCTCCCTGCCCAAATCTTCCTCCTCGCTGGCCACCACAATCCCCATCTTCCTTCCTGCCCGGAGCTTCTTCCTTGTTGGCGGCCGCCTTGCCATCTTCCTCTACCAAGATCTCCTTCCTTGCTAGCAGCCATCGAGGTTACCTGCTCGACCATGGTTGGTACCAGGAGAACTGGGCAGCAGCATGGTCACTGGAGGCTGGCTGCCGAGTCCCCACCGTGTCCATGCCGTATCTAGGCCGTATCCCGATTTTATTTTCTTTTTTTTAATTCAAAAAAGATGGGATACTGCGGGGTACACGTATCCAGCCGTATCCGGGCGTATCCCCGTGTCCCCCCATATCAGGACGGCAAAATCGGCAGTTCTGGCCGTATCGGTGCTTCTTAGCTGGTTTGGAAAGAAATAGATTACCAACATTTCCATGCATCAACATGCATAGAATCATGAACGAGCCAAAGATACTCTGGGACTCAAAACAACCACAGTTATTCTCTACTCTCTATTATCTATGTTAGTGATGTGTGAATAGCAAGGAAACCAACAAGGTACATGCAACTAAAAGAATGGCAGCTACATCTGAAGCTACAGAGCAAATTCAAGAGAAGGTGGGAAGGAATTTAAGGTCCGACGTGGAAGCAAAACGGGCTGGTGGAAGATAATTCTCTGTTCCTTGATTCAACTGAAGCTGCACAATTAAATATTCGGCTTGAACAATGACTTAAGAGCAAAACCTAGCAAAAAGTGGCTGGTAATACCAAAATCTGGCATGGCGCACTTGGGCTCCAATCCAAACAGTCCATATGTTGACATGGTAGCTAAGCACTCATTAAAAGTATCGCTCTAACACCATATATATTAATGGGTATTTGACATACAATGCCCCTGTATAAGACCTTGTATCTTACTTTCCATGGTTCATTGTTTTCTCAAGACCTCGGATGCCTTGGAATATACTAGAAAACAAGTCAAAAGTATGTGTCACCTGCTTTGATGCTTCTGCCAGATGAACATGCAACTCTCTGAAGCATTTTGTCCCAACAGCGCCATAAAATATAGCAACTGGAGCAGTAATATTTGAGCGAGGATATACATGGTCAAAGTCAAATAGTTCAGGTTGTCCAGTGGAGTCCGTAGCTCTGTTCAACATAAGTTCTGAGTTTCAACCCTGTAGCCAGAAGCCCTAAACAAAGTGACTAAGAAATAAAAGATGAAGATGCTTACCCTTTGCCTGATCCCTCGAGCCATTCATGTAGATCATCTGAGTTGAAAAACAGAGTGTTTCCTGTATCTACCCAGCAGCAAGTTCCTTCCACAGCACCGCTGCCAGAAATTTGCTCTAGTGCATCATCTTTGACAGGAACTGAAGATAAAGATTCCTCTGCAAGCTGCCTATAAAGCACTAATCTTGGCGATGCTGATCTAAGTGTAAGAGAAAACTCAAAAATTGAAGCCAGTGGCTCGCTGAGAAATGAGCGAACATCCTCAACAATCTTCTGAGCACAACATTTAGCTGTCAGACATTCAGATCCTTTATCCAGTTCCTTCCAATGGCCAATAAAATCCCAAAAATAATCCTTCCGTTCTTTTGAAAGCAGTTCACTAATCAAAGTAGTAAACGGACAGGATTAGGTATTTCCAAAAAAAAATAACAAGTAACATTGGCCAACAACAACAGTGGTGCAAATATTCATTAGTATGTACTACATTTATCTATGTTTCCTCATGGAAAGATATTACTCGATTAGATCTAAAATGTACCAGTAGAGCATCTGGCTACATATAATAAATTTGGCTACAATAGCACACAAAGATAGTCTTGAGTCAAGAACAATAAAATAAATTTACTATCAGCCTTAAAGAAGCAAATGTTTCAGCCTTCAAGTGAACAGAAGAGACATGGTGCTCTTATCTGTCACATTAGAGTCTAATAGTTTATGAAACATAAAACTTCATTAATCTCTCACTGCAATAAATTTGTAATTTGGTAGGATTCGGTTTATTATAAACACCATAATTCATCTGGTGAATGTGTGTTACTGAACCACGAGTGCATATTACTGACTGGTGAGTGGTATTCTAGTGTGTTGCATAGTGCGCATGACTGTTCGACAACATACTATACTAATCAGTTTCTAACAATTAGAAGGAAACGACTGAATTCTTAGCACAATTAGCTAAACATATTAATTAACTAGGCATCGGCAGAATGGCTCGCTACCAGTTTCCAGGATCGCCAGGTCCCAGTGGTAAGCCAATAAACCACAGAGTGAACTTACTGAGGACCAATGAATCGGTGCAAAACGAAAAATCTCGATCAAACAAGGACAAGTATACCAGCATATCGTGCCGGAAACCACTCACCTGGCTTCGAGCAGCAGCGGCGTGCCGGCCCACTTGGCCCGGAGCGCCACCTGCACGTTCTTCTGTCGCCTGATCTCGGCAACCGAGACGCCCCCACCGAGGCATCCCACGAGCACCACCGCTACCAGAGCGAACGCCGCCCGCGAAACCCCAGATCGGGACCCTCCTGCCATCGCCATGGGGGAGGCGCGCTTCGACCCGAGGCCCTCCCGCCGCTTCGATCGGAGTTGCTACACGACAGAGGATTCGGACTGTGAACCGCACATCAGAAAAGGATTTGTGAGGGTTTTGGGTTCGTCGCCGACGAGATGCAGAGCGCGAGGGGCGAGGAGACTTCGCCGGAGACCCGGGGGATGGGGAGTGGTGGTGTGGGGTTAGCTTTAAAATCGAGGATGAACAGAAGATCTTTAGTTTGAGACGGTAAGAGCATCTTGGGGGACGCGGAGTAACTGGGCGCGAGCTTAAATGAGCTCGTTATCCACGTCGTTGGTTAGCCCCTCTGGATGTGTGCTATTAATTTATCCTAGCGCTGGTGGTCATCCAGAAATCGGGTACTGTTCCGAAATACGCCCCCGGCAGCGGTGTCCAGTGGGCCAGAGTTAACGCTGGGGAGGACGGCAGTTTGCCGCCGGGGAGGTGTTCCATGGATCAGAATCGGAGCTGCCGTCTGATCCGTGGATCAGGAAGTTCGCTTTACCATCTCGCTGCACGAGTCGAGTTGAATGCAGGGTCCAGTCTCCAGCGTCTTCTCTTGCAAAGCGACTGGCTATTTGAAGGCGACGACTGGGAGATAGAGGTCAGGAGCAGGGGCGGCGATCCAACGTGGAGTTTCGGATGCGGCCGATCGGCATGTACGTCGATCCTTTCTTCGCCGCGCGAGGTTGTCTGCAGTTTTAGGGCGTTTGGGTCAGCTTGTTGACAGCGATTTGGTATTTCCCATGGTTTAGATCTGCTGTGCTTGAGGACATAGGAGAGAGCCTGGTGCCTGCCCATCTGGTTGCCGATGGCGGAGTGGTGGCGGAGCAGGCGGTGCCGCAGCATCACAGGGCGGCGGAGAGCGGCGAAGCACAAATCTTGTCGGCGGCGGAGAAGGGACAGCTCCCCTCCGACGTCCGAGCTCTCGACGGGGAAGATGAATCCCCAGGCGCCCGGATGGAATAAGAGGTCAGTGGAAAAGCTTCCTTATGTTATAAGAGATGCAAAGATTTTAGTGAAGAAAATTTGATATCAGTAAAGAAATCAGGCAGCTACATCTTTCTAGATTCAGAGTATTTAGTAGAATGCATTTAGTTGAACCTTCCTGATATGGGAGATGCAAAGAAACTAGTGAAGAAAAATTGGTAGCACTAACGAAATCAGGCAGCTATAGTTTACCGGGTTCAGAGGATTAACTCCACTGCATTCACGTAGTTGAAATTCAGATAAGAAAAAGCTTCTTATGTCATCAGATAAGCAAAGATTTCAGTAAAACAGAACTGACAACACTAAATAAATCGGGCAACTATGTCAATCTGGGTTCAGAGCAGTTTGTGCATTGCATTCAGTTGTAACTCGTTGATACACGAGATGCAAAGATTTTAGTAAAGAAAAATCGAGTGCAGTAAAGAAATCAGGCAACTACAGTTTTCTGGGTTCAGAGGAGTAAGTACACTGCATTCTGATTATTGACAGTCAGATAATGAAAAGCTTAATTATGTGATCACAGATGGAAAATATTTTATTAAATAAAAATTGACAGCACTAAAGAAATCAGGCAGCTTAGATGTATGGGTTCAGAGTAGTTAGTAAACAGTATTAAAATGAAACCATTTGATATGGGAGATGCAACGATTTTAGTATAGAAAATTGGATTGCAGAAAAGAAATCAGTCAGCTATAGCTTTGTGGATTCAGATGAGTTAGTACAATGCATTCAGATAAATCATGTCTACTGCCTGGTGTTTGCAGGCTGAGCCTTGGTGCTGCTGCACCAAGTAGGACACCATGCCCAAATTGAAACCAGTGCGTTCGAGAAGGTTGTCAGATGTTTTGCAGAGAAACCGGCTGAAAATGTGATCACACCTGTTCTGGGCACTACGTTCGACTCCTTGGGCGAGGCTTACAACTTCTACAATCTGTATTCATGGGAGAATGGATTTGGCATACGGTACGAGAAGAGCCGGCTAAATGTGGAGATGGTGAAGTGCATGCAGGATATAGTCTGTGGTTGCTCAGTGAGTACATTTTGTTAGTCTCAGTGATTTGTTGTCAGTAAATCAGATACAGTGGAGTAAATTTTTTATCTGAGAAGCTCATGAAAAGTGTGCACATAGTGAAGAGATGCTGGATTTCATTAGGGCTAAAGAAATACCAGCTAAGCATATAGTGAAGAGATGCTGGAGTATATGTGCTCCACTACAAATGAACTGTCTCGGCCAGGATGTATAATCAGTTTGCTGATTTGTCATGCAGGACTAAGGTTGGATCAGTTGGCAGTACAATTTGTTTGGTGATGTGTAATCTTCGACACAACTTACCGCACCAACCTCCATGACGTGCCTTCCAGGATGTTCGTCGGAGTGAACAACCATTTAGGCTCCGTTCGGTATGGAGGAAGAGAAAATGCAGGAAAAAACAACTTCACGGGAACAATGTTTGGTGAACAGTAAAAACATGTGGAATCTGAAAACGTAGGTTCCAGAAAAACCGACTTGTTCGGTTTGCAGGGAAAAGCATACTTGCAGCAGCACTGTTTGGCCCTTTCGAGCGTAACGAGGGGATGGGCATCAGTGGTGATTAGCAGTTTTTATAATTTTTTTATTCGGCTGGACGCCCTGCTCTTGTGGTGCGTAGCGGAAAAAGCCAGTGCTAGCCTCGGGACTCCGCGAGCACATGAGGTTCTACCGGATTTTAGATTTCCCGTGAAAAGTACATGCTCACGCAACTTTTCAATGGAACGGACCACCGAGATTCCTTTGAATCGAACGCACTGCATGCAAGAGTTCCATTGGAGCGGAAAAAGCCAGTGCTAGCCTCGGGACTCCGCGAGCACATGAGGTTCTACCGGATTTTAGATTTCCCGTGAAAAGTACAGGCTCACGCAACTTTTCAATGGAACGGACCACCGAGATTCCTTTGAATCGAACGCACTGCATGCAAGAGTTCCATTGGAAAGTATGCAGGGCGTCCAGCCGAATAAAAAAATTATAAAAACTGCTAATCACCACTGATGCCCATCCCCTCGTTACGCTCGAAAGGGCCAAACAGTGCTGCTGCAAGTATGCTTTTCCCTACAAACCGAACAAGTCGGTTTTTCTGGTACCTACGTTTTCAGATTCCACATGTTTTTACCGTTCACCAAACATTGTTCCCGTGAAGTTGTTTTTTCCTGCATTTTCTCTTCCTCCATACCGAACGGAGCCTTATAGTCTGATATTGGTAGGGGTCCTTGTCCGTGATGAAACAGTGCTAAGTTTCGAGTGGGTGTTCTCCTAATTCCTACTGTTTTTGACAGATATTTTGACGTATATTTTGGCTTTTGTCAACGATATTGGAATGAAGTTAAGTAGCTTGGTTTGATGGAATTTCAATGGCTGTGTTATTTCTATTTTGCAGACCAGAACCCAGCCATGGTGCTTACCAAGTGGAGGAGGTTGAGAAGACATACGTTGCAATACATACAGAAGCTGAACGGAGGGAGCAATGGTGCAGGGGTATCGTACAAGGTGACAATGCTAAAATGATGGGTTAGACTGTGAGTGGGCAATTTTCTCACATGGATCAGTCGTGCATCTATATGAATTGTTAAATCGCAGATCTGATGCTAGAATTTTATTTTAAGTATGAAATGCATCAAAAGTTTATGTGGTCGCTAATGTTGTTCTGAAGACGTAATGTTGTGGGGGGGGTGGTGGTACATTTAATCTCACGCCCAGTGCCGGATGATGACGGCTCAGAATCGCCAAGAGCTCCATGCCGTTGGTGTTCCGTCTGGGCTGGATGGAGAGTGACAGCAACCGCCTTAAATAAATGCTGCACATGGTGGGCCATGCACTCTGAAAATGGTTCAGATACAATTCTATATACGGGGTGTTATATATGTGCATGTGCGGATCCAGAGGTAAAAGGACGGGAGTGATATAGAGACCATATGAGACCGAGCTCAGAACACCACTTCCCCATCTTGGGCCCTGCTGCTAAATTTAACATGTAAAATTTAACCCTCCGTATCATCACTACCCGTCCCTTCCGGGACATTGGATAAAATTGAAACGAAACAGAGAAGATTATGGCCCTGCACAAAGATGATACGCATAAATCGAAAAATGATCTTTGTCATCACTATCCTTTTTCCCTAAAAAAACTTAACTCACTGCCTTCGGGAATAATGTCATGTTTTTGGCAGAAAACTTTCGATCTATTCATCTTTAATCATGACAGCAGAACGAATACCATAAATAATAAAAATTACATCAAAATCCGTAGACCACCTAGCGACGACTACAAGCACTGAAACGAGTCGAAGGCGCGCCGCCGTCATCGCCCCTCCCTTGCTGGAGCTGGGCAAAACTTATTGTAGTAGACACTCGGAAAGTCGTCGTGCTAAGGCCACATAGGACCAGCGCAGCAGAACAACAACCGCCGCCGATGAAGAGTAATGTAGATCTGAAGGATCCAACCTGAAGACACACGAATGTAGATGAACTACGACCAGATCTGAGCAAATCCACCAAGGATAGATCTGCCGGAGACACATCTCCACACGTCCACCGACGATGCTAGACACACCACTGGGACGGGGGCTAGGCGGGGAGAACCTTATTCCATCTTCAGGGAGCCGTTGTCGTCTCGTCTTCCTGCGCAGGATACAAACCCTAACAAAACTCGAAGAAACATCTGAAAACAGAGCCCTCCCGCCGGCAATGGTCGAGATCCACCGTGCTGTCATGGCCCTAAGGCCACCGAAGACGAGACGGACCGGCAGAAGTGTCGACGGGAGGCAGAGGAACCCTAGCTTTTTCTTAGGGGAGGAGGCGGCGAGTCTTAACAGTGAGGTTATCCCGAAAGACTAAAACACCGCAATGATTGTCATGATTTTTTAAGTTCTCAAATCACAAGAAGGAACCCAATATGGTCCCATAAGCTTATGTAGTGTTGTTTATAAAGTTATCTATAAGATTATTGCAGCAAGACTCAAAACTATATTAGTGGAAATTTAACACAAAATGCTTTTGTACATGTCTGATCATCGACAACGTGTTGGTTGTCTATGAGTCTTACTATGTCATCGAGAAAAAGAGGATCGAGAAATACTGTACTTGTGCAATTAAACTTGATATCCACAAAGCATGTTATTGTAGTAATGACTTTGACCCCACTTGAGGTCCCATACCCTATCCTGCATGGCATGCCACATAGGCAGTCAAGATCAGTCAACACCAGTCCAAGAGGGTCAAAGTAGTCAACGATAGCCCAAGCCACTCCTCGTGGGTACAAGCAAGGCTTCATGGAGAAACAAGTCAAAGAAGAAGACCATATAAAAGAATAAGTCAAAGGTGAAGGAAAGAGAGGTGAAGGCCCAAGCCCAAACTAGGATGTCTCCCCATGATGTAGGAATTCGGCTTCAACCCACCTCCTAGCCTAACTAGACGCGCATGGGCCAAGTATGGGAAATTACATATTCTACCCCCCCCCCCTCCTTACTTCAAGGGTAGCCTTTGTCATTTATTAAGGACTCCTAGGCTATATAACGCACCCATGGACATGTAAGATCTACGATCCCACTTGAATAAACTCAAGAGGAGGGGGAATGGATCAAGATGGACAGAGAGGGGGTGAATAGGTACAATTACAAAATTTAACTACCTATTCGTAATTTTAGGCAAGTGCGAAATATAAATTTGAGCATAACAATTGCTTAGGTGATTCAAGTTTTTTCAATAGGTGATAACAACAATACGGTGAGTAGAGCAACACAATATGATAGGAAGTGCAAGGTCAAGTGACCAAAGTAAACCACAAGTAAGAGCTAGGGTTAGGGATAACCGAAACTCCAAAGACGATGATGTATCCTGATGTTCACTTCCTTAGAGGAAAGCTAGTCGTCGCTAGAGGGATGGATGTTACCACAAAGACACACTAACACCACGAAGGCTCACCTTATTCTCCTTGGGATATCACCACAAAGGTGATTCCCAACCACTAATGGTAGACCTTGAGGCGGCCTTCTACAGGATCACAAGTAGGTCTAGAGGGGGTAATTAGACTACTTGACCAATAAAAACTTAGCGTTTTCTCAATTTTAGTTCTTGGCATAATTTAGCAATTCTAGCAAGTCTACTAGCATCCTACACATGCAAGTCTAATATAGTGGTAGCGGAAATTAAAGACTTTGCACATGAAAGTAGAGGAAGGGTTTGGAGATAATCAAACACAATGAAGACATGGTGATTTGTCTCATGGTTCCGATAGGTGGTGCTATCATACGTCCACGTTGATGGAGACTTCAACCCATGGAGGGTAATGGTTGCGTGAGTCCACGGAGGGCTCCACCCACGAAGAAGCAACCTTGTCTATACCATCATGGCTTACGTCCACGAAGGACTAACCTCACTCGCAGTAGATCTTCATGAAGTAGGTGATCTCCTTGCCCTTACAAACTCCTTGGTTCAACTCCACAAGCTTGGAGGCTCACAGGTGACACCTAACCAATCTAGGAGACACCACTCTCCAAAAGGTAATAGATGTTGTTGTTGATGATGAACTCCTTGCTCTTGTGTTTCAAAAGATAGTCTCCTCAACACTCAAACACTCTCACACAGATTTTGACTATGTGGTAAGAGAGGGATTGGAGTGGAAAACAACTTGGGGATGCTAGAGATCAAGGATCAAAGCTTGGAGTGGAATCCTCTTGATCTCAACACTAGGGTAGGTGGTTCTCTCTCATAAAATGGATATGGGATGCTAGCTTTGCTCAGGTTGCTCTCTAAGAGTTGGTGGAATGGGTGCGGGTATATATAGGCAGCACAAAAAAACCAACCGTTACACACCTTTATGCATTACTCGGTGGGACCAGATGAAAGCACTCGATGAGACCGACTAGTAAATAAGGTTTGAGCTTTAGGATATTTGGCGAGATCGGATGAGACCTCTCGGTGGGACCGAATGATCACTGGTACCGTAATGTGCTATACAAACAGTTTTTAACCCCTTTCCATGACGGAGTTTTAAACCGTGAGTGTGGGTGATAGGGGGGTCCTTCCCACACGACCAAGAAACCGTCGGGGATAAGCGAGCGGCTACTGACGATCGCCATAGAATAAACGTATGAGAAGTCGCGCCAGTCCCATATGCTACGTCTCGACGTTACGTTTCTGATCCGAGAGACATCCGAAACGATTACGCCGCTATAGTCATGTGAAAAAGGTGGATATCACAAACATTTAATCTACCGATGTGTTTGCGATAGGTACCTTCTCGCACATAGTTCAAAAATGTAAAACGTGTGCGGTGCCGCTACTATCGCCAACGTGTCCATTTTCATAACTGTGTGTGATAGGTATTCCTATCACACACGCACACAGGTTTGAAACGTTTGCCGTACGAATCACACACGCATATGAGACGAAACCTGATGACCCACAAGTATAGGGGATCAATCATAGTCCTTTCAATAAGTAAGAGTGTCAAACCCAACGAGGAGCAGAAGGAAATGACAAGCGGTTTTCAGCAAGATAATGTCTGCAAGCACTGAAATTATAAGTAACGAGTAGTTTGATAGCAAGATAATTTGTAACGAGCAAGTAACGGTAATGGTAACAAAAGTGCAGCAAGGTAGCACAATCCTTTTGAGGCAAAGGACAGGCCAAAACGGTCTCTTATGATAAGCAAAGCGTTCTTGAGGGTACACGGGAATTTCATCTAGTCACTTTCATCATGTTGGTTTGATTTGTGTTCGCTACTTTGATAATTTGATATGTGGGTGGACCGGTGCTTAGGTGTTGTTCTTACTTGAACAAACCTCCTACTTATGATTAACCCCCTCGCAAGCATCCGCAACTACGAGAAAAGTATTAAGAATAAATCTAACCATAGCATTAAACTTTTGGATCCAAATCAGTCCCTTACGGAATAGCGCATAAACTAGGGTTTAAGCTTATGTCACTCTCACAACCCATCATCTAATAACTACTCCACAATGCGTTCCCTTAGGCCCAAATATGGTGAAGTGTCATGTAGTCGACGTTCACATGACACCACTAAGGGAATCACAACATACATATCATCAAAATATCGAACACATATCAAGTTCACATGATTACTTGCAACAAGATTTCTCCCGTGACCTCAAGAACAAAAGTAACTACTCACTAATGATAATCATGCTCAAGATCAGAGGGGTATTAAATAGCATAATGGATCTGAACATATAATCTTCCACCAAATAAACCATATAGTAATCAACTACAAGATGTAATCAACACTACTAGTCACCCACAAGTACCAATCTATAGTTCCGATACAAAGATTGAACACAAGAGATGAACTAGGGTTTGAGAGGAGATGGTGCTGTTGAAGATGTTGATGGAGATTGCCCTCCCCAAGATGGGAGAGTTGTTGGTGATGATGATGACGATGATTTCCCCCTCCGGGAGGAAAGTTCCCCCGGCGGAATCGCTTCGCCGGAGGGCAAAAGTGCTCCTGCCCAAGTTCCGCCTCGAGATGGCGGCGCTTCATCCCGAAAGTCCTCTCCTTATTTTTTTTCAGGTCAAAATGACTTATATACCAGAAGAGGGGCACCGGAGGTGGGCCGAGGAGGGCACAACCCACCAGGGTGCTCTTGGGCTCCCTGGCGCGCCCAGGTGGGTTGTGCCCACCTGGTGGGCCCCCTCTGGTAGTTATTTGCTCCAATAATTCTTATTTATTCCATAAAAATTCCTCGTGAAATTTCAGCTCATTTGGAGTTTTGCAGAATAGGTAGCCTGACGTAGCTTTTTCAGGTCCAGATTTCCAGCTGCCGGAATTCTCCCTCCTTGTGTGAACCTTGCATATTATGAGAGAAAAGGCATTAGAATTACTCCAAAAAGCATTATTATGCATAAAAACATCATAAATAACAGTAGGAAAACATGATGCAAAATGGACGTATCAACTCCCCCAAGCTTAGACCTCGCTTGTCCTCAAGCGAAAACCGAAATCGAAAAACATGTCCACATGCTTAGAGAGAGAGGTGTCGATAAAAACAAAATACGGACATAGAAGCATCATGTATATTATTATAACAGCAACAAACTTTAACATAGAACTTTATCACATAATTTTTATCATATAACTTCTCATGAACAAGTAACAATTCATCACAACATCGAAGTATAAAGCATAAACTCTATTGAAAACCTATGTTCTCAGTCAACTTTGCAACTACAATTCATCATCTTTTCAGGAAGGGTCACGTATCGGAGCCTTTTTGGCAAGTCCACATACTCAACCATCATATAGTCTTCTATGATTGCTAACACTCACCGCATACACATGAGCAAAATATTTCAACCGGACACATAGAAAGATAGGGGCTTATAGATTCGCCTCCCAACATACTCACCTCGAGGGTGATGTCAACAATAATAACTCATGCTACTCATATCCAACTAGATATATGTGCCTAGATCTTTCCTCACCACATGATGCTTGCCAAAAGAGAAAATAAAAAGGAATAGAGAGAATAACTTTGACTCTTGCATAAAAGTAAATACATAAAAGTAAAAGATAGGCCCTTCGCAGAGGGAAGCAGAGGTTGCCATGCGCTTATTTATTTGTATGCTCAATCTCTTAGTGCAAAAGAACGTCATGTTATATTGCCCCTTGTGATAGCAACCTTTATTATGCAGTCTGTCGCTTTTATTCTTTGCCATCACAAGTTCGTACAACGCTCAATTTTCTCTTACACTAAATGATCCAACACTTTTAGAAGCAATTTTTATTACCCTATTTGCACCGATGACAACTTACTTGAAGGATCTTACTCAATCCATAGGTAGGTAAGGTTGACTCTCAAAATAAGATTTGGGTTTAAAGGTTTTTGGATGCACAAGTAGTATCTCTACTTAGTGCGGAATTTTTGGCTAGCAAAGATGGGGGGCAAGCACCACATGTTAAAGGATCTATGACAATATAACTTCTATGTGAATATGAACAAACATAAATCATTACATTGTCTTCCTTGTCCAACGTCAACAATTTTGGCATATAATATTTTGATGGGGGCTCACAATCACAAAAGATGTCCAAGATAGTATATTTGCATGTGAATCTTCTCTTCCCTTATTAATTCTTTCATGAATTGCATCATTGACCAATGCTATGTTTGTCAATCTCCAATAAAATTTTCTACTTATACTCTTTCTTATGTGATGTCATTACTTACCATAAAATTAGCATATGATCTTTTTCATTTATTTCCTTTCTTTTTATTGAACATGAAAGTAAAGAAAACAAAACTCAAATTAAACTTTATTATATATATCTTGCACATGATTACAAAGATAGATCACTAAGCAAACACTCGAAAAGAAAGGATCAAACTAAACTTTTATTCATCTAAAGCAAAAGATAACTATGGATTGAACTAAGATAAGTAAAGGCAAAAGATAGTGGAGGTGATACGATACCGGGGCACCTCCCCCAATCTTGGCACAAGCCAAGGGGAGTGCCCATACCCGATACTCAATTTTCCTTTGGTGAAGAAGAAGAAGGTGGTGGTGATGAAGTAGAGGGTTTGTCTCTCTTCCTTAGCTTACGCTTGAGGACGGAATTTTCCTCCTTTAAATCACCGATCTCCTGCTCGAGCTCTACTATCCTTTTGCATAATTCTTGCTTGTTTTCCTGCAAGAGACTAAAAGGGATAAACTGGACCTTAGGTTTCTTTGCTTTGTTGGGGAGACTTGATTTCTTGAATTCCACGTGCATGTCCCCAGGTTGAGGCAATGGAACTTCAGCCTCGTCTGAGCTTGTCTCCTCCTCCCTTTTAGGGTCATAGTCTTCTTCTTCCTCCGAAGTCCAGCTATAGTGTTCCACATCCTCATAAACCTTGGGGTTTGCGATATAATCAGCAACATAGCTCTCACCCTCCGAGTCTTGGGATGACATATTTTCAGATCTGTCAGGAAAACAACGAGAAAAGAAAATAGAGGATTTCTCCGTGATACGGTGGTCAGTAGGTTCGGGGGGTATATAAAGATTTTTTTTATCTTGGGAAAGAAGTAAACGGAAGAAAAACGGAGTCCGAAAGGTACCCGAGGTGGGCACAAGACACCAGAGTGCGCCTGGCTTGCCAGGCGCGCCCAGGTGGGTTGTGCCCACCAGGGTCACCTTCCTGGTAGTTTCTTATTTTCCTAATTTTTTAAATATTCCAAAACTGATAAAAAATATTTTTACAGATTTTTTGGAGTCCGTTTACTTACTGTATCACGTACCTCCTCTTTTTCAGTTATTCTGGAGTGTTCCGGAAGGTTTCCTTTATGTGTTCTTCCGGTATCATAGTTTGGATAATATTGCTTTCAACATTAATGGACGTACCTGAGATATAATGTTTTATTTGTTGCCCATTAACAACCTTCGGGTTAGTACCTTCGGCATTATTTATCTTGATGGCTCCGGATCGATAAACCTCCTCGATAACATAGGGTCCTTCCCATTTGGAGAGGAGTTTTCCTGCGAAGAATCTGAAATGAGAGTTGTACAAAAGAACATATTCTCCAACTTTGAACTCACGCTTTTGGATTCTTTTGTCATGCCATCTTTTAACTTCTTCTTTAAATAACTTGGCATTTTCATAGGCTTGGGTTCACCATTCATCTAGTGAGCTAATATCAAATAACCTCTTTTCACCGGCAAGTTTGAAATCATAGTTGAGTTCTTTAATTGCCCAATATGCTTTATGTTTTAACTCAAGAGGCAAATGACAAGCTTTTACATAAACCATTTTGTAAGGAGACATACCCATAGGATTTTTATATGTTGTTCTATAAGCCCAAAGTGCATCATCTAACTTCTTAGACCAATTCTTTCGGGACCTATTGATAGTTTTTTGTAATTATTTCTCTATTGCTAAGTTCAACTTAACCACTAGACTGAGGGTGATAAGGTGATGCAATTCTATGGTTAACATCATATTTAGCAAGCATTTTACGGAAAGCACCATGAATAAAATGTGAACCACCATCAGTCATTAAATATCTAGGGACTCCAAACCTTGGGAAAATGACTTCCTTAAGCATTTTAATAGAGGTGTTGTGATCAGCACTACTAGTTGGAATAGCTTCTACCCACTTAGTAACATAATCCACAGCAACCAAAATATGTGTATACCCATTAGAGGAAGGAAAAGGTCCCATGTAATCAAATCCCCAAACATCAAATGGTTCAACAACAAGAGAATAATTCATAGGCATTTCCTGATGCTTACCAATATTACCAATTCTTTGACATTCATCACAAGATAAAACAAACTTACGGGCATCCTTGAAGAGAGTAGGCCAATAAAAACCAGATTGCAATACCTTGTGAGCAGTTCTATCTCCCGCATGATGTCCTCCATAAGCTTCGGAGTGACATTTTTGTAGGATTTGTCCCTGTTCATGCTCAGGTACACAACGTCTAATAATACCATCTACTCCTTCCTTATAAAGATGTGGGCCATCCCAAAAGTAATGTCTTAAATCATAGAAGAATTTTGTATTTTGTTGGTATGTGAAGCTAGGTGATATATATTTAGCAACAATATAATTGGCATAGTCAGCATACCAAGGAGTGTTATTAGAAACATTTATTGCAGCTAATTGTTCATCAGGAAAACTGTCATTAACTAGTAGAGTGCCCGTGCGTTGCCACGGGCTCTTGAAATAGTTTGCAAGAGTTGCATGTTAAATTTCACACGTACAAACAATATAACACAAACACAATTATTGAATAATTGAAGTCCATTTTTGCAATGTAAATTGATAACAAAAAGAAAGATTAACGAGATGTCCATATAACAAACTGAGCGATGTTCCAACTAAACATCTATTACAAAACTATCAATATCTAGATGATGCGCTTAAGAAATTCTTTCACAATATCAGGAAAGTTTCCTTTAGCTTCATTCCCACGATGTTTTAGCAAGTATAATAAAAACTGCTTTCTCAACTCATACCCATCCTGCACAAACAATATATGTAGTTAGTATGAAAATTTCACACCGAAGGTCTTAAAACATGTAACGGACAATACTCACCGCGCAAACCGGCTTCACCAATTCTTCACCGTTCCACCAGAGCATAAAATGAAAAACAAAATAGCCAGACACATTCCTGTAATTTTTTAAATTAATAATATAAAGCATATAGTGATAACAAAAATGAATGTTTTTATTATGAATTCATTACCCGTCTATACTCGTTGGAATACCAAACGGAAATAAATGTTGCCATTTAGATCTATCGGAATTCCAACCAGACAGCCTTATTTCGAGTGCTTCTTTGAAATCCCTTGCAAAACTTTTTAATTTCAGTGCATGCCTCAAATTTTTATCCTCTGACGATTGTGATGTTTGAATAGAGTCCATAATATATAGACGATGTGCCTCTTTGTCGATGACATATAAGTTGTATCGGCCGATGGATGCATAGGGAAGATAAATCTACAAGTGGAGCTATTAGAAACAACAATAAACCATGATAACAATAGACAAAATACTTTACTTACCATGTTGCACGATGAGATGTCGTTGTCCATCCCACGCCAGTTATCAAAAAATGTTGCCAATGTCTGGATAGTTTCCTTCTCGCAAAATTTCTGACCTCGTGTTGACCTCTAGTAATATGCTCGTGCGTTGCCACGGGCTTTTTAGGTTTTTAGCAATGGAGATAGATTACGTTGTTGTATAAAACTCGGTGTAGTTTTGGCTCCTTCCAATGAAATTGACCCGGCCCTTGTCGAAGGATTCTTTTTGAACATCAACGTAATCTATCTCCATCTCTCTCATACCCCACAAAAAAAGTATTATCATGTGCAACATATATACAAGAATAATTATTTGTATGCATCTCATCGTGTAAAACTGGATGACTTTTGAGTCCAGTAGCTCATAGTTACATCCGTGACTTTCTCAATTGAAATTTTCAAAGCATCATCCGAAGCCATCAATTTTTATTATCTCTGACCTACAAAAGTGAACATATAAAAATATATTAAATAAAAAAAGACAAAGCAGCATGTAGCATTGTCGTCACTTAGAAGGTGTGTCATCTCACTGCACCATTTCTTGCATCTTTTCTAAACTTCCCCACATACTCCAAGAGATGATGGCGTATTGTACATCTGATTTAAAAAATGAGACGGCTATCACTACCTCGAGAGATGATGGCGTATCGAATTAGTTGACTGCCCGTGCATTGGAACGGGTCATAAACATTTCAATGGTTTAACACGAATTGTGTCTACTGTATACCAGTGGTGCATCTGACTTGCAATCTTTCCTTCCACCACCTGCCATACACGCTTTTAATTCGAAGCACGTAACCATGTAGTTGTACCTAAAGATTTCTGAGGGAAAAAAGGATATGTAATAGGTCCTTGTTGTTATATACATGACCATAAGGTCAAAGGAACCCCATCCTAATCTAACTTAAGCAAAATTGCATAAGAGCTCACAAGTGGACCTGAAGCTATGATAAGTACAAAATTTAAAGGGTGTTCCTCTTGAACATCCTACGAGGAATAACAATATTAAGCAAAACCCGAAATAGTAGTTCAGTGCTCGGAAAAACAAATTACTATTGCTTGAGCAGCTTCAACTTCAGGAGTACCTACCAAGGTTTACATTTTACTACATCCTTCTTAAATGTCAGTCTTTGCATAAAACCTTCACGTTTTTAGAAAACTATCATGCAAAAATCACATTCTTTATGAGAAACACACCTCATAATAGAAAATTTGTATCATAATAGAAATTGTAGGTTTCCTTGATGGGAAACATACTAATGGTTAGATCCGCATCATCATCATAGTTTCAGCCTCTACCGCTACCCATCATTACTCATCTTGTGCAACCTCTCTTCTTTCTGCTTTCACTCCCTTTTCTGGAGTTTGTCTTCAGCAGTAGTAGCAACAAAAGCAAGTCCAGCTCAATGTTGTCAGCAACCTAAAAAAAGTTTTGGCTCTGATGGCATTTCCAGATGGCTTGGCAAGTTCTCATGCTCTTTTTAATCCAAGACATATATATAAGAACCAACTTTCTAAGACAAGAATCAGGCTACTCATGTATGTGCCTTTTAGTCTCTTCCTCAAATTTTCTTCTAGATGGTGCAAATGGAGATTCCAGATAAGGAGGCATGTCAGTACACAGTTCCACATTGTTTCGTGAAAAAGATACATTAATTAAGAACAAGTGGAGTACCTTTAGATTCCTCATGTACATCAGCGAATGTTGTCTTTTTTTACCGTTAAATTACTCTTTTCCTTCTATTCCTCCACCCATTATCTTTGCCTCTCTGCCTCCCGAGCCCAAGCTCGCCACATTTTTCAATGGTGCATCTAGCTCGCAATCACACCTTCCATCTTCACCCAGACTTTAACCATGCACTTGATTTACATCTCACACTGTTTAACTTCTCCCTCCCTTTGCCTCTCTCGCTGCAATGCAACATTCTCTCTCTCCCTCCCTCCCTTCCCTCTTCCAATTAAATTGCGGCATTTAAGAAGAAGTAAACATTATGTGTGAGATGTAAATAGTTGTGCCCGAAGGACAATAAAGTTTAATGCGGCTGTATTGGTCAAAAGTAACAACCGCATAAAAAATATCATAAAAAGTTTAATGATTTATAAGTTGCATCCTGATTTTAATAAATTTAGGCTAACTTATAAATCACTTGTTCATGATATTGTTCTAGGAGCAAATAGTTGATTTCCCTTCTCGGGAATTTATTATTTAAGGTATGTGATATTGTTCACTATAAAAATATGTTACATTTCTCTAGGAGCAAATAGTTGATTTCCCTTCATATAAAAAAACAACCGATTTTTCTAAAAAAAAAGGGGTCACCCCTCTCACCCCCTCGCTGCACGGACACAATCCCTTACATCTCACTCAACCTGCACAAGTCGACACCGTCATGTCTCCTCGCCACGGCGTCGCCACCGCCATATCTCCTCGCCACGATGTCGCTGTCGCCATATCTCTCCTCGTCGTGGCGTGGATCTGCTGCCACCCCTCCACGCTCACCGCCGCCTCCCATCCCCTCCACCGTGATGTCACCCGCCCCCTCCACTTCCCGCCATGGTTTACAGTTTCGGCCGGATCCGGTTAATAGCCGTTAGAACATCTGGCGCGGCGAGACCCGTCGTCAGCCGGGAGGTGTAGATGGGTCGCCCTACCGCTTATCGCTAGCTCCCCTTGCAGCTCCAAGTTGTGCTCGTGTTGCCCACGCTCCATTCCCCTGAGCGCCCTGGTGTCTTTGTAAATTATACTCCCTTAAGAGTATCTACAACTGGACCTCTCAAACCCGCCTCATACGCCCGGGCTGGCCGCTCGGTCACTGCCCGGTCATGATTTTTTGACCCTGACGGGCCTCTCAAATGGACCTCAAATGCCCGGGCTAACCGGCACCCCCATATCCAGCCAAATATGGGGCGGATATGGGGGCGCCTCGGCGCGCCCGCCATGTCGGACCCGGCCCATGCTGGCCCACCAGAGCCCACTTATATTCGTCCCCATCCGCTCGCCGGAGCAAACCCTAGCCACTTCACTCCACTCCCCTCCCCTCCCCTCCGCCACCCGAGCTCACCTCCGGTGGATTTCGGCCTTCTCTGCCATGGCAGACAGCGGATCGGACTCCGACCAATCTGGATCCGTTGACTGGGGTGTCATCCCATGTGGGTTGGAGGAGGCAATGGCAGTCCGCACACTCCGCCGCTCCCGGGAGGACAGCACCCGACCGACGGACGGATCCATCCGCCGCGAAGCCATAGCGTCTGCTCACCGGGCGCTCAGGTCCTCTGGTGCTGGATCCTCGCGGTCCCGGCAGCCGAAACACCTCTCCTTCCCCATCACCGGTCGGGCAGACTATGAGTCCCACCGGGAACGGGCAGCACGCTGTGGGAAGGAGAGGATAAGGGCCGCCGAGGCTGGTATCACGGCGGAAATGGTGGCGGCGGAGGCGGCTGATGCAGCGGCGAGGGCGGCCACAGAGGAGGAAGCCATCCACGCCCGCATTTGTAAGAAATGGCAGCGGAGGAACACGCGCGCCCTCGCCCTAGAGCAGAATCGGGAGGTCCGTGCCATGGACGGACTGCCACCGAAGGAGGAGAAGGAGGACAACGACGGCGAGGACAGCTCCGGCGATGAGCAGATCCGGCTCGATCCGTACTGCGTCTTCGACCGGTACTTCCGCGAGAAGGACAACAAGGGCGCCGGGAAGGGCAAGGGCAGCCGTGGATGAACTCCACCATAGCCAAACATGCCAAATTTTGGTAGTCCGATGGCATGTTTAGTGTAGTGTGATGGAGTAGCCGGACGATGCGTGTGCGTCGATGTAGTTGCATGAGTTTGTATGGATTTGAGATATGCTAATTGAGGTGTCCGAATGTGGATTATATTTTTTTAGGAGTGCCCGGTCAGTGCCCGCGGACGCACCCGGGCGCGTCCGTGGGCGTTTAAGGGGCCAGATTTGCCAAGTCCGGTTGTAGATGCTCTAACAAAATATATCGCAGAAAAATACTACATAACACACTTTTTTTTGGATCAATGCATGTTTTCTGTCACATAATGATTTTTCTTTACTTCCCAATATAGCACAACGCCGACGCCGCACAACGCTCTCATTCCCCTCACTCTCTCCGCACCACTCTCTCATTCCCCTCCACCGAATCCCTAGCTCTAGTCCGACGATGTGCGCTGCCGGCTCCCTCTCGCCCGCGTCGCCGCCTCCCTCCGACGGACACGCGTCGCCACCTTCTCTCCCTCTCGCACGCGTCACCTGCTCCAAAGATTTCTTTACCGAGGTTGAGGAGGAGCAGGCGGAGCGCGGGCAGGGCAAACTTCTCCTACTCGACAACGGCTGCAACGAATGCCGGCGCTCCTCGTCGCCCTCGACCTGCAAGGAGGAGCGCCCGTACTGGACGCTGCCGTCCCCGACGGGCTCTCTTCGACGGAGCCCCCTCCATCTCGACGGCACCCGAGAGCGAGCCCGTACCTGTCCCAGTCGACTACCACGCTCTACGCTCGATGGCAAGACCCACAAGGTGTGCATATTTCTCGTACTGTCTGCGTGGGTAGATTCTTGATTAGGAGTATAGTATGCTGTGATTCTTGTGAGGATGGGATATGGATGCAGATGGGATACGGTTGTGATTCTTGATGGGATGCAGATGGGAGTAGGATGCATGTTGCGAAGGGAAGAACCGTGGGATATGGACGACGAGGCAGCTCGTGAAGATGCGGCTGCTACGTCTGCACTGATTAGGTGTAAGAGGTATAATCGATGATAACCCCCCCCCCCCCTGTTGATCTGCCTCTCTATCATAAGCCCCCTACACACTGTTTTTCACTGTTTGGGCTCTCTCACAAAAGGGGCTTATGATCAAAGTCAACCAACTCGGGGGGGGGGGGGGGTTATCATCAAATGCCCCGGTGTAAGACAGTTACTCCAACATTGATTTTCATGTTGCTTATCCAACACTTACAGTACTGCGTCTCCTCAGTCTAGGTTTTGCAATATAGTAGGGATGGTCTTTGTAACTGAAAGGAGTAGCACTAATTTTTATGAATTGTACTGTTGCATAGTGTACATGGTTTGAAGTTCCAACATTTACTCATCCTTTATTGTTGCTAGAGTAGATGTTGTAGTACTGCTGCTAAAATGAACATAACTGAAGCCATAGTTCAGTTTAGCAGATGATTCTTTTTAGTTTAGCATATTATTATTTTCATATGATTTTCAGAAGGAGTAATGCTTAGCAGTTTATTTTATTTTTCAGTTTAGGAGTATTGCAGATGGAGTAGATGATTCCTTGATGCATGTGCTAGGAGTACTCCAATGTAGAGATGCATGTGCAGAGTACTCCAGTGTAGTGATGCATGTGCTTGGATCGCCTAGTTCAGTTAGAGTATTTACTGAATATTGTTGATGATGCAATAGTTAAGAGTACATAGATGATGCAGATAGATGATGCAGTAGTTAGAGTATTTAGATGATGCAAAAATTGATACCAGCCAGTGTTCAGGAAATTGATGATAAGGTTATCATAGAAGTTTTTCTTGAAGGGGGTTGTGAGTTTACAGCCAGTGTTCTTGATGTTGGGGCAACTAATAACAGTGAGCCTATCGTTTTGCTTCCAACAGAAGTAAGATCTATATCATCTTGTTCTCACCTCTGTTTTCCTATGGACAGGGGATCGGCGTCCACCTCCTGAAGGGGTTCTTTGCCGGATCGTGAACGTGATCGGCGGATCCTCAACAGGATCGGATGCATCTCCGCGATCGGCGGCGGGTCCTCAACGGCACCAGCACTGGGACAGGGGATCGGCGTCCACCTCCTGAAGGGGATCTTCGCCGAATCGTGAACGTGATCGGCGGATCCTCAACGGGATCGGCTGCGTCTCCTGAAGCACATCGACGGCGGCTTTGATGTGCGAGGGCGGCGGCGAAGGGATGAAGCGGCAGGGGCGAAGGGATGGAGCGGTGGCGAACGAGTTGTGCGTGCGAGTGGTTGTCGCTCGAGGGCAGAGGCATAGCTCGTACGTGCGATTCGTTTGGGTTTTTTTTTCGCTGGTTTAATTTTGTAGGTTTTTTTCGCAGATTTTTTCTCTGGTGCGACGTGAGGTTTGCCCCTGGACTTCGTGGGGGCATCGCCGGGATAGCATTTTTTTTTTGGTTCGACGGGCGTGGGGGGATCGCTGGTAGTTTTTTTTTTGGTTCAACGTGTGACGTGTGAGGTGGGATGGAGGACGAAAATAAACCAGTGGAGGTGGGATGAAAATTAACCGTGGAACAGAGACTATCAACTAAGACTTTAGGAGTAGAGATAGGTTGTGGGTTGCTACTTCTTGAGCTTGCGTTGGTTTTTCCCTTGAAGAGGAAAGGGTGATGCAACAAAGTAGAGATAAGTATTTCCCTCAGTTAGAGAACCAAGGTATCAATCCAGTAGGAGACAACGCACAAATCACCTAACACTTGCACAAACAATCAAACAACTTGCACCCAACGCGATAAAGGGGTTGTCAATCCCTTCACGGTTACTTGCAAAAGTGAGATCTGATAGAGATAGGTAAAACTAAACAAAAGATAAAGTAAATATTTTTGGATTTTTGGTTTATAGATCTGAAAATAAAAGATTGCAAAATAGTAGATCGGAAATTAATATGATGGAAAATAGACCCGGGGGTCATAGGTTTCACTAGAGGCTTCTCTCAAGATAGCAAATAATACGGTGGGTGAACAAATATAGGCATCACGTCTGTGTCAAGTAGACCGAAACCATTCTGCATCTACTACTATTACTCCACACATCGACCGACTCCTGCCTGCATCTAGAGTATTAAGTTCATGAAGAACAGAGTAACGCATTAAGTAAGATGACATGATGTAGAGGAATAAAATCAAGCAATATGATGTAAACCCCATCTTTCTATCCTCGATGGCAACAATACAAATACGTGCCTTGCTGCCCCTACTGTCACTGGGAAAGGACACCGCAAGATTGAACCCAAAGCTAAGCACTTCTCCCATTGCAAGAAAAATCAATCTAGTTGGCCAAACCAAACCGATAATTCGAAGAGAATTACAAAGATATCAAATCATGCATATAAGAATTCATAGAAGATTCAAATAATATTCATAGATAAGCTGATCATAAATCCACAATTCATCGGATCTCGACAAACACACCGCAAAAGAATATTACATCAGATAGATCTCCAAAAACAACGAGGAGAACATGGTATTGAGAATCAAAGAGAGAGAAGAAGCCATCTAGCTACTAGCTATGGACCCGTAGGTCTGAGGTAAACTACTCACGCTTCATCGGAAGGGCAATAGAGTTGATGTAGAAGCCCTCCGTGATCGAATCCCCCTTCGGCAGGGTGCCGAAAAAGGTCCCTAGATGGGATCTCACGGGTACAGAAGGTTACGGCGGTGGAAATGTCTTTTCATGGATGCTTCTGGTGGTTTGGGAACATATGTGAATATATAGGCGAAAGAATTAGGTCAGGGGAGTCACGGGGGCCCCACAAGGCAGGGGGACGCACCCTACCCCCCTGGGCGCTCCCTCCACCCTTGTGGCCGCCTCGTGGCTCATCCGACTTCATCTCCAAGTCTCCTGGGTGTCTTCTGGTCCAAGAAAAATCATCGCGAAGGTTTTATTCCGTTTGGACTCCGTTTGGTATTCCTTTCCCACGAAGCTAAAAAACAAGGAAAAAACAGAAACTGGCACTGGGCTCTAGGTGTGACGCCCCCGGCTTAATCGTGCACTAACCATACACGTAAATGCACACGATCAAGCCTAAGGACTCACTCGAAGATATCACAACACAACTCTAAAACATAAATAAAGTCATACAAGCTTTTATATTACAAGCCAGGGGCCTCGAGGGCTCGAATACATAAGCTCGCATACAAGCGTCAGCGGAAGCATCAGATATCTGAGTACAGATATAAAAGAAAACACAGATAGACCTTTAAAAGGCAGGGCAAAAGAAAACACTACGATCGAAAAGGCGCAGGCCTCCTACCTGGGACCCTCCGATCCTACTCCTGGTCGTCAGCCAACTCGTAGTAGTAACCACCCTCGGGGTGGTAGTAGTAGTCGTTGGCGGGGGCAGCTGACTCCGGGGCTCCGTCGTCTGGTTGCATCAAAAGGTGAAGGGAAAAAAAGGAAGCAAAGCAACCGTGAGTACTCATCCGAAGTACTTAGCAAGCAAGGATCTACACTACATATGCAACATTATCAAAGAAGGGCTGTATATGTGGACTGGGCTGCAGAAATGCCAGAATAGAGAGAAGGCCTAGTCCTATCGAAGACTAGCATCTTCAGCGATCTTGCAGCATTAGAAGAGTGTAGATTAGTACATCATAAAGTAGTAGTAACATTAAGCATCAACCTCGGGCAGAGATCCTTTCTCGACTGCCTGCGAGAAAGCAATCCCAGAGCCCTAGTATCCATGTCTCATCTCAAGTATCCAGTTCTAGTTGTATCGATCGGGATACAACTTTGAGCGTCTGTTACCGAGGATCGACTATGCATAGATTAGTTCTTCCCTGCAGGGGTGCACCAACTTACCCACCACGCTCGATTAACTCCAGCCGGACACACTTTCCTGGGTCATGCCCGGCCTCGGCCAAACGATACGCCGCAACCCGACCTAGGCTTAACAGAGAGGTCAGCACGCCAGACTAAACCTATGCCCCCAGGGGTCTTGGGTCATCGCCCTGGGCGCTCCTGCACGTTGCGTACGCGGCCGGTGAGCAGACCTAGCAGCCTCCAGTACAACGGAGGGTGCTTAACGCGGTCCAACCCAGCGCGCGCCGCTCAGTTGCTGACGTCCATTAAGCTACGGCTGATGCATACGACGCAGAGTGCCCATAACTGTTCCCACGTGATGGTTAGTGCTATCGGTCCAGAGGCCCACTCGGATCAAATATCCAAACCGTTAGTGAATTAGGAGCGCGCGATAACGAGCAGAGACTCACGATCGATGTGACCCCGTCGCCCCATCTCGAGGACTTGCGGCAAGGGTTAAGAATGCCCGGCCACGCCTCGTATTTAACTCTCGCAGGTACTCTCTCTGGTCACCCGACTACACATCAATCGCATCACATGCTCGCGCGGGTACCCCTCAGGGCCGACCCGACTTTATCATGGTTCATGGTTAAAGTCATAGTAACTGTGTGTCCAAACACCAGGGGGAAACCTGAGGAATCACCCTCGATGGATTCCACCTAATGTAGTCGTCAAGGTGAACTTAGGAGGAATCACCCTCAAGGTTCACACTTGAGGTGTTGCACGACGGCGTCGTTATCAGAAGTGGTGAAGGAGGAATCACCCTCGATGACCACGGCCGAATAGCTACTCTACAGAGTTAACATCAGAAGTACTAAATGAGGTATCACCCTCTGCACTCGATAGTAATGCTGCAGTGTCGTACAACTAGGGGGTGATGTGCGGTGCTGGGGTCTGGTCGTCGAGTCTTCCGAAGATCCAGCGGGGCAACTGGGACAAGTGGGGTCACTGGGGTCTCTAACCAGCCTATACTAAGCAGTTTAGGATAAGCAGGTAAGGTATCAATAGCAGGTTACAATAAATAGGCTATGCATCAGAATAGGTAAAGCAGTAGCAGCAACAATTCTAATGCAAGCATAAGAGAGAGGAGAATAGGCGATATAGGCATGTTCAAAAGGGGGGTGCTTGCCTGGTTGCTCGGCAGCAAAGGCAAGGTCGTCAACGGTGTAGTCAACCTTCGGAGCTGCGTCGGTCTCGGGGACTATCTCGGTACCGGGATCTACCGAGAGAGAAGAGGGGGGAGGAAACAGATAAATACACAGCAAACATATGCAACACAGAGTATGCTATGCTAACGTGCAGTGCAGGGTTGCCTAAAGACATGTCTGAAACATTTTAGTTATTTACGGATTAAAGTTGGATTTAGTAACCTGTATATATGCTCTATTCATCTACCGGAAACAGTCGAAAAGTTGCGGGTTCACCTCCATAGAGGGTCTCGACACGGAAACAGATAGCACGGTTGGATTCGTCTCGTCATTCTGAGCAACTTTCATATATAAAGTTTTTCGATCCGAGCTATGGATTATTTTATATTAATTTTCAAAGTTTTAATTCATTTCCTAAAACTATTTTAATTCAAAAAATGAATTTATTGCATCAGCCTGACGTCACCATGATGTCAGCAGTCAACAGCCGCACTGACCAGGTCAAACCTGACCAGTGGGGCCCACATGTCAGTGATAGAGGCTTAACTGAGTTTAATTAAAACCAAACAGAGTTAATTAGCATATGGACCCCACCTGTCAGTGTCTCAATTAACTAACTAATTATGTTTTAATCTAAACTAATCTTAAACGCGTAATTAGTGGGTGGGGCCCACGTGTCAGTGACACTAGGCTGCCCAGTCAGTAGTTGACTGGGTCAACCCAGTCAACTGGGACCCGTGGGGCCCAGCGTCAGTGGCACAAGGGACCCACTTGCCAGGCCACGTCGGCGACGGCGCCGGAGATAGCTCCGGCGACCAAAAACACGGCGGGGCTCACCGGAGACGGTCGGAATCGCGCTACGATGGCCCGTTTCGAGTGCGGCTACTTGCGTTCGAACGGGCACTTGATGCTGCGTCGTTCGGTGGCGGTGCCAGACCAAATGGTCGCCAGAATCGTGAACGGCGACGAGGTCAGCTGCGGTGACGTTCGGGCGCCCATCGGGCTAGGCGCTAGAGCGCACGGGAGGGCACGTGCTCGTGCTCGTTGGCCTCCTGGGAGTACCAGGAGCTCGACCGTGGGCACGGGCAAGCGTGACAGGGCCATGGCCATGACCACGAGATCGTCGGCGGCGAACAGAGCTCGGGCGCGGCGGCAACTAGCTACTGCGCGTGAAGGGGATAACGAAGGGGAGCAGGAGGCGGAGGAGCTCACCGCACGGCTCACACGGAGACCCGTGGTGGTTTAGTAGCTGCAGAACGGTGGGGTTCTTCAGAGAAGCGCCGGTGATCGAAGCAAATGGGCGGCTCAATCCCGGCGATGCAGAGCCCTCCTGCTCACGCTCGTGGTCGAGGATGGGGTAGTTGGGGACGGCGGAGGTGACAGACAGGTCGGCGAAGCGAGGCGGTGGCTATGGCCGCGGTGACGACGGTGAACGGCGGCGACCGCGCTCGGGCGCCGATGGAAACGGGGGGGAGAGAGCGTGGGGAGAGGGGAGGAGTGGATGAGGAGGCCAGGGGGGACGCACGGGCTTCGGCCTTATCTCCTCGTCGAGCCACGGGCGTCGGTGGATGTTGCGCTGTCGGTGGCTCTCCGGCGCGGCCAAGCGCGTGGTGACATGCAGGTGAGAGGGAGAGGGAGATGGGCCTGGTGGGCTGGTTCGGGGCACTGTGCACTTAGGCCCAGTGCACAGTGCCTTTTTCCTTTTCTGTTTTCTGTTTTTCTTTTTCCAGAGATGGTTTTTGAATTAAAGGGGCTGCCAAATGATTTTGTTCAAATGTGAAACTTGGTCACACAAGTACATTGGGATATTCTACATTGCCACAAGAAGTTTGAGGAGTTTTGGAATTCTTTTGGATTTTTCAAAAATGATATGGCATTTAATGTGCTGTTTTGGCACTGTTATAAATGCACTAACCCAAACTTAAGTTGATGGTGATGTTGTGTTCCTTAACAACACTTGTTTTGGAATATTTGCTAGAAGGTGAGCATTTTTCCAGCAAACTTTGAGCAACTTTATTTTGCACTTTAAATTTGAATTGTTTTCAGATAGGAATTGATTGGAGTTGTTTAACCACTATGATCAAGCAATGCAAATGATGATGACTTGGCATAATTAACAGATGATCACAGTGCTTATTACAACAGGGGTGTTACAAATTCTCCTCCTCTAAAAGAAATTCTCGTCCCGAGAATTCAGGAGGTATAAGGAAAGAGGTCGGGGTATTCTTCCCGAAGATGATCCTCGCGTTCCCAAGTGGCTTCATCTTCAGTATGATTAGACCACTGCACTTTCAGGAACTTGGTCGTCTTTTGATGGGTTCAACGTTCTGACTCATCGAGGATGCGGATCAGATGCTCCTTATAAGAAAGATCATCTTGCAATTCGAGCATCTCATGATCCAGTGCTCAGTGCGGAGACTCCATGAAGCAACGATGAAGTTGCCACACATGGAAGACGTCGTGGATATGAGAGAATTGCGGTGGCAATTCCAGTTTATATGCCACCTGACCTCGTCTTGCAACAATGCGGAAAGGACCAATGTAGCGTGGAGCTAACTTGCCCTTGATTCCGAAGTGGTGAGTGCCCTTCATAGGAGTGACACGAAGATAAGCTTGACCACCAGGTTGATAAGTCAAACCCCATCGTTTGCGATCATAGTTGCTCTTCTGGCGGTCCTGAGCCGCCTTGAGGTTTTCTTGAACGATATGGACTTGTTCTTCGGCGTGTTGAATAATATCCGGACCCAAAAGTGGTCGTTCCCCAGTTTCTGACCAATTCAGAGGGGTTCGACACTTACGTCCGTAGAGTACTTCGAAGGGGGCCATTTTCAAGCTGGCTTGATAGGTGTTGTTATAAGAGAACTCGGCATACGGGAGAGATTCTTCCCATTTCTTGCCGAAGGATATAACACAAGCTCAAAGCATGTATTCAAGCACTTGATTGACTCGCTCGACTTGGCCTTGGGTCTGGGGGTGATAAGCTGAACTCCAGGTAATATGAGTTCCCAAAGCCTCTTGGAAACTTTCCCAGAACTTAGAGGTTAAAAGACCGCCACGGTCCGAACTAATCTCCTTCGGAATGCCGTGGAGTGAAACAATTTTGGAGATATACAACTCTGCTAACTGACTAGCAGTGATAGTCTCCTTGACAGGCAGAAAGTGTGCAACCTTAGAGAGTTGGTCAACGATGACAAGAATAGCATCGTGACCATTCTGTGACTTCGGAAGGCCAGTAATGAAATCCATTTGCACTTTATCCCATTTCCATAAAGGAATAGGGAGCGATTGCAGAATTCCGACAGGCTTCTGATGTTCCACTTTAACGCGACGGCAAACGTCACATTCAGCAACAAGCATTGGCATTGTATGGAATCATTCATGAAGTACTCACGCACAACAGAAGGAAGTGCAGTAGATGCAACATCACAGTCATCATGACATACAGTTCCATACATAAGTTCGGTTACAGACTAGCGTTATAACAGCATGAAGGTAAGTTAAATAAGTTAGGCGGCACGCAGGCACGCGGTGGAGGGATACATCAACGCGACATAGCGACATGCTACATCAACGTCGAGGAAAACCACTGAAATGGGGTAACTGCAAGTGTGGACGACGAATGGCCGTCACAGGAAAATCCTGCTCTCCATGTGCACTCTAATGCAGAATCCGGTCTTGAGCTGGAAGAAGAGGTCCACATGCAGGTGTGTGACCTCCAACAGCAGGCCAATCAATACCAGCATACATGTGAGTCCTGCGCGGGTAAAGGATGTACTCCGGATGTATCCCTGCTCGAACAACTGGTAGTAACTGTGTCATAGCATCATAGAGACGTGCTCGAGTGGCAACCAACTCGACGGCAAGAGCCCGAACAGTGTGATCCAGAGCCTGAGTTTACTGGATCAGAACCTGCGGATCGTAACGACGACGCTCGTACGGGGCACAGATAGCTGTGTAGTACCCAGTAGCATCTCCAGCAAGGGCATACGGAATGTATCGGAACTCAGAGTCATCCAAGCTAATGCTATGCTCTCCTTGGAGACGTGCGACAGTAGAGTAGGCGACATCATGGACTACCATCTCAATCGTCACGCCGATACCGTGGAAAAGGTGCAGTTCAGTGTCTGAGTCATCGTGCTGATCATAGATACGAACATCAGCATGGTACTGCTCCTGGTTGAACTCGCGGTAATCCTCGTAGACCATATACTCGGGGTACCAGCGGTAGCCAAGCTGGTCAGGAGGGCGATCAGGACAGCTGGAAAACCAGGGGCATCACGAGCCCAAGTGCGAAGCACAAGCTGCGTCGCAGGGCGTGGTGGAAACAAACGATCCATCTGAAACAGAGGAAATTCAGGATTGTCAAATGACAATGAGAATTATAATACAACTCGGAGAGAAAAGGTTAAACAAACCAATGGAAAGGAAAATGATTATCAGACTAATCAGATCAATGGTAAGGAATTAAGCACAGATATCGAGTTCTCCGGGTAGACAAGATTTACGAGATCCTAAGTGTCGGCGTTAGTAAAATCTTTAACCCGAATAGAAGAGAGATCAGGGTCCTAGAGTATGGACGAGGAATAAAAGATCCTAATACCACCCAATTGGCGACGTGGGCCCGTAAGTCACACAGCCAAGTTAGTAAAACAGTTTTGGACGACTAGACTCAACTTCGGCCAAGGAGTTGGAAAGGGGAATTCCTACAGGCAGTCGGCTCTGATACCAACCTGTGACGCCCCTGGCTTAATCATGCACTAACCATACACGCAAATGCACAAGATCAAGCCTAAGGACTCACTTGAAGATATCACAACACAACTCTAAAACATAAATAAAGTCATACAAGCTTTATATTACAAGCCAGGGGCCTCGAGGGCTCGAATACATAAGCTCGCATACAAGCATCAGCAGAAGAATCAGATTTCTGAGTACAAATATAAAAGAAAACACAGATAGGCCTTTAAAAGGAAGGGCAAAAGAAAACACTATGATCGAAAAGGTGCAGGCCTCCTGCCTGGGACCCTCCGATCCTACTCCTGGTCGTCAGCCAACTCGTAGTAGTAACCACCCTCGGGGTGGTAGTAGTAGTCGTCGGCGGGGGCAGCTGACTCCGGGGCTCTGTCGTCTGGTTGCATCAAAAGGTGAAGGGAAAAAAAGGAAGCAAAGCAACCGTGAGTACTCAACCGAAGTACTCAGCAAGCAAGGATCTACACTACATATGCAACATTATCAAAGAAGGGCTGTATATGTGGACTGGGCTGCAGAAATGCCAGAATAGAGAGAAGGCCTAGTCCTATCGAAGACTAGCATCTTCAGCAATCTTGCAGCATTAGAAGAGTGTAGATTAGTACAGCATAAAGTAGTAGTAACATTAAGCATCAACCTCGGCCAGAGATCCTTTCTCGACTCCCTGCGAGAAAGCAATCCCAGAGCCCTAGTATCCATGTCTCATCTTAAGTATCCAGTTCTAGTTGTATTGATCGGGATACAACTTCGAGCGTCCATTACCGAGGATCGGCTATGCATAGATTAGTTCTTCCCTGCAGGGCTGCACCAACTTACCCACCACGCTCGATTAATTCCGGCCGGACACACTTTCCTGGGTCATGCCCGGCCTCGGCCAAACGATACGCCGTAACCCGACCTAGGCTTAACAGAGAGGTCAGCACACCGGACTAAACCTATGCCCCCAGGGGTCTTGGGCCATCGCCCCGGGCGCTCCTGCATGTTGCGTACGCGACCGGTGAGTAGACCTAGCAGCCTCTAGTACAACGGAGGGTGCTTAACGCGGTCCAACCCAGCACGCGCCGCTTAGTCGCTGACGTCCATTAAGCTTCGGCTGATGCATACGACGCAGAGTGCCCATAACTATTCCCACGTGATGGTTAGTGCTATCGGGCCAGAGGCCCACTCGGATCAAATATCCAAACCATTAGTGAATTAGGAGCGCGCGATAACGAGCAAAGACTCAAGATCGATGTGACCCCGTCGCCCCGTCTCGAGGACTTGCGGCAAGGTCTAAGAATGCCCGGCCACGCCTCGTATTTAACTCTCGTGGGTACTCTCTCTGGTCACCTGACTACACATCAATCGCATCACATGCTCGCGCGGGTACCCCTCTGGGCCGACCCGACTTTATCATGGTTCATGGTTAAAGTCATAGTAACCGTGTGTCCAAACACCAGGGGGAAACCTGAGGAATCACCCTCGATTGATTCCACCTAATGTAGTCATTAAGGTGAACTTAGGAGGAATCACCCTCGAGGTTCACACTAGAGATTCTTCCTGCTACTTCTTGAGCTTGCGTTGGTTTTTCCCTTGAAGAGGAAAGGGTGATGCAGCAAAGTAGAGATAAGTGTTTCCCTCAGTTAGAGAACCAAACTATCAATCCAGTAGGAGACAACGCACAAATCACCTAGCACCTGCACAAACAATCAAACAACTTGCACCCAACGCGATAAAGGGGTTGTCAATCCCTTCACGGTTACTTGCAAAAGTGAGATCTGATAGAGATATGTAAAACTAAACAGAAGATAAAGTAAATATTTTTGGGTTTTTGGTTTATAGATATGAAAATAAAAGATTGCAAAATAGTAGATCGGAAAGTAATATGATGGAAAATAGACTCGGGGGCCATAGGTTTCACTAGAGGCTGCTCTCAAGATAGCAAATAATACGGTGGGTGAACAAATTACTGTCGAGCAATTGATAGAAAAGCGCAAAGTTATGACGATATCCAAGGCAGTGATTATGAAATATAGGCATCACGTCCGTATCAAGTAGACCGAAATGATTCTGCATCTACTACTATTACTCCACACATCGACCGACTCCTGCCTGCATCTAGAGTATTAAGTTCATGAAGAATAGAGTAACGCATTAACTAAGATGACATGATGTAGAGGAATAAACTCAAGCAATATGATGTAAACCCCATCTTTTTATCCTCGATGGCAACAATACAATACGTGCCTTGCTGACCCTACTGTCACTGGGAAAGGACACCGCAAGATTGAACCCAAAGCTAAGCACTTCTCCCATTGCAAGAAAAACCAATCTAGTTGGCCAAACCAAATCGATAATTCGAAGAGAAATACAAAGATATCAAATCATGCATATAAGAATTCAGAGAAGATTCAAATAATATTCATAGATAAGCTGATCATAAATCCACAATTCATCGGATCTCGACAAACACACCGCAAAAGAATATTACATCGGATAGATCTCTAAGAACAACGAGGAGAACATGGTATGGAGAATCAAAGAGAGAGAAGAAGCCATCTAGCTACTAGCTATGGACCCGTAGGTCTGAGGTAAACTACTCACGCTTCATCGGAAGGGCAATAGAGTTGATGTAGAAGCCCTCCGTGATCGAATCCCCCTTCGGCAGGGTGCCGGAAAAGGTCCCTAGATGGGATCTCACGGGTACAGAAGGTTGCGGTGGTGGAAAAGTCTTTTTGTGGATGCTTCTGGTGGTTTGGGAACATATGTGAATATATAGGCGAAAGAATTAGGTCAGGGGAGTCATGGGGGGCCCACAAGGCAGGGGGGCGCGCCCTCCACCCTTGTGGCCGCCTTGTGGCTCCTCCGACTTCATCTCCAAGTCTCCTGGGTGTCTTCTGGTCCAAGAAAAATCATCGCGAAGGTTTTATTCCGTTTGGTATTCCTTTCCCACGAAGCTAAAAAACAAGGAAAAAACAGAAACTGGCACTGGGCTCTAGGTTAATAGGTTAGTCCCAAAAATAATATAAAATAGCATATTAATGCATATAAAACATCCAAAACAGATAATATAATAGCATGGAACAATAAAAAATTATAGATACGTTGGAGACGTATCATGGGTCATCAAGAATATTTTCTAACCTAGACAAGTTATTAGCCACGGGGTTCTCAGCTCCCTTTCTATCAGTGATATGTAAATCAAATTCTTGTAGCAAAAGAACCTACCTAATGAGTCTAGGTTTAGCATCCTTCTTTTCCATAAGATATTTTATAGCAACATGATCGGTATGAACGGTCTCTTTAGAATCAACAATGTAAGATCTAAATTTATCACAAGCAAACACAACTGCTAAAAATTCTTTTTCAGTAGTAGCGTAATTTCATTGAGCACTGTCCAGAGTTTTACTAGCATAATGAATAACATTTAAGTTCTTATCGACTCTTTGTCCTAGAATAGCACCAACAGCATAATCACTAGCATCACACATAATTTCAAAAGGCAAGTTCCAATCAGGTGGTTGAACAATAGGTGCAGAAATCAAGGCTTTCTTAAGTGTTTCAAAGGCTTCTACACAATCATCATCAAAAACAAATGGAACATCCTTTTGTAAAAGATTTGTAAGAGGCCTAGAAATTTTAGAGAAGTCTTTAATAAACCTCCTATAGAAACCAGCATGACCGAGGAAACCACGAATACCTTTGATATCTTTAGGGCATGGCATTTTCTCAATTGCATCAACTTTAGCTTTATCCACCTCAATACCTCGTTCAGAAATTTTATGTCCCAAGATAATACGTTCATTAACCATAAAGTGGCACTTCTCCCAATTCAAGACGAGATTAGTTTGCTCACATCTCTGCAAAACTCGATCAAGATTGCTTAAGCAATCATCAAAAGAAGTTACGTAAACGAAAAAAATCATCCATGAAGACCTCAATAGTCTTTTCACAAAAGTCAGAGAATATAGCAGTCATACATCTTTGAAAGGTAGCAGGTGCATTGCATAAACCAAAAGGCATATGTCTATAAGCATAAGTTCCAAAAGGGCAAGTAAAGGTGGTTTTCTCTTGTTCAGGTTGTGAGACAGGTATTTGAGAAAAACCGGAATATCCATCAAGAAAGCAAAAATGTGTGTGCTTTGATAGTCTTTCTAACATTTGACCAATAAAAGGCAGAGGGTAATGATATTTTCTAGTAGCTTTATTTAGTTTTCTAAAATCAATTACCATTCTGTAGCTAGTGAAAATTCTTTGTGGAATAAGTTCATTCTTATCATTAGGAACAACGGTAATACCTCCTTTTTTAGGGACACAATGAACGGGACTTACCCATCTACTATCAGCTATGGGATAGATTATACCTGCTTCCAGAAGCTTCAGTATTTCTATTCTTACCACTTCTTTCATTTTAGGATTTAAACGTCGTTGGTGATCAACAATGGGTTTAGCATCAGGCTCCATATTAATTTTATGCTGACAGAGAGTGGGACTAATGCCCTTTAAATCATCAAGAGTATATCCAATGGCAGCTCGGTGCTTCTTCAGAACCTTCAATAATCTTTCTTCTTCATGTTCTGAAAGGTTAGCACTAATAATAACAGGATAAATCTTTTTCTCATCAAGATAAGCATATTTCAAAGTGTCTAGCAATTGTTTTAATTCAAACACAGGATCACCTTTAGGTGGAGGAGGACCCGCTAGAGTTTCATGTAACACCCCATGTCATTAGCCACAGTAATCACTTTTGATATTGACAAGTCAGCAGGATTAACAGTGCCAAATCATCATTTGCATCATATTGCATTTCAACTCCTAACTCAAATTCAAATTTAAATGAAAGTGGAAAATAAAAGTTGTTCAACATAGAAACTAAAATGTTCAATAAATAACAAATATTACAGAGACAATTCTAAAATTGTAACCAACATTTAATAAATTAATTAGGTAACCCAAACCTCCTTTAATAGTGGCTGAAAATAATATTTAATAACCTTTTATTTAATCTAAATCAAATATGAAATGATGTTTTGCCCAAACTAGTTTTTGGTGTTAAGGTATAATGCACTGCTATTTATGAACTGGGTCACACTTTTTACAAAATCCATTTAGGGCCCAAACAATTAGCAAAGCAGTAAAGAAAAGAAAACAGAAAAAGAGAAAAAGAAAAAGGCCTAAAGAAGCTACTGTGCACTTGAGCCTATCGCTACAGTGCCGGCCCAGCCTGCGCAGCGCCGTCCCCCACCTCCCGCACTGCTACTCGCCTCGCTGTCAAACACCACGCGCGCGCGCCCCAGGCCCTCCCGCTCGCCGCTCAACAGCGCGCCCGCGCTGGGGATAAGAGCAACCCCGCACCCCCTGGCGAACCCTAGCCCTAGTTTCCCCCTTCCTCCCTCGCTCCCCGCCTCGCCCGACGCCGCCATGATCAGCCTCCGCTGAAGCTCGCGGCCACCGCCTCTCCCTCGCCACCCCGACGTGTCCCCGAGGCTCGCCGCCGTCCGCTACGTCGCCTGCGCCAACGGGGCGGAGCCGAGGCCCCCTCCATCGCCAAGAATGAGCTTTCTTCCTCACCGGATCGCCGCCGAACGCCGTCGCTGATTCCGGCCACCCCACGCCTTCCCCGAGCCCGCTTTGCACATCTGCAGGATCGCTGTGAGCTCCCCTTTCTTCTTCCCCTCGTTGCGCTCTGTTTCCGCCACCGTAGCCCCTTCTCCCTGTCATGGCCGAGCTCGTCTCCGCACGGGCTCATCGCCGGTAGCCCTACGGCGACCATTTGGTCCCGCGCCTGTACCCGTTTAGCTCGCCCGCGCGCGTAGAGCCTCGATAGCCTTTTGCCTCGCTCATTTGCGCACTGCTGCCGCTGATCTACCTCCGCCCGAAGCTCGCCGTCCGCTGCGGTGCTCGCCGCTGGCGATTTCGACAACCTCGGCCCGTGAAACCATCGCAGAACGACGCGGCGTGGACCGCCCGATCGAACGCGCCAAACCCCGCCCAAAATGGTACACCGTAGGCGAAACCCGAGCTCGCCGGAGTTCGCTGCCGTGCTCGGGCTCACCGGAGCGCTCTCCGGCCGGCGTCCGACGTGGCCGGTGGGTCCCACACCCCGTGCCGCTGACTGTGGGCCCCCTGGGACCCAGTTGACCCGTTGACTCGGGTCAACTGCTGACGTGGCCGCCCCCTGTCTCACTAACATGCGGCCCCCACTCAATTAAACTAATTAAATAAAACAATAATTAGTTAATTAATTTAATTAGTAAACTAACACTCACTGACTACTGGGGCCCACCCGCTAACTAACCTAATTTAGTTAGTCTAACCCCTCTGTTAGTGCCCCTGTCAATGACATGTGGGTCCCATTGGACCCACCTGTCTGGTTTGACTGGTCAGCCGACCAGTTGACCTGCTGACGTCACACCTAGGTCATGCTGACGTCACTTTACACTGTTTCGGATAATATTGGATTTAAATTCCAGAAATTAATAAAAACTTTAGAAAATCATATTAAATAAACCGTAACTCCGATGAAAATAATTTATATATGAAACTTGCTCAGAATTTCGATACGAACCCGGATACGCCCTCCGTATTCTTGTCAGGTGCCCCTAGCTATATGAACATTGAACTTTTAGACCGATTTCATTAAATGAATAGTGCCCAACATTGATTAAATAAATCCGAATAAATTCCTAAATTAACTAAATCATTTAGTTAGGCAGTAGAACAACTCTGCATAGCATTTAGGCATGTCATACATATTGATTGCATTATTGCCGTGAATTTATTGTTTCTCTCCCCCTCCTTCTCTCTCGATAGACGCCGAGACCGACGACGCTGCAGCTGGGTACGACTATGCTCAAGACGAGCAGCCCGTTGACGATCTCTCTCTCTTGCCAGAGCAACCAGGCAAGCCCCCCCCCCTTGAGCATCCAGATATCACCCATTCCATTTCTCCTGCTTGCATTAGATTTTGCTACTGTTAATGTATGCTCCTATTCTGATGCATAGCCTGCTTTTGTAACCTGTTTAATGTTACCTTACCTGCCTATGTTAAACTGTTTAGTATAGGTTGGTAGTGAACCATCAGCCCCCCCACCACCTTTCCCTTGTTGCCCCTGCTTGATCGTCGATGACTCGATCAATGTGATCGTCGACCAGAGACCGACACATCACCTCACCCCCCCTTAGTTGTATGACTCTGCTTAGTTACTATCGAGTGTCGTGGGTGATACCTCGTAACGCACTCCTGATGAACACTCTGCAGTGTAGCTGTTCGGTCGTGGTCATCGAGGGTGATTCCTCCTTCTCCACTTCCGATACGACTCTGTCGTGCAACCCTTCAGGTGAACCTCGAGGGTGATGCCTCATACGTTCGCCCTGATGATTTCGTCGAGTGGGATCCACCGAGGGTGATTCCTCGGGTTTTCCCCCTTGATGTTATAACCACACGGTTACTTTGACCTTTGTTAGAGGCGGGTCGACCCTGATGGGTACCCGCTGGGGATCTGTGATGTCGAGTGTGCCGGAAGGGCACTCGAGTGTGATATTGTGGCGGAGCTTCAGAGACTCTGATTGTCTCCGCGTGATACTGAATGAGCCTATTGGATTTGGGTGTGTGATCTGAGTGGGTCGACGTGCCCTATACGCACTACCACCACGCGGGATTATGGTTATGGGGCCCTCTGCGACGTACGTTTCTCCCGAAAGCTCGTCAGACGTCATGATTCACCGTGCGGGCTGATTGTCGGGATTGGGCTGGATACTTCACTGATGAATTCAGTGTCGCGCCTGCACCCCGGCTAGTCTCGCAACACGCAGGGTGCCCAGGGCGATATCCCAAGACCTCTGGGTGCATAGGTTAGTCCGGCGTGCTGACCTCTCTACTGAGCCTAGGTAGGGCGCTGCTTCGTGTTGATCTTCCAAGGCTGGGCATTACCCAGCAAGTGTGTCCGGCCAGAGTTTATCGAGCGTGTTGGGTAACAGTAGTGCACCCCTGCAGGGATGAATGATCTATCGATAGCCGGTCCTACGGTAAAGGATGCTCAGTTTGTGTATCCCGATCTACTACTTGAACTGGATACTTGTTACTTAATTGAAGCTTCGGGATCACTTTCTCGCTGGGAGTCGAGGAAGGATCTCTCGGCTTGCTTCAACATGTTTGCTTAATAAAATGCTATTCTACTCTCTTCTATTGCTGTAAGATGGTGGCTTTGTGAAAATGCTTGAAGATGCTAGTCTTCGATAGGACTAGGCCTTCTCTCTATTCTGGCATTTCTGCAGCCCAGTCCATACATACAGCCTTTCTCCATTGATAATGTTGCGTACGTAGTATAGATCCTTGCTTGCTGAGTACTTCGGATGAGTACTCACGGTTGCTTTACTTTCTCTTTTTCCCCATATTCTCCTACTTGATGATACACCAGACGATGGAGTCCAGGAGCTAGATGCCGCCTCAGGAGCTTACTACCAGGAGGGTCCAGAGGGCACGTACTACTGGATCGAGCCAGCCGACTAGGAGTAGGATCGGAGGCTCCCAGGCAGGAGGCCTTCGCCTTTCGATCTAGAGTCGTTGTTTGTGCTAGCCTTCTTAAGGCAAAACTTGTCTAACTATGTCTGTACTCAGATAATATTTGTATGACTGACTTATGTATTCGGATCTTCGGATCCCTGGTCTGTAATATTGTGGATCTCCGTTTAATTTGTGTTAGAGTTGTGTTGTGATATCCTCCCGTGAGACCCTGTGCTTGATCGTGCATGTTTGCGTGTATGATTAGTGCATGATTGAGCCGGGGGCGTCGCATTTCAATAGGCAAATTGTGTTTAAGCAGAGGACGTTGTTCAAAGAAAATCTTATCTATTTCATTTCTTTCATGCAGATGCATATCATTTTCGTGGTCTAGCAAATATTGTTCTAGTGGATCGGTAGGAGGCACAACAATAGAAGCAAGACCAATTATTTCATCCTTACTAGACAACTCTTTATTCTGATGTTTTCTACTAAACTTGGAAAAATTAAACTCATGAGACTCATCACCAAAACTAACACCGACGATTTGTTTCTCACAATCTATTTTAGCATTAACGGTGTTCAAGAAAGGTCTACCAAAGATAATGGGACAAAAGTCATCTTGTGGGGAACCAAGAACAAGAAAATCAATAGGGTATTTTATTTTCCCACACAAGACCTCAACATCTCTAACAATCCCAAGTGGTGTGATGGTGTCCCTATTAGCAAGTTTAATAGTAACATCTATGTCTTCTATTTCAGCGGGTGCTATATCATTCATAATTTCTTGATATAAGGTAAAAGGAATGGCACTCACGCTAGCACCTATGTCGCATAAACCATGATAAGAGTGATCTCCTATTTTAACTGAGACAACAAGCATGCCAACAACGGGTCTATGTTTATCTTTTTTATCGGGTTTGGCAATTCTAGCAGCTTCATCACAGAAGTAAATAACATGCCCATCTATATTTTCAACCAAGAGATCTTTAATCATAGCAACACTAGGTTCTACTTTGATTTGTTCAGTAGGTTTAGAAGTTCTAATATAACTTTTGTTGACCACAATTGAGACTTTAGCATGTTCCTTTATCCTAACAGGGAAAGGTGGTTTTTCAATATAAGCAGTAGGCACAACTGGATCAACATTGTAAATAATAGTTTCATCTTTAGCTATTACTGGTTCTTTAATTTCTTATTTGATAGGTGAGTGATATTTAAACCACTTCTCCTTAGTGAGGTCAACATGAATAGCAAATGATTCACAAAAGGAGGCTACTATCTCAGAGTCAAGTCCATATTTAGTGCTAAACTTTTGAAAAGCATCGGTATTCATAAAAGATTTAACACAATCATACTTGAGCTTAATACCTGACTCTTTACCTTCATCGAGTTCCCAATCTTCAGAGTTGCATTTAATTCTTTCTAAAAGATCCCACCAAAAGTCAATAGTCTTCTTCATAAAGGAACCAGTACAAGAAGTATCAAGCATGGATCGATCATCATGAGAAAGCCGAGCATAAAAATTCTGAATAATAATTTCTCTTGAGAGCTCATGATTGGGGCATGAATATAACATTGGCTTAAGCCTCCCCCAAGCTAGAGTGATACTTTCTCCTTCACGAGGCCAAAAATTATATATATAATTCCGATCACGATGAACTAGATGCATTGGATAATTTTTTTGGTGAAATTCCAATTTCAATCGATTCCAATTCCAAGATCCAATATCATCGCATAGCCTATACCATGCCAATGCTTTTCCCTTCAAAGATAAAGGGAAAACCTTCTTCTTAGCTTCATCTCCGGGAAAACCTGCAAGCTTAAATAATCCACAAATTTCATCCACATATATCAAGTGCATATCAGGATGTTCCGTTCCATCTCCTGCATAAGGATTAGCTAGCAGTTGTTCTATCATACCCGAAGGAATTTCATAACCAATATTTTCAGTAGGTGCAGTAAGTTGGGGGGTAACTAATTGTGGTTCCGGTCGAGGTGAAGATACCCCTAACAAACCCCTCAAAGGATTGTTCTCCATAGTAACAAGTGGCAATAAATTTCAGCACGTAGTAATAATTTTTCCTTACCGATTTCCACTTACCAAGAGCGCTTCACTCCCCGGCAACGGCGCCAGAAAAGAGCCTTGATGACCCACAAGTATAGTGGATCAATCGTAGTCCTTTTGATAAGTAAGAGTGTCGAACCCAACGAGGAGCAGAAGGAAATGACAAGTGGTTTTTAGCAAGGTAATGTCTGCAAGCACTGAAATTATAAGTAACAAGTAGTTTGGTAGCAAGATAATTTGTAACGAGCAAGTAACGGTAATGGTAACAAAAGTGCAGCAAGGTAGCCCAATCCTTTTGAGGCAAAGGACAGGCCAAAACGGTCTCTTATGATAAGCAAAGCATTCTTGAGGGTGCGCGGGAATTTCATCTAGTCACTTTCATCATGTTGGTTTGATTTGTGTTCGCTACTTTGATAATTTGATATGTGGGTGGACCGGTGCTTAGGTGCTGTTCTTACTTGAACAAACCTCCTACTTATGATTAACCCCCTTGCAAGCATGCGCAACTACGAGAAAAGTATTAAGAATAAATCTAACCATAGCATTAAACTTTTGGATCCAAATCTGTGACGCCCCCGGTTCAATCGTACACTAATCATACACGCAAACGTGTACGATCAAGCCCAGGGACTCACGGGAAGATATCACAACACAACTCTAAACACAAATAAACGGAGGTCCACAATATTACAGACCAGGGATCCGAAGATCCGAATACATAAGTCAGTCATACAAATAATATCTGGGTACAGACATAGTTAGACAAGTTATGCCTTAAGAAGGCTAGCACAAACAGCGACACTAGATCGAAAGGCGTTGGCCTCCTGCCTGGGAGCCTCCGATCCTACTCCTGGTCAGCTGGCTCGATCCAGTAGTACGTGCCCTCTGGACCCGCCTGGTAGTAGGCTCCGGTGGTGGCGTCTGGCTCCTGGACTCCATCGTCTGGTGTATCATCAAGGTGGGGTATATGGGGGAAAAGAGAAAATAAAGCAACCGTGAGTACTCATCCGAAGTACTCAGCAAGCAAGGATCTATACTACATATGCAACATTATCAATGGAGAAAAGGCTGTATATGTGGACTGGGCTGCAGTAATGCCAGAATAGAGAGAAAGGCCTAGTCCTATCGAAGACTAGCATCTTCAAACATCTTCTCAAAGCCATCATCTTGCAGCAGTAGAAGAGAGTAGAATAGCATTTTATTTAACAAACATGTTGAAGTACAGCTCAAAGATCCTTCCTCGACTCCCAGCGAGAAAGTAATCCCGAAGCTTCAATTAAGTAACAAGTATCCAGTTTAAGTAGTAGATCGGGATACACAAACTGAGCGTCCTTTACCGTAGGACCGGCTATCGATAGAAGATTCATCCCTGCAGGGGTGCACTACTGTTACCCAACACGCTCGATCAACTCTGGTCGGACATACTTGCTGGGTAATGCCCGTCCTCGGAAGATCAACACGAAGCAGCGCTCTACCTAGGCTCAGCAGAGAGGTCAGCACGCCGGACTAACCTATGCACCCAGGGGTCTCGGGCCATCGCCCTGGGCACCCTGCACGTTGCGTGGCTGGCCGGGGTGCAGGCGCGACACTGAACTCGCCAGTGAAGTATCCAGCCCAATCCCGACGATCAGCCCGCACGGTGAATCGTGACGTCTGATAAGCTTTCGGCGAAACGTACATCGCAGAGGGCCCCATAACCATTATCCCGCGTGGTGGCAGTGCGTATAGGGCACGTCGACCCACTCAGATCACACACCCAAATCCAATAGGCTCAATTAGTATCAAGCGGAGACAATCAGAGTCTCTGATGCTCCGCCACAATGTCACACTCGAGTGCCCTTCCGGCACACCCGAAATCATAGATCCCCAGCGGGTACCCACCAGGGTGGACCCGCCTGTGAAAAAGGTCAAGTAACCGTGTGGTCATAATCATCAGGGTGAACGTAAGAGGTATCACCCTCGAGGTTCACACTGAGGGGTTGCACGACAGAGTCGTATCGGACATGGAGAAGGAGGAATCACCCTCGATGACCACGATCGTACAGCTATGCTGCAGAGTATTCATCAGGAGTGCGTTACGAGGTATCACCCTCGGCACTCGATAGTTACTACGCAGAGTCGTACAACTAAGGGGGGTGTGAAGTGAGGCGTCTGTCTCTGATCGACGATCACGTTGATCGAGTCGTTGATGAACAAGCAGGGGCGACAAATTAAGGTGGTGGGGTCACAGATGGGTCATACCAACCTATACTAAACAGTTTATCATAGGCAGGTAAGATAGCAATGAACAGGTTACAACAGCAGGCTATGCATCAGAATAGGAGCATACATTAACAGTAGCGAAATCTAATGCAAGCAGGAGAATAGAATGGGCGATATCTGGAATGCTCAAGGGGGGGGGCTTGCCTGGTTGCTCTGGCAAGAGAGGGAGGTCGTCAACGGGCTGCTCGTCGGTAGAGTAGTCGTAACCTGGTGCAGCGTCGTCGGTCTCGGCGTCTATCGAGAGAGAAGGAGGGGGAGAGAAACAATAAATTCACGGCAATAATGCAAACAATATGTATGACATGCCTAAATGATATGCCGGGGTGTTCTACTGCCTAACTAAACGATTTAGTTAATTTAGGAATTTATTTGGATTTATTTAATTAAAGTTGGGCACTATTCATTTACTGAAATCGGTCTAAAAGTTCAATGTTCTTATAGCTGCGGGCGTCTGACGGGAATACGGAGGGCGTATCCGGGCTCGTATCGTCGTTCTGAGCAAGTTTCATGTATAAAATATTTTCATCGGAGATACGGTTTAAAAGATATGATTTTCTAAAGTTTTTATTAATTTCTGAAATTTAATTAATTATTTAATTCAACATTATCTGAAACAGTGATTGATGACGTCAGCATGACATCATGCTGACGTCAGCAGCCACCTGACAGGGTGGGTCCCACCTGTCATAGGCTGTTAGGTTAATTAGGTATTAACTAATTAAATTACTGTTTAATTAACACTAACTACTTAATTAAATTAACCTAATCAGGATTAATTAACTAATTAATTAATTAATTATTTTAATTATTTATTTTTATTTTCATTATTTTTCCTAAAACGTTTCTGGGCCGTGGGCCCCATTCGTCAGCGTCACAGGGGGTTTGGGCCCCACTGGGCAGTGGCCCAGGGGGGGTCACAGGCGTGCGGGCGCGGCGCCCCGTCGGGCGAACCCGGGGCACGGGCGAGCGGGCGCTGGGCGCGGCCGGGGCCGGAGCGCGGCGGAGCAGAGTAGCAGCGGCAGCGGGGTGGCCGGAGCAGCAGCGAGGGGCGGCGCGGCACAGCGGGCACGGCGGGGCGAAGCGGGGCAAGATCCGCGAGCAGTAGCGAGGCAAGGCACGCGCGCGCGTGTGCGAGGCCCGGCGAGGCTGCGGTGCGCGCGGGCGCGTGCGCGAGCAGGCGAGCGCGGGCGGAGCGGCGGCACGGGGGCGCGGTGCGCGCGGCGAGGTGCGGGAGCAGAGAGGGGGAGGCCTGGGGCCTCACCGTGCTCGTAGGGACGGGGCAGCGGGGGGTCGGGGCGGTCGACGGGGACGACGGCGACGGAGACGAGGTGCAGGCCGGCGGGGAGGCGCGGGCTCCGGGCGGCGGCGAGGTCGTCGCGGCGTCGGGCGACGGGATCGGGGGTTTGCCCCGATCCAGATCCAGTCGAGGGAGGGGGCGACCGAGCGATAGGCGGCTGGTCGGGGAAGAGGAGAGGACAGGGCGACGTCGGCGTGGCGGCGGCGTCGGCGCTGGCCGATCGGCGCGGGAGCGGGGTGGCGTCGGCGAGCGGCGACGGCGGGGACGAGGCAGAGAAGAAAAGGGGGGGGCTCACAAGGGGGTGGTTTGGTCTTTTTTCCTTTTCTGTTTCTTTTTCCTTTTTCTTTATTCTCTTTTCTCCACTGTTAAATGTTTAGGCCCCAAATGGCTTTTGTAAAAAGTGTGACCTATTTCATAAATACCAGTGCATTATTCCCTAACACCTAAAATTAGTTTGGACAAAACATAATTCCATATTTATTTCAGATTCAATAAATGGTTATTAAATATTATCTTTATCCACTGTTTGAGGTTGTTCGAGTCACTTATCCAATTCCAATGATGTTGGTTTCAATTTTAGAATAGCCTCTGGAATATTTGTTATTTATCTGACATTTTAGCTCCTATGTTGGACAACTTTCATATTCCACTTTCATTTAAATTTGAATTTGACTTAGGAGTTGAAATGCAATGTGATGCTAATGATGATTATGCACTGTCGATCATGCTAACATGTCATTATCAAAAGTGATTACTGTTGCTAATCACCGGGGTGTTACAACTCTCCTCATCTATTAAGAATTCTTGTCCCGAGAATTAAGAGGAAGACTGAAAGAAAGAGGGGTATTCTTCGCGAAGACGATCCTCGCGTTCCCAAGTGGCTTCATCTTCAGAATGATTTGACCACTAAACCTTGAGGAACTTGATTGACTTTTGACGTGTTCGACGCTCAGCTTGATCAAGAATACGGATGGGATATTCTGGATATGACAGATCTTCCCGTAATTCAAGCACTTCATGATCCACAGCTCGAATAGGATCCTTGAAGCAGCGGCGGAGTTGGGATACATGAAAGACGTCATGTACTTGAGAAAGGTTTGGCGGCAATTGCAACTGATATGCCACTTCTCCTCGACGGGCAAGAATACGGAACGGGCCAATGTAGCGAGGGGCTAACTTGCCTTTGATTCCGAACCGATGAGTGCCTTTCAACGGAGTGACGCGGAGGTAAGCTTGCTCGCCAGGTTGATAGACTATTTCCTGGTGCTTTCGGTCATAGTTGCTCTTCTGACGAGACTGAGCAGACTTCAAATGTTCACGAACAATACGGACTTGTTCTTCCGCTTGCCGAATAATGTCCGGTCCGACGAGTGAGCGTTCCCCAGTTTCTGACCAATTCAGAGGGGTTCGACACTTACGACCGTATAGAACTTCAAACGGTGCCATCTTCAGACTAGCTTGATAGCTATTGTTGTAAGAGAATTCGGCATACGGGAGAGATTCCTCCCATTTCTTACCGAAGGAGATGACGCAAGCTCGAAGCATATCTTCGAGCACTTGATTCACTCGTTCAACTTGACCCTGTGACTGAGGGTGAAAAGCGGTACTGAACGACAGATGTGTTCCCATAGCTTCTTGGAAACTATTCCAGAATCTGGAGGTGAAGAGGCTGCCACGATCAGAACTGATCTCCAACGGAACACCGTGGAGTGACACCATCCGGGAAACATACAAGTCTGCTAACTGGCTAGCAGTGATTGTCTCCTTAACAGGCAGAAAGTGGGCAACCTTAGAGAATCGGTCAATGACAACAAAAATAGCATCATGACCCTTCTGGGATTTGGGAAAACCAGTAATGAAATCCATTTGGACCTTGTCCCATTTCCATTCAGGAATTTCCAGGGGTTGCAGAGTTCCTGCGGGCCTTTGATGTTGAGCCTTAACGCGGCGGCAAACGTCACACTCAGAAACATAACGAGCAATGTCTCGCTTCATATTAGGCCACCAGAATCTTTGACAAATGTCACGGTACATCTTTGTGCTACCAGGGTGAATGGACAAGGGAGTGTCATGAGCTTCCTTCATAACGTTTTCCCTCTCATTCTTGAACTTGGGTACGAAGAGACGGTGTTGGAAAAATAGGATCCCATCTGCATCAAGATGGAATTCCGACGGCTTTCCTTTCTCGAGGTATCGCTTGATCTTTTCAACTTCAGTGTCATACCTTTGCATAACCTTAATGCCGTGTTCTAAATCTGGTTCGACAACCAGGGTATTGAGATAACCCTGTGGGATAATATGGAGGTTCAACTTGCAAAGCTCTTCATGGAGAAGAGGTTGTGTTTCTTGAACCATAAGATTGTTGCTATAGGACTTGCGACTCAAAGCATCGGCCATTACATTAGCCTTGCCGGGGGTGTATGAGATATTCATATCATAATCGGCAATTGTTTCGAGCCATCTTTGTTGACGAAGGTTCAGATCTGGTTGAGTATATAAATACTTCAAGCTTTGGTGATCCGTGTATATCTCGCAACGGTTACCGAGAAGGTAATGTCGCCATAGCTTCAAGGCATAGATAACCGCAGAAAGTTCAAGATCATGCACGGGATAATTTTCTTCATGAGGACGCAATTGTCGGGAGGCATAAGCAATCACTTTGCGCTCTTGCATTAGGACACAGCCTAATCCTTGACGAGATGCATCACAGTATATCACGAAATCCTTTTGGGAATCCGGGGGTGCTAGTACTGGGGCAGATGTCAATTTATCTTTTAGTGTCTGAAAGCTTTCTTGGCATTTTTCTGTCCACTCAAATTTAACACCTTTGTGAAGCAGATTTGTCAATGGTTTTGCTCTTGGAAAAGTTCTCAACGAATCGACGGCAATAACTAGCGAGTCCGAGAAAACTTCTGACTTGCTTAACATTCTTTGGGGGAGTCCAGTCGAGAATAGCCTGAACTCGTTCGGGGTTAACAGCAATCCCATCCTTGGAAATCACATGTCCAAGGTAAGTTACTTCAGGAAGCCAAAATTCGCATTTGGAATACTTGGCATACAACTGGTGTTCTCGGAGCCTTTCTAGAACAAGGCAGAGATGTTCAGCATGTTCCTCTTTATTCTTAGAATAGACCAGAATATCATCTAGATATACCACGACGAATTTGTCGAGGTAATCCATGAATATATAATTCATCAGACGGGAGAATGTAGCTGGAGCATTCGTTAGGCCAAATGACATGACGGTGTATTCATAGGAGCCATAACGAGTGACGAATGCAGTCTTGGGAATGTCCTCTTCACGGACACGGATCTGGTGATAACCCAACCTCAAGTCGAGTTTAGAGAACACCGATGATCCGGCAAGTTGATCATAAAGATCATTGATACGGGGCAGTGGGTATTTATTCTGGATTGTGGCTTGGTTAATGGGCCGGTAATCCTGAACCAATCGGTTAGTTCCATCCTTCTTCTTAACAAAGAGTGAAGGTGCTCCCCAAGCAGAGGAACTGGGGCGGATGAAACCACTCTTAAGTGACTTGTCGATTTCTTCCTTAAGCTCAAGAAGGTGATGCGGAGGCATCTTATAAGGTCGCTTGGCAATAGGAACGGTGCCAGGCTTCAAGTCGATGACGAACTCGACAGCTCTAGCCGGGGGTATTCCTGGAAGTTCTTCTGGAAAGACGTCTGGAAAATCTCGAACGACAGGAACGTTCTCGATCCCTTCCAGAGGTGAGGCGTTCAAAGCATTCATAACATATATCTCAGCTTCAGCGTCTCGAGTAATGCGGGCGGTATAGTTCACTATCTCATCGGTGGGGTGAAGAAGTTGGATGACTTTAGTGGCACAATTGATCGAAGCAATGTGAGCTTTCAACCAATCCATTCCGAGTATGAGGTCTATGGTGGAAGACTTCAGGATAATAGGGGAAGCTAGGAATTCAAATTCCTCGATTTCAACAGGGACATTATGTGCCATCATAGTGGTTTGACATTGGCCTCCAGGGGTACGGACAACTATTGGCTGGTTCATCTTTTCGAATGCAATGTCATGAGATAATGCAAATGCTTCAGACATGAATGAATGCGATGCTCCTGAATCAAATAATACAGAAGCAGGTACTGAGTTAACAAGAAGGGTACCCATCACAGTAGCAGGTTGATCCTGGACTTCTTCAATGTCAATGTTGTAAGCTTGACCACGACCACGTGAAGCAGACCCAGTATTATAGTTGCGGGTCTGATTGTTGCCACGGCCATATCCACGGCCAGCACGAGGAAAATCTAACTGATTCTGAGTCTGGCGGCAGTCTTTAGCCTGGTGGCCTGGTTTGCGGCACTTGAAACACAAACCATCTTCAGGACGAAGAGGGGCATTGTTCTGAATAGCTTGAGCCTTTGACGGCCTCGGTGGTGGAGGAGGCAGACGTAGTGCAGCATTGTTCTTTGGCGCAGAGGTATTGGGACGGAACGCGTTGTTGGGAATCCAAACTCTACGCTTCGGTGCTGAGCCCGAAGATGAGCCAGCATCACGATAGCGCTTCTGCGAGTCCTTGTGTTCCATATGAGCGGTCTCAACGAGAATAGCCTTGTTCACTAGAGTTGAGAAGTCATTGATGTCTTGAGCAGCTAGTGCAAGCTTGAGGTCAGGGTGTAGTCCATTACGGAACTTCTCCTGTCTGCGAGCATCTGTGGCGATGTCTTCTTCAGCATAGCGGGAGAGATCAAGAAATTCCCGCTGATAAGCTTCGACGGTTTTATTGCCCTGAGTGAGGTTGCGGAACTGGGTCTTCATGCGTTCCATAATTGCTTGAGGGATGTAACGTGTACGGAAAGCAACCTGGAACTCATACCAAGTGATGACTGTTCCAACAGGCAGAGTACGCTTGTGTGTGTCCCACCATTGAGCAGCGGGGCCCTTTAAGAAAAAGGCCGTGAAGGTGACAAAGTTGGCGGGGGCGACATTAGCAGACTCCATCTCGTGAGTGATGTCGCGGAGCCAATCATCGGCATCCAGGGGCTTGTCAGAGTTGCGAAACTGCGTTGGGTTGAGTCGCGTAAACTCTGTCAAAGTTACTGAAGCTGGGTTCTGGTTCTGGTTGTTCTGATGCGGAAACTGAGCCATGATTCCAACCATGAACTGGCGGTTAAGCTCGAACTGTTGCATCATAGCTGCCATATAGTCTGGCGGTGGTGGACGTTCAGGGGCACGACCACGACCACGACCACCTGGTCTAACCATCCTGCTACGTATCAACAGGGGGTAGTTTAGTAAAAGCAATTGCGAGTGTTTAGCGACAAGTATGATGTAACACGACAATACCTTAAGCAGTGTAATAGATACATAACAGTAGTCGATTAAGACATACAGATCCATACACAAAGTCGGGTACATGCGGACAGCATAACGGCGCAAATTAAAAGCTAGACATACTAGGCGGCGCGCAGGCACGCGGTAAGGAAGTACACAACGAGACATAGCAAAGGCTACATCAACGTCGGAGAAAACCACTGTAACGGGGTAACTGCGAGTGCAGACGACGAATATTCGTCGCGGAAGGATCCTGTGCTCCATGTGCACTCTGATGCAGAACCCGGTGTCGAACTGTAAGAAGAGGTCCACGTGTAGGTGTGTGACCTCCAACAGCAGGCCAGTCAATACCAGCATACATCTGAGTCCTGCGCGGGTAAAGGATGTGCTCCGGATGTATCCCTGCACGAACAGCGGGCATCAACTGCGTCATAGCATCGTAAAGACGTGCTCGAGTGGCAACCAACTCGACGGCAAGAGCCCGAACAGTGCGATCCAGAGCCTGAGTGCACTGAATCAGAACGCGGTGGTCATATCGGCGAGGCTCGTACGGGGCACAGATAGCTGTGTAGTATCCGGTAGCATCTCCAGCAGGGGCATACGGAATGTATCGGAACTCAGAGTCATCCAAGATACCACTGAACTGTCCTCGAAGACGTGCGACAGCAGAGTAGGCGGCATCATGTACTGCCATCTCAATCGTCACGCCGATATCGTGGAAAAGGTGCAGCTCGGTGTCTGAGTCATTCTGCCGATCATAGATACGAACATCAGCATGGTACTGCTCCTGATTAAACTCGCGGTAATCCTCGTAAACCATGTACTCAGGGTACCAGCGGTAGCCAAGTCTGGTCATGAGAGCGATCAGGACAGCTGGAAAACCAGGGGCATCACGAGCCCAAGTGCGAAGCACAAGCTGTATCGTAGGACGCGGTGGAAACAAACGGTCCATCTGAAACAGAGGAAATTCAGATTTGTCAAATGACAACGAGAAGTTTAACACAACTCGGAGAGAAAGGTTAAACAAAACAATGGAAAGGAAAATGATTATCAGACTAATCAGATCAACGACAGGGAAATCGCACAGATATCCAGCTCTCCGGGTAGACGGGATTTACGAGATCCTAAGTGTCGGCGTTAGTAAAATTTTATTTAACCCGAATAGAAGAGATATTAGAGTCCCAGAGTATAGACGAGGAATAAAAGATCCTAATACCACCCAGTTGGCGACGTGGGCCCGTAAGCCACACAGCCAAGTTAGTAAATTAGTTTCTCGGTTTCTAGACTCAACTTCGGCCAAGGAATTTGGAGGGCGGCTTCCTATAGGCAGTCGGCTCTGATACCAACTTGTGACGCCCCCGGTTCAATCGTACACTAATCATACACGCAAACGTGTACGATCAAGCCCAGGGACTCATGGGAAGATATCACAACACAACTCTAAACACAAATAAACGGAGGTCCACAATATTACAGACCAGGGATCCGAAGATCCGAATACATAAGTCAGTCATACAAATAATATCTGGGTACAGACATAGTTAGACAAGTTATGCCTTAAGAAGGCTAGCACAAACAGCGACACTAGATCGAAAGGCGTTGGCCTCCTGCCTGGGAGCCTCCGATCCTACTCCTGGTCAGCTGGCTCGATCCAGTAGTACGTGCCCTCTGGACCCGCCTGGTAGTAGGCTCCAGTGGTGGCGTCTGGCTCCTGGACTCCATCGTCTGGTGTATCATCAAGGTGGGGTATATGGGGGAAAAGAGAAAATAAAGCAACCATGAGTACTCATCCGAAGTACTCAGCAAGCAAGGATCTATACTACATATGCAACATTATCAATGGAGAAAAGGCTGTATATGTGGACTGGGCTGCAGAAATGCCAGAATAGAGAGAAAGGCCTAGTCCTATCGAAGACTAGCATCTTCAAACATCTTCTCAAAGCCATCATCTTGCAGCAGTAGAAGAGAGTAGAATAGCATTTTATTTAGCAAACATGTTGAAGTACAGCTCAAAGATCCTTCCTCGACTCCCAGCGAGAAAGTAATCCCGAAGCTTCAATTAAGTAACAAGTATCCAGTTTAAGTAGGTAGATCGGGATACACAAACTGAGCGTCCTTTACCGTAGGACCGGCTATCGATAGAAGATTCATCCTTGCAGGGGTGCACTACTGTTACCCAACACGCTCGATCAACTCTGGCCGGACATACTTGCTGGGTAATGCCCGTCCTCGGAAGATCAACACGAAGCAGCGCTCTACCTAGGCTCAGCAGAGAGGTCAGCACGCCGGACTAACCTATGCACCCAGGGGTCTCGGGCCATCGCCCTGGGCACCCTGCGCGTTGCGTGGCTGGCCGGGGTGCAGGCGCGACACTGAACTCGCCAGTGAAGTATCCAGCCCAATCCCGACGATCAGCCCGCACGGTGAATCGTGACGTCTGATAAGCTTTCGGCGAAACGTACATCGCAGAGGGCCCCATAACCATTATCCCGCGTGGTGGTAGTGCGTATAGGGCACGTCGACCCACTCAGATCACACACCCAAATCCAATAGGCTCAATTAGTATCAAGCGGAGACAATCAGAGTCTCTGATGCTCCGCCACAATGTCACACTCGAGTGCCCTTCCGGCACACCCGAAATCATAGATCCCCAGCGGGTACCCACCAGGGTGGACCCACCTGTGCAAAAGGTCAAGTAACCGTGTGGTCATATTCATCAGGGTGAACGTATGAGGTATCACCCTCGAGGTTCACACTGAGGGGTTGCACGACAGAGTCGTATCGGACATGGAGAAGGAGGAATCACCCTCGATGACCACGACCGTACAGCTATGCTGCAGAGTATTCATCAGGAGTGCGTTACGAGGTATCACCCTCGGCACTCGATAGATACTACGCAGAGTCGTACAACTAAGGGGGGGTGTGAAGTGAGGCGTCTGTCTCTGATCGACGATCACGTTGATCGAGTCGTCGATGATCAAGCAGGGGCAACAAGGGTAAGGTGGTGGGGTCACGGATGGTTCACTACCAACCTATACTAATCAGTTTATCATAGGCAGGTAAGGTAGCAATGAACAGGTTACAACAGCAGGCTATGCATCAGAATAGGAGCATACATTAACAGTAGCGAAATCTAATGCAAGCAGGAGAATAGAATGGGCGATATCTGGAATGCTCAAGGGGGGGGCTTGCCTGGTTGCTCTGGCAAGAGGGGAAGGTCGTCAACGGGCTGCTCGTCGGTAGAGTAGTCGTATCCTGGTGCAGCGCCGTCGGTCTCAGCGTCTATCGAGAGAGAGAAGGAGGGGGAGAGAAACAATAAATTCACGGCAATAATGCAAACAATATGTATGACATGCCTAAATGATATGCCGGGGTGTTCTACTGCCTAACTAAACGATTTACTTAATTTAGGAATTTATTTGGATTTATTTAATTAAAGTTGGGCACTATTCATTTACTGAAATCGGTCTAAAAGTTCAATGTTCTTATAGCTGCGGGCGTCTGACGGGAATACGGAGGGCGTATCCGGGCTCGTATCGTCGTTCTGAGCAAGTTTCATGTATAAAATATTTTCATCGGAGATACGGTTTAAAAGATATGATTTTCTAAAGTTTTTATTAATTTCTGAAATTTAATTAATTATTTAATTCAACATTATCCGAAACAGTGATTGATGACGTCAGCATGACATCATGCTGACGTCAGCAGCCACCTGACAGGGTGGGTCCCACCTGTCATAGGCTGTTAGGTTAATTAGGTATTAACTAATTAAATTACTGTTTAATTAACACTAACTACTTAATTAAATTAACCTAATCAGGATTAATTAACTAATTAATTAATTAATTATTTTAATTATTTATTTTTATTTTCATTATTTTTCCTAAAACGTTTCTGGGCCGTGGGCCCCATTCGTCAGCGTCACAGGGGGTTTGGGCCCCACTGGGCAGTGGCCCAGGGGGGGGGGTCACAGGCGTGCGGGCGCGGCGCCCCGTCGGGCGAACCCGGGGCACGGGCGAGCGGGCGCTGGGCGCTGCCGGGGCCGGAGCGCGGCGGAGCAGAGTAGCAGCGGCAGCGGGGTGGCCGGAGCAGCAGCGAGGGGCGGCGCGGCACAGCGGGCACGGCGGGGCGAAGCGGGGCAAGATCCGCGAGCAGTAGCGAGGCAGGGCACGCGCGCGCGTGTGCGAGGCCCGGCGAGGCTGCGGTGCGCGCGGGCGCGTGCGCGAGCAGGCGAGCGCGGGCGGAGCGGCGGCACGGGGGCGCGGTGCGCGCGGCGAGGTGCGGGAGCAGTGAGGGGGAGGCCTGGGGCCTCACCGTGCTCGTAGGGACGGGGCAGCGGGGGGTCGGGGCGGTCGACGGGGACGACGGCGACGGAGACGAGGTGCAGGCCGGCGGGGAGGCGCGGGCTCCGGGCGGCGGCGAGGTCGTCGCGGCGTCGGGCGACGGGATCGGGGGTTTGCCCCGATCCAGATCCAGTCGAGGGAGGGGGCGACCGAGCGATAGGCGGCTGGTCGGGGAAGAGGAGAGGACAGGGCGACGTCGGCGTGGCGGCGGCGTCGGCGCTGGCCGATCGGCGCGGGAGCGGGGTGGCGTCGGCGAGCGGCGTCGGCCCGATCCAGTTTCTGGATCGGGGGGGGCGAACGAGTGAGGAGGGGGTGTCGGTGAGGCTAGGGTTTGGCCGGGGGCCTTATAGGCCAGGGGCGACGCAGGTGGGCCGGCCGGCTGGGCTTCGGCCCAGTTGGGCCGGGGGGGGCGTTGCTCTTTTTTCCTTTTCTGTTTCTTTTTCCTTTTTCTTTATTCTCTTTTCTCCACTGTTAAATGTTTAGGCCCCAAATGGCTTTTGTAAAAAGTGTGACCTATTTCATAAATACCAGTGCATTATTCCCTAACACCTAAAATTAGTTTGGACAAAACATAATTCCATATTTATTTCAGATTCAATAAATGGTTATTAAATATTATCTTTATCCACTGTTTGAGGTTGTTCGAGTCACTTATCCAATTCCAATGATGTTGGTTTCAATTTTAGAATAGCCTCTGGAATATTTGCTATATATCTAACATTTTAGCTCCTATGTTGGACAACTTTCATATTCCACTTTCATTTAAATTTGAATTTGACTTAGGAGTTGAAATGCAATGTGATGCTAATGATGATTATGCACAGTCGATCATGCTAACATGTCATTATCAAAAGTGATTACTGTTGCTAATCACCGGGGGAGAGTTGTTGGTGATGATGATGACGATGATTTCCCCCTCCGGGAGGGAAGTTCCCCCGGTGGAATCGCTTCGCCGAAGGGCAAAAGTGCTCCTACCCAAGTTCCGCCTCAAGACGGCAGCGCTTCATCCCGAAAGTCCTCTCCTTATTTTTTCTAGGTCAAAATGACTTATATACCAGAAGAGAGGCACCGGAGGTGGGCCGAGGAGGGCACAACCCACCAGGGCGCGCCTGGGCTCCCTGGCGCGCCCAGGTGGGTTGTGCCCACCTGGTGGGCCCCCTCTGGTAGTTATTTGCTCCAATAATTCTTATTTATTCCATAAAAATTCCTCGTGAAATTTTAGCTCATTTGGAGTTGTGCAGAATAGGTAGCCTGACGTAGCTTTTTCAGGTCCAGATTTCCAGCTACCGGAATTCTCCCTCCTTGTGTGAACCTTGCATATTATGAGAGAAAAGGCATTAGAATTACTCCAAAAAGCATTATTATGCATAAAAACATCATAAATAACAGTAGGAAAACATGATGCAAAATGGACGTATCAAAACCGTGTGTGCGTCCGTCGGGCATCGCAAACGTTTCACGTCAAAGAACCATCTGTTCTCTATTTTTCATCGCACACGCTGTTTTCTTTCTAACCGTGTGTACATTATTTTATTCGCTCCTATTTAATTTTATTTTTCCCTGTAATTTATTATTCAAATTGGAAATGTTGAAATATGAAACATGGAATTTAAATTCTCAGCACAATGGTTCAACAACCAATCCATAAATAAAATTCTCAGTACAATATGTTCAGTAATTACAGGATTAGGCAATGAACCACAATATTTAGAGCCCGTAAATGTGAAGAGACAAGTGTAAATCATTTTGGCTGCCGATGGTGTTGAAGTGGAATGCCCATAATGTGCCCTCCTGCATGGCATAGGCACGAACAACTTCTATCCAACCCCTTGTGACGATCGCCCGCCCATCCTTCACCGCCTTCAGGAAAACTTCTAGAGCATTATCATGGTAGTATGAATTATATACTTTAACCTTAGTTGCCTCCACTCCGGTCATGTAGTTTGCAAGCTAATCATCAGTAAATTGCTTCGGAAACCACTGAAAAGAGAAAACTTTCAGATACTCAGGTCTAATAGAGTAACTTGTTGTGGGCAGGGGGAAAAGGCAACACATTACTTACCATCCTAAAGTTCACTGTTGTCTTGGACAAAGTGTAAATAAAGAGCTTAATTCCCATCACCCGTCTCTTTCGCCTAACAATCTTTCTTAGTTTCCTCACTTGACGCTTGTTCATGAATATGTCATTGCCCCATTCCCAAAAGGGATCGAAGTGTGGATCAGTTCCGCTCATATATGTACCTACAAGCAACTAGTAAATACAACTACCTCATTAATGTTATAAGCTAAACTGAGATTGCACAAATGATGTAAAATATAACTACCTCCATTTCCTAAGTACAAGTATTTTTAGAGATTTCAATATGAACTACATACGGATGTATATAGAAATAGTTTAGATTAGAATCTAGATTCACTCATTTTGCTTTGTATGTAGTCTATATTGGAATCTCTAAAAAATACTTATATTTAGGAACAGATGGTGTATAAGACATGGGATGCAGCTAACCTCGACGGCAAACAACAACATCGCCCATTGTAGCCCTGTGTAAGTACATGGAAAGGCAATGTTAACTACAACATGGTTATCATCCACCAAAAATAGCAAATGATAATAAAATGACAGCTTCTATAGTGATATCTTCATTGCGAAAGAGTAGCACGGTAGTAAGGGACAGATTAAAAAATAGATATAATTGTTTACTACAACAGACAACCTAGTATAGCAATTGAAACTGGTACTGATAGAAATGAAATTGACAGAGTTAAACATCGCAAGGCAGGTGCTGCTAGAGCAGAGAATGGCCCTGTTGTCTATAAAAAGGTAGGGAAAATAGATAAGATGGGTTAGGCTCGTTTACTACAACATGCTTAATACATGAACCGTACAAAACATGGCCATTGCAACTGGTATTGGTAAGATTCAACTGGTCAGTTCATACTTGGTAAGTCCTGAGGGGTAGTTGCTGGGGCACTTCATATGGACAAGAGCCTGCCCCAAGTCGGCCACAGCGGAGGCAAGGTGTTCCTCCGGGTCGAAGCGTGGATCAGTGACGCTGACATGTGTACATACAAGAAGCAAGTAAATATTAGAGGCCAAACTGTAAGACATGGGATGCAGCTAACCTCGATGGCAAACAACAACATCGCCCATTATGGCCCTGCGTAAGTACATGGAAAGGCATGTTAACTACAACAGGGTTAGCATCCACTAAAAATAGCAAATGGGCAGCATCTCTAGTATATATTCATTGCGGAGAGTAGCACGGTAGCAAAGGGACAGATTAAAAAATGGATACAACTGTTATTTGCAACAGGCTTAACAGCATCCTAAGTCATGTTTTGTAAGTTTGTAGCTGCTATTGGTGAAATTGAGCTGGACAGTTAATACTTGAACATCACACAGTGTGCAGTACTGAAAATAACAAGGCACGTTTAACTACATGCAACCTAGTATAGCCATTGAAACTGGTACTGATAAAAATGCAATTGGCAGAGTTAAACATCGCAAGGCAGGTGCTGCCAGAGCAAAGAATAGCCCAGTTGTCTACAAAAAGGTAGGAAAAATAGCTAAGACATGTTAGGCATGTTTACTACAACATGCTTAATAAATCAACCATACGAAACATAGCCATTGCAACTGGTATTGGTAAGATTGAACTGGTGAGTTCATACTTGGTAAGTCCTGAGAGGTAGTTGCTGGGGCACTTCATATTGGCCAGAGCCCGCCCAAAGTCAATGGCGATGGAGGTGAGGTGTTCCTCCGGGTCGAAGTGCGGATCAGTGCCGCTGACATGTGTACCTACAGGCAACTAGTAAATGTTAGAAGTTAAACTGCGATTGCACAAATGATGTAAAATACTGTAAGACATGGGATACAGCTAACCTCGACGGCAAACAACAGCATCGCCCATTATGGCCCTGCAAGTACATGGAAAGGCATGTTAACTATAACAGGGTTAGCATCCACCAAAAATAGTAAATATGCAGCATCTCTAGTGATATCTTCATCGCGGAGAGTAGCACGGTAGCAAAGGGACAGATTAAAAAATTGATACAACTGTTAATAAAAAAAGGCTTAACAGCATCCTGAGTCATGTATTGTAAGTTTGTTGCTGGTATTGGTGAAGTTGAGCTGGACAGTTAATACTTGAATATCACACAGTGTGCAGTACTGAAATAAACAAGGCACGAACATGCTTAATACATCAACCGTACAAAACATAGCCATTGCAAGTGGTATTGGTAAGATTGAGCTGGTCAGATTATACTTGGTAAGTCCTGGGGGGTAGTCGCTGGGGCACTTCATCTGGGCCAGAGCCTGCACCAAGTCGGCGGCGGCGAAGGCGAGGTGTTCCTCCGGGTCAACACGCATAGCGGCCATTACGCCATCGACCGCCATCAGCTCCTCGACCTCCACGTGATATGTGGTTGGGCTTGCGCGGCGATGCTCTGGAGGTAGGGGCAGTGGGGATTTGGAGGCATGAGGATGTTTCGCAGGCGCCATGTAAGCAATCGGGTCAGGGCCGTGATAGAGATTGGTGGGTTACCTGACTGGATCGACGATGCTCGGGCAGAACATAGATGTGGTTGAAGCTGTGGTTGCGGCTGCGGCGGTTTGAGCTGCCGGGATGGGGGGTGTACGGGGGAGATACTGCGGAAATTTGATGGGTGAGGATGTTGTGGGAAGAATAAATTCTGAAATCGCGCACCTAATGAAAATTTCGCTGCGAAACTTGAAACTTGGGCGGGGGAAACACACAACACAGGCGAAGCGCGTAAAATACTTGTGTGCGAGAAAAGAGAAAATTGGCAGATCCCGTCTCCAAAAAAATGTACACATGTAGTTAATTTTTTCAGTCAATGGTACGCTTGCTTTATTAGGAAACATCGCATAGGTAACTGACTTATGGATCATTAACGCAAAAAAAACACACACGGGTACGCCATAGAAACTGTGTGTTTTGTGATCTTCTAATAATTATTATATCTATCAGCATCTCCAGTCGCACCTAATTTAAAAATCTCTTTCACTATAGCAGGGTTATTCATTGTACATGAACGAGGCAAAGGTGACACCCGATGAACAATCATCGGTTTATGAAATGCAATCAAGTGTCAACCTGCCTCGCTCGCATAGCCAGAATTTATCCTATGCAACAAGAGAGAAGCATGCTGCCATCCGCTGGCACGGTTATTTAAGCCGGTGTGCGGCCAACTCGCCCAGCGAGGTGGGACTAAAAACCAGCTGCGGCCAGCTCTAGTCTCCGGTGGCTTCCGGTGGCTGCGGGCGGACGTTTTGGGAGGATTTAGGGCCGGGGTGCGGCTACAAAACTTCAGTGAATACATGCTAATCAACGCTCAAAGCCCTCAAAGGATGTGCTTACCGACATTGTACATTAATAATAGATAGTACCAACTTAAAGTACTACTGGTAATTTGCTCTAAAACTAGTATGTACGTAGTACTGGTAGATGCTCGTAATTAATTATACAAACTTACGGGCGACACATGCACTAACTACTTCTCACATGCTGGCATCGGGGCATGCTGGCCAGACTCCGTCGTTCTCCTTCCCGGCCTTGTCGGCGGCAGCCCACCGTGCTTCGATCTCCGCCGAGCTCTCCTCAGCATGGCGTGCGGCCTCTTCTTTCTTGCGGCGGCGGGACTCTCTTTTCTTGACTGCTTTCTGCCTTTTCTGCTCCTTCTGTGCGGCTTTGGCCGCCTCTAGATCCACCGCCCATTCGGCCATGGTAGCATCAAAGTCCGCCCACGTACTTGTGTGGCCGCGGGCGGCGATGAACTCGGTGCGGCGGGATGCCATTGCTTCCTTACCATGTATGCGATCACGGGTGGCGAGGAACTCAGCGCGGCGGGATGCCATCGCTTCCTTACCAGTTACCGTACGCCGCGGTGCCATGAACGACACTTGGAGAGAGATCTGGGACGAAGTGGCCGGACAACCATACAGTGTGGTGGTTTTTAAGAGCTCAAGGATAAACGATGAAGGAAATTTGGCTTCCCTTACAATCTTGCTCATTCATTATCACACACGGTTCATCTCCATCGCCTCCGAAAATAGTGTGCGTTGAGCCTATTGTGTGTTGCGTTATGATTGGTCGGAACCCCAGCCACGCAGATCGCGCGTGTGCACCATAGGATGCGCCGCGATCTAACGACAATCCACGTCCCTCTCATCACACCCATGCAGCTATAGCTGGATTGAATTTATCTACGCTAAATACCTAGAAAATGCACATAATCCCTTAAATATGGTAAATGAGCCCGGAAAAGTGCCAAATTTGAACACGGTGATTTGCAGGGTATATGTTTGTCGTAGAAAAAAAACTCAAGGATAAAGAACGAAGGAAATTTGGATTCCCCTTCAATCTTGGTGATTTCCCCCTCGAAACCATGGAACTTCCTCGGTGATGGTTCGATTTATGAAGGGCGTGCATGACGACATAAGCCAAACCTTCTCAATTTTTTACCAGGGGATGGTGAGGCTATACCATGGCACCATGCCAGGCGGCATGTTTTTCAAGCATGCATTTCATTTTTCTATAGTTGAAAAACCAATAAACGAACGTTTGTGGTTGACTATTGCCACACATTTCCTTGAAATCTCTGCCCATTCCTTGTAAAAGGCATGAGAATTTACTAAATAGCACGAGCATGGTTTTCCATACTGTTCTTGTGCACCTTTTCATGCACCGATTGTTTGAATTTGAATTATGTGCATTAATGCCTAGAAAATGCACATAATCCCCTAAATATGGTAAATGAACCCGGAAAAGTGCCAAATTTGAACGCGGTGATTTGCAGGGTGTATGTTCATCGTAGAAAAAACTCATGGACAAACTAGGAAGGAAATTTGGATTCCCCTTCAATCTCGGTGATTTCCCCCTCGAAACCATGAAACTTCCTCGGTGATGGTTCGATTTATGAAGGGCGTGCATAACGACATAAGCCAAACCTTCTCAATTTTGACCAGGGCATGGTGAGGCTATACCATGGCACCATGCCAGGCGGCATGTTTTTCAAGCATGTATTTAATTTTTCTATAGTTGAAAAACCAATAAACGAACGTTTGTGGTTGACTATTGCCACACGTTTCCCTAAAATCTCTGCCCATTCCTTGTAAAAGGCATGTGAATTTACTAAATAGCACAAGCATGGTTTTCCATACCATTCTGGTGCACCTTTTCATGCACCGATTATTTGAATTTGAATTATGTGCACTAATGCCTAGAAAATGCACATAATCCCCTAAATATGGCAAATGAACCCGGAAAAGTGCCAAATTTGAACACGGTGATTTGCACGGTGTATGTTCATCATAGAAAAAAAATCATGGACAAACTAGGAAGGAAATTTGGATTCCCCTTCAATCTCAGTAATTTCCCCCTCGAAACCATGAAACTTCCTCGGTGATGGTTCGATTTATGAAGGGCGTGCATGACGACATAATCCATACCTTCTCAATTTTTTACCAGGGCATGGTGAGGCCATACCATGGCACCATGCCAGGCGTCATGTTTTTCAAGCATGTATTTCATTTTTCTATAGTTGAAAAACCAATAAATGAATGTTTATGGTTGACTATTGCCACACATTTCCTTGAAATCTTAGCCCATTCCTTGTAAAAGGCATGAGAATTTACTCAATAGCACGAGCATGGTTTTTCTAAACCGTTCTTGTGCACCTTTTCATGCACCCGATTGTTTGAATTTGAATTATGTGCATTAATGCCTAGAAAAGGCACATAATCACCTAAATATGGTAAACAAGTCCAGAAAAATGCCAAATTTGAACATGTTGCATTGGAGGGGGTATGTCGGTCATAGAAAAAAACTGAATGAGAAACTAGGAAGGAAATTTGGATTCCCCTTCAATCTCGGTGGTTTACTATCGCACAGGATTCATCTCCATCGCCTCTGCGAACCGTGTGTGTTCACCCACACGTGCAAAAGGAAAAAAGAAAACCCTCACCCCCCTGCCCACTTTGTCCCCATCCACTCGCCGCGGACTCCTCCGCAAGTCTGCACCTCATCAACTTCTATCGCGGCGGCCACCCTAAGCTCGACTGCTGTCGTCGGCGGGCGGAGGTCGCGCTCCAAACAGCATGGGATTTCGCCCCTACCGCTTGCCGCTGCCTATCTGCACCAACTTGCACCGACTTTCTAGACTCTGGTCGATTGGCATTTTCTGTGGGAATTGAGCCGGGGATTTTCTCATGGAGAAGGTAATCAATTTAGCGAAATATTCACTCATCTCTTATTGCGGTCCGTCCATCGCTGTTAATCAACCGGCGGAAATCATCATGGATTCATTTTTATTCTAGCTGATTCAAGGGTTTTCATTCATGTGTCCACAGTGCGAGCACAAATCTGGCAAGTGTGGTCGCGGCCAGCCAGAAACGAAGTTCTTTCTCACCATTCCGGATGACTCCACGAAGCATTCAGTATGTTCAATCTCACCCAACCACGGTCGGCATGGCCTTAATTTGTGAACATATACCGTCTATTGCTACATTTGGATAAAAGGTACGGTGCCACATGCAGCCTAGACGTCGAAGCCGATTTCCCCCCTATATTAGGCAAATTAATGATATATTGTTCATTCAGTTACTCTCATATTTGCATCAAATCTTTGTTCCATTATCTATTTTTAACTACATATTTTTGTACTATGCTTTCAGCTATACATTGTTCTATTCTCTTAGTTACTTCCATATTTGCATCTTGCTCTGTTATTTCAATATATCTAATTTATGATATTAATTTTCATTTCAAGCAGTACATCCCTTGCTTTGCAAGAACACGAGTAGAAGGAAATCTTGGGCTGTACTTTGTTGATGACTCCATGGATGTCATATTGACAACACAGCATGGATTTACAATGACAGTTAGCGTAAAACTTGATAAAGATGGTCACTCCTATTTTGATGCGGACCTTTGGAGAAAAATTTCTAAGTTTTATGAACTGAAAGTTGGCAATAAAATTCTAGTGCGTGCACCACGGCCTGGTCTAATTAACATAGATGTTTACTAACCCAACGTCATCAGCCGGTCAAAGTCTGAACGAGGTTAGTGTTCTTTCAACTTTCTTCATGCTGGCATATTACTTAGCAAAATCGGGGTATTTGTTTTGACTAATTGATCACTATTTAAGCAACCAATTGTGATTTCATTTTCTGACTCTGTTCCTAGGCAGTAACAAATTCTATTTACCAATTTATGTGCACTATATATTCTTCTGCCATGTTCTGAATAAATAATACCTTTCCACATTTTAAGCAGGATATGTTGGATGCATAGTTAATGATCTGTATATTACTCAGCGTACCAAATTTCACTGGAAAGACTTGAGGCATGTCATAAAATTTGTTGATAATCTGACAGAGATAGCACAACGTATAAACGCTGGATTTTGGATGGGATTAATTCTACCTATGGTGCACACATTGAACAAGACCAATTGTGTGCACAAAAACGCTGGTACAAAGTCTTATTTTTATGTTCATGTTCATAAACTATATATATCTTCAACGATATGTTACAATTGGTTTTTATTCTACATTTCAACAGAAATTGCCCGGTGCAGCTTGATACGTCTCCATTGTATATATAATTTTTTATTGTTCCATGCTGTTATATTATCATTCTTGGATGTTTTACAATCATTTTATAGCAACTTTTTATCATTTTTTGGGACTAACCTATTGACATAGTGCCCAGTGCCAGTTGCTGTTTTTTGCTTGTTTTTTTACTTCGCTGAATATCCCTATCAAACGGAGTCCAAACGCAGCGAAACTTTTTGGAGATTTTTTTGGACCAGAAGACAACTTGGAAGCCAAGGAAGGACCAGAGGGGAGGCCCGTGGGGCCCACAAGACACCATGGCGCACCCAGGAGCCCAGGCACGCCCTGGTGGGTTGTGGGGCCCACGGGGGTCTCCTGCACCGCCTCTTCACTCTATAAATTCCCAAATATTCCAGAAACCCTAGGGGAGCAGACGAAACACAATTCCAGCCGCCGCAAGTTCCAGAACCATGAGATCCAATCTAACACCATCACGGAGGGGTTCATCATCCTCATTGGTGCCTCTCCGATGATGCATGAGTAGTCTCCCATAGACCTACGGGTCCGTAGGCAGTAGCTAGATGGCTTCTTCTCTCTTTTTGATTCTCAATAGAATGGTCTCTTGGAGATCTATTTGATGTAAACCTTTTTTACGTTGTGTTTGTTGGGATCCGATGAACTTTGAGTTTATGATCAGATCTATATCCATGAATATTATTTGAGTTTCTTTGATCTCTTATATGCATGATTATTTATAGCCTTGTATTTCTTCTTTGAATCTTTGGTTTAGTTAGGCCAACTAGATCAATTTTTCTTGCCATGGGAAGAGGTGCTTTGTGATGGGTTCGATCTTACGATGTCCTCACCCAGTGACAGAAGGGGTAGCGAGGCATGTATGTATCATTGCTATTAAGGATAACAAGATGGGGTCTGTTCCTACATTAATAGATCTTGTCTACATCATGCCATCATTCTTATTGCATTACTCTGTTTCTCCATGAACTTAATACACTAGATGCATGCTGGATAGCGATCGATGTGTGGAGTAATAGTAGTAGATGCAGGAAGGAGTCGGTCTACTAATCTTGGACATGATGCCTATATATTGATCATTGCCTTGGATATCGTCATAATTATTCGATCTTCTATCAATTTCCCAATAGTTATTTGTTTACCCACCGTATGCTATTTTCTCGAGAGAAGCCACTAGCGAAATCTACGACCCCCGGGTATATCTTTTATCATATTGCTTTCAGATCTATTTTTCACCGCATTTGTTTTCAGATCTATTATTCCAAAAACCCAAAAATAGTTTGCTGCACTTTTTATTTGCATCTTTTATTTTGCGTTTTATTCAGATCTATTTATCTAAACACATACAAACCAATCTATCTTTTTACCAAGGAGGGATTGACAACCCCTCTTACGCATTGGGTTGTGAGGATTTGTTCTTTGTGTGCAGGTACCATTTACATAGTGTTGCTTGGTTCTCCTACGGGATTGATACCTTGGTTTCATAACTGAGGGAAATACCTACCGTAGCTGTACTGCACCATCCCTTCCTCTTTGGGGAAATACCGACGCAGTTTCAAGCCGCATCACAGCTGTTCCTGAATCGATTTCCCGGCGTGGTTGAATTACACTTGTGCCTTCTAATAACGCCAAAGTGATTGTAAGGTACTACATTTCCCGCAAAAATGGAACCATTGAAATTAACAAGTTCTCGCTTGTCGTGGCAATGCATCCACATTGAAAAATTTGAGACACTGTTCTACTCATGCTCTACCAAGGCACAGGAGGGTTCTTCTTTTTCATTGACGAGATGCCGAGTCGCCGTGATCAAGCTGCTTCCAGCGGATAGTTGTGGTTGTTGGCCCTCAGCCTCTTAAAATGTGCTAGTTGTTACTATATTAAGTATGTAGATATGGACCATATGGTTGTCAAAACCGTGTTGCCAAGATCCGCCTTTTATCGAATAGTGTCACCACTATATATATTGAAGGAAATATGCCCTAGATGCAATAATAAAGTTGTTATTTTATATTTCCTTATTCATGATAAAGGTTTATTATTCATGCTAGAATTGTATTGATCGGAAACCTAAATACATGTGTGAATACATAAACAAATACCGTGTCCCTAGTAAGCCTCTACTAGACTAGCTCGTTGATCAAAGATGGTTAAGGTTTCCTAACCATAGACATGTGTTGTCATTTGATAACGGGATCACATCATTAGGAGAATGATGTGATGGACAAGACCCACCCGTTAGCTTAGCATAATGATTGTTCAGTTTTATTGCTATTGCCTTCTTCATGTCAAATACATATTTCTTCGACTATGAGATTATGCAACTCCCAGATACCGGAGGAATACGTTGTGTGCTATCAAATGTCACAACGTAACTGGGTGATCATAAAGATGCTCTACAGGTATCTCCAAAGGTGTTTGTAGAGTTGGCATAGATCGAGATTAGGATTTGTCACTCCGAGTATCGGAGAGGTATCTCTGGGCCCTCTTGGTAATACACATCATAAGCTTGCAAGCAAATGACTAAGGAGTTAGTCACAAGGTGATGTATTATGGAACGAGTAAAGAGACTTGCCGGTAACAAGATTGAACTAGGTATGAAGATACCGACGATCGAATCTCGGGCAAGTAACATACCGATGGACAAAGGGAATTACGTATGTTGTCATAACGGTTCGACCGATAAAGACCTTCATAGAATATGTAGGAGCCAATATGGGCATCTAGGTTCCGCTATTGGTTATTGACCAGAGAGGTGTATCGGTCATGTCTACATAGTTCTCGAACCTGTAGGGTCCGCACGCTTAACGTTCATTGATGATATAGTGTTATATGAGTTGTATGTTTTGGTGACCCAATGTTGTTCGGAGTCCCGGATGAGATCACGGACATGACGAGGAGTCTTGAAATGGTCGAGAGGTAAAGATTGATATATAGGACGATAGTATTTGGACACCGGAAGTGTTTCAGGACGTACCGGGAAGGAATCGGGTCACCGGAAGGGGTTCCGGGCACCCCCCCGGCAAGTTATGGGCCTTATGGGCCAAAGGAGGGGACAGACCAGCCCACAAGGTGGCTGGTGCGCCTCCTCCCTTGTTTGTCCAGCCCTAGGGAAGGAAAAAGGGGAGGGCTAGCCCCTCCTGCCTTTCCCTCTCATGGGAGAAAGGAAATAGGGGGGGGGGGTGGCGCCACCCTCCCCTGCCTTTCCCCGCACTCCAAATAAGGAAAGGGGGGGGGGGCGGCTTGGGAGGGACCCCAAGTAGGATTCCTCCTACTTGGGCGCCTCCTTTGGCTGCTCATCCCTCCCTCCCACCTATATATATGTGGAAGGGGGGCGCCTAGCACAGAACAGATAATTGCCTAGCCGTGTGTGGCGCCCCCCTCCCCCGTTTACACCCCCGGTCATATTTTCGTAGTGCTTAGGTGAAGCCCTGCAGAGATCACTTCACCATCACCATCACCACGCCGTCGTGCTACCAAAACTCATCTACTACCTCGCTGTCTTGCTGGATCAAGAAGGCGGAGGACGTCACTGAGCTGAACGTGTGCAGAACGCGGAGGTGCCGTACGTTCGGTACTTGATTGGTTGGAGCACGAAGAAGTTCGACTACATCAACCGCGTTGTTAAACGCTTCCGCTTACGGTCTACGAGGGTACGTAGACACACTCTCTCCTCTCATTGCTATGCATCTCCATGGATAGATCATTGCGTGTGCGTAGAAATTTTTTGTTTTCCATGCAACATTTCCCAACAGTGGCATCCGAGCCAGGTCTATGCGTAGATGATATGCACGAGTAGAACACAAAGAGTTGTGGGCGGTGACAGTCAAACTTCTTACCACCAACGTCTTATTTTGATTTGGCGGTATTGTGGGATGAAGCGGCCCGGACCAACCTTACATGTCCACGCACATGAGACCGGTTCCACCGACTGACATGTAACTAGTTTTGCATAAAGGTGGCTGGCGGGTGTCTGTTTCTCCTACTTTAGTTGAATCGAATTTGACTGCGGCCGGTCCTTGAAGAAGGTTAAAACAGCAAACTTGATGAATCACCGTTGTGGTTTTTGCATAGGTAAGAACGGTTCTTGCTAGAAGCCCATAGCAGCCACGTAAAACTTGCAACAACAAAGTAGAGGACGTTTAACTTGTTTTTGCAGGGCATGTTGTGATGTGATATGGTCAAGACATGATGTGATATATGTTGATGTATGAGATGACCATGTTTTGTAATATCGACAATCGGCAGGAGCCTTAGGGTTGTCTCTTTATTGTATGAAGTGCAAGCGCCATGTAATTGCTTTACTTTATCACTATGCATTAGCGATAGTTGTAGAAGCAATAGTTGGCGTGACGACCTCGATGCAACGATGCTACGATGGAGAGCAAGGTGTCGAGCCGATTACGATTGAGATCATGACGACGCTTTGGAGATGGAGATCAAAAGCACAAGATGATGATGGCCATATCATGTCACATATTTTGATTGCATGTGATGTTTATCCTTTATGCATCTTAGTTTGCTTAGAACAGCGGTAGCATTATAAGATGATCCCTTCACTTAATTTCAAGATAAAAGTGTTCTCCCTGAGTATGCACCGTTGCTACAGTTCATCGTTTCGAGACACCACGTGATGATCGGGTGTGATAGACTCTACGTTCACATACAACGGGTGTAAGACAGTTTTACACATGCAGAATACTTGGGTTAAACTTGACGAGCCTAGCATGTACAGACATGGTCTCAGAACACTGGAGACCGAAAGGTCGAACATGAGTCATATAGTAGATATGATCAACATAGAGATGTTCACCATTGATGACTACCCCATCTCACGTGATGATCGGACATGGGTTAGTTGATTTGGATTATGTATCACTTAAATAACTTGAGGGATGTTAATTTAAGTGGGAGTTCATTAGTAATTTGATTAATTGAACTTAAATTTAGCATGAACTTAGTCTTAATAGTTTTTGCATATCTATGTTGTAGATCAATAGCTCGCAATATAGCTCCCCTATTTTTGTTATGTTCCTAGAGAAAAATAAGTTGAAAGATGATAGTAGCAATGATGCGGACTGGGTCCGTGATCTGAGTATTATCCTCATTGCTGCACAGAAGAATTATGTCCTTGATGCACCGCTAGGTGACAGACCTATTGCAGGAGCAGATACAGATGTTATGAACGTTTGACAAGCTCGGTATGATGACTACTTGATAGTTTAGTGCTCCATGCTTTACGGCTTAGAACCGGGACTTCAAAAACATTTTGAACGCCATGGAGCATATTTGATGTTCCAAGAGCTGAAATTGGTATTTCAGACTCATTCCCATGTCGAGAGGTATGAGACCTCCGACAAGTACTTTGCCTACAAGATGGAGGAGAATAGCTCATCCAGTGAGCATGTGCTCAGAATGTCTGGGTAATATAATCGCTTGAATCAAGTGGGAGTTAATCTTTCAGATAAGAATAGTGATTGACAGAGTTCTCTAATCACTATCACCAAGCTACTAGAACTTCATGATAAACTATAATATGCAAGGGATGACAAAAACAATTCCCTAGCTCTTCGCGATGCTAAAATCGGCGAAGGTAGAAATCAAGAAAGAGCATCAAGTGTTGATGGTTAACAAGACCACTAGTTTCAAGAAAAAGGGCAAAGGGAAGAAAGGGAACTTCAAGAAGAATGGCAAGCAAGTTGCCGCTCCCGTGAAAAAGCCCAAAGCTGGACCTAAGCCTGAAACTGAGTGCTTCTACTACAAAGGAAATGGTCACTAGAAGCGGAACTGCCCCAAATACTTAGCGGATAAGAAGGATGGCAAAGTGAACAAAGGTATATTTGATATACATGTTATTGATGTATACTTTACTAGTGTTCATAGTAGCCCCTGGGTATTTGATACCGGTTCAGTTGCTAAGATTAGTAACTCGAAACAGGAGTTGCAAAATGAACAGAGACTAGTTAAGGGCGAGGTGACGATGTGTGTTGGAAGTGATTCCAAGGTTGATAAGATCACCATCGCATACTTCCTCTACCTTCGGGATTAGTGTTGAACCTAAATAAATGTTATTTGGTGTTTGCGTTGAGCATGAATATGATTGGATCATGTTTATTCCAATACAATTATTCATTTAAGTCAGAGAATAATTGTTGTTCTGTTTACATGAATAAAACCTTCTATGGTCATACACCCAATGTAAATGGTTTATTGAATCTCGATCGTAGTGATACACATATTCATAATATTGATGCCAAAAGATGCAAAGTTGATAATGATAGTGCAACATACTTGTGGCACTGCCGTTTTGGTCATATTAGTGTAAAGCGCATGAAGAAACTCCATGCAGATGGACTTTTGGAATCACTTGATTATGAATCATTTGATACTTGCGAACCATGCCTCATGGGCAAGATGACTGAAACTCCGTTCTCCGGAACAATGGAGCGAGCTGATGACTTATTAGATATAATACATATTGATGTATGTGGTTCGATGAGTGTTGAAGCACGCGGCGGGTATCGTTATTTTCTCACCTTCACTGATGATTTGAGTAGATATGGGTATATCTACTTGATGAAACACAAGTCTGAAACATTTGAAAAGTTCAAAGAATTTTAGAGTGTAGTGGAGAATCATCGTAACAAGAAAATAAAGTTTTTACGATCTGATCATGGAAGCAAATATTTGAGTTACGAGTTTGGCCTTCATTTAAAACAATGTGGAATAGTTTCACAACTCACGCCACCTGGAACACCACAGCGTAATGGTGTGTCCGAACGTCGTAACCGTACTTTATTAGATATGGTGCAATCTATGATGTCTCTTACTGATTTACCACTCTCGTTTTGGGGTTATGCATTAGGGACAGCTGCATTCACATTAAATGGGGCACCGTATAAATCCGTTGAGACGACACCGGATGAACTATGGTTTGGCAAGAAACCTAAGCTGTCATTTCTTAAAGTTTGGGGATGCGATGCTTATGTCAAAAGGCTTCAGCCAGATAAGCTTGAACCCAAATCGGAGAAGTGCGTCTTCATAGGATACCCTAAAGAAACTATTGGGTACACCTTCTACCACAGATCCAAAGGCAAGATCTTTGTTGCTAAGTTTGGGTCCTTTCTAGAGAGGGAGTTTCTCTCAAAATAAGTGAGTGGGAGAAAAGTAGAACTTGATGAGGTAGTTGTACCTTCTCTCGAATTGGAAAGTAGCACATTAGAGAAATCCATTCCCGTGATGCCTACACCAACTAGAGAGGAAGCGAATGATGATGATCATGAAACTTCGAATCAAGTTACTACTGGACCTCGTAGGTCGAACAGAGCACATTCCGCACCAGAGTGGTACGGTAATCCTGTCCTGGAAGTCATGTTACTAGACCATGGCAAACCTACGAACTATGAAGAAGCTATGATGAGCCCAGATTCCGATAAATGGCTTGAGGCCATGAAATATGAGATAGGATCCATGTATGAGAACAAAGTATGGACTTTGGTGGACCTGCCCGATGATCGGCAAGCCATTAAAAATAAACGGATATTCAAGAAGAAGACAGACGTTGATGGTAATGTCACCATCTACAAAGCTCGACTTGTCGTGAAAGGTTTTCGACAAGTTCAAGGGGTTGACTACGATGAGACCTTCTCACCCATAGCGATGCTTAAGTCAGTCCGAATCATGTTAGCAATTGCCACATTTCATAATTATGAAATCTGGCAAATGGACGTCAAAACTGCATTCCTTAATGGATTTCTTAAAGAAGAGTTGTACATGATGCAACCAGAAGGTTTTGTCAATCCTAAAGGTGCTGACAAAGTTTGCAAGCTCCAGTGATCCATCTATGGACTGGTACAAGCATCTCAGAGTTGGAATATATGCTTTGATGAGGTGATCAAAGCATATGGTTTTATACAGACTTATGATGAAGCCTGTATTTACAAGAAAGAGAGTGGGAGCTCTGTAGCATTTCTGATATTATATGTGGATGACATATTGGTGATTGGAAATGATATAGAATTTCTGGATAGCATAAAAGGATACTTGAATAAAAAAAATCAATGAAAGACCTCGGTGAAGCTGCTTATATATTGGGCATCAAGATCTGTAGGGATAGATCAAGACGCTTAATAGGACTTTCACAAAGCACATACCTTGACAAAGTTTTGAAGAAGTTCAAAATGGATCAATCAAAGAAAGGGTTCTTGCATGTGTAACAAGGTGTGAAGTTGAGTTAGACTCAAAACCCGACCACGGCAGAATATAGAGAGAGAGTGAAAGTCATTCCGTATGCCTCAACCATAGGTTCTATAAAGTATGCCATGCTGTGTACCAGACCTATTGTGTGGCTTGCCATGGGTTTGGCAAGGAGGTACAAGAGTGATCCAGGAGTGAATCACTGGACAGCGGTCAAAATTATCCTTAGAGGAATAAGGAAATGTTTCTCGGTTATGGAGGTGATAAAGAGTTCGTCATAAAGGGTTACGTTGATGCAAGCTTTGACACTAATCCAGATGACTCTAAGTATCAATCTGGATGCGTATTGAGCGTGGGAGCAATTAGCTAAGAGTAGCTCCATGCAGAGCATTATAGACATAGAAAATTGCAAAATACATACGGATCTGAATATGGCAGACCCGTTGACTAAACCACTTTCACAAGCAAAACATGATCACACCTTAGTACTCTTTGGGTGTTAATCACATGGCGATGTGAACTAGATTATTGACTCTAGTAAACTCTTCGGGTGTTAGTCACATGGCGATGTGAACTATGGGTGTTAATCACATGGTGATGTGAACTAGATTATTGACTCTAGTGCAAGTGGGAGACTGAAGGAAATATGCCCTAGAGGCAATAATAAAGTTGTTATTTTATATTTCCTTATTCATGATAAAGGTTTATTATTCGTGCTAGAATTGTATTGATCGGAAACCTAAATACATGTGTGAATACATAAACAAATACCGTGTCCCTAGTAAGCCTCTACTAGACTAGGTCATTGTTCAAAGATGGTTAAGGTTTCCTAACCATAGACATGTGTTGTCATTTGATAATGGGATCATATCATTAGGAGAATGATGTGATGGACAAGACCTATCCGTTAGCTTAGCGTAATGATTGTTCAGTTTTATTGCTATTGCTTTCTTCATGTCAAATACATATTTCTTCGACTATGAGATTATGCAACTCCCGGATACCGGAGGAATACCTTGTGTGCTATCAAACATCACAACATAACTAGGTGATCATAAAGATGCTCTGCAGGTATCTCCGAAGGAGTTTGTTGAGTTGGCATAGATCGAGATTAGGATTTGTCACTCCGAGTGTCGGAGAGGTATCTCTGGGCCCTCTCGGTAATACACATCATAAGCTTGCAAGCAAATGACTAAGGAGTTAGTCACAAGGTGATGTATTATGGAATGAGTAAAGAGACTTGCTGGTAACGAGATTGAACTAGGTATGAAGATACCGACGATCGAATCTCGGGCAAGTAACATACCGATGGACAAAGGGAATTATGTATGTTGTCATAATGGTTTGACCGATAAAGATCTTCATAGAATATGTAGGAGCCAATATGGGCATCCAGGTTCCGCTATTGGTAATTGACCGGAGAGGTGTCTCGGTCATGTCTACATAGTTCTCGAACCCGTAGGGCCCGCACGCTTAATGTTTGTTGACGATATAGTGTTATATGAGTTGTATGTTTTGGTGACCGAATGTTGTTTGGAGTCCCGGATGAGATCACGGACATGACGAGGAGTCTCGAAATGGTCGAGAGGTAAAGATTGATATATATGACGATAGTATTTGGACACCGGAAGTGTTTCGGGACGTACCGGGAAGGAATCGGGTCACCGGAAGGGGTTCCGGGCACCCCCCGGGCAAGTTATGGACCTTATGGGCCAAAGGAGGGGACAGACCAGCCCACAAGGGGCTGGTGCACCTCCTCCCTTGTTTGTCCAGCCCTAGGGAAGGAAAAAGGGGAGGGCTAGCCCCTCCTGCCTTTCCCTCTCATGGGAGAAAGGAAAGGGGGGGGGGGCGTCACCCTCCCCTGCCTTTCCCCGCACTCCAAATAAGGAAAGGGGGGCGGCTTGGGAGGGACCCCAAGTAGGATTCCTCCTACTTGGGTGCCTTATTTGGCTGCTCCTCCCTCCCTCCCACCTATATATATGTGGGAGGGGGACGCCTAGCATAGAACAGACAATTGCCTAGCTGTGTGCGGGGCCCCCCTCCACCGTTTACACCCCCGGTCATATTTTCGTAGTGCTTCGGTGAAGCCCTGTGGAGATCACTTCACCATCACCGTCACCACACCATCGTGCTGCCGGAACTCATCTACTACCTCGCCGTCTTGATGGATAAAGAAGGCGGAGGACGTCACCGAGCTGAACATGTGCAGAACATGGAGGTGCCGTACGTTCGGTACTTGATCGGTTGGAGCGCGAAGAAGTTCGACTACATCAACCGCGTTGTTAAACGCTTCCGCTTACGGTCTACGAGGGTACGTAGACACACTCTACCCTCTCGTTGCTATGCATCTCCATGGATAGATCATTGTGTGTGCGTAGAAAATTTTTGTTTTCCATGCAACGTTTCCCAACATATATGTTACTCAAATGCTGTTAGCGAAGTTCGTAAATTTTCATGGAAAGTATTAGTATCGTACACAGTTCATTCAGTTTAAGCGTGTGCCCGGTAGAGTAGAGGATGTCCATGTTTTTGACATGGCGATCAACACCTATGTCCAAAAGGCATTTGCATATTAATTGTCCATATTGCAAATTCAGATAATATACAGACAGGCCAGCCCATACAATTGACATATTTGACTTGCATGAAGAAATCAATTGAGCACACACACACACACACATACACACACACACACACATATATATATATCGCTAATTTACAAGAATATAACAAACCGTGCATGCACAAAAGAGCTACACTGTGCACCTGACGCTGACCCAACACGCACAACAGCCATCGTCCATCAGCGTGTCGATCATGGGCTCAGTGGGAGCGGAGGCCGCCAAGTCGATGACCTACACACCTTGATCGATCGAGGCTAGGGCAGACTCGACATCGGGAATCATCGATACTGCCTCAGGCGCAACGCTCACCAGGGCTACCGCGACCGCCGGGTCTGCCCCGGCGACGTCCAGCGAGAAGACGTTGGCTCTCGCCAGGGCTGCCGCGACGGCCCCCAGGCATGCCCCGGCGACGTCCGGCGCTGCGCCCTCCTCCATCTGGGACATAAGCCTATGCCTTGTGCGGCGGCCGCCACTACCGCAGTTGTCCTTGCGTCGTCGCGGTTCCTCCTTTGCCGCCCGCACCATCCGCCGCACTCTGTGCCAAGCCACTAGTATCGCCCACTGGCGATCCCTATCCGCTTTTAGGATGACCCTGGCTAACCTGGCGGCTTGCTCGCGTTTCCTGCTTCCTCTGGCCGTCGTCGGGAGAGGCGGCGGCATGGCCGTCGACTGCCAAGCCGACCATCATGCCTTCAGCCTCGATTCCGTCATCGCGCGACTCCATCCTGTCGTCAGCCGTTGGGGGTATGCCGGTATGTGTGGGTAACTAGCTATCAACTAGATCAGTAGTGAGTCGCCGCCGGCGGCCATTGTTGTGGTTATTTATAGCTAGCAGCTGGCTAGGGGATTGGGGATTTTACAATTCACCCATGTGGAGCGCGGGAAGCCTTCGCTAGAGCGCGGGAAGACTAAGTGGAGCACACAACCCGACAACCGTATGCGGTGTCACGTGTTATCCCACACGTGTTACCATAAGGAAACATATGTGTAACTTACGTATCATCGCATACGCGTACTCGTACACGCATCGTGTGCGATACTCCTAGCTATCGCAAGCAACTAGTTTGCTGTTTTCAAAGTTTTTTCTACACATAGAATCGCACATGAATTAACTCCAGTAACCGTCTGTGTTATATATTCTTATCGCAAATAGTTCTTCCGAGCGGGCTGTTTGCCGTGTATCACACACATCTTGTTTACACGGATCGTTTGTGTTCTTTTGGCTCATCGCAAATAGTTCATCTATGTGAACTGTATGCCGCATATCACACACATCTTGTTAAGTTGAACCATTTTTGTTGTGTTCCCTAATCGAAAATAGTTCGTTTGAGTGAACCGTATGCCGTATATCACACACACCTTGATCTGGCTAACCGTTTCTGTTGCATCCCCTAATAGCAAACAGTTCATCCAAGCGAACTGTATGCCGTATATCCCACACACCTTTATATAGCAGCGTGTTTCTGTTGTTCTGCCTCATCGCAAATAGTTCTTATGGATTAACCGTATTTCACTCATCGCACACGCAAATGTAATATGAACCGTGTTTGATGTATCCGCCATCGCAAATGTTTTGCATCTTTTTTTACGGTTTTTTACATCACCGTTTGTGATTAATGCATCGCACACAGTTTCCTCGAAGGGTCTCTAATTGTAGTGTCGCGTTAGCAGCATCCTACAGTAGTGGATGCTAACCTAGCTAATCACTTTCCATACTTCGGTGTCACCTATTGAAACCACTCAGAAATTCCGAGTGAAATCAATTGGTTACAGAAGGTTGGCAAGTGCTCTTCGGTGGGACCGAAGGTTCATCTCAGTGAGACCGAGACGCTAGGGTTTACGTAGTGGCTATTGCTACTTGTGAGCTGCATTGGGATTTCCTCGAAGAGGAGAGGATGATGCAGTACAGTAGAGATAAGTATTTCCCTTAGTTATGAAACCAAGGTTATCAATCCAGTAGGAGAACCAAGCAACGACTCGATAGCGGCACCTGCACACAAACAACAAATACTTGCAACCCAACGTGTAGAGGGGTTGTAATCCCTCAATGGTTATGAGTTGTATTGTTTTTTATAGATAGATTTGAAAGTGCTAGTTATCGACTAGAGGGGGGGGGGTGAATAGGCGATTTTTATGGAAGTCTTCAAAACACAAGGTCTTTGAAGACAGACGGTCAAATTGAACCTATATGATATGCAACGGAAGATAAATTACTCTAGGCAGACCATAGTCAAGTAAGCAATATAATGAAAGCACAAAGACTAATAGTAGCTAGGTAGAACAGATCGGAATGGAAGATAGTATGAAGCCAAATAGGTGATAGTCTTCGCACAGTGAAGTCAAACAGATTAGGCAAACAAGCAATGACTTCACGAAGACAAACTAAAATGTAAAGGAGGTGGGGGATAGAACCTGTAGCTTGGTGAAGACAAGGATTTGGTAGACCAATTCCAGTTGCTGTGACAACTGTACGTCTGGTTAGGGAGGCTGAGATTGAACTCAGAAGACCACATCTTCACCTTATTCCCCTTGAGCCAAGGACACCCAGTCCTTACCCAATCACTCTGGTAAGTCTTCAAGGTAGACTTCCAAACCTTCACAGACTCCGTTCACCGGCGATCCACAATGACTCTTGGATGCTCAGAACGTGACGCCTAACCGGCTGGAGGATACACATTCCTCAAGTGTAACAAGTCTTCAGGTCATGCGGACAGAAAGACTTTAGTGATGCCTAACACTCTTTGGCTCTGGGTGTTTTGGGCTTTGTCCTCGCAAGGATCTCTCTTTCAAAGGCTTCGGAGGTGGGTTGCTCTCAAACGACAAAAGCCGTGTACTAACTCTGAGCAGCCACTAATTTATGGTGGAGGGGGTGGGTATTTATAGCCAGCAGGCACCCCGACATGATATGTCTGAAATGACCCTGGGTCACTAAGGAACCGACACGTGTCCAACGGTCGGATTTCAAACACACGCGGCAGCTTGGCTTGGGCTACAAGCAAAGCTGACTCATCCAACTCAGGTTAAATCTTTCTCTCATTGTCTTCACTCGAAGACATAGGATTTGGGTTGAGCATCATGTCAGTCTTCTGACTTTGTTCACTTGGACCCCACTTAACAGTCCGGTGGTTCCTATGACTCAATGAAGAAGAAAAGGAAACTATGAAAGAAACTCTGTCTTCGCACTCCATAGTCTTCAAATGAATGTCTTCACACGACATTATCTTCAACGTGAATGTCTTCACGAACCACCATTGTCTTCAATGTCTTCATACATTTTTAGGGGTCATCTCTGGTAGGTAAACCAAATCAATAAGGGACTACTACCTGTGTTATCCTGCAGTTCTCACAAACACATTAGTCCCTCAACCACGTTTGTCGTCAATACTCCAAAACCAACTAGGGGTGGCACTAGATGCACTTACAATCTCCCCCTTTTTGGTGATTGATGACAAACTGGTTGAAGTTTTCAATGGGGATAAAATTATGTGGAAGTTTAAAGAACGTGGTCATTGGCTTCATAAGTTGAAAAGGCTCCCCCTAAAGATGTGCATATAAATACTTTGCCTTTGAATGCAAATGCACATGGCAGGTTCTGCTTTGTGGAGATCTTCTTCAACTCATGAAGACAATTCATCATGCATACACAAATGTAATGAAGATAATGATATGCACAATGAAAAATGGGCGTTTGCAGAATGACTTCATGCAGAATTTATCATCGCAATAAATGGTAGCAGTAAAATTGGCAGACGACCATCAAGGTTTAAGTGTTACAACTCAAAACTAGCAGTTCAAGAACAAGAGTTGTAAAAACTTAGCAAAAATAAGCACCCGACCCATATAGACCCACTTGAAGACTATCAACTCATATGCTTCTCCCCCTTTTGTCACGAATGACCAAAAAGGAGTGAAGACATAGAGTGCCTATGCGTTCCCATGCGGTGCTGGTGAAGATGTTGGGGCAGCAGGGTCGACGGTGGAGTTGGGTGGTGCAGACGAGCCTGATGCAGGATCTTGGTGCAGTGAAGTCATGGCTGGTGAAGTGGCGTTGTCCTCTTCATCAATGACTTGCGCAACAATGGTTGGAGCCAAAGATGAATACTCAGAATCTTCAATGGAAGGAGTTGGACGCCAACTTGCTGACTGTGGAGGCTTGGAGTCAAACTTGAATTTTTCAGTGAAGCCATATGCTTGAAGATCATCTTCAGAGCATAGCAGTGTGAGGCTCTTCCAAGCGCGCCGACAGGCTTCATGAGCAACAAATGAGTTCTTGGTGGCGAGGTTGCGAATATGATTGACATCAACAAGGACACTTTGCATCTGGCACTTCAATCAGTCATGATGCCTATCCTACTTCTGATGAAGTGAAACAAGAAGCTCTCGGTCATTTAGCACACGAGCACGCTTCTGAGGTCTTTGGGCAACTATGCTGGCTGTTGCATCAGTGTTGGCACGATGCGGCAGCCGAAGCTGACCGACAAGAGGACCAGCAATAGTAGTGGTTGGGTTCGGCACATGAATCCCTTCGAGAGGTTGAGTGAAGCTTTGGAAGGCAGCATTATCTTCACGAACAGGCTCCTTGGCAGGCTCAGGATAGATGGCTTCATGTGACATATCCACGTCAGGCAGAAGGACGACATGATTACGCGCCGAAGCTTGATAATTGATAGTTGAGTGAAGCTTAATCAGCCGCATGACCCATGGAGCATAGAACTTGAGACCGAACAGATCAATGCCAGAAGCTGCCAACTGACGGATGAAGAAATCTTGAGTATTGAATCTGATGCCATTGATGATGTAGAAGACCAATGTCTTCATAGTGCCTTCAAGCTTGGCTTGAGGAGAATGCCCCTTGATTGGCCATAGAGTATGCCTCAATATGTGATAGATAGTGTGGGGCAGGTACTCGAGGTCATTAACAAAGAATTCCTTGGGGTATTCTGCATCGACAGGCAATGGCTTCATCATGCTGAGCATTTGACTCATATTGGGCTCAGGCTTCTGAAAGACGCTCTACAATTCTTGTTCATAACGCTGACAACCTGGCTCATAGAGATCACCAGGAGTGGGCAGGGAAGTTAGCTCGATGATGTCTTGAGCTTTGGCTTCATGACGTACATCACCTAACATCCACTCAAGGACCCATGTCTTCGGATCCCTGTTGTAGCCTGATATATGGAGAGTGGCATAGAATTGTAGCAAGAGTTCCTCATTCCAATGCTCCTTGTCAGCGACAAATGGGAGCAAGCCAACTTCACGAAAGCAGTCAAGAGCTTCCTCAAGGTAGGGGAGGCCAACAATGGCATCGCAGCACAGGCGCTTGTGGGGGAAGATCCTGTCCTGGTTGTACAAGATGCAAGAGTAATAGCTTCGTTGCTGGTGGCTCCAGAACCTGTCAGAGGAGATCTTTGGCTTCTTGTAAGGATTCTTGGTCTTGTCAAAGAATGTGTTGTGCTCTCTGAAGCTTAAGACACTGAAAGCACCCTGAGTTGTAACAACACTTGGAAGTCTTGGTAGTCTGGGCTTCGGCTTCTGTGTCTGAGGCCTTTGATCAACATGGTAAACATATTGGGGACCATGAGCAACTGGAGGCGTCATAATGGGCCACTTGACACTGATGAGCTCACCTGCATAATTGAAGGCCCTTGCCATTGTATGTGGAACAGATGGAGTAGCAGCAACATCCGAGGAGGATGGTTGAAGATCTTCTATGGCATCATGGGCTTCAGTCTGAAGAGTGGCTTCGGGCTGCTCATTGTCTTCAGCCATGACAACGTCATTGGCTTCAGTAGCAGTTGTATCAGTAGTCTCATTTGCTGTGGCTTCAGTGGCTTCAGGTACTGGTGGGTTAGGCACAATCACATCTTGATTCACAACTGGTTCAATGGTAGGGGGAATAACTTCAGGTTCTTCTTCCTTTTCTTCGGCTGATGCAGCCGGAATATCTTCAGCCTCTTTGGCTTCAGACTCATGAGCAGTTTCTGAGGGGATGGCATCAGGGAACACTTGGTGTGCTACTGAGCTTGTGGCTTGCACATCCTCTTCAGGAATGCTCGACATGGATATCGTGGGCCTAGGGCCTCTGCAAAGCCTTCGGAAAGATGGCGACGCCTGTGGTGAGGAGGTGGTCTTCTCCATGTCTTCAGGTGTGTCTTGCGGAGTCTCAATCACATGAGTAGTGACTTGAGCTGGTGGTGTGCGAGGAATGACCTCATGGAGCGGAGTGTTGGGGTGGTGCTCTTCCCAGAAATCATCATTTGTGATTGGCGTCGTGGGACCACCAATGCTTATCTGTTCACTGCTCGATAGAGCAGGCGATGATACTGGCTTGGGCATTATCTGGGGAAACTGAGGAAGGACTTCATCATCAACAACATTGTGTTCAAGACCAATGTCTTCAGCTACGGTGGTGTCAGTAGCTGGAATCTCTTCAGACACACGAGCCTATGTGGTAGTAGGCTCATGGACAACTAGACGACACTCGCGGTTGGAGGATGCAGGAAGGGCAACAGAAATGGGTTCAACAAGCAGCAGCTCTCTAGGAGCAGATGAGGCAGTCTGTGCTTGGGCCCTTCTTGAAGCCTTAGAGGACTTCTTCAGCCTCTTTTGAGAAGGTGCAGCATCAGAGGCTTCTTGATGCTTTCGTTTCTTGGCCTCAGCCTCAGCCTACTTTGTCTTCTTCTTCTTAGAAGCAGCTGATGGGACCTTTGGCTTCGAGCCAGTCATACTGGCAGGGAAGACAATGCTTGGTCTTTCCTGCCTTGGAGCTTCAGTTTCAGCTTCAGCGGGCTGCTTCTTCTTGGCGGCCAATCAGGGGTCAATTCAAGGACGCCCAAGGGCCTTTCTCTTCACGGCTTCATTGTGATCCAGTACACACTTCTCTGCATAGTACTTCATGCGCTCTCTAGAGCCTTTGGCTTCATCGCGACGCTTATGGAATTCATCCTTGAGATTTGCCATCATCTTCTTGAAGTTTTGATCATCAGAGACACTGAGCTTGGCCATGTGCTTCTCAAATAGAGCTTTCTCATGGTCTATTTTGTTCTTCAGCTCAACAATCTTTTGAGCAATAGCAAGCTCTTTGGCTATGCAGCCCTGGAATGTGACGCTGATGTCAATTGGCAGCTGCAGATCGTCAATGGTGAGAGTAGTATCTTCGAACCATTCATCGATGAAGTTGTTGAGTATGTCAGCATCAAAGAGATGCAAATCTTTGAAGATTTCAGCCTCCTGCTTGCTCTTGATTAGCATTTCCAGAGCATCATCAGCAAGATCTTCATCACTTGACAGATCTATGACATCTTCTTCATTGTGCAGGATGCTTGCTGGAGTAAGGCCTTGCCCAGAAATCTTCTTGGGCTTCTTGGATGTGCGAGATAAGTCTTCTGACTGCACACTAGATTCAGGCAGTGCAGATTTCAATGGCTTCACTCTTGAAGCCTTCGAAGCAGCAGAAGACTTTGAAGCCTTTGCTTTCTTCACTGGTTTCGGGGGCTCTGGAACTTCAGCGTGTTCCTCTTCCTCAGCAGCTTCTACAGCAGTGGCCCTTTGAGCGGCACAATGTGCCAAGAATGAAGCAAAGTCGTCAAAGGGGCCAATTAGATTGGGCTTAGCCTCGCGATAGCCATCTGGCCTTGGAGCAGCTGGACCTGGGTTGAAGTCAATCCCAAGATCCTTCTTGTTTTGAGCTGCTGAAGCCTTAGCAAACTGAAAGTTGGCTTCAAACAGATTGTCCTCACGACACCATCGAAGACTGGATGGGTCTGCATTTTCAGGCATCGGGCCTCTGACCATGCAAGGAAAGAAGCCTTTGGCAATGGCTTCAGCCTTTTTCTTGGGGTGAAGCTTCTTGTACACAATATCCGTCCATGGCGGCCTCACATCATTTTTGTCTGCGTATTCTGGAGTCACAAAGTGATATAGGAACCATTGCTCTGCCCAGTATCTGCGAATCCATTGGACTCTAGACTTGCATTCACCATAGGTTTCTTCTGGGTCAGTCTTGTACATCTCATATAGATCTGGTGGCAAGTCCAAAGCAGTGTTGTCACGGCGCTGCCTGCCACCCTTCTTTGCATATTTGCCAGAAGCCATTGGATTCAGACTGAAAGGCTTCATGACAGTGTTTGGTTTCAAGCGACTGGTCAGACAAGAACTGGCTTCAGGCGATTCCATATGATGCTGTAAGAACTCTGCAAATGAATGCAAACTATGAGAACCAAGGGACTCTCCCATGGACATGTACCTGTGACAGCATTAGAGATGCGAGGGAAGGGGAAGAGGTCATATGCATTCTCAGAAGATTTTGAAGATAAATCAGTTTGAAGACATTGACCTCATAGCGCGAATACATTCACTTATAGATGTATGTTGGTTCCAGATTTGTACGAATCCATGAATAGGTACAAGTGAGGAATCTAACTAGTAGTGAGCATAAGTGAAAGTTCTTTGCAGATTATGAGATTCAGGATAGACAACATCCAGATTTGGAAGTGTAAAAACAGCTTTTGGAGGATGCGAAGATTTCAATGGATCAAATAAACGGTAAAAAGTGAGTTCTTATTTACCACACGAAGAACTGCTAGACAAGGAGGATGGAGGCCGAGCAGTCCAATCTCCCACGCCCTAACTTGGTGGCGGAAGACACCTACGGCGGTGGTGGGGGGAAGATGTTCGCGGCCGGCGTGAAGACGACGTCGGAGAAGTCGCGGCAGCTAAGCGCTTCGTCTCCGGCGATGATGGGGGCTAGCGATGGCGCTAGGGTTTGAGCGAGACGGCGAGGGGAGAAGAAATAATGACCACGAGGGGTGGTGTATTTATAAGGAAGAGGGACGGTGCAGTGCTATTACTCAGGTGCCCCTGGTGGTTCACATTTGAAGGACACGTGGCAAGCATGCAACAGATTGAATGTTGTGCCACGACCCCACGTGCGCCTGGTTTGTTGGGTGGTCGTTCCGGCTTCTCCGGTATTCAGGAAAAAGGATAGAGATAGTAAAAGCAGTTTAAATGTTTGTCTCTATATCTTCAGCTGACAAGGACACAGTGAAGACACTCGACACGTGTCAATAGAATGCATACGAAGAGACAGAGAGAATTAGAGAGATAAGCACGGAAGGGGTTAGGGTCCGATCACATTCACTTGGTGCAGAAAATGGCGACTTGAAGACATAGCTATAAGTGAATGTTGTAGAGGATAGAACACACACACACACACACACACACACACACACACACACACACACATATATATATATATATATATATATATATATATATATATATTAGTGAAGACCAAATCGAACATTGCGAAGATAAATCATGAAGACAAGGCAATGTTGAAGATAAACCAACTTTGAAGATAATGCAACATGATGCTAAACAAAAATCTTCAAGAAAGGTTGGTGGTGGCGTTACCCACCATATAGGAAGTATTAGACCCAGACACGGTGCACAATTATCGTGGCGCTCCGAAGTCAAATTCCGCATTAATGTATTCACACTCAGAGTGTATGTCTTCATGAGTTGAGGATATATGTTACTTTGTGTGTTGCACACCTAAGTCATCAATATGCATAAGCGTTAGGATGCGTGTCCATTCACAGGACATTCGAGGATTCTAAGATATTTAGCTCACACCGCAGCTTGCAAAACCTTTTCTCATCCAAGGGCTTCATGAAGATATTAGCCAATTGCTCTTCAGTGTTGATGTGAATGATATCAATGTCTTCCTTCAACACATGATCTCTGAGAAAGTGATGACGGATCTGAATGTGCTTTGTCTTCGAGTGCTGAACTGGATTGTGAGCAATCTTGATTGCGCTTTCATTGTCGCAGTAGAGGGGCACATTCTTCATGTTGAAGCCATAGTCCTTGAGGGTTTGCTTCATCCAGAGAAGCTGAGCGCAGCAAGATCCAGCAGCAATGTATTCAGCCTCAGCAATGGACAGTGATACACAGTTCTGCTTCTTTGAAGACAAACAGACAAGAGATCATCCAAGAAAGTGACATGTGCCTGATGTGGACTTGCGATCAACTTTGTCACCAGCATAATCAGCATCTGAGTAACCAACTAGATCAAACTTTGAGCCCTTTGGATACCATAATCCTAGCGTTGGGGTGTGAGCCAAATATCAAAGTATTCGCTTCACCGCGAGGTGATGCGACTCCTTTGGTGCCGCTTGGAATCGGGCACACATGCAAACGCTAAGCATTATATCTGGCCTAGATGCACATAAGTACAATAAAGAACCAATCATGGAGCGGTATACCTTTTGATCGAACTCTTTACCATTGTCGTCGGAGCCCAGATGACCTTTGGTTGGCATTGGCGCCGTGTACCCTTTGCAATCTTGCATTCCAAACTTCTTCAGGCAATCTTTGAGGTATTTTTCTTGTGATATGAAGATGCCATTTCTCTGTTGATGGATTTGAAGACCAAGAAAGAATTTCAGCTCTCCCATCATGGACATCTGATATTGCTCTTGCATCATATGCCCAAACTCATCATTGTATCTCTTATCCGTGCAGCCAAAGATCATGTCATCCACATCGATTTGGCATACAAACAGTTCTCCATCATATGTCTTCATGAAGAGAGTGGAATCTAGAGAACCAGGTTTGAAGCCTTTGCTCTTCAGGAAGTCTTTGAGTGTGTCATACCAAGCACGAGGTGCTTGTTTGAGGCCATACAGTGCCTTGTTGAGTTTGTAGACCATATCAGGACGCTTTGGATCATCAAAACCAGGTGGTTGAGCTACATACACTTCTTCTTCCATTTTGCCGTTGAGGAAGGCACTCTTCACATCCATTTGATACAGAAGGATGTTGTTGTGGTTAGCATAGGCTAGCAGTATGCGAATGGCTTCAAGCCTAGCCACAGGAGCAAAGGTTTCATCGAAGTCAATTCCCTCTACTTGTGTGTAACCTTGAGCAACAAGACGAGCTTTGTTTCTGATGACTTGGCCATGTTCATCTTGTTTGTTGCGATAGATCCATTTGGTGCTAATAATATTGTGCTTGCAAGGATTAGGACGCTTGACTAGCTCCCAGACGTTGTTGAGCTCAAATTGTTGAAGCTCTTCTTGCATAGCCTGAATCCATTCTGGTTCCATAAAAGCTTCATCGACTTTCTTGGGTTCAGATATGGACACGAATGCAAAGTGCCCACAAAAGTTTGCTAGTTGCATTGCTCTTGATCGAGTGAGTGGACCAGGTGCATTGATGCTATCAATTATCTTCTCAATCTGAACTTCATTGGCCACACGAGGATGAACAGGGCGAAGACTTTGCTGTTGCTGACTATTGTCTTCATCTTCAGCAGTATCTTCAGGCTCAGCATTGTCTTCATATTGAGTAGGAGCTGGAATGATGATTTCTTCTTCAGCCTGTTCCTCGGTGGGTATGATTTCTCCAGTACACATTAGCTTGATAGATTCACTAGGAGAAGCTTCATCTAGCACATTTGGCAGGTGCTCTCTTTGCGAGCCGTTAGTCTCATCGAACCGCACATCTACCATTTCAACCACTTTATAGTGAAAGAGGTTGAAGACTCTGTAGGTGTGCGAATCCTTTCCGTAACCAAGCATAAAACCCTCATGTGCTTTCGGTGCAAATTTGGAAGTGTGATGTGGATCCTTGATCCAGCACCTGACACCGAAGACTTTGAAATAGCTTACATTTGGCTTCTTACCAGTGAGTAGTTCATAAGATGTCTTCTTGAAGAATTTGTGAAGATAAACTCTGTTGATGATATGGCATGCAGTGTCAATGGCTTCAGGCCAGAACTTTCTTGGAGTCTTGTACTCATCAAGCATCGTACAAGCCATCTCAATAAGGGTCCTGTTCTTGCGCTCCACGACACCATTCTACTGAGGTGTGTATGGAGCAGAGAGCTCATGAGTGATGCCCAGTGTATCAAGATAAGTGTCGAGGCCAGTGTTCTTGAATTCTGTGCCATTGTCACTCCTGATGTTCTTGATCTTGATGCCATAGTTGGTCATGGCACGGTTGGCGAAGCGTCTGAAGACATCCTGCACTTCAGTCTTATAGAGAATTATGTGCACCTAGGTATATCTAGAATAATCATCAACAATAACGAAGCCATAAAGATGTGCAGTGGTAGTAAGGGTTGAGTAGTGAGTAGGGCCAAATAAGTCCATGTGTAGCAGCTCGAAGGGACATGAAGTCGTCATGATTGTCTTCGAGGGATGTTTTGCCCTAGTCATCTTCCCGGCTTCACAAGCACCACATAGATGATCCTTCTTGAACTTGACGCCCTCGATGCCAATGATATTCTTCTTCTTCATGAGAGTGTGCAAGTTCCTCATGCCCGCATGTCCTAGCTTTCGATGCCAAAGCCAACACTCTGAAGCTTTTGGTAGAAGACATACGGCAAGCTGTGGACCTGCGGAGAAATCTACCATATACAGATCACCTCTTCGATATCCTTCGAAGACTAGAGATTTGTCAGAAGCCATAAGCACAAGACAACGATATTTTCCAAATATCACAATCATGTCAAGATCACAAAGCATTGAGACAGACATTAAGTTGTATCCAAGGGATTCAACAAGCATCACTTTATCCATGTGTTGATCCTTTGAGATAGCAAATCTACCTAGGCCCAATACCTTGCTTTTACCAGTGTCAGTGAATGTGATGTGGCTTTTAGTAGATGGACGTAGGGTTGAATCCATGAGAAGACTTCAATCACCAGTCATGTGGTTGGTGCATCCACTGTCCATAATCCATTCAGTAGCTTTTGGAGTCGTACCCTACAGTACAGTTAGCGGGATAGGCTTCACCAAGAGTATTGTGAAGCACAAACATTTGACGTACAAGCATACTATCAAAGTTAAGATTCTTGGATGGTAAGATTGTATGCTCATCAATAAATCCAGGGACGAAATAAATGATAAGACCATTTTGGCACTTAATCTTGCGTCCCACAAGATGTTTTAGGTCCCCAACATTGTCTTCAGAAGTCAATGATTTTTGGCTAGAGACCTTTCCCTGCAAGAGAAGTTAATTCTTCTTAACCACCCACATCTTGAGGGGTGGCTTCGAAGCAATGAGTGTAAGTGCAGCATTTGAGAACTTTGGCTTTGGAGCCCTAGCAAATAGTTTTGCAGGAGGTGAATAGTACTCAAAAGAATACGCAGAAAAATTCTTTGATTTGTGAACATAGCGGTTTGATGAAACACGCTCATATTCATGAGTCTGATGAAGATTTCCCTGCAAAACATTGGCGTTAGGGTGAGCATAGGAGGTCCTCCGTCTGTATGAAGCCTTTGGACCATATGAAGCCTTTGGTCTGGGGTTTGTCTTCTTCCCTGGTGGTGTCATGATGACATTCACTGGAAGATTCTCAAGACAACTTTTAGGGACTCAAATCTTCTTCATAGGTGGTCCATTCCTGTAGTTAGCACAATAAACCTGGCAAACACTTCACCATTTTGATTCTTAAACAACTTATAATTGGAGTCAAAGGACCCATCAATGATAATGGGGTTAGCACAAGTGAAGCCAGATAAGGTAGCTGGATCTACTGAAGGACCCTTTGCGGCAACCCATGTGGTTTTGGGGTACTGCTCAGGCTTCTAGTAAGAACCATCAGCATTCATTTTCCTCTCGAAACAAACACCCTCTTTCCTAGGGTTTTGATTCAGAATCTGTTTCTTGAGGACATCGCAGAGTGTCTGATGCCCTTTGAGGCTTTTGTACATGCCTGTTTCAAGCAAAGTCTTCAACCTGGCATTCTCATTAGCAATAGTAGTGGCATCCTCAGAAGAGGGGTTAGTTACCACATTAGCAGTTGAAGATATTGCAACATCAGAGGCAGTAGAACATTCAGCAACAGAGACAGCATTGTCACGCTCAAGACATTTTAACCAAGGTGGCACAAAATCTTCCTGAGCGGAACTGATCTGTTGAGCGAGTAGTGAATCGTTCTCCTTTTGAAGATCTTCATGAGACACTCTCAGTTTCTCTAGATCTTGCTTCCTTTGAAGATAATCATAGGAAAGCTTCTCATGAGTGGCTGAGAGGGTTTCATGATGACTTTCAAGTTCTTCATACTTAACGCGAAGATTTTTTATGTCTTCGATTAAGGACTGAGTTCGATTCATTTCCTCGTCCAACAGGTCATCGCTTTTGTCTAGCATTTTTTGAATGTGTTCCATAGCAGTTTGTTGTTCAGTTGCAATTTTAGCAAGGGTCTTATAGATGGGTTTGGATTCACCTTCAGAGTCATCTTCACTGGAGGTTTGAAAGTAAGCATCGCGTGAGTTTACCTTGGCACCTCGTGCCATGAAGCAGTAGGTTGGAGCAGAGTCGTCCTCATCATCGGCTTCAGCGTCAGCGGCGTGACCATTGTCTTAAGTGTTGAAGATGGACTTGGCGACGAACGCCGAAGATAGAGCCAGGACTACCACGCCTGAATCAGACTCCTCCTCAGACTCCACCTCTGCCTCCTTAGAAGCAGACTCCTCCTCTGAATCCATCTCCTTGCCAATGAATGCACAAGCCTTGCCAGATGAGCTCTTCTTGTATGATGAAGACTTTGAAGAAGACTTTGAGGATTTCTTCTTCTTCTTCTTGTCGTCAGAGTCATATTCCTTGCTCTTCTTCTTTTTCTTTACTTCCTTATCCCATTGAGGACATTCAGATATGTAGTGGCCTGGCTTCTTGCATTTGTGGCATGTTCTCTTCTTGTGGTCACGAGAGGAAGCCTCATCATTCTTGGAACTGGATTTTGAAGATTTGCTGAAGCGATTGTTCTTGGAGAACTTTTGGAACTTTCTCACAAGCATTGCTAGCTCTTTGCCAACGTCTTCAGGATCTTCAGAACTGCAGTCAGATTCTTCTTCAAATGAGGATACAACCTTTGCCTTCAAAGCACGGGATCGGCCATAGTTGGGGCCATAGATATCTCTCTTCTCAGACAACTGGAACTCATGTGTGTTGAGCCTCTCAAGTATGTCAGACAGATCGAGATCTCTGAAGTCAGGGCGTTCTTAGATCATCAGGGCCAAAGTGTCAAATGAGCTGTCAAGTGATCTCAGTAGTTTCTTCACAATTTCATGCTTGGTGATCTCAGTGGCGCCGAGTGCGCGAAGCTCATTTGTGATATCAGTGAGGCAGTCGAACATGAGTTGGACATTCTCATTGTCATTTCTCTTGAATTGGTTGAAGAGATTGTGAAGCACATCTATTCTTGAGTCTCTCTGTGTTGAGACGCCTTCGTTGACCTTGGACAGACAGTCCCAGACTTGCTTCGCAGTTTCCAGAGCACTCACATGGCCATACTGTCCTTTGGTCAAATGACCACAGATGATGTTCTTGGCGGTTGAGTCCAGTTGCGTGAACCTCTTGACATCAGCAGCGATGACGCCTTCACCGACTTTGGGAACGCCAGTCTTGACGACATACCAGAGGTCTATGTCAATGGCTTCAAGATGCATGCGCATCTTATTCTTCCAGTAGGGGTAATCAGTGCCATCGAAGACATGGCACGAAGCGGAGACCTTGATTATCCCTGCAGTCGACATAGCTAAAACTCCAGGTGGTTAAACCAAATCACACAGAACAAGGGAGCACCTTGCTCTGATACCAATTGAAAGTGCTAGTTATCGACTAGAGGGGGGGGGGGGGGGTTGAATAGGCGATTTTTATGAAAGTCTTCAAATCACAAGGTCTTGAAGACAGACGGCCAAATTGAACCTATATGATATGCAGAGGAAGATAAACTACTCTAGACAGACCATAGTCAAGTAAGCAATATAATGAAAGCACAAAGACTAATAGTAGCTAGGTAGAACAGATCGGAATGGAAGACAGTATGAAGCCAAACAGGTGATAGTCTTCGCACAGTGAAGTCAAACAGATCAGGCAAACAAACAATGACTTCACGAAGACAAACTGAAATGTAAAGGAGGTGGGGGATAGAACCAGCAGCTTGGTGAAGACAAGAATTTGGTAGACCAGTTCCAGTTGCTGTGACAACTGTATGTCTAGTTAGGGAGGCTGAGATTGAACTCAGAAGACCACGTCTTCACCTTACTCCCCTTGAGATAAGGACACCCAGTCCTCGCCCAATCACTCTGGTAAGTCTTCAAGTTAGACTTCCAAACCTTCACAGACTCCGTTCACCGGCGATCCACAATGACTCTTGGATGCTCAGAAATTGACGCCTAACCGGCTGGAGGATACACAGTCCTCAAGTGTAACAAGTCTTTAGGTCACGCGGACAGAAAGACTTCAGTGATGCCTAACACTCTTTGGCTCTGGGTGTTTTGGGCATTGTCCTCGCAAGGATCTCTCTCTCTCAAAGGCTTCGGAGGTGGGTTGCTCTCAAATGACAAAAGCCGTGTACTAACTCTGAGCAGCCAGCAATTTATGGTGGAGGGGGTGGGCTATTTATAGCCAGCAGGCAACCCGACATGATATGTCCGAAATCACCCCGGGTAACTAAGGAACCGACACATGTCCAACGGTCGGATTTCAAACACACGCGGCAGCTTGGCTTGGGCTACAAGCAAAGCTGACTCATCCAACTCAGGATAATATTTGCTCTCATTGTGTTCACTCGAAGACATAGGATTTGGGTTGAGCATCATGTCAGTCTTCTGACTTTGTTCACTTAGACCCCACTTAACAGTCTGGTGGTTCCTATGACTCAATGAAGAAGAAAAGGAAACTACGAAAGAAACTATGTCTTCACACTCCATAGTCTTCAAATTAATGTCTTCACACGTCATTATCTTCAACGTGAATGTCTTCACGAACCACCATTGTCTTCAATGTCTTCATACATTTTTAGGGGTCATCTCTGGTAGGTAAACCGAATCAATGAGGGACTACGACCTGTGTTATCCTGCAATTCTCACAAACACATTAGTCCCTCAACCACGTTTGTCGTCAATACTCCAAAACCAACTAGGGGTGGCACTAGATGCACTTACAAGATTGAACAAAAATACAAAAGAAAATAAATAAAATAAAATTACAGCAAGGTATTTTTAGTTTTTAATATATGATAAAAGATAGACCCGGGGGCCATAGTTTTCACTAGAGGCTTCTCTCAAGAAAATAGCATACGGTGGGTAAACAAATTACTGTTGGGCAATTGATAGAAAAGCAAATAATTATGATGATATCCATGGCAATGATCATATATAGGCATCACGTCCGAGACGTAGACCGAAACAATTCTGCATCTACTACTATTACTCCACACATCGACTGCTATCCAGCATGCATCTAGTGTATTAAGTTCATGGAAAAGTGGAGTAACGCCTTCAGCAAGATGACATGATGTAGACAAGATAAACTCACGTATGAATAAACCCCATATGTTTACCCTTAATAGCAATGATACATACATGTCATGTCCCTTTCTGTCACTGGGATTGAGCACCGCAAGATCGAACCATTACAAAGCACCTCTTCCCATGGAAAGATAAATCAATCTAGTTGGCCAAACCAAACCAATAAATCGGAGAAGAAATATGAGGCTATAGTAATCATGCATAAAAGAGTTCAGAGAAAACTCAAATAATATTCAGGGATAGATCTGATCATAAACTCACAATTCATCGGATCCCAACAAACACACTGCAAAAAGTCATTACATCAAATAGATCTCCAAGAACACTGAGGAGAACATTGTATTGAAGATCAAAAAGAGAGAAGAAGCCATCTAGCTACTAACTATGGAGCCGTAGGTCTGTGGTAAACTACTTATACATCATCGGAAGGGCAACAAGGTTGATGTAGAGCCCCCCCACATGATCGATTCCCTCTTCGGTAGAGTACCGGAGAAGGCCTCCAGATGGGATCTCATGGTTCTGGAACTTGCGGCGGCGGGAAAAGTATTCCTGGTGTCTCTCTGATGTCAGGGGAATATTTGAGTATTTATAGAGGTGGAATTAGGGTTTGATGTGCCACGAGGGGGCCCACAAGCCTGGGACGCGCCCCTAGGGCTTGTCGCTCCCTCGTGGCTCCTCTGGACTCCTCTCGAACTTTCTAGGGTCTCTTCTGGTCCAGAAAAAAATTAATCCAAAGTCTTTTCTCCGTTTGGACTTTGTTTGATATTGATTTTCTGAAAAGCCAAAAATATGCAAAAAACAACTGGCATTGGGCACTGAGTTATTAGGTTAGTCCCAAAAAATGATATATAATTGCATCTAATGACATATAAAACATCCAAAATTGATACTATAATAGCATGGAACAATAAAAAATTATAGATACTTTGGAGACGTATCAACTATGTCAAGTATATCTCGGTGGGTCTGGTTGTATTGTTTTGTTGGGACCGGGTGGGACCGAGAATGACTTTAGGGTTTTGGACATAGATGAATGTGAGTGTGACTGAGAGTTTTGGAGCAATATCTCTAAGCACTTGAGCAGTTAGAACATGATCAAAACATCATCTCCTTTCAATAGTATTGGCTTTCATATGGAGTCAATGTGTTATTGGGTCACTTAACCAAAAATGTAGAGTATTGAAGCTTTGCCAACACACGTCCTTTGCATTTTGAGGGGTCCACTTTCACATTCCATTGCCATACCGACTTGAACTTTTCTGAGATATTCTTTGAGTAGGCATTAGTTCAATGATGTATATATTGTTATGAATTACCAAAACCAATTGGGGGTGTGTTGCACTTTCGATGTCCCCCCTTCTGGTAATTTATGACAACATATAGATCAAAGCCTTGACATAAGATATAATCATGAATAACATCGTCGCTTTGATAAGTATGTGATAAGTAAGAGCTCCCCTTAAATTTGTGCATTATTTAAAATTTGCGTTTGAATGCAAATGCACAATCGATTGGGATCATGGGATAACTCTTCCATGCCACATACATCTTGGTGGAGCGCTCAAAAGAATATGATGGAATACAACAGGCACTCATCACCAAGGCACACATGTGAATGACCACTATAGCATGCATAAGCAGATAAAAGGTAGCATGAAGCCAACAAGGTACGGTCAAGCACACAACATAAGTCTTACGAACCAAGCAAATCGAAGTATCTCAAAACAAAGCCAAATAAAAAAACCAAATGCAAAAGCACTCTCGCACTCAAAGCCCTAAGATCTATATCACTCCCCCCCTTTGGCAACAAGTTACTGAAAAGCTTGAAAGACCTACATCTAAGCATCACTCTGGGCTCGATCCACGACTTCAGGTGATGAAGACGTCCTATGGCTGGCAACTCCGGTGTGGGTCGATGGAGTGGAGATGAGAGCGTCTGCAAATGCTCCTGCGGATGTCTGCTGGCACTACAAGAAATGCTAACTTGTGACCATCAATATTGGTCGCTAAATGGTCATTGTTTTTCATTTGCAACCTTTTTATGACCAAAAACAATTGGTCAAAAGCTGATCGTCTTTAATGAAACTTAACGACCTTCTCTGTGATATGGTCGTAGAAGGTAACGACCAAAATAAAAGGTCATTGGTTCTACGACCAATTGTTTTGGTCACTGGCAGTCTGCCCAGGCCACGTCGGATCTGACATGGCAAAATTGTGACCAATTGAATTGGTCATTGATAAGAATCAGCCTGATCCATTTCGCTGCTTTACATGGGCCGAGCCTAACAATTCAGCCTTTTTTATATTTTTTTCCTATTAATTTTGGTCAGCTGCACGGACCACCACAAGGGCCAAACCCAACAATTCAGCCTTTTTATTTCATGGGCCATGGCCTTTTAGCAATCCATTTCTTTTTTGGGCCTCAGTTTTTTAAGTCCAATTTCTATTTCTTTTAAATTTCCAGCCTTTCTTCCTACCAGTATATTTTGGGCCATAGCCTTTTCAAAGCCCAAATAGATTTGGTCCAATAGACATTTCAAACACTTCTTGATTTGGCCCATGCCTGTATTTATCAAATAATATTTATATAATCGACATACAAACAACCCAGATTAAATGCCAATATATTTTCCCGTCGAGAAATGCATTTCATGTAAACGATAGTATTCTAAGAATATGTACATAACTCCCAGCATTTGAATAACAAGTTAGCAAGCACATATACATCAAATTCTCAGGAAAATCAGTAGTACATCCAAATTCCAAGAAAATTCAACATTACAACAAAGTCCTGCATCTCTCTAGGTGCAGAAGCAGAGATACGATAGTGTACATGCATGCCTAGATCCTGCATGCCTTGCTTCTTCTGACTTCTTCGTCCTAGAGCTCGCGACGAAACATGAATGACGGCCATCATCTGAATGTTATAAAATAGAATGGTTAGAAACAAAATAAAAGCACATCTAACAGCATGTTAAGTTGTAGGTAGTCTATCCATTAATTGTAATCACTTAGTAGTTATCCGCCTAAGCAAACACAGAAGTAGAATGCTTGAGATACATGTATGCAACAAGAAAAACAGGCAATGTGATGACAGTATGACGAACAATAACTCTAGAAGTAAAAAGAACATAAATAATACAACAATCTCTGGAACACCTAGGTAGTAACTAGAATGGTTGTTTGCTATTCACGAGTGTCACTCATCAGCATGCGTGTACATCAAAAAGAAAACAATAGGATTCATCTTGCCCATATACAGCAACCAACAAACATCTAACATCATTACATTACCGCAAAAGAGAAGTCCAGAATTCCCTAAAGGTTGCAGTCTAACAAAATTGACAACAAAATCCATGCACATAAATAGTATGACTAACACTAACCAATATGTGTTCATGGAGTGACAAAAAATTTCTCACTAGCTAGGAGTTATTGGTATATAGTGTTCTGACATGTGCAACTCTAACTAAACTGATCATAGAAATGGAAAGACCTACAAGAATAAGTTCAATCAGAATCTAGGCATGTAAAATTTTAAGCACCAACATAATAGATCTACAAAAACAGACCATGATCATCATGCATCAGGATTTACTGTTCTAGCAAAACAGCAAAGAGATAAGAGAAAAGATAAATGCTGGGAGTACATCAAAATACCCATAAATTCACATCTCCCTAGGAGCAGAAGCAGGGATAAGAGAGCATGCATGCATGCCTAGATCCTGCATGCCTTGCTTCTTCCAACTTCGTCCTAGAGCTCGCGTCGAAACATGAATGAAGGCAATCATCTGCATGTTATAAAACAAAATGGTTATGAACAAAATAAAAGCACATCTAACAACATGTTAACTTGTAGGCAATCTGTGCATAAATAACAGTAGAACAACCAAATCGAGAAATCATTACCAATGAATAATAGTAAATACTATATTAGTGAGAAACAACAGCAGCATAAAGATAACAGTGGGGATGCCACAACTGAAAGGAGCAAGCTATTTTGTATTTGAGAAACTGAAAAATGCATGAACAATTTCTCAGAAGGTAACTGAACTTCTGTGCACGCATTTAGACAGGAAAACAAGGGCTTGTAGTATATGCATTAATTAGAACAGGATCGCAAGACACCAATATAAGCTAGAATTGACAAGTACACATTAATTTTAACATAGCATCACTAGCTCTGTTGTTGCCTGATATTACACCATATGGAAAAATGCTCAAGTCATTATTAAACCTTTGTCATGAAAACGGTACATAGAGGCTACAACTTTTCATCGAGGCATGATAGACAGCTACAAACGGACATTCTATATGAGAACAAAACAACATTGATTAACTATTTTTATTTTGGTCGTTTGTGTACAAGGAAATTCTATTCAAGTAGTGAGATGCACAACAGCTGGCAGTAACCAGCCAATCAAATTAGTATCGTACAAAATTACATGTACAACCACGACGCTTGAGCTCACACGCCAAAGCAGAATCCTATTAGACATCCATCTTTTCTACACCATGGGATTTTCACGTAGCATACCGCATGTTCAAATGTGTTGAACCCTCAAAGCCAAGCAACTGGGCATTTTAACCGCTTAAAACCGGTTACGAGTTCGACAAGAAAAATATTAGGAGCGCTTTTTCCTAATATAACCGGTGAACCACAATAGCAAGTGTAATTAATGGCGAGTGCTGGCAGTACTGAATGTAAAACATGCATGGTCTAATCCAAGACCAGCTGCAGCCACGGCATCGATCAACCTTGAGTAGAAGCTTACTTGAAGGGCAAAGAACAGACACCAGTAAAGTGGAAGACAATAGTCTTTTTTGCACAATTCATTTACACTTTAACGGTGTAGCATTCTAGAGTGCAGACTATGCCCATCAAGCCGAAAACAAATCCTATCACCATCATTTCACCACCACCGAGTTTTGGACAGCAAGGGACACTACAACATGTTCAAAAGAGGTAAAAGAGGCATCTTTTGGCACCCACGCTGTAAGCTAGATATCCAGTCATCTAGGAATAGCTGCAAAATTCCTCCAGCTGCAGCTATCCTTTCCAACAACAAGCAGCAAACAAAACAAAGTAATTATGACAAAGACGCTTCATTTGGACATAAATCCATAGCTTTGCTAAGATATCATCATTTAGGGGCATTTACATCACCAATGTGGCAAACTGCAAAGCTGATCAGCAGAACATATCTGTCACCAGTTACAAGCATATTCTTGTTCATGCGTAACTATATTCAGCTCTATTTCATAAACCAGAAGAAAATCAACCACCCTTCACAATTTCTGTATTATCTAAACCAATAAAGATGTCAACTCAAATACTTCTAGAAATCAGTGCCCATACGCACTTGTAGGTTGCAGAAACACTAGAGTTTCACCACAACAGTGCATAGACTGCAACAAATGAATAAACAAATTAAACAATGTGCCACAATTTCCTCGGTGCCTACAGTACCACTGTGATTCATTGACATTGCCAGGGGCAAGGGAAGCACCCAGTGAGTGTTTCTATAGAGGGGAAGGGAGGGAGGGTACTCACTAACGATGGCCTGGTGGTAGGCCTGCACCACAACCCTGCCGACGATGGCGCTGCCCATGACGAGGAGCTGCCTGAGGAGCCGTCCGGACCCTTCCTTCAGAAAAACACATTGGCCCTCTTCACGAACCTGCAATAAAATGCACGCACGGATTAGATTGGGGGAGACGAGAGGAAGAAGAGAAGGGGGAGTAGGAGGGATGCGTACCTTGCTGTGCTGTGGATCCCGAGCTCGCTCCCCGACCATGCCCGTGCAAGGTTAGGGTTTCAGGCGCGAGGTGGGAGGGAGGGGGTTCCTGTCGGATCTGGCCACGACATGAGCAACTCGAGTCAACCTAGGAGGAGAGGGAAGGGGCCACCGGAGATGAGGTTGGGGCAGAGTCCAGCGCTCGAGGAGGCAGTCAAAGTCGACCGCGGAGGGATGAGATGCGAGGGCGAGCTGCGGCGCGAGGGAGTGGAAGGCGAGGGCGGGGCTGGAGGTGGAGGCTGTATGGAGGCGGGCGAGGAGGATGGGGTGCATGCTCTGTAGGGAGCGTACGGCCGCCTTGGTGCCGTTAACCCGCCACGTGGCTGCCCGAGTTCGATGGTGGGATGCGGGAGCTTCGAGAGGTGGGAGGGAGGAGCTTGATCTCGTCTATGGTGAGGGTCGTCGATGGTGGGGGCGGGGGCGGCGGCGGATCGAGATCTGAGGGAGGGAGAGGGTGACTTGGAGACGGGGATCTGGGATCGAGGGGAGGGTTGGGCGCCGTCGGTGGCAGCGGCGAGGAGATGGGGGGAGGAGGGGGTCAAGGATCTGAGTTAGGGTTTGGGTAGGTGGCTGCGGGTGGGGTTTTCTTTTTCATTTTCTTTTTTTTCTTCTTTTCTGTAGATAGATGGATGGATGGATGTGGGATGGAGAGATGGATGGATGGGCGCCATATCATCGATCCGTGTGACAACGAATTCCACCAATGAGAATAGAGAACATATAATTGTGTTTTTTCTTTTGTTTTTCTTCTACTTTTTCACATGAAAAATTCAAAAAAATGATCTAATATTGTGCACAAGGGTGCATCTTGGAATGGCAAACAATGTTGCTTAAGGAAGTTTTCATTTTCTTTGGACGAAAAATTCATTTTCCATTTTTCGAGTGCCCAAAATGAGTTTTTTTTGTGAAGGACCTACCATATATTTGTTGCAAAATTGTACCAAATCATTTTTCTAAAATATTAGGCCATATTTAATGTACAATTGACCAAATGGTTGGGTGTCAAAAGCTTTTATCCACCTCTCATGAAAAAGACAAATTTCCGTTGATTTAGTAGGAAGTGGGTCAAATTTGAACTACAGCTGCCTCATAGTTTGCTCATGATTTTTTTTTTCCAAAAATCATTTCTAGGTACATAAGTATCTATTTAATCAGAGAAACACCAAAAGTTTTCCAAGATTCAACCACTAGCTAGGAACGGTCATGCCCGCCGTTTTGACCGCATTTTGAAATGGGCATGAAAAATTCAAAAAAATCAAAAAATTGGAAAACCTTCGCATTGTGTCATTATATGTGACCAAGTTACTAGGAAAAATAATAAACTTGAAATACAACAATTCTTTTAAAAAAGTGTTCTCAGAAATGAGCTGTCATGTGTGAAGATTCATGGCTTTCAAGCAAAATGATCAATCTTATGGCCACATTCATGGCATAGTTTGTTCAAATGATCTCATATTGTGCACAAGGGTGCATCTTGGAATGGCAAACAATGTTGCCTAAGGAAGTTTTCATTTTCCTTGGATGAAAATTCATTTTCTATTTTACGAGTGCACAAAATGAGTTTTTTTGTGAAGGACCTACCATATATTTGTTGCAAAATTGGACCAAATCATTTTTATAAAATATTAGGACATATTTAATGCACAATTGACAAAATGGTTGGGTGTCAAAAGTTTTGATCCACCTCTCGTGAAAAAGACAAATTTCCCCTGATTCAGTAGGAAGCGGGTCAAATTTGAACTGTAGCTGCCTTATAGTTTGGTCTTTATTTATTCCAAAATTCATTTCTAGGTACATAAGTATCTATTTAATCAGATATACATGGTGTGGTGGCGATACGTCGAGGTTTGGATGGTGGCCGAGGGCCCCAACTGCAGAGTGCGTAAACTGGCATGCCTGTAGCGTGGTCACCGCATCACCGTGGCGTTGCCACGCGTTACTAGGAAAAATAATAAACTTGTAATAAGGCAATTCTTTTTAAAAAAGTGTTCTCAGAAATGAGCTGTCATGTGTGAAGATTCATGGATTTCAAGCAAAATGATCAATCTTATGGCCACATTCATGGCATAGTTTGTTCAAATGATCTCATATTGTGCACAAGGGTGCATCTTGGAATGGAAAACAATGTTGCCTAAGGAAGTTTTCATTTTCTTTGGACGAAAAATTCATTTTCCATTTTTTCGAGTGCCCAAAATGAGTTTTTTTGTGAAGGACCTACCATATATTTGTTGCAAAATTGGACCAAATCAATTTTCTAAAATATTAGGCCATGTTTAATGCATAATTGACCAAATGGTTGGGTGTCAAAAGTTTTGATCCACCTCTCGTGAAAAACACAAATTTTCGCCGATTCAATAGGAAGCGAGTCAAATTTGAACTGCAACTGCCTTATAGTTTGCTTTGTATTTTTTTTTCCAAAAATCATTTCTAGGTACATAAGTATCTATTTAATCAGAGAAACACCAAAAGTTTTCCAAGATTCAACCACTAGCTAGGAACGGTCATGCCCGCCGTTTTGACCGCATTTTGAAATGGGCATGAAAAATAAAAAAAATAAAAAATTTGGAAAACCTTCGTATTGTGTCATTATATGTGACCAAGTTACTAGGAAAAAAATAAAATTGTAATACAACAATTATTTTTAAAAAGTGTTCTCAGAAAATAGCTGTCATGTGTGAAGATTCATGGCTTTCAAGCAAAATGATCAATCTTATGGCCACATTCATGGCATAGTTTGTTCAAATGATCTCATATTTTGCATAAGGGTGCATCTTGGAATGGAAAACAATGTTGCCTAAGGAAGTTTTCATTTTCCTTGGACGAAAAATTCATTTTTCATTTTTTGAGTGCATAAAATGAGTTTTTTTGTGAAGGACCTACTATATATTTGTTGCAAAATTGGACCAAATCATTTATATAAAATATTAGGACATATTTAATGCATAATTGATGAAATGGTTGGGTTTCAAAAGTTTTGATCCACCTCTCATGAAAAAGACAAATTTCCGCCGATTCATGAGGAAGCGGGTCAAATTTGAACTGCAGCTGCCTTATAGTTTGCTCTTTAATTTTCAAAAAATCATTTCTAGGTACATAAGTATCTATTTAATCAGAGAAACACCAAAAGTTTTCCAAGATTCAACCACTAGCTAGGAACGGTCATGCCCGCCGTTTTGACCGCATTTTGAAATGGGCATGAAAAATTAAAAAAAATCAAAAATTTGGAAAACCTTCGCATTGTGTCATTATATGTGACGAAGTTACTAGGAAAAATAATAAACTTGTAATACAACAATTCTTTTAAAAAAGTGTTCTCAGAAATGAGTTGTCATGTGTGAGGATTCATGGCTTTCAAGCAAAATGATCAATCTTATGGCCACATTCATGGCATAGTTTGTTCAAATGATCTCATATTGTGCACAAGGGTGCATATTGGAATGGCAAACAATGTTGCCTAAGGAAGTTTTCATTTTCCTTGGATGAAAAATTCATTTTCTATTTTACGAGTGCACAAAATGAGTTTTTTTGTGAAGGACCTACCATATATTTGTTGCAAAATTGGACCAAATCATTTTTATAAAATATTAGGACATATTTAATGCACAATTGACAAAATGGTTGGGTGTCAAAAGTTTTGATCCACCTCTCGTGAAAAAGACAAATTTCCCCCGATTCAGTAGGAAGCGGGGCAAATTTGAACTGTAGTTGCCTTATAGTTTGGTCTTTATTTTTTCCAAAATTCATTTCTAGGTACATAAGTATCTATTTAATCAGATATACATGGTGTGGTGGCGATACGTCGAGGTTTGGACGGTGGCCGAGGGCCCCAACTCCAGAGTGCGTAAACTGGCATGCCTGCAGCATGGTCACCGCGTCACGGTGGCATTGCCACACGTTATAGGCGGCCCAAGCATGTCTGGTGGGTTGGGAACTACCTCGGTAGGTCTTAGGAAGAAGAAGGCAATAGAAGAATCTCACGAGGAGACTGAACTAAGCTCAAACATGAATTAGCAGCCAAGTGTTTGATTAGTGGTGGGGAAAATGCACATGGCCAATGGGTCTAAGTTGTGGCCGAGGATGACCATCTACTAAGGATACTATCTTGGCAAATTTGTAGCTCAAATGGAGGAGCCTAGGTGTCACTTGCTTTGCAAAGTACCACACTGGACAGAAATATGAATGTTGAAGATGGGCTCAAATGAATGAATGGATTGAGCTGAAATTTTAAGGAGGATGATAATTTGGGCATATGAAGGCACTGTAAAAATTTCATACCATTTGGATAAATAAAAATGCTACTTCCTTCACAATGCTCTCCACTGAACAAAAAATTGGGAAAATTATTGAGGGAAATTGGCTCAATTAAGTGAGCTAAAATTTGGTGGAGGGAGGTTCTATGGGCAGGTGCATGTCCTGGTAAATGTTTTAGCAATTATAAATTAATATAAAATATAGTTGCTTCATAAACTGAAAATATTACCAGAAACAAAGATTGGATGGTGAGCTCACATGGATTGTTATATGGGGCTCAAATTTTGTGGAGAGCTATGATTTGGGCATATAGAAGATGTGGCAAAAAATTCAACTCATTAGGATATGCCTAGCTAGTACTTCCTTCACAACGGTTCTAGATGACCAGAAACTTTGGAAATTTGCTGAGGAAGATTTACTAGGCAAATGGAGCTGAATTTTGTCATGAGGCAATGATTTGGATAGTAAAGAGTGCCCAATTTTTTGGGGGAATTTTGGGAATGACAGAAATATAGTCTGCTTCACAACCTAGGGCAAAAATTGACACATGGACATGACACATAGGCAAAACTGATGAGGTGGCGCCTAGTCATAGCAATGCACCACAATTTATAAGGCTATGACCACCTATATTGGCCATGATCAGCTAGAAATAAGGCAGCGGACTAGTGCTGTTTGCTTTATGACAATTTTGTGTCAGGAAATTATGACCTTTCTAACCAAAATGGTCGTTATGGTTTAGGGTTTGGAGCCCCCCGAACAAATTATGACCAATTGGTCTCAAATGGTCGTAGATTTATGACCAATTCTTCTAGGGTCACTAACAAAAGGTCACAAGTTGACATATTTCTTGTAGTGTGGACTAGCGGTGTAGACATGGGAGGTGTAACCACTACTGCAGGATGGTCCAAACACGACACTCCAATCAGAGACCCTTCAAGGAAACTGTGTGTGATGCATTGATTGCAAACGATGATGTAAAAAACCCATCAAAAATGACACGAAACGTTTGCGATGGCGGAGACATCAAACACGATTCAGATTATAGTTGCGTGTGCGATGCGTGGCATACGGTTCACTCCAATGAACTATTTGCGATGAGCCAGAACAACAGAAACGGGCAACCAGATGAAGGTGTGTGCGATATAAGGCATACAGTTCACTCGGATGAGCTGTTTGTGATTAGGCAACACAACAGAAATGGTCACCCAGATCAAGGTGTGTGCGATAGAGGGCATACAGTTCACTCGGATGAACTGTTTGTGTTGAGCCAAGAGAACATAAATGTTTCGTTTAAACAAGATGTGTGTGATACACGGCAAACAGGTCCATAATCAGAAAGGTGTGCGAAGACCGATAATGACACAGACGATTGCTACTAATAAGCCGTGTGTGTTGTGGACAAACGCTTCCTGGTATACAAATGTCGGCGATTGATGAATTCATCACCGACGGTTTCCCTAGTATGGTTCGTGTGCGATGTGATTGCATACAGAACAACAACATATATACTTATAAGGACATGATTGCATAACCAAATTAAACATCCAATTACATAGGTGGCTAGTACACGCATGGCATTTGCACACACCAAAGTAAACTATTACATGCATAATTAATTAGGATAAACGATCATCTGATCATCATCTACTTCTTCTTGTGACGCTTGCCACCACTTCTCTGCTGGTGGCTCGATCCGGCCTCGTCGATTATGGGAAGGTGGCACTTCCTCATGTCAACGATTCGCCTGTGCATCTCGTAGCATGTGTACATGTTCTTGGCCGAGAACCTGAGGTGAGCTTCATCCAGTTACCGCATCCAGGCCTCGTGCCAGGATACGGGATGTGTTCTGTTGGCATCCTGCTTCATCTTTTCGTAGTAGGGGTCGATGATGGCCGAGGCGAGTTCAACTAGGGAGCCCTTCTTCATGCTTCCTCAAACCTTGTAGTGGCCATGGATTTTGACAAGGTTCTTGCAGGCCAAGCCCGTAACCTTGAGCACTTTTACATCGTCGGTGGTTTCCACCATAGCGAACTTGTAGTCGGCGCAGTTGACAAACCTGGCGAAACGATCGCAAGGCTATGTGGCCATGCAGTATTGGTAGATGAGGACATGATGGCGCACGCACAACTGGGCGACGGCAACCTTCTGATCTTTCCCGGGATGACCCCCGGTGTACTTGAGGTCGATGTCGACCACCTTTTACTTGTCTCGAGAAAGCAACTACTCCACGGTGTTGATGTAGTATTCCACCACGGCCGGGTCAATGGTGTACACCACTGAGAGATCCGTCTCCCTCGTGTGGGATTCCACTTGATGCATGCCGAACTCCATTGGAGCATCGCTAGATATCCTCTCTGTATGTGTCATCGTGGGTGTGTTTGTTGTGTTGTGGTATGGCCGCGAGAATTAATGGGAAAGCCGGATGGCCTGGAATATCGGCACGCCCGGATGGTAGTTTTTGCAGCGCATAACTCCATCGTGCCGCATGTAATTGCATCATGGCGACACGCGCAGTGCAACCACATGCATATGGGGCCCCCAAGGTGATCGGTTGATGCGCCAGCCCCAACCGCTGGCAGAGCACGCGCAGAGGGACGTGAGAGCAGAGCGTGCGGAGGGACGCCAGCAGAATGCTCTGCGGCTGCCTCAACGACGACCAACCATATGCATATATCAGTTGAACATGCAGGGAAAAGCCGTCCACAGGCCGAGCGCGTGGAGGGACGCGAGCAAAGTGCACTGAGGGACGCGAGCAGAGGCCGGCACGGTGAGGTGAACTTGGGCAACTGACAGGGGTGCACCGGCTAATTGTGTGGGAAGACCGATAATACAAAGACATTTCCTGCTAATAAGCTATGTGTGTTCTTGGCAAACGACGCTTTCTGGTAAATTATTGTCTGCCATTCTTGAAATCATCATTGACCTGTTCCTTAGTTTAATCATTTGCCATGATTTGCTTTGTCTGCACAACATCTTTGCTCTGTGTACAGAACAATATTCTTTACTGTGAATAGTGTGCTCTGTTGGGCACACAAGTATATGGATCATAGCCTTGGGCGAGCAATGTGCCCGCACGCGTCGTGCTAGCTCGCTGTTCCTTCTATGCCAAGTTTCCATTAATTGATGGCATTTTATGAACACGCCACAGTTTCCCGCCATTTCCTCATCGGTTTCCCACTACCACCCAACAATATTGCGCATAAACCTAGGTGACGCGCAACACACTAAGGCAACAAGTGTAGCCTAGCCCATCTACCTTTTCCAAGCATGCAAACCCACCGAAGCGCTGTCTCTGCCATCAACCTCCTCGACGAGGAAAACAAGAAGGCGCCACGGCCCGTCGAGGCCGAGGGTGTCCCCGAAAAGGCGATGGACGACGCTGTGCTGCGCGTCATCGCTAGGGTTGAGCAGACCATTAGCGCATGATGCTTCAGTGCCGCGGATCAAGATACGCATGTCAGCGCCGAGATGCTGCAGCTCACAGCACAACATGATCGACGGTGTGCTGTAGAGCAAGCTAGGCGTGTCCGCGCCAATAGGCTACCGCTCGCCGTACAGCGAGACCGTTGGAGCGTCGCACAGCGAGAGGCGCGGCTCGCCGCACAGCAAGAGCGGATCTATCGACGCTTGCCTGCTGTCGACAGGGCGTCGCAACTGGGTACATGACCCATGAGTAGCCCCATTCCTTGCTAGTAGTCGGCAGAGGCCGTCTGCGCCATACTTGCACCAGAGGCCCACCGTGCCGTTTGCATGGGTCGCGCCGTTCTCCATGTCAGCGGCCCGCTTGATGCCAACCCGCTGACCGCTAGGCTCAACCACTCCTTGGCCTAGGTGTCCACCTAAGCACAGTAGAGGAACATGGCCGCTGCATCCTCGAGCTGGTGATCTCCGATGAAATAGCCAACTTGGAGCTCAAGATCGCGCTCCAGATGTACCGCGAGCATGTCGACCGCTTGGACGAACGCCTGCACGAGTTCAGGCAGTGCCAAGAGCTACCATAGGCAAGGGCTGCTGGTCATTGACGCATTTTATTTTGTTGAGTCGTTTTGATGTGGATCGCTATGTATTCACAACAATCATAATATTGCTTTGTTTCAATTTGTGTACTCTGTTTTCATATATATATATATATATATATATATATATATATGTGGATGATAACAGCTAGATACAAATTAGTATACTAAAATAGATAGAAAAATGGAATTCATAATATATATTAATTGTTCATTAGTTCATCACAGAATATATAATATCATCACATATACATGATGATACTTAACTACTATGTACAATGCATAAAATTGAGAATGAGCAATACTAGAACTAATAATCCCTCCTTAGGGGCAGTATTCCGGCAGCCCCTCGCCAGCAGCTCCCTGGTGTGCAGTGTCTTCCCAGCGCGGAGGCAGTACTCCACCTCCTCCGCCTCGCAGCGCTTGACATACCGATCTGCCTCTTGCCAGAGGATGAGCGCGAACGATCTTGCCATTTCGTTGGGCGTCCACCGAAGCTCCTCGTCGGTGGCACGCTGGAGCTTATCGGCCCACCTCCATGTAGCGATGAGGCGCCTACCGCATTTGGCCTTCCTGGCGAAGTACCCGTCTTCGTACACCTCCTCCGCACGTCGACGCGCCCGCCCCCAAAGCTACACTGCCTCCTTTTTCCAGGCGGCCTCACGGGCTTCACAGGCCGCCTGGTACCTGGCTTCCTCCTCCGCCATCTCCTTCTTGAACGCCACTTGCCTAGCTTTCTCAGTCGGCGGCAGCGACTTCCACAGACAAAGATTGTACTGGCCCAAAACCACTCCAAAGTTGGGGGGTCTGGCGCAACCTCGTTCGGCGGCACGTAGGGGTCCTCCTCGTCGCTGCTCTTTGACTGAACGTCCTCGAGGGGCGGCGCCTCCTTGTCGGCGTGTGGCCAGATCGGCGGCGCCATGGCAGAGATTTGTGAGAGAGAGAGGGAGGGGGAGCGAGGAGAAGATGTAGATGAGAATGCAAGTGGGATGACGTCAGCAAGGTAGTATTTATTGGCGGCCGGAATCTAGATCGACGGGAATAGTACACACGCCGGTCACCAGAATTTACGAGTACTGTAGTTTGAATTGCACACGATTCCCGCAGCAAAAGCCATGCGTGAACTTAATCGCTGACGGTTTCCAATATAGAACCGCGTCTGATTAATATCCCACGCCACTCACCTTCTAAACCCCGAGGCGCGAAATAGAGTGCCAATCGTGTGGAGCCCGGTTGTCTTGCCAGATATTTACACTTTCTTTACTCATATAAGGCACGAATGCTTATTTTGTGTTACCATGGCACTCGATGCTTGTGTCCAAGCCGTGACAACAATATGTTTGAAAATTCCTTCCAATTTACTGCAAATAGAATTAACTCGCACACAAGTACACAAATATGATTTTTCAAACCGTTATGGTTAGCTGTTGCATGTACATGTAGTTCAACTTTGAATTATGGTCATTAAATGGCTAAAAAATCACTTAAATGTCTTAAAAAGGTTAAATGACCCCTGAAAACTTCCAAATTTTAACATGACAGTTGTATTAGTGCATGTTAACGGTAAAAAAAGTTTGAAGGCCATAAAAGGAAGCTATTGCCGGTTCGTCATCAAACATGCATTGTTCCCTCTCGGGACCACGGGCCTTCTAGTGAGTTTGCTTCGGTTTGTGAGGGGTGTTTGTCCAAACTTTTGCCAAACAGGCCAAATTTTTTACCACAGCATTTGGTGCCATGCCGTTACGTCAAGCAAGGTTTCATGTATTTGTGATCATTTTTGAATTTTTTTGGAATTTAAATATCATGGCACTCGATGCTTGTGTCCAAGCCGTGACACCAATATGCTTGAAAATTCCTTCCAATTTATCGCACATGGAATTAACTCGCACACAGGTACACAAATATGATTTTTCAAACTGTTATGGTTAGCTGTTGCATGTACATGTAGTTCAAATTTGAATTACGGTCATTAAATGGCTAGAAAATCACTTAAATGTATTAAAAAGGTACAATGACCCCTAAAAATTCCAAATTTTAACATGACAGTTGTATTAGTGCACGTTAAAGGTAGAAAAAGTTTGAACGCCATAAGAGGAAGCTATCGCCGGTTCGTCATCAAACATCCATTGTTCCCTCTCGGAACCATGAGCCTTTTAGTGAGTTTGCTCCGGTTTGTGAGGGGTGTGTGTCCAAACTTTCACCAAACAGGCCAATTTTTTTACCACAACATCTTGGTGCCATGCCATTAGGTCAAGCAAGGTTTCATGTATTTCTGATCATTTTTTATTTTTTTTGGAATTTAAATGTCATGGCACTCGATGCTTTGTGTCCAAGCGTGACACCAATATGTTTGAAAATCCCTTCCAATTTACTGCACATGGAATTAACTCACACACAAGTACACAAATATGATTTTCCAAACCATTATGGTTAGCTGTTGCATGTACATGTAGTTTAAATTTGAATTACGGTCATTAAATGGCTATAAAATCACTTAAATGTCTTAAAAAGGTCAAATGAACCCTTATAATTTCCAAATTTTAACATGACAGTTGTATTAGTATATTTTAACAGTACAAAATTTTCTTGTACATTTAAAACACCATCCGTTGCCACTATACTCCAAATTCATCTTTCACAGATAATACAAAAAATCAACAACATCACACACAGTTTGTTGTAGGAACCGTTTGTGATGAAAAATTCGTGGATCTATTTAAGTCTTACTCCATAAGCTTCGCCGGCTTCGTCTGCCCTAGTGCCGGTCACCCCCAAATCCATGAATCCCCGATCCCCATTCCCCAACCACTTCTTGCAAAGAATGACGCCGTGGAGACGCTTTGTGAGGGCCTGTACGGTGCCTGCATCCTCCCCGAGCACCGCCGCTTGCGCCGTGAGCGCGGCTGCCTACGCCGAGAGCGTGTCCGCATCCGCATTGAGCGTGGCCACATTCGCCGAGAGGGCGTCTGTGGCAGCCATGAAGGCTGCAGCAGCTGCTGCAAACGCCGAGAGCGCTCAAGCAGCCATCCGTGCCGCCGATGTCACTCTGGCCCGGGTCGAGGCCATCCACGCCAAGATCGAGGACGCCCACGCCAAGATATTCTAGGCCTCCTCAGAATCCAGCCTGCAACCCACGTCCAAAAAGGTGGCGGAGGCCATGGATCACCTGCTTCCTCATGAGATCACCGAGCGAGAGCTAGAGATGCAGGAGGCAGCGGAGATCGAGGAGCTCCGGGAGTTGGAGTTGTGCATGGCTGAGGAAGAGGTAGAGAAGAGCCTATCCATCAAGAAATTGGTGGTGGAGTACCAACGCGAGCGCTAGCGCAGCCACTACTACAAGTACTACAACCTTGAGGGCGGCGCCGAGGCCGAGGACGATGACAACGACGCAGTCGACTTTAGCCTGGGGGATGCAGAGTCCACCAACGACGGCTTGTCGCCAGGACAAGTCATCGATGTCTCATCTTACACCGGCGAGCCATAGGGTGGCGCGCGAGCGGCTTTGTTAAAATTATGCGTACTTAGCCTTTGTTTATAACGCGGGTCTTTTGTTAGAGCAATGTTTAGGTCAACTAGCTCTGTTTAATTACAAAAATTGCTCGATTTAGTAAGTGTGGTCTGTGTGCTGTAGGCTCTTTTGTGTACCCAAATTAGCAAGTGATATGTCTCCATCGTATCTACTTTTCCAAACACTTTTGCTCTTGTTTTGGACTCTAATTTGCATGATTTGAATGAAACTAACCTAGACTGACGCTGTTTTGAGCAGAATTGCCATGGTGTTGTTTTTGTGCAGAAATCAGTGTTCTCGGATTGACCTGAAAATTTACGGAGAATTTTTATGGAATATATAAAAATACTGGCGGAAGAATATACTAGAGGAGGGCCACCCAGGAGCCACAAGCTCACAGGGCGCGCCCACCGCCCAGGGCACGCCCTACGAGCTTGTGGGCCCCCTGGACCTCTGGCAACCCTAAATCCAACTCCATATATACCTATTCACCAAGAAAAAAATCTGAGAGAAGGATTCATCACGTTTTACGATACAGAGCCACCGCCACCTCCTGTTCTTCATCGAGAGGGCTGATTTGGAGTCCGTTCGGGGCTCCGGAGGGTGGAATCTGTCTCCGTCGTCATCACCAATGCATCTTCACCACCAATTTCATGATGCTCACCATCAGGAGTGAGTAATTCCTTCATAGGCTTGCTGGACGCTGATGGGTTGGATGAGATTTATCATGTAATCGAGTTAGTTTTGGTAAGGCTTGATCCCTAGTATCCATTATGTTCTGAGATTGATGTTGCTATGACTTTGCTATGCTTAATGCTTGTAACTAGGGCCCAAGTGCCATGATTTCAGATATGAATCTATTATGTTTTCATGAATATATGTGTGTTCTTGATCCTATCTTGCAAGTTATATGCACCTTTTACGTGTTATGATCCGCATACCCCAAGGTGATAATAATTGGGATTCTTTCCGGTGATTACCGTAGTTTGAGGAGTTCATGTATTCACTAAGTGCTAATGCTTTGTTCCAGTTCTATATTAAAAGGAGGTCTTAATATCCCTTAGTTTCCTTATGGACCTTGCTACCACGGGAGGGTAGGACAAAAATGTCATGCAAGTTCTTCTCCATAAGCACGTATGACTATATACGGAATACATGCCTACATTACATTGATGGATTGGAGCTAGTTCTGTGTCGCTCTAGGTTATAACTGCTACATGATGAATACCATCCAACGCAATTATCCATCACTGATCCAATGCCTACGCTTTTCATATATTGGCCTTTGCTAAGTTACTTCCGCCATTGCTGCTGTTACAATCACTACGAAATTGCTACTGTTTCTACTACTTTTTCTATTGCTACTGTTATCGTTACTATCAAACTACATACTACTTTGCTACTGATCACCTTGCCGCAGATATTAAGTCTTCCAGGTGTGGTTGAATTGACAACTCAACTGCTAATACTTGCGAATATTCTTTGGCTCCCCTTGTGTCGAATCAATAAATTTGGGTTGAATACTCTACCCTCGAAAACTGTTGCGATCCCCTACTTGTGGGTTATCGAGACCTTTTCCTGGCGCCGTTGCCGGGGAGCAGAGCTCTATTTGCTGAGTCACTTGGGATTTATATTGATCACTATGAGGAATCTTAAGGATGATAGAATCAAGATCATTCCCTCTAAGACGAGGGGAGGTAAGGAACTGTTATCTAGCTCTGCACTCGATTCACCTTCTGTTTTGAGTAAGCTTGTGACACCACCACCTGCTATTAATCCTGATATGTCGCAAGTAATTGATGATGCTACTTCTGCTATGAATGATGCTTAAGATGATGCTAGTACTTTGCTTGATAAGACTGTGCCACTTGGTGAATTTCTTGATGAACAACTTGCTAGAGCTAAAGAAATTGAGAATGCTGAAACTGAAACTTTTGAAACACCTATTACACCTAGCTCTCCTAGATATGAATTGCCTGATATACCTGAGGGGTGTGTTATGGATGGAGAGGTAGCTAGGGATTTTTTTGCTTGTAAGGATAGAGATGATCTTAAGAAATTGCTATGCAAGTTGAACGGAAAATCTTTGAATGCTAGAATGAAATATGATCCTATATTTGCTACTTCACCTATCTTTGTTACTGATAAGGATTATGAATTCTCTGTCGATCCTGAGTTAATTACTTTGGTTGAATCCGATCCCTTCGATGGTTATGAATCTGAAACTGTTGTGGCACACCTTACTAAACTGAATGATATAGCCACCCTATTTGCTCATGAGGAAAAAATTTGCTACTACTATATTCTTAAGTTGTTTCCTTTCTCATTAAAGGGTGATGCTAAGATATGGTTTAATTCTCTTGCTCCTGGTTGTGTGCGTAGTCCCCAGGATATGATATACTACTTCTCTAAAAAATATTTTCCTGCTCATAAGAAACAAGCTGCTTTACAAGAAATATTTAACTTTGTGCAAATTAAAGAAGATAATCTCCCTCAAGCTTGGGGGAGGCTTCTCTAATTACTTAATGCTTTGCCTAATCATCCTCTCAAGAAAAATGAAATATTTGATATCTTTTATAATGGACTAACCGATGCTTCTAGGGACCACCTAGATGGTTGTGCTGGTTGTGTTCTCAGGGAATGAACTATTAAACAAGCTGAAGAATTATTGAATAATATATTGAGGAATGCTAATGATTGGACTCTTCCTGAACCATCACCCAAGCAAACTCCAAAGAAGAGAGGCATTCTATTTCTCAGTCCCGAAGATATGCAAGAGGCAAAGAAATCTATGAAAGAAAAAGGTATTAAAGCTGAAGATGTCAAGAATTTACCACCTATTTAATAAATACATGGTCTTGATACCCCGACACAGGTAGTAGAGGTTAATTTTTGTAGATTTGATGAAGGTGATATTCCTTATACTATATTTGCTAGTCAATGCCTGGATGAATTGGATAACTTTATTGTTAAAGAAGAAATTTTTAATGCATATGTTAGTAGACAATTGAAACAGAATGCTTATATGATTGAATGCTTGAGTGACTTTATATTTAGAATTGTTAATGATGTCAGGGGTATGAGTAAACATGCATCCATGATAAAAACTCAAGTAGAACAAGTCATCAAGTCACAAAATGATTTGCCCAATGAGATGAACAATAAGATGAATGATCATGCTGTTAGAGTTATGACTAGGGGTGGTAGAATGACTCAGGAACCTTTGTATCCTAAAGGTTGCCCTAAGAGAATTGAGCAAGATTCTCAAAGAACTAATATTGATGCACCTAGTCCATCTAAAAAGAAAAAGAAAGATGATAGGACTTTGTATGGCTCTAGTGAACCTACTGTAGACACACCTGAGAATCCAAATGATATTTCTATTTCTGATGCTGAAACACAATCTGGTGATGAACATGAACCTAGTAACAATGATAATGATGATGTTCATGGTGATGCTCAACCTAATAATGATAATGATGTGGAAATAGAACCTGCTGTTGATCTTGATAACCCACAACCTAAGAATAAAAGATATGATCAGAGAGACTTCATTGCTAGGAAACATGGTAAAGAAAGAGAACCATGGGTTCAGAAACCCATGCCTTTTCCTCCTAAAGCTTCAAAGAATAAGGATGAAGAAGAATTTGAGCACTTTGTTGAAATGCTTAGACCTGTCTTTTTGCGCCTTCGTTTGACTGATATTCTGAAAATGTCTCCTTATGCTAAGTACATGAAAGATATTGTCACAAATAAAAGAAAGATACCGGAAGCTGAAATTTCCACCATGCTTGCAAATTATTCATTTAAGGGTGGAATACTAAAGAAACTAGGAGACCCAGGAATACCAACTATACCATGCTCCATTAAAAGAAACTATGTTAAAACAGCTTTATGTGATCTAGGAGCCGGTGTTAGTGTTATGCCTTTCTCTTTGTATCGAAGACTTGATTTGAATAAGTTGACACTCACTGAAATCTCTTTGCAAATGGCTGATAATTCAACTGCTATACCCATTGGTATTTGTGAGGATGTGCCTGTCGTAGTTGCAAATGTTACTATCTTAACAAACTTTGTTATTCTAGATATACCCGAGGATGGCCGTATGTCGATCATCCTTGGTAGACCCTTTTTGAATACTACAGGGGCTGTTATTGATTGCAACAAAGGTAATGTCACTTTTCATGTAAATGGTAATGAGCATACAGTACACTTTCCGAAGAAACAACCTCAAGTGAATAGTATCAATTCTATTGGAAAATTTTCAACAATTACTATTGGAGGTTTTGAATTCCCTATTCCTACTATCAAAAAGAAATATCAAATTCTTATTGTTGGGGACATGCATATCCCCGTTGAGGTAACCTAGTGTTATAAGAAGATTCTTTGGTTTTATGTCATTCGGAAGAAATTTGTTAATAATACTTGATCAACCTTATTAATGGATTCCTTTTGACGGGCATGTGGTCGATGAATTTAGTAAACACAACTTTCTGTACCCACTTTTTACTTTCTGTTATTTAGAATTAATAAAGTAGAAATGCCATGATTATACTATTTTCTGAATTACCCATGCAATAAAAAATGACCAGAAAATAAAAGTTCTCAGAATGCCCTGAAAAATCAATATGATTTTTCTGTAATATATAAGAAATAGTGGCACTGAACACACCCTAGGGGGATGCACCTATGAGCCACAAGCTCACAGGGCACGCCTACGCCCTGGGCATGCCATGCAAGCTAGTGGGGCCCATGTAGGCCCCCTCACTTATTGCCACTGTAGGATCGAAAGTATGTCTAGAGGGGGGTGATTAGACTACTTGGCCAAATAAAAATCTAGCCTTTTCCAAATTTTAAGTCTTGGCAGATTTTAGCAACTTAGCACAAGTCAAGCAATCAACCTACACATGCAATTCTAAGAGTATAGCAGCGGAATGTAAATCATTGCATATGAAGGTAAAGGGGAGGAGTTTGGAGGGAGAAAACGCAATGTAGACACGGAGAATTTTGGCGTGGTTCCAATAGGTGGTGCTATCGTACGTCCACGTTGATGGAGACTTCAACCCACGAAGGGTAACGATTGCACGAGTCCATGGAGGGCTCCACCCACGAAGGGTCCACGAAGAAGCAACCTTTTCTATCCCACCATGGCCATCGCCCACGAAGGACTTGCCTCACTAGGGTAGATCTTCATGAAGTAGGCGATCTCCTTGCCCGTACAAACTCCTTGGTTTAACTCCACAATCTTGACGAAGGCTCCCAAGTGACACCTAACCAATCTAGGAGACACCACTCTCCAAAAGGTAATAGATGGTGTGTTGATGATGAACTCCTTGCTCTTGTGCTTCAAATGATAGTCTCCCCAACACTCAACCCTCTCTCACAGATTTGGATATGGTGGAAAGATGATTTGAGTGGAAAGCAACTTGGGGAAGGCTAGAGATCAAGACTCTTATGGTTGGATTGGAATGTCTTGGTATCAACACATGAGTAGGTGGTTCTCTCTCAGAAAATGAATGCTGGAAGTGTAGGCACGTTCTGATGGCTCTCCTCTCGAATGGAGGAAGGGTGGAGGGGTATATATAGCCTCCGCACAAAATCTAACCGTTACACACAATTTACCAAACTCGGTGGGACGGAATAGTGAAACTCGGTCAGACCAATTTAGTTCAAAAATGTGAACGTTAGGATTTTCGGTGGGACCGACATGTCAACTAGGTGGGACCGATTTCGTTAGGGTTAGGGCATAACGTAATCTCGGTGAGACCGATCACTTGAACTCGGTGAGACTGATTTCTGTAATAGGCAAACAGAGAGTTGGTCAGGCAAACTCGGTGGGACCGATCACTCATTTCGGTGAGACCGAAATGTTACGAAGAGGAAACAGAGAGTTTGCATTGTGAACTCGGTGGGATCGATCTCTCATCTTGGTTAGACCGAAACGTTACGAAGGGAAACAGAGAGTTAGCAATCCCATCTTGGTGAGACCGAGATCCCTATCAGTGAGACCGAACTAATTAGGGTTTCTGGCAGTGGCTATGTCAAATGAACTCGGTGGCGCCGGATAGATCAAGTCGATGGGGCCAAGTTTGACTTTTGGTTTGGGACATAAGTGGATATGCGAAAGTGGTTGAGGGTTTTGGGGCATATCACTAAGCAGTTTGAGCAAGCAAGCCATTAAGCAACACCTCATCCCCTTTTAATAGTATTGGCTTTCCTATGGACTCAATGTGATCTTGGATCACTAAAATGAAAAGAGTAGAGTCGTGAGCTTGAGCTAATATATGTCCTTAGCATTTTGAGGGGTCCACATCTCTAGTCCATGCCATGCCAATCATTGAATTTTCTGAAATGATCATCTTGAAAGAGTATTAGTTCAATGAGCTATATGTTGTTAAGAATTACCAAAACCACCCAGGGATTAGTTGCACTTTCAATCTCCCCCTTTTTGGTAATTGATGACAACATATAGATCAAAGCTTCGACACATGATAATAAGAATGAAGTATATCGTCGCTTTGAGAAGTATGTGATAAGCAAGAGCTCCCCCTAAATTTGTGCATTATTTAAAATTTGCTTTTGAATGCAAATGCACAATCGATTAGGATCATGGGTTACTCTTCCATGTCACATACATCTTGGTGGAGTGCTCAAAATGATGGAATATGAAAAATATGCACTCATCACCAAGGCAAAGTGAATGATCATACAAGAGAGATAAATAATGTCATCATCCAAGCACAAACATTAATTTAGGATATGATCAAACACATGACCATAAGTATCTCACACACATAAACATAGAATATCAACCAAGCAAGCACACAAAAAGTAGCAAAGAGAATTGCAAAAAGAAGCAAGCACTCTCTCTCGAAGCCTATGATATATACACTTTCTCCCCCTTTGGCAATAAGTTACCAAAAAGCTTGAAAATGCATAGTGCTATGCGTCTCTCTAGGCTTGATCTTCGGGAGGCGGTGTAGAGAGGACTCCAAGAACAAATGCATCTGTTGAGGTTGTTGGAGCTGGTGGAGTTGCAACCGGAGGGGCAACTGAAGCTGTAGCTGCAGGTGCTGACGCAGTAGCTCTTGTATCTGTCACAGGCATTGCTGCAGATCTCTGTGCCCTGGGCACTCTCTGAAAAGCATCTGTGGCAGCTTTCCCTTTCCTCTCTTTAGCTTCTTCCTGGAGCTGCTCAACAGCTGTCTGCATCTCTGTCACCTTCAAGTCCAGATCATAAAACTTTGTTTCAATGATCCTCTCCAGGCTCTCTTGATTCTGAGTCAGGGTGGCCAAACCTTTCTCAATCCTCAAAGTTGCTTGAATGAGATAGCCAAGTTGATCTTGTTTTGACTTGAGAAAAACTTGAGATGCCTCTTCAACACTTAGCATCTTGGCTGCCTTCTCTGCCTAGTAGCAGCCTTAGGCAGGTTGCTAGGAGTACTTCTGCTACCATCCTCATAGCTATTAGAGGGACTAGTTCCCTCACTTAGATTCACTTGCTCCTCTAACCTGTTCTGGCTATCACTCTGATCAGACATTCTGGCACTGCAAACTGAAAGCTGACCCTGTGAATAGTTATAGATGAGATAGAGTGGATGAGCATCACAAAGTGCAGAGATTTTGCAAAACAATTGAGTCAAAAATTTAGTTTTAGTTTTCCATAGAAAGCATTTCGGAGCTACCAATTTGTTAAACTCGGTGCCACCGAAGCAATGTTGGAGTCTGAACTAGTGAGATCGGTCAGACCGAGACACAGTTCGGTGAGTCCGAGATTGCTAGGGTTTCACTGAGAGTTGAACTCGGTCACACCGATTTGCAACTTTCGGTTAGACCGAAAGTTACAAGTGCAATGGCCTAAGCCAAATCGGTGAGACCGATTTCTACAACTTGGTCGGTCCGAGATGAGTTCAGCGGAAACCTAACCCTAAATTTTCAAATCAAAACTAATCTAAAGGAAGTTTTTGTTGGATAGATTGATCTCATACGTGGTAAGAATCTTGGCATTGTCTTTGTGCTAAGAATCGGAGGTAAAGATTGCACAAAGGGTCGAACTCATACCCTAACTTGGCGATGAGCTCTCTACGGCGGCAACGGCGGTGTAGATTTCCGTTGACGGAGGTGGAGACCAGCGGCAGGGGGTTGCTGGTGATGAGAGGATGATCCGGAGACCCGAGTCGGTAGAGCAGGACACGCGCGGGCGAAAAGGTTTCGGAGAAATTTCCAAAATTTGACCAGTCAGTATATATATCCTGACCCTGTCGGTGTGGCCGAGTGGAACAACTCGGTAGCACCGAGATGCAGAATCGCAAGTGGTTACTGCAACTCGGTGTGACCGAATGGTTCTAATCGGTTGCACCAAGATTGAAAACCTAGATCAACTCAGTGAACTCGGTATGACCGAAAAGGACGAATCGGTCAGACCGAAATGCACAGAGAGGTTTTGGAAGTTTAAGTCTATGACGAATCGGTGACTCCGAGTGCTCCTCACCCAGAGGGTTCGAATCTGACTTGATCAAACTTTGTGATGTAGCATGAATAGAGTTTGAGACGAGAAAAGCATAGATAGCTAAAGGAAGTTCTTAGGCATTCTTGTCCATCCATTTGGCAAAAGAAACAGATCAAACAATCAAAGCAACAAATGTGTCGGAGTAATGGGCCACGGGTAGCCTAATCCGAGTCCCTGAGCTGTTCAAGACATTGGGCCGGCTACGCCCACGAACGTCCAAGATGAAGCGCCACCTTCTGACGGCCGGCTGGCCCGAGCAGCCGGCTGCCCGAAGACGACCGAGCCCCAGAAGACGGCATCAAGACAGGCCGACTCCTCCCAGGCGGCCTCCAGAGAGGCCGGCTCCTGGCGGTTGGCCCACGGCACCCTCAGAGTTTGCGCCTCCATTAAAGAGACGAGACAGGGTGAGGCTACAGTGTAGCCCATCCCCCCTGTATCCAGGGCAGGACGTGGCCACGGTGCTCCGTACGGGCGGAGATCTCCGCCCGGCGCGGCACTGTTGCCACTCCGCCCTTGACGTCACCCCTGACAGGCAGAACCCTGTTTCCATGATGGCCTGTCAGTACGGCCTGCAGGCGGCGGGCCCTACCAGACAGTGAGAGCCCAGAGGACGGCGGGAGTCTGACCAGTCGGACCTGAGGGAGGCCGGCCTCAAGCAGGCGGCCATCTCCTTCCTCGGGGTCCGCGCGCCATTAACCAGATGGGACACGGAGTGGCTACAGTGATCTCCCGCCAGCGGATGGGACGGTAGCCACGCTCCCCTGACCAAGCATGCGTCACCAACGTCACGGCCACGTACCGGACCAGTCGGCGGGGTCCACCCGGCGGCGGGCCCCAGCAGCCGGCGGCCAGAGACACTGACGGTCGGGCCCTATGCCTGACCAGATTACCATTGTACCCCTGGGGGGGTAGGCCTATATAAGCCCCCCCGGGGCACCCATGCAGGGGGTTCAAAAACCAGTTAGACCTAGACTCACTCAGAGGGAGGAGGGAGCCGGCCCTGCTTTCTTCTACCTCTGGCATACAGCTCGAGGAGCACCATTGTACTCACTAGTGCCTTAGTGATCATGCGGAGACCCCGCAGAGCAGGACTAGGGGTGTTATCTCCCCGGAGAGCCCCGAACCTGGGTAAAGCGCGCCGGCGATCGCATCTACGCCACATCCCGCTTCCAGGCACCGGCGACGTTCTACTAGCTCCCACCATGATAAGCCATCCCTTGGCATATGTCGCACCCAACACCCGACATTTGGCGCCCACCGTGGGGCTAGGTGCACCGTCGTCCGAAGATCTGTTCTGGACGGGAACCTTGTTCCTTCCCGGCGAGCGCAGCCAACCTGGCACGCCAGACGACGTCTGCGCCGACGCGCTGCGCGGCATGGAGGTCGTCTGTGCGGCAAGTTGCCTCGCCGATCTTGTTGGCGGGATCCGCCTTCCCGACGAGCCCGTATCTGACGCGGGCGCGGATGACCCCGAGAGCCGCCTCATCGACCTCCTCAACCAGCTCCATGTCGGCAGCGAGCTTGCTGCAGACTTGGAGTCGGTTGGTTCCTCCAACCCGATGCTTGTCGATTCCAACACGGCGTCGCTCGACACATTCCCCGCTAGTGTGGTGGTCTATGAAGAGCCGCTCCCTCGCGCGGACGGTGGCGGAGGCACCGTCACGGAGGTGCTTGTCATCGGGCATGGCGAGCACTCTGGCAGAAGTGGCCTGGACCCGCTGCAGGCGGCAATGCGGGACCTGTCCGCGCCCGTAGCACCCGGTGCGAACGGCGAAACACTGGAAGCGTGCCGTGTCGCGCTCCTCGACAGCGCCAACAAGTTGGCGGCCATGAGACGCCTCACCGAAGCTTACCACCGCGAGGTCAACCGCGCCGTCTGTGGCATGCCAGCTGCTGACGAGCCCAGCCGCGCGGGCACGGTCCGACAGCGTGGTGCGGCCATCGCCAGCATGTTGGGGGCCGACCGCCCAGTCTACGCCATGTCGATGGAGAACCTGCACGCCGCCCAGGCGGCGGCAGAAGAACTGGACCACCTAGAGGGCGACGAGCGGTGCTGCATGACTGAGCGCGTCCAACAGCTCATCGATGCGGCCGCCGCGCAGCAAGAAGCTGGCCGCCGCATGATGGAACCCGGCTTACCGGCCGGGAACCTTCCCCCTCGCCAAGAGCATGGCGCGACCTCCCGGACACCGACAAACGGCGCCCGCGACGGCAGAGACCCAGAGCCGGCTGCTAGCCGCAGCCGCACCCGCATCTCCATTGAGCGCGACCAAGACGGCCGCCCACGAGCAGTGGAACGGCGGGATGGTCGTCCGCCTCCCCCGCGCAGGGAAAGGCGCGCCTCCCTGCCGCCTGTCGACCACCCGACACTCAGCGACTGCCTTGGCCGCCGAGAAGGAGTCGGGGAGAACGATGCCCGCCACCGAATCGACCGCCTCAACCGGTCCCTGGCGCTAGAAGAAGAAGACGCATTGGGTCCGCCTTGCTTTGGCCCCCGCATCTGTGACGAGCCCTTCCCCAAATGGTTCACTCTCCCAAGAGATACGCCCAAGTACAACGGCTCTGTGAAGCCGGAAGATTGGCTGGTCGACTATTCCACAGCCGTCAGCATAGCGAATGGCAACAAGCGTGTCGCCGTGAAGTATGTTCCTCTCATGCTCCAGGGCACGGCTCGGACGTGGCTGAACAGCCTCAAGCCCTACAGCGTCAACAACTGGCTGGACTTCACCGAAGTTTTCATCCGCAACTTCACCAGCACCTACAAGCGGCCTCCCAAGCCTCGCCAGCTCTCTCTGTGCGTCCAAGGCTCGAGCAAGTCCACCCGCGAGTACTTGACGCGGTGGGCCGAGCTATGCAACTCCTGCGAGGGGGTTCATGAGGTGCAAGCCATCAAATACTTCACCGCCGGGTGTCGAGAGGGCACCCTGCTCAAGCATCGGCTCCTCTGCGATGAGCCGGCCACCCTCGACGAATTGCTAATCATAGCGGACAAGTACGCCACGGCCGACTCCTCCATGAAGGCGGAGATTCAAGTTGATGCATCCGGCAAAGTGGCTCCTCAAGCTCCTCGAGCCCCGGCTGGCGACGCTAGTCGACGGCAGCAGCAAAACGACAACAAGCGCAAGGCACCACAACCGGCTTCTATGAGCCGGCAGGTGGCGACAGTCGAAGACCAGCAGCCGGAAGGGCAGCCTCCTCCCAAGCGCCAGAAGGGCGGCAAGCCCAACTGGTTGCCCACCTTCTCATACGAGCAGACTCTCGATGCACCTTGCAAGTTTCACAGCGGCGCGAAGCCGTCCAACCACGCCACTCGGAAGTGCCACTGGCTCACCAGGATCGCCAAGGGTGACGGACTCCTGCCTCCTCCGCCTGCCGGCCCGCCGCCTCCTCCTCCCCAGCAGCCGGTGGTTCGGCCAGTCGGAGCGATCCAAGACGAGTTCCCTGAAGAGCACGGAGCTTACGTCGTCTTCACCAGCGTGACTGACGACAGGCGCAGCCAGCGTCAGCAGCACCGGGAAGTGAACGCTGTCGCTTCTAAAACTCCGGAATTCATGCACTGGTCGGAGAGGCCGATCAGTTGGAGCCGATCTGACCACCCGGAGGTGATGCCCGCTCCGGGCTCTTATGCCCTGGTGCTGGATGCCACCTTCGCTGCTCGTTTCTCCCGAGTTCTGATAGATGGCGGCAGCAGCATCAACATCCTCTACCGTGACACCATGGAGAAGTTGGACATCAAAGAGAAACAGCTCCAGCCCAGCCGGACTGTCTTCCATGGCATTGTGCCTGGCCTGTCTTGCTCGCCGATCGGCAAGATCAAGATAGATGTCCTTTTCGGGGACAAAGATCACTTCCGCCGAGAGCCAATCTGGTTCAAGGTGGTTGATCTTGAAAGCCCCTACCACGCGTTGCTTGGCCGGCCCGCCCTGGCCAAGTTCATGGCGGTCCCCCACTACGCCTACCTCAAGATGAAGATGCCGAGCACCAAGGGCATTATCACCATAGCTGGCAACTACCAGAAGTCTGTCGCCTGTGCCACTGCCAGCAGTCGGCTGGTCGAGTCCATTGTGATTGCTGCCGAGAAGCGGCTCCTTGACCGGGTTGTGGCAATGGCAGGCAAGCAGCCGGAAATGTCGCCACAACCTAAGGAGTCAGAAGCTGAGGGCTCGTTCAAGCCGGCCAAGGAAACAAAGTAGATACCCCTGGACCCGAAGCACCCGGAGAGGTACGCTGTCGTTGGTGCAAACCTTGACAGCAAATAGGAAAGCGAGCTCATCGATTTCCTCCGTGAGAATCGGGACATCTTTGCATGGTCCCCTAAAGACATGCCGGGTGTTCCGACAGAGTTCGCCGAGCACAAGCTACATGTCCGACCTGGTGCCAAGCCAGTCAGGCAGCCCTTGTGCCGCCTGTCAGAAGAAAAGAGAGGAGTCATTGGAGAAGAAATAGCCCGGCTTCTAGCAGCAGGCTTCATTATGGAAGTGTTCTTCTCAGAATGGTTATCCAACCCCGTCCTTGTGCTGAAAAAGAATAAAAAGTGGCGCATGTGTATTGATTATACCAGCCTCAACAAAGCTTGCCCCAAAGATCCATTTGCTCTGCCAAGAATTGACCAAGTGATAGACTCCACAGCCGGATGCGAGCTGTTGAGTTTTTTGGATGCATACTCAGGGTACCACCAGATCAAACTAAGCCCAGCTGATAGGCTGAAGACCGCCTTCATCACACCGTTCGGAGCCTTCTGCTACCTGACTATGACGTTCGGCTTGAGAAATGCCGGCGCCACGTTTCAGCGTTGCATGCAGAAATGTCTCCTGAAGCAACTCGGCAAGAATGCCCATGTCTATGTGGACGATGTTGTGGTGAAGACAGAGAAGCGTGGCACCCTGCTAGAGGACCTTAAGGAAACCTTTGAAAACTTGCGACATTTTCAAATCAAGCTCAACCCGGAGAAATGTGTCTTTGGAGTACCAGCCGGCCAGCTTCTTGGCTTCCTGGTCTCAGAGCGCGGCATCGAGTGCAACCCTGCGAAGATCAAAGCCATCGAGAGGATGGAGGCACCCACCCGACTGCTGGATGTGCAAAAATTCACCGGCTGCTTGGCATCCATTAGCCGTTTCATCAGTTGGTTGGGCGAGAAGGCTCTTCCCCTGTACCAACTCATGAAGAAAACCACTTTTTCGAGTGGAATGACAAGGCGGACGAAGCTTTTCTCCAGCTCAAAAAGATGTTGACCAATCCGCCTGTCCTGGCAGCTCCGACCGCTAAAGAGCCAATGCTTCTCTACATCGCCGCCACCAGCCGGGTGGTTGGCACAGTCATAGTTGTGGAACGCAAAGAAGACGGCAAAGCATTGCCAGTCCAGAGGCCGGTGTATTACCTGAGTGAAGTATTGTCCGCCTCCAAGCAGAACTACCCTCACTATCAGAAGATGTGCTACGGCGTGCATTTCGCTGCTAAGAAGCCGAAGCCATACTTTCAAGAACATCCAATCACGGTTGTTTGCACCACCCCGCTTGCGGAGATCATAGGCAGCAGAGATGCATCGGGCCGAGTGGCCAAGTGGGCCATCGAGCTGGCCCCCTACACCATCTTTAACCAGCCTCGCACCGCCATCAAATCCCAGGCGCTGGCCGACTTCCTCGTCGACTGGGCCGAGACCCAGTACCTGCCTCCAGCTCCAGACTCCACCCATTGGCGAATGCACTTCGATGGCTCGAAGATGCGCACCGGTCTGGGAGCCGGCATCGTCCTCACCTCCCCCAAAGGCGACAAGCTCAGATACACGCTGCAAATCCACTTCGCCGCCTGCAACAACGTGGCCGAGTACGAAGCACTCTTACACGGGCTCCGGCTTGCCAAGGAACTCGGCATTCACCGGATCCTGTGCTACGGTGACTCCGACTTGGTGGTCCAGCAGTCGTCAGGCGACTGGGACGCCAAGGATGCAAACATGGCGAGCTACCGCTTCCTCGCCGAGCAACTCAGTGGATACTTTGAAGGGTGCGAGTTCCTCCATGTGCCAAGAAACGACAATGAGCAAGCCGATGCCTTGGCACGGATCGGCTCCACCCGGCAAGCAATACCAGCCGGCGTCGCCCTACAACGCCTCCTCAAGCCGTCTATCAAGCCGTCACCAGAATCAGACTCCATCTTCGTGCCGACTCCCCCCAAGGGAGACGGATTCAACTGGAGGATCCCTGCAGCAGGTGGCCCGGAGACTTCATCAAGCGACCCGAGGACTGCAGCAGTCGCACCCGGCCCGGGGACTCCACAACCCGGCCCGGGGGCTACAGCAGCCGTTTCAGAGACTTCACCAAGCGACCCGAGGACTGCAGCAGTCGCACCCGGCCCGGGGACTCCACAACCTGGCCCGGGGGCTGCAGCAGCCGTTTCGGAGACTTCACCAAGCAACCTGGGGACTGCAGCAGTCGCACCCGGCCCGGGGACTCCACAACCTAGCCCGGGGGCTGCAGCAGTCGGCCCGGGGACTTCAACAATGCAGCAAGACGCCATTGGCTCCACCCTGCCACCTCCCAACCCAACCGCCCTAGTAACAGTGGCCGTGATGACGGTGGATGAAGTCGAAGCACCATCATGGGCGCAGCCCATCCTCAACTTTCTGGTAAACAAGGAGCTACCGACCGATGAAATCTCGGCCCGACAAGTGCAATGTCGGGCAGCAGCATACACCGTTGTTAACAGAGAACTTGTGAGGCGTAGTGTCACTGGTGTGTACCAGCGCTGCGTGGAGCCGGAGAAAGGCCAAGCAATCCTCAAAGATATCCACCAAGGCGAGTGTGGTCACCACGCGGCTTCAAGATCACTTGTTGCCAAAGCTTTCCGCCACGGTTTTTTTTGGCCAACTGCTCTAGAAGATGCCAAAGACTTGGTCCAGAAATGTAAGGGGTGCCAGAAGTTCCGCTCCAAGCCACATTTGCCGGCTTTGGCACTCAAGACCATCCCCATCGCCTGGCCCTTTGCCGTCTGGGGGCTGGACATGGTCAGACCATTCAAGACAGCCCGCGGCGGCATGACTCATCTACTTGTCGCCGTGGACAAGTTCACCAGGTGGATAGAAGCCAAACCAATCAAGAAGTTGAATGGTCCAACCGCTGTGACTTTCATCGCAGATATCACCACCCGGTATGGCATACCACACAGCATCATCACCGACAACGGTACAAACTTCGCCAAGGGTGCCTTGGCTCGCTTTTGTGCGACGCAGGGCATCCGACTGGACTTAGCATCCGTCGCCCATCCGCAGTCAAACGGCCAGGTGGAGCGAGCAAACGGCCTCATCTTGTCCGGCATCAAGCCCCGGCTGGTCGAGCCTCTGGAGCGATCCGCCGGCTGTTGGCTCGATGAGCTGCCGGCCGTCCTCTGGAGCCTGCGTACAACTCCAAACAAGTCAACCGGCTTCACGCCCTTCTTCCTCGTCTACGGTGCCGAAGCCGTCATCCCGACGGACATAGAATTCGACTCCCCTCGAGTCACCATGTACACTGAGGAGGAGGCAAAAGAAGCACGAGAAGATGGCGTCGATCTGCTGGAAGAGGGCCGGCTGTTGGCACTCAGCCGGTCCGCCATCTACCAGCAGAGTCTGCGCCGATACTACAATCGGAAGGTCAAGCCAAGATCTTTCCAAGAGGGAGACCTTGTGCTCCGGCTGATCCAGCGAACAGCCGGCCAGCACAAGCTCTCGGCACCTTGGGAAGGCCCCTTCATCATCAACAAAGTTTTGGGCAACGACTCCTACTACTTGATCGATGCTCAGAAGCCCAGAGCACGCAAGAGAGACGACTCTGGCAAGGAGACAGAGCGGCCGTGGAATGCAAACCTCCTTCGAAAATTTTACAGTTGATACAGTATGTACCACGCTACCTTTTGTATTAAGTACGGAGACTCCGGGTCCCCCGAGAAGAACTCGGTGATTACCCTCTTTTATCTGCGTAATGAATATTACGCCTATGAATGTGTCATTTCTTTATTCCGCCTGGCACCGGGTTGGACCAGTCGGCCCGGGGGCTCGCCGCCTTGTACTATGTGGCGCTTCCTGCAGCCGGACAAGTAGTGCGGTGGCACCTCAACTTTCTCCTACCAAAACCACAGCTCAGAGAGCGACTGTCCGGTGGGCAGGGGTTAAAGGCAGAAAAGGTGTCCGCATGAAAAATGGCTAAGGACCCAAAGCACGCACATAGTTCAGGCCGGCTTCCGCCTCATTGACCGGCTGCGGAGCAGCCGGGCGGCCGGCTTCTACTTATCTTACTAACGCTCTAGTCGGCTAAGTACTTGCTCTCCCGAAAGTGGCTAAGTACTTGACCCAGCCGCAGTCTGCAGAGCGGCTGTTTGGCTGGCAAGACAGCAGCCAAGGGAGGGCGGCAAAGGAAAAAAGCCAAGGAGCAGTAAGCAAGAAAAGTCAGATCTCGGCGAGAGCGCAGCTTATGTAGGAGAGCATCTACATATCTATAGGCCCTTGGCCAGCATTCAACAGAGTTGGAAATACACCCAGTGGGTGGAACTGTGCGAATTTAACAAAGTTGGCGAGACTGATAAAACAGGAAAAACAAAGACAAGACGGCGGCCTAGGCAGCGGCAGAGGGGTCCGACTGGTTGGCGGAGTCGGTAGTGCCGGTTGGTGGAGCGGACGGCTGGTCAGTCTCTGCTTGGTCATTTCCAGCAGCAGTCGGCACACTCGAGCATGGCTCGTTGTTTGAGGCGCGATCAAGCTGAGACTGGCCGTCCGCCCCGACCTCCGGCATATCTTCTTCGCTCTCCTCGTCCTCCTCACCTTCCCCCTCATCGCTGGAGTCGATCATCTCAGCCGAGTCTTCATCATCCTCCGGGTTCAGCCCGAACCACTCCGGTGGCGCCTCGGCACCGTCCTCAGCCAGCTCGGGAACAAAGATGCTAGTGTTGGTGTACTCGGCGATCGCCGCTGCCCGTCTGACAAGATCGCGCTCCACCGCCACCAGCTCCTCTTGGGCCTCTTGCCGAAACATGGTCAACTGGGCTAGATTTAGCCCAGGGTACCATGCCTTGACGAATTCCAAGGCCCGGCGCACGCCAGCTCGGGCTGAGGAACCCTTCCAATCTTTGAGTCGGCCAGCCGCCACCTCCAGCCAGTCGGCAGTCCGACTGGGAGTGCGCGGAGCCGGCATGTCCGGCCAAAGGGCGGAGATTGCTTGGGCCCTGACACGCTGAAGACGGCGCAACATCCGATGAGCCGGCCGAAGACGGGCCTGGATGCTGAGAAGCCGTTTGCTAAGGGTCCGAGGGGCGTCGACGGCGATCGTCGCACCTTCCGCCCTCCGCCCTTCGCGATCGGCCTCGATGGCCTGATTGGTAGCACCAGAGTGACCAGGGAAGAAGTCTGCTCAAACAGAAAGCAAAAAAGCAAAAAGCCAAAATTAGAAACAAGAAGCCGGCCTGATCAGAAGCCGGCAGCTCGAAGAAAGAATAAAGAAGGAAGCTCACCGTCAACCATGTCTTCAATCTCGCCGAAAACGGCAGTCAGCATCACCTCCATATCAGTCCAGGTGGAGCGTTCGGTCTCGAACTTAGCAAGGAGACCGGCCTCCCTGTCCTCCGCCTCCCTCTGGGTCTTCTTGAGAAGCTCCGCCTGTTCTGCCAGTTGTGTGACCAGCCGGTCACGCTCTTCGGCCAGCTTGCTGCAATCTGCCTCCTTGACACGTAGCGCGGTGTTGGCTTCGCCCAGCTGCTGCTGTAGGGTGGCGTTGGCCTCTGCAAGAAGGGAGAAAGAAAAAGATACCGACAGTCAGCAGGAAAGAAGTACAGTTGCCGGGGAAATCCGGCCCGGCTGCTCAGCAGTCGGCCCGAATCTCGAGGACTACAGCCCGCGGGTGCGCCGTCGCGCCCCCACGGAGAAAGAAGCTATCAACGATCAGCCAAAGAACTACAGTTGCCGGGGAGATCCGGCCCGACTGTTCAGTAGTCGGCCCGAATCTCGGGGACTACAGCCCGCGGGTGCGCCAGCGCGCCCCCGCAGAGATAGAAAACAAAGACTTACACCGGCTTTTCGACAGGTTGGCGGTCCATTGAGTTAACTCCTGGACGTTGGAGTTGAAGATGGTCGCACGGAGGTTGTGATAATCCTACAATAAAGACATCAGACGATGTTAGTACTCGGAGCTTGCCAATTAAAAGTTCCGAGCCGCCTGCTCAGCAGCCGGCCCGAAACTTGGGGACTACACCAAGTGGGTGCGCTGGCGCGCCCCCACGAGAGAAGTATAAAAGTTAAAGATGGAGAAGCGAGAAGCATACCCGGACGGTTGCTCGCGACTCCAAGAACGCATTATTGCAATGCTTAAGAGCGTCGGCCTCGGCTCGGAACTTGGCCTGGACGTCCAGGATCGCCCAGTTCAGAGGGCCCGTCCCGCCTACCCGCACCCAACCAGCGGGCACGGCGCTGGTCGCCTCGGCGTCCGGGATCGAAGAGCTCGCGGTGCCGACTTCCTGCGGGCGTGGTGCCGAGGCCGCCTTCGCAGGCCGGCGGCGCATTGGTATGCGAACCTCGGGAGTCGGGCCTGTCCCCACCTCGCCTTCGGTTGGCGGCGCTGGCGGGTCAGCCAGCCGCGTGTCCCGTGCTCCCCCTGACGATGATGATGGAGGCACGACCACGTCCGGCATGACGACATCGCCGCCCTCCCTCTCCATGATCGGGTGCTCATCGCTGACATCCCCTGTCGGCGCCACGTACTCTGGCGGTGGTGGCGCGGAGCTCAGGGGGACGACGAATAACACCGACTGGCGGCGCGCGGCCTCTTCGGCCTGATCCTTCGCCGCGGCGGCAGCCTCGGCCTCCGCCGGCTTTTCCAACGCGGCGGCTTCCGCCTTGTCTACCCCCGCCTTCTCCCTGCGGGCGGCCTCCAGCTCCTCGCGCGCCTCCCGCGCGTTTCGATCCTGCGCCTCCCGGAGGTCGGCGGCCGGATCGATTCGCCGGGTGGTGGTGGAAGTCTCCGCTGACCCAATGACGGACGCGGCGTTGGACCGCTCGAGAGAAAGAGGAGATCTACGTTGCGCAAGACAAAGAGAAATTATAAGAATATTGGCATAAAGGAAGGGAAAAGTACGTGAGGAAGTCAGTACTCACGCGGAAACCATCCGCGGCTCCTTCACCGCCTTGCGGAAGCGGACGGTCTTCGCGGCCGCCTCGTCCCGCTTGGTCGCCACTGCCGAGCCCTTGGGCCTCTTCGGCCGGCTGCCGAACTGGCTCGGCGTGGCCCGGCACTTCTGCACACCGCCTCGGGCAACCGGCGCGGCAGACGAGCTCGCGCCCTGCTGATCGGGCCCCGGCTGGCGGCGCAGGGCGACCTCTTCCGCGTCGTCGTCCGGCCAGTCCTTCAGGCCGGCCCCGAGCCCCGAGCAGCCTGCCTCGCCGCCCCCTCCCACGGCGTCATCGTCCAAGGCGGCCGCCCCCAAGTCGGGGTCGTCCACATTGCTCTCCGCCCGGTCGGGGAGAAATCGACGCTCCGGCCCCGCGGCGCCGGCCGCCGGTTGGAGGAGGGGGCTCTGTTCGAAAAGCCGATTGATCGAGTCGGCCAAACAGAACTCGGCAACGGAAAAAGAGAAGGGGAGGAAACTTACCATAGGCGGGGGGTCGACGCATGAGTACGGCTCCTTGCCGAACCGCCACTCCTCCGTGAGCTTGCAGTTCGCAAGATAGTTCACCATATGAGCCACCTCAGCATGAGGCATCTCCTTGGTGCACAGCCGGCTTGGGTCGCGATGCCCACTCATCTGACAGATCATATGAGGGCAGCCCTGGAGCGGGAGCACCCGCCGTGCCACAAAGGCGGCCAGCAAGTCGGTCCCGGTCAGGCCCTCCGACTGTGTCAGCACCCGGAGCCGCGCGATGGCGGCGGCTCTAGAGGGCGACAACGTCTTGGCCCGATACGACCAGGTGGGCCGCCTCCTCACCGGCGGGCCGGCTACGTAAGCCGGTAGGTTGACCCAGTCGCCCTCCGCAAAGATGCTCTTCACGTAGAAGTACGACCGCTGCCACATCTTCACCGACTGGATCAGCGTGATGGCAGGAAATGGATTGTCGGCTGCCGGTCTCCGCACCGCGATGAAGGCACCGCATTGAGCCGGCACGCCCGCGGTGACGGTGCCGAGCTTGGTGTAGAAGAATTCCCCCCAGAGCTCGATGGTGGGGAGCACGCCGAGGAAACCTTCGCACAGAGTGACGAAGGCAGACAGCAGCACCACCGTGTTCGGGGTGTGGTGGTGCGGCTGGAGGTCGTAGAATTCTAGGAAGGCTCGGAAGAAGCCGCTCGCCGGCAGGCCGAGGCCGCGCAGGCAGTGCGAGCGGAATACGACCCGCTCGCCCTCCTCCGGCGCCGGCGAGATCTCCCGCTCCGGCGCGAGGCGGACCTTCACGTAATCCTTGCCGGGCAGCCGCCGCGTCTGGCGGAGGAACTCGATGTGATCTTCGTGGACGATGGAGCCATCCCAGGCACTGGAGCGCGCCATGGAGGCGAGGTTGACAGAGAAAGGGCGGCAATGAGCTACGGCGGCGCCTCGGCTGGGCGTGGAGATGCGGCAGCAGCAGAGGAGGAAGAAGATGAAAATGGGGGAGAAGGGTGCGCGTGCTCTGCCGCTCCCCCTCCTCCCCCTACTTATAACCCCCGGGCTACGAAGCCGAGGGGGCGTGGCGTGGGGTCATGGGATTAACTGCGCTCGCGACCCCACGACCCCGCATTTATTTCGCAAAGTTACTGCGCTGTAACTCCCTCGGGGATCGTAACCGCTCGCCTCGGCCGCGGCGGATCCGCCTGCGCCCCGAGGCCCGGTAGTGGCGGGCCCGGCCTGCTGTCACGTCCCATCATGAGCGTGGGCTGGCAGGTAGGCCCGGCTCGCTAGCGCCATGTGGCGTACTTGCAGCGGGCGGCGGGCCTAGAGGCTTGGCAAGCACGCCACTTGGTTCCCGCCCTGATGTTTCGAAATCATCACCCAGAGCCGTCCAGGCGCGTCCGACCCCCCGACAAGGCGGCGCGCCGGGGGTCGGATTCAGGAAGAGCACTTTGAGAAGGAAACTGCTGAGGCTTCTCGACTTATCGGCCGCGACGCCTCATCAGCTTCGGGGACTACTGTCGGAGTAATGGGCCACGGGTAGCCTAACCCGAGTCCCTGAGCTGTTCAAGACATTGGGCCGGCTACGCCCACGAACGTCCAAGATGAAGCGCCACCTTCTGACGGCCGGCTGGCCCGAGCAGCCGGCTGCCCGAAGAAGGCCGAGCTCCAGAAGACGGCATCAAGACAGGCCGACTCCTCCCAGGCGGCCTCCAGAGAGGCTGGCTCCTGGCGGTTGGCCCACGGCGCCCTCAGAGTTTGCGCCTCCATTAAAGAGACGAGACAGGGTGAGGCTACAGTGTAGCCCATCCCCCTGTATCCAGGGCAGGACGTGGCCATGGTGCTCCGTACGGGCGGAGATCTTCGCCCGGCGCGACACTGTTGCCACTCCGCCCTTGACGTCACCCCTGACAGGCAGAACCCTGTTTCCATGATGGCCTGTCAGTACGGCCTGCAGGCGGCGGGCCCTACCAGACAGTGAGAGCCCAGAGGACGGCGGGAGTCGGACCAGTCGGACCTGAGGGAGGCCGGCCTCAAGCAGGCGGCCATCTCCTTCCTCGGGGTCCGCGCGCCATTAACCAGATGGGACACGGAGTGGCTATAGTGATCTCCCGCCAGCGGATGGGACGGTAGCCATGCTCCCCTGACCAAGCATGCGTCACCAACGTCACGGCCACGTACCGGACCAGTCGGCGGGGTCCACCCGGCGGCGGGCCCCAGCAGCCGGCGGAGAAGCCGGCGGCCAGAGACACTAACGGCCGGGCCCTACGCCCGAGTAGATTACCATTGTACCCCTGGGGGGGTAGGCCTATATAAGGCCCCCCGGGGCACCCATGCAGGGGGTTCAAAAACCAGTTAGACCTAGACTCACTCAGAGGGAGGAGGGAGCCGGCCCTGCTTTCTTCTACCTCTGGCATACAGCTCGAGTAGCACCATTGTACTCACTAGTGCCTTAGTGATCATGCGGAGACCCCGCAGAGCAGGACTAGGGGTGTTATCTCCCCGGAGAGCCCCGAACCTGGGTAAAGCGCGCCGGCGATCGCGTCTACGCCACATCCCGCTTCCAGGCACCGGCGACGTTCTACTAGCTCCCACCATGATAAGCCATCCCTTGGCATATGTCGCACCCAACACCCGAAAAAATGGATGTCCTCGAATTAGAAAAATATGCAACCAACATGCTCACACAATAAAATGGCAAATGAAATATGTGACAAAGCATGCACAAACACTCTAGCATCTATCAAGCAATTGGCGATGACTAGATCATCTATATATGAGTATATTGACTTAGGAGTCAAATGAGAACATTTGATCATAGGTCATACTCATCGTTTAAGCACAAGTGGGGTTACCACTTTTACATAAAGCATTGTTGTGTTCACACCATTAGAGTTGCTTTAGCTCAATTCTTAGAGTAAAGCTCCCCCTAGATGTGATATCCACCCTAAGAGGGATGAACTAACCTTGGGTTTTGTCGATGATGACTTCATGTAGATGTTGAAGATGTGGATGCTCAATTTTGATGTAGATCATTTGGAGCAATCCATTGGAGTGAGTTGCACTTTCAATACCTACATGGGTTAGTCCCACAAGGAACAAACAAGGATATCCATAGACATAGAGTGAAGTACACACAAGATGATGTCCATGAAAGCATTAGGTTACCTTGTCCCTTGTCTTACCAACAAGAGGGTTTGTGACTCCTTGAACTAGTGCAAGATGTGGAAGATGATTGCACTTGTTCTTGCCAAAATGATATGAGTGAAATATGTTGGCGGAGTCACCCTCAAGAATTCTCTAGTTCTTCTTCTTCGGGATCCACATCATCTTGATGGGAATCCTTGGAGTTGTAGTCGTACTTGATGTAGTCTTGAGAACCCACTTCACCAAGGCCTTAGGAGCTTCTTCAAATGCATCAATCTCCTCTTGAAGCTTGTCCTTGCCTTTTTGCTTGAGGTCTTGTGGTGGAAGATCATCTTGAGCTTGTGTCCCCTCGAAGGAAGTAGGATCATACTTCTCTTGTTGAGGAATAAACTTCGTCTTGGGGTATTGATCTTCTTCCCACTCAACTCCATTGGCATTGAACTTTTGTTCAAAACCAACACCTTGATTCTTCCGGTGTTTTCCTTGCTTGCGTACAATTTCCTCAAATTGCTTACTTTCGGCAAGGCTCTTGTAAACACCTTTCTCTATAATTCCCTTCAATAAGCTATTTTCTTGCTCAAGTGTAACTTGGCTAAGAGAATCATTAGTGGAATCAAGAGAACTACTAGAAGCAACAATATTGGATTTAGCATGATTATTGTTACTACTAGAAGAAGAATCTTTCTTACTCTTGTTGCTAGATTTTACTTGTGGCATGTAAGTAGACAAGAGTAAACGCTTGGCAATGTAAGAAGAACTTTTCTTACGAAGATCATCATTGATTGATTTTAAGAACCCATGCTCTTGCTCTAGGTTGAGCTTTTCAAAGCGAAGTTTCTCATGAGTCTTTAAAAGCTCTCGATGATCTTCTAAGGTAGTTTCATGGGCTAACATAAGAGTGTTTAGTTCTTTAGTTAGACGCTCAATCTCCTTCTTATCATCATCATTCGTTTTATCTTGTTTAGCATGATTAATAGCAAGTTCATCATAGTTTTCATCACTAGAGTTGTCAACAAGTAAATCATCATCACCTAGCAAATCATCTTCATCACTATTGAAATCAACATACTCGGGGTGTGATACCTTTGGGCCTTTAGCCATGAAGCATCTTCCAATTCCTTCATTTGGTGAGTCAAATATGTCATAGGAGTTGGTTGACACAAGTGCTAGACCGGCAACACCTTCATCTTGAGTATATTCGGAGTCAGAGTGATAACTTCTCTCGGAGTGGTGGTCGGAGTCGAAGCCGGATACCCATTCACCAACATGAGCTTGATGTCTTTGTTTTGTATAGCTCCTTGATGACTTGTCCTTCCTTTTTGAATCCTTGCTTCTGCGAGAGGTTCTTCGTTCATAACGATCATCTCTACTCCTTCTCTCCCTTGGAGATGATTCTTCTCTTTTGCTTCTTCTTTTAGGTGAGTCTTCTCTTCTTTTGTAGGGAGCCGTACACTCATTGGAGTAGTGTCCGGGTCTTCCACAATTGTAGCAATTACGCTCACGACTAGAGGATCTTCTGTCATTGTAGGACCTTGACTTGGAACTTCTTTCCTTGCTTCTACTCTTGTAGAACTTGTTGAAGTTCTTCACCATTAGGCTCAATTCCTCATTGAAGGCTTGTTTTTCACTTGATGATGTAGGAGCATCACATGAGGCTTTGTAAGCACCACTAGACTTGTTGTGAAGCTCTTCTTTATCCTTGAGTGACATCTCATGAGCAACAATTCTTCCAATGACTTCAGTTGCCTTGAGATCTTTGTAATTTGGCATCATTTGGATCAATGTGCACACGGTGTCATATTTTCCATCCAAGGCTCCTAGGATCTTCTTGATGATGAATCTGTCGGTCATCTCTTCACTTCCTAAGCCGGCAATCTCATTTGTGATGAGAGCAAGCCTAGAGTACATTTCAGTGACACCTTCACCATCCTTCATTTTGAACTTGTTCAGCTGACTTTGAAGCACATCCAATTTGGATTCCTTGACGGAGTCAGTACCTTTGTGCATATCAATCAAAGTATCCCAAATTTCCTTTGCATTCTCAAGATGGCTGATTTTGTTGAATTCTTCGGGGCACAATCCGTTGAAGAGGATATCGCAAGCTTGAGCATTGTATTGCAACTCTTCAATTCTTCCGCGGTAGCTTCACGACTCGGTTCTTTCCCATCGAAGAATTCACCTTGCAAGCCAATACACACAATAGCCCAAACGGCAGGGTTATGTCCAAGAATGTGCATTTTCATCTTATGCTTCCAACTAGCAAAATTAGTACCATCAAAGTAAGGACCTCTACGGTGGTAATTTCCCTCGCTAGACGCCATACTCTCCTAGGTTGTGAAACCAAGGCTATGATTACCAAAGCTATGGAAATCAAGGCAAATGGAGACCAAAGCTCTGATACCACTTGTAGGATCGAAAGTATGTCTAGAGGGGGGGGGGTGATTAGACTACTTGACCAAATAAAAATCTAGACTTTTCCAAATTTTAAGTCTTGGCAGATTTTAGCAACTTAGCACAAGTCAAGCAATCAACCTACACATGCAATTCTAAGAGTATAGCAGCGGAATGTAAATCATTGCATATGAAGGTAAAGGGGAGGAGTTTGGAGGGAGCAAACGCAATGTAGACACGGAGATTTTTGGCGTGGTTCCGATAGGTGGTGCTATCGTATGTCCATGTTGATGGAGACTTCAACCCACGAAGGGTAACGGTTGCGTGAGTCCACGGAGGGCTCCACCCACGAAGGGTCCACGAAGAAGCAACCTTGTCTATCCCACCATGGCCATCGCCCATGAAGGACTTGCCTCACTAGGGTAGATCTTCACGAAGTAGGCGATCTCCTTGCCCGTACAAACTCCTTGGTTCAACTCCACAATCTTGACGGAGGCTCCCAAGTGACACCTAACCAATCTAGGAGACATCACTCTCCAAAAGGTAATAGATGGTGTGTTGATGATGAACTCCTTGCTCTTGTGCTTCAAATGATAGTCTCCCCAACACTCAACTCTCTCTCACAGATTTGGATATGGTGGAAAGATGATTTGAGTGGAAAGCAACTTGGGGAAGGCTAGAGATCAAGATTCTTATGGTTGGATTGGAATGTCTTGGTCTCAACACATGAGTAGGTGGTTCTCTCTCAGAAAATGAATACTGGAAGTGTAGGCATGTTCTGATGGATCTCCTCTCAAATGGAGGAAGGGTGGAGGGGTATATATAGCCTCCACACAAAATCTAACCGTTACACACAATTTACCAAACTCGGTGGGACGGAATAGTGAAACTCGGTCAGACCGATTTTGTTCAAAAATGTGAACGTTAGGATTTTTGGTGGGACCGACATGTCAACTCGGTGAGACCGATTTTGTTAGGGTTAGGGCATAACGTAATCTCGGTGAGACCGATCACATGAACTCGGTGAGACCGATTTCTGTAATAGGCAAACAGAGAGTTGGTCAGGCAAACTCGGTGGGACCGATCACTCATTTCGGTGAGACCAAAACATTATGAAGAGGAAACAGAGAGTTTGCATTGCGAACTCGGTGGGACCGATCGCTCATCTTGGTTAGACTGAAACGTTATGAAGGGAAACAGAGAGTTAGCAATCCCATCTCGGTGAGACCGAGATCCCTATCGGTGAGACCAAACTGATTAGGGTTTCTGGCAGTGGCTATGCCAAATGAACTCGGTGGCGCCGGATAGATCAAATCGGTGGGGCCGGGTTTGACTTTTGGTTTGGGACATAAGTGGATATGAGAAAGTGGTTGAGGGTTTTGGAGCATATCACTAAGCATTTTGAGCAAGCAAGCCATTAAGCAACACCTCATCCCCTTTTAATAGTATTGGCTTTCCTATGGACTCAATGTGATCTTGGATCACTAAAATGAAAAGAGTAGAGTCTTGAGCTTGAGCCAATATATGTCCTTAGCATTTTGAGGGGTCCACATCTCTAGTCCATGCCATGCCAATCATTGAACTTTCTGAAATGATCATCTTGAAAGAGTATTAGTTCAATGAGCTATATGTTGTTAAGAATTACCAAAACCACCCAGGGATTAGTTGCACTTTCAGCCGCCACCCATGCTCATCTTCTTCCTCCAGAAAAAATCAAACTTGCTCTGTAGCCCATGTTCTTGCTCTTCTTGCTGCAATTTTTGATCTCCTTGCTCGTAACTCCATTTCCAAAACTGTTTTAGGGGATTGCTCAATGATATATGACTCCTTCGTTGGTCCAATTAGTTTTGGTTCTGGTGGTTTATTATTTGCACATTTAGCTACTGTTGGTGACCATGTTCTTGAGCTTGCATGTCAAATTTATATGGTTCAAACTAGTTTTGGTGCATGATATGGCCTCTAGACACTTGTAGGAGTAGTTGCTATCGATTTTGTTGAGTTATGTTCACTTTTATTTTGAGTTACTAAAAATTTCAAAAAAAATTCAGAGGGAGAAAATGTTTAGGAAGATGTTCCAAGGCGGTTCCTCGAGCAAGAAATCCCCAAGGCCCGCTTTATGTGAGCCGGACCTCGAACCACCGCGGGAAGCTCTAGTGCAACCTTGCGAATGGCCGTCGAATTACTTCATGATTCAAGCTGGTTTCAAGGAACAATTTGATACGTACCTACACAATGCCGGCTTGATGGACTTCGTGTCAGATAAGTGCTTACAATATTACAATCTCACTGATTCTTTCATGCGGAAATTTAAGTATTCAGTCCATCGCAATACTCATGCTGTCATATTTAATCTCTATGAAAATTCATTTCGTATGGACCTTGAAGAATTTAATGAAGCGTGCAAAATTCCGCAATGGGGCACTTACACTGAACCTCGTAAATCTGATCGCATTGAGTTCCTTGCTAGCATCACTAGGGGTGAAACTAGAGGCATTACACAAGCTACTATAGGGCACATTCACTTTCCTGCTTTACATTATTTTGCTCTCTTCATAGGTAGATGCATTAACGGTAAACATGACCATAGCCACCTTTGCGCTTCTGATTTGAGCGTTCTTAAGAGTGTTGTATTGAATGATAAACATTTTAACTTGGGGGCTATTGTTGCACGTCGGTTACATAATAATGCCCTAGATGGAGATTTCTATGGTGGAATTTATGCTACTCGTTTAGCTAATTACCTTGGGGTGCCGATAAAAGAAAATGATACTCAGTTGCCGCCTGCTTTCCTTGATTATGCCGCTATGGAGCGTTTCCAGTTTCTTGAAAGGGGCGATCTACCATTCCAGTCCAGACTAATCTTTAACAGGCGCTGCGTCTTCCATATTACGCTTCCCACTCCTGCCTTCTTTAACTTTCAGGGAAAATGAATATATTTCATACTTATGGAGGAGGCAGAGGAGTATGAGAGGGCGAGGGAGATCGCTCGCGTCAATGAGGCATCCCTCCAAGAGGTGGTAGCTGCAATCCAGTTCAACCCGAACTACGACTTCGGGTATCATCCAGGCCAGCCGTGACCATAGACCAACTTAGGCCAAAAGCCTAAGCTTGGGGGAGTACGTATTTCTCAACGACATTACATTCATGCATCACACATTCATTCTAGTTGTCGGTGTTCATCCTTTTTCATTGTATAATCCATGTTAGTTTTATTTTGCTTTCTTCTTGTATGTTTGAAAAACTTTGATAAAATCCAAAAATATTTCTCGCTTCTTTTTGGTTTTTTTCTTTCTGGTTTATTTGTTTAGTAGTTCATAATATTAAAAGAAAACCCAAAAAGATTTCCCGTTCTTATTTTGCTTGTTGGGAGCTTTCCCGTGTATATAGTTTTTCTCTTTTTTGTTTTTCCTTCATTTTGCTTTCTTCAAAAAAAAAACTCCAAAAATATTTCAGTGTGTTTCTTTGAAATTCTTTTCTTTGGGTCGTAAGAAGAAGACCATGATGAAAATGTTGAGTGGCTCTCATATGCATTATTGTTGATCTAACAAGGAGCCCATATTACCTTGTCTTCTCCTTTGAATAAATGTTTGCAGATTCCAGCTTAGTCCACGGCATTTGCATCCTTATTATTATTCACATCGTTCGGTCGTGCAAGTGCAAGGCAATAATGACAAAATTTGATGAATTGATTGAGATGAATAAAAGCTGGTATGAACTCAACCTGTTTTGTTTTTGTAAATATGATTAGCTCATTGTTCTTGATCCAGCCTATTATGAGTAAACATGTTTGCAATGACAATTAGAGATCATAGTTACTCATGCCATGCTTAAATAGCTAGGAGTAGATAATGGTTTATCTTGTGTGTCAACGTGCATTTAAAATGGTTATGATGTAGTATGACAGGATGGTATCCTCTTCTGAGTGATTCAAGTGGCTTGACTTGGCACATGTTGACGCATGTAGTTGAATCAAAACCAACAAAGCCTCCACGATATTTATGTTCATGGTGATTTATATCCTACTCATGCTTGTATTCAATGTTGATTAATCTCAATGCATGTTTATGACCGTTGTCGCTCTCTAGTTGGTCGCTCCTCAATATATTTGCTAGCCTTCACTTGTACTAAGCGGGAATACTGCTTGTGCATCCACTTCCTTAAACCCAAAGTTATTCCATATGAGTCCACCATACCTACCTATATGCGGTATTTACCTGCCGTTCCAAGTAAATTTGCATGTGCCAAACTCTAAATCTTCAAATAATAATCTGTTTTGTATGCCCGAATCGCTCATGAAGCGACTGGGGGCGGTCAGTATCTTCCATGCTAGGTGGGTTATTCTCACGATGAGTGTTTATTCACTTGTCATTCACGAGAAAGTGGCTGGTAATTGGGATGCCCAGTCCTATGATCAAAAATCAAAATATAATAATGAAACAAAACTCCCTCGGATTGTTGTTGGTATGGAGGGCACCTGAGGATTCGGCTAGCCATGGCTTGTGTTTATTGGTGGAGGGGGGATAAAAACTTTACCTTTCTGTTTGGGAACCACATATAATGTGTCTAGCATGGAAGATATTGGGAACTCTCAGTCGCTGTGTTGACAATGAAATCATACCCCCAAAATTTATATTCATCTCTGTTTTAAAAGCTTCGAGCTCTGGCACCTCTGCGAATCCTTGCTTCTCTCTATGAAGGGTCTATCTATTTACTTTTATTGCTGAGTCATCATCTTCTTATTAAAGCACCAGCTGGAGAGCACTATTGTCATTTATATGCTTTGTGTTTAGTTGATGTTGAGTATGAGTGTGACTGGATCTCTTTTACCATGAATTACAATGTCTAGTCAGTGCTTGAACTTCAGAGGTGCTCTGCAGTTCTGTTTTGCAGTCTCAGAAAGGGCAAGCGAGATACCATTATGTCATACTATATCAAGATTGTTTTGATAAAAGTGTTGTCATCCGAGATATCTTATTATTGCTTGTTAGTTCAGTTATGCCATTGATGAGAGTAAATGTGATACCTAAGTGTTATCGTGAACAAGGTTAGTTCATAATCTTTGCTGAAAACCTGAACATTGGTTAGACATATTTGCAACAACAAGATCAAATAGAGTTTGTAAAAGTTTTTCGTTGTCACTTTCAGTTTTTCAACTTAATTGCTTGAGGACAAGCAATGAGTTAAGCTTGGGGGGAGTTGATACGTCTCCATCGTATCTACTTTTCCAAACACTTTTGCTCTTGTTTTGGACTCTAATTTGCATGATTTGAATGAAACTAACCCGAACTGACGCTGTTTTCAGCAGAATTGCCATGGTGTTGTTTTTGTGCAGAAATCAAAGTTCTTTGATTGACCTGAAAATTTACGAAGAATTTTTATGGAATATATAAAAATATTGGCGGAAGAATATACCAGAGGGGCCCCACCCAGGAGCCACAAGCTCATAGGGCGCGCCCACACCCCAGAGGGCGCCCTACGAGCTTGTGGGCCCCCTGGACCTCCGGCAACCCTAACTCCAACTCCATATATACCTATTTGCCAAGAAAAAAAATCAAAGAGAAGGATTCATTGTGTTTTACGATACGGAGCCGCCGCCACCTCCTGTTCTTCATCGGGAGGGCTGATCTGGAGTCTGTTCGGGGCTTCGGAGGGTGGAATCCGTCGCCGTCATCATCACCAACCCATCTTCACCGCCAATTTCATGATGCTCACCATCGAGAGTGAGTAATTCCTTCATAGGCTTGCTGGACGCTGATGGGTTGGATGAGATTTATCATGTAATCGAGTTAGTTTTGTTAGGGATTGATCCCTAGTATGCATTATGTTCTGAGATTGATGTTGCTACGACTTTGCTATGCTTAATGCTTGTCACTAGGGCCCGAGTGCCATGATTTCAGATCTGAACCTATTATGTTTTCATGAATATATGTGTGTTCTTGATCCTATATCTTGCAAGTTATATTCACCTATTACGTGTTATGATCTGCATACCCCAAGGTGACAATAATTGGGATTATTTCCAGTGATTACCGTAGTTTGAGGAGTTCATGTATTCACTAAGTGCTAATGCTTTGTTCCAGTTCTATATTAAAAGGATGCCTTAATATCCCTTAGTTTCCTTATGGACCTCGCTACCACGGGAGGGTAGGACAAAAGATGTCATGCAAGTTCTTCTTCATAAGCACATATGACTATATATGGAATACATGCCTACATTACATTGATGAATTGGAGCTAGTTCTGTGTCGCTCTAGGTTATAACTGCTACATGATGAATACCATCCAACGCAATTATCCATCACTGGTCCAATGCCTACGCTTTTCATATATTGATCTTTGCTAAGTTACTTCCGCCGTTGCTGCTGTTACAATCACTACAAAATTGCTACTGTTAATATTGCTACTTTTACCGTTACTATCAAACTACCATACTACTTTGCTGCTGATCATCTTGCTGTAGATATTAAGTCTTCCAGGTGTGGTTGAATTGATAGCTCAACTGCTAATACTTGCGAATATTCTTTGGCTCCCCTTGTGTCGAATTAATAAATTTAGGTTGAATACTCTACCCTCGAAAAATGTTGCGATCCCCTATACTTGTGGGTTATTAGCAAGCGATGTTAAATTATGCAATGACGTGGATGAGCACAGTACCCAGGAAAATTTCAACCAAAATTTGAATGATCAAACTCATCGCAGCGCGTAAAGCAGAAGAATCGTTTGCGATGCACACATTCGTTCAAACCGAATGGTGTCTGGCGGCACCGCGCGCAAAGTTTCCCTCCACCTTTCGAAAGTTTTGGCCTACTGCCGAAATATCTAACTCTTCCCCCTGCCCACCCCCTTTTCTCCCCGACCACAAGTCACATTTCCCCTATTTCCTCCTTCCTTCCTTCCTAAGCTATAACCGCTTCCTCGCTGGCTTCCTCGCTCTCGCCGTCTCGCATCCGACCGTCGCGGTCGCCATGGTCCTCTTCAATGACCTCTCCAGCAGCTCCTCCTCCGACGACGACTCTTTAACCACCCAAGTATGCATCTCTCTTCTCTCTCGGGTTACGATTTGAAATTAAGGATTTTAACCCGGCGGCCGATTTGAGTCATTTCTTCCTCTCATAGCTCCCTAGGACCGTCACTTGCAACGAATGGAGTGGGGTGGATGAAGATCTGCCTACTCATTGTCACCATCAATCTCCATGCGTGAAGCTAGTTGCGTTTGAATCTGTGGACAGTGGGAGGAAGTTTTTGGCATGTGCAGAGAAGGTTAGCCCCACTTTCGTTGTTACAAATCATTTGTTAGATGTGATTCAGATTCTCTCACTGTGCTATGTTATGTTGGATGTGATTAAGACAATGTCACAGTTTCTACCTAGTATCTAAAAATGTTGCCATCTCATCAGTGGTGCCAATAGAAAATTATTTGGCACCACTTCAGCAGTTTGTGTAGCCAACTTTACTCCACTCATCCGAGCAGCCAAGTAGTAAAATACTAAAACTTTATGGCACAAAGGAACTGGGCATCAAGGCAACTAGGTGCTCCAGAGACCGGTTCCCTGAATTTTCCTCTGGTATCGGCTCGGCAGTCTAGGGCACCGGTGCCAAATGTAGCAACAGTTGTCTTGACACCGGTTTTGGCATACATCATGGACGGCCTTAGTGCTATTAGTTCTATGTTACTAAATTTGTGCATGTACACACCTATTAGTATCAATTTGATGTCATCCAAACACTGTCGCTATGCTGTTGCAGTTATATTTAGCTTCCTCATAAAATGTTCAATTTGTTATTTATAGTACATGACTAAGAACTTGTAGTGTTGTTGCAGTTAATTATAGCTTGCGATGTTTATGAATTTGGTTGTTGTCTCGGTAGCAATTAATTCATTTGCACATTGATCTTTTTGGGAAGATATGTCATAATTAACGTGTTTCTTTAGTTTTTCAAAATATGTATGTGGTGATTTTCTATGTTGCTAGAAACCCATTTTCCCTACAATTGTTATTGATTTAGTTTTAAATATTATAGGATGAACATAAGTGTTCTTACTTGGAGTGGGTTGATCAAGAGTGGCCACAGTCTTTGAAGATCTGACTAGAAAAGCTGTGGAGCATGTATGAGGAAGAGAACAGATATAGGATTAGAGAAAGTGTTGTCAACGCTGAAGAATATTTCAAGATGCGAGAAAAAAAGAGGAAGATGGAGAATGAGCTCAGATTTTTTAAATTATACTTTGCTAAGATGGTGTTGGCGAAGGAGGAGGCACTTTCCCAGTTGGTTAGTGCAAAACATGTTCTTACTGAACTGAAAGCATAGGTGGAGAAGACGAACCTGGCTGATCACGCATCAGTCGATTTGTGAAAGTGCAACTAATCCCCAAGTGGTTTTGGTAATTCATAACAACATATATCTCATTGAACCAATATCCTTTCAAGATAAATATTTCAGGACGTTTAATGATTGGTGATGACCCACAAGTATAGGGGATCAATCGTAGTCCTTTCGATAAGTAAGAGTGTCGAACCCAACGAGGAGCAGAAGGAAATGACAAGTGGTTTTCAGCAAGGTAATGTCTGCAAGCACTGAAATTGTCGGTAACAAGTTGTTTGATAGCAAGATAATTTGTAACAAGCAAGTAATGGTAAATAAAGTGCAGCAAGGTAGCCCAATCCTTTTGAGGCAAAGGACATGCCAAAACGGTCTATTATAATAAGCAAAGCGTTCTTGAGGGTACACAGGAATTTCATCATATCACTTTCATCATGTTGGCTTAATTCGTGTTCGCTACTTTGATAATTTGATATGTGGGTGGATCGGTGCTTAGGTGCTATTCTTACTTGAACAAACCTCCTACTTATGATTAACCCCCTTTCAAGCATCCGCAACTACGAGAAAAGTATTAAGATAAAATCTAACCATAGCATTAAACTTTTGGATCCAAGTCGGTCCCTTACGAAGTAGCGCATAAACTAGGGTTTAAGCTTCTGTCACTCTAGCAACCCATCATCTAATAACTACTCCACAATACATTCCCTTAGGCCCTAATAAGGTGAAGTGTCACATGACACCACAAAGGGAATCACAACATACATATCATCAAAGTATCGAACACATATCAAGTTCACATGATTACTTGCAACATGACTTCTCCCATGACCTCAAGAAGAAAAGTAACTACTCACAATTGGTAATCATGCTCAAGATCAGAGGGGTATTAAATAGCATAATGGATCTGAACATATAATCTTCCACCAAATAAACCATATAGTAATCAACACTACTAGTCACCCACAAGCACCAATCTAAGGTTCCGGTGCAAAGATTGGACACAAGGGATGAACTATGGTTTGAGAGGAGATGGTGCTGTTGAAGATGTTGATGGAGATAGCCCTCCCAAAGATGGGAGAGTTGTTGGTGATGATGATGATGATTTCCCCCTCCGGGAGGGAAGTTCCCCCGGCGGAATCGCTCCGCGAGAGGGCAAAAGTGCTCCTGCCCAAGTTCCGCCTCGAGACGGCGGCGCTTCGTCCTGAAAGTTCTCTCCTCATTTTTTTCTAGGTCAAAATGACTTATATACCTAAAGATGGGCACCAGAGGTGGGCCGAGGAGGGCACAAGCCACCAGGGCGTGCCTGGGGGCCCTGGCGTGCCCAGGTGGGTTGTGCCCACCTGGTGGGCCCCCTCTGGTGGTTATTTGCTCCAATAATTCTTTAATATTCCATAAAAATTCTCTGTGAAGTTTCAGCTCCTTTGGAGATGTGCAGAATAGGTAACTCTGACGTAGCTTTTTCTGGTCCAGAATTCCAGCTGCCGGTATTCTCCCTCTTTGTGTAAACCTTGCATATTATGAGAGAAAAGGCATTAGAAATATTCCAAAAAGCATTATTATGCAAAAAAACATTATAAATAATAGTAGGAAAACATGATGCAAAATGGACGTATCAACTCCCCCAAGCTTAGACCTCACTTGTCCTCAAGCGAAAACCGAAATCAAAAAACATGTCCACATGCTTAGAGAGAGAGGTGTCGATAAAAACAAAATACAGACATAGAAACATCATGCATATTATTATAACAGCAAGGAACTTTAACATAAAACTTTATCAAATAACTTTTATCATATAACTTCTCATGAACAAGTAACAATTCATCACAACATTGAAGTATAGAGCATAAACCTTATTGAAAACCAACAAACTATGTTCTCAGTCAACTTTGCAACTACAATTCATCATATTTTCAGGAAGGGTCACGTATCGGAGCCATTAGGCAAGTCCACATACTCAACCATCATTTAATCTTCTATGATTGCTAACACTCACAGCATACCCATGAACAAAAAGTTTCAACCGGACACATAGAAAGATAGGGGCTTATAGTTCCGCCTCCCAATGTATTCACCTCAAGGGTAATGTCAACAATAATAACTCATGCCCACTCATATCCAACAGGATATATGTGCCTAGATCTTTCCTCACCACATGATGCTTGCAAAAAGAGAAAATAAAAAGGAATAGGGAAGAAGACATTTGACTCTTACATAAAAGTAAATGCATAAAAGTAAAAGGTAGGCCCTTCGCAGAGGGAAGCAGAGGTTGTCATGCGCTTAGTTGTTTGTATGCCAAATCCCTTAATGCAAAAGAACGTCACGTTATATTGCCCCTTATGATAGCAACCTTTATTATGCAGTATGTCCCTTTTATTCTTTGCCATCATAAGTTCGTACAACGCTCAATTTTCTCTTGCACTAAATGATCCAACAGTTTTAGAAGCAATTTTTATTGCCTTATTGCACCTATGACAACTTACTTGAAGGATCTTACTCAATCCCTAGGTAGGTATGGTGGACTCTCAAGGCATGAATTTGGGTTTAAGGTTTTGGATGCACAAGTAGTATCTCTACTTAGTGCGGAATTTTTGGCTAGCAAAGATATTAGGCAAGCACCACATGTTGAAGGATCTATAACAATATAACTTCTATGTGAACATGAACAAACATAAGTCATTACGTTGTCTTCCTTGTCCAACATCAACTATTTTGACACAAAATATTTAATGGGGGCTCACAATCATATAAGATGTCCAAGATAGTGTATTTGCATGTGGATCTTCTCTTCCCTTATTAACTCTTTCATGAATTGCATCATTGACCAATGCTATGTTTGTCAATCTCCAACAAATTTTACCACTTATACCTTTCCTTATGTGATGTCATTACTTACGATAAGATTAGCATATGATCTTTTTCATTTATTTATTCCTTTTATTGGATTTGAAACAAAAGAGTAAAGAAGCAAAGACTCACACCAAAACTTTATTATATAACTTGCACATTATTACATTGATAAGTAGGTCACTAAGCAAGCAATCGAAAAGAAAGGATCGAACTAAACTTTTATTCAACTAAATCATAGGAAAACTAAAGATCGAACTAAAATAGATGAAAGCAAAGATAGTGATGGTGATACAATACAGGGACACCTCCCCCAAGCTTGGCATAAGCCAAGGGGAGTGTCCATACCATGAACTCAAGTCTCCTTTGGTGATGAAGAAGGTGCTGGTGGCGATGACGTAGTAGCGATCTTATCTTGCAGTTTCCATGGAAATGGCTCACCATCATAAGAGGATGAGCGAGTCTCGCAAGTCCTGCAACTGGCAGCCAAACTCATACCTTTAAACCTTGCATCATATTTAAAGACTTGGTTCTGGAGATCATAGATTTGGCTTTGCAGAAAGTTGATTTGCTCGTTGAAGGTGAAGTTGATGTCCTTCATGGATTTGCCATCCACCTTGAGATCACGGGTGTAATCCGCGATCATGAGGTGATTGGCATTGAGTCCACGTTCCACCATCCCCTTGCACTTGAAGACCTCCTGCTCCATAGCTTTGAGCCTGGCATCCATGGTCCCCGTCCCCTTGGGACCCTAGACGTCCCGGATGTGGAGCACCCCCTCACGCATCTCAATGGCTTGAGGGTGCTGCATCACCTCCCACAAATACGGGCTGATGACGTTCTCGAAGAACTTGTCCTCGGAGGAGCTCGAAGCGGCCATGGCGATCTAGATCTGTCAGAAAACAACAAGAAAGAAGAACAGAAGATTTCTCCATGATACGGTGGTCAATACGTTGGGGGGGTATATAAAGATTTTTTATCTTGGGAAACAAGCAAATGGGAGGAAAACTGAGTCGGGAAGGTTCCCGAGGTGGGCACAACCCACCTAGGCGGGCCAGGGGGCCCTGGCGCGCCCTGGTGTCTTGTGCCCCCTGGGGTGCCTTCCTCATTGTTTCTTATTTTCCTAATTTTTGTAATATTCCAAAACTGACAGAAAATATTTTTGCGGATTTTTCGGAGTCCATTTACTTTCCATATCACGTACCTCCTCTTTTTCAGTTATTCTGGAGTGTTCCGGAAGGTTTCTTTTATGTGTTCCTCCGGTGTCATGGTTTGGATAATATTGCTTTCAACATTAATAGGCGTACCTGAGATATAGTGTTTAATTCTTTGACCATTGACCACCTTCGGGTTTGTACCTTCGGCATTATTGATCTTGATAGCTCTAGAGAGATAAACCTCTTCAATAACATACGGTCCTTCCCATTTGGAGAGAAGTTTTCCTGCAAAGAATCTGAAACGAGAGTTGTACAAAAGAACATATTCTCCAACTTTGAATTCCCGCTTTTGGATTCTTTTATCATGCCATCTTTTAACTTTTTCTTTAAACAATTTGGCATTTTCACAAGCTTGGGGTTCTCCATTCATCTAGTGAGCTAATATCAAATAACCTCTTTTCTCCGGCAAGTTTGAAGTCATATTTGAGTTCTTTTATTGCCCAATAGGCTTTATGTTCTAACTCAAGAGGTAAATGACAAGTTTTTCCATAAACCATCTTATAAGGAGACATACCCATGGGATTTTTATAAGCTGTTCTGTAGGCCCAAAGTGCATCATCCAATTTCTTAAACCAATTCTTTCGGGACCTATTAACAGTTTTTTGTAGTATTAGTTTTATTTCTCTATTGCTAAGTTCAACTTGACCACTAGATTGAGGATGATAGGGTGATGCAATTCTATGGTTAACATCATATTTAGCAAGCATTTTACGGAAAGCACGATGAATAAAATGTGAACCACCATCAGTCATTAAATATCTAGGGACTCCAAACCTCGGGAAAATAACTTCTTTAAGCATTTTAATGGAAGTGTTATGATCAACACTACTAGTTGGAATAGCTTCTACCCACTTAGTAACGTAATCAACAGCAACCAAAATATGTGTATACCCATTAGAGGAAGGAAAAGGTCCCATATAATCAGAACCCCAAACATGAAATGGTTCAACAGCAAGTGAATAATTCATAGGCATTTCTTGATGCTTACCGATATTACCAATTCTTTGGCATTCATCACAAGATAAAACAAACTTACGGGCATCCTTGAAGAGAGTAGGCCAATAAAAACCAGATTGCAATACCTTGTGAGAAGTTCTATCTCCCGCATGATGCCCTCCATAAGCTTCGGAGTGACATTTCCGTAGGATTTGTTCCTGTTCATGCTCAGGTACACATCGTCTAATAATACCATCTACTCCTTATTTATAAAGATGTGGGTCATCCCAAAAGTAATGTCTTAAATCATAGAAGAATTTTTTTTCTTTTGTTGGTATGTGAAACTAGGTGGTATATATTTAGCAACAATATAATTAGCATAGTCAGCATACCAAGGAGTATTATGAGAAACATTTATTGCAGCTAGTTGTTCATCAGGAAAGCTATCATCAATAGGTAGTAGCTCATCAAGGATATTCTCTAACCTAGACAAGTTATCAGCTACTGGGTTCTCAGCTCCTTTCCTATCAGTGATATGTAAATCAAATTCTTGCAACAAGAGAACCCACCTAATGAGTCTAGGTTTAGCATATTTCTTTTCCATAAGATATTTTATAGCAGCATGGTCAGTGTGAACAATAACCTTAGAATCAACAATGTAAGACCGGAATTTATCAGAAGCAAACACAACTGCTAAAAATTCTTTTTCAGTAGTAGCATAATTTCTTTGGGCACTGTCTAGAGTTTTGCTAGCATAATGAATAACATTTAATTTCTTATCAACTCTCTGTCCTAGAACAGCACCAACAACATAATCACTAGCATCACACATAATTTCAAAAAGCAAGTTCCAATCAGGTGGTTGAACAATAGGTGCAGAAGTTAAGGCTTTCTTAAGTGTTTTGAAGGCTTCTATACAGTCATCATCAAAAACAAATGGGACATCCTTTTGTAAAAGATTAGTAAGAGGCCTATAAATTTTAGAGAAGTCTTTAATAAACCTCCTATAGAAATCAGCATGACCAAGGAAACTACGAATACCTTTGATATCTCAGGGACATGGCATTTTCTCAATTGCATCAACCTTAGCTTTATCCACCTCAATACCTCATTTAGAAATTTTATGACCCAAGACAATACCTTCATTAACCATAAAGTGGCACTTCTCCTAATTCAAGACAAGATTAGTCTGCTCACATCTCTGCAAAACTCGATCAAGGTTGGTTAAGCAATCATCAAAAGAAGTTCCATATGCAGAAAAATCATCCATGAAAACCTCAACAATGTTTTCACAAAAATCAGAGAATATAGCAGTCATACATCTTTGAAAAGTAGCAGGTGCATTGCATAATCCAAAAGGCTTACGTCTATAAGCATAAGTTCCAAAATGGCAAGTAAAAGTGGTTTTCTCTTGATCAGGTTGTGAAACAGCTATTTGAGAAAAACTAGAATATCCATCAAGGAAGCAAAAGTGTGTGTGCTTAGACAATCTTTCCAAAATTTGATCAATAAAGGGCAAAGGGTAATGATCTTTTCTAGTGGCTTTATTTAATTTTCTAAAATCAATTACCATTCTATAGCCAGTAACAATTCTTTGTGGGATAAGTTCATTTTTATCATTAGGAACAACAGTAATGCCTCCTTTCTTAGGGACACAATGAACGGGACTTACCCATCTACTATCAGTTATGGGATAGATTATACCTACTTACAGAAGCTTTAGTATTTCAGTTCTTACCACTTCTTTCATTTTGGGATTCAATCATCGTTGATGATCAACAACGGGTTTAGCATCAGGTTCCATATTAATCTTGTGCTGACAGAGAGTGGGACTAATTCCCTTAAGATCATCAAGAGTATATCCGATAGCAGCACGGTGCTTCTTCAAAATTTTCAAAAAACTTTATTCTTCATGTTCTGAAAGTTTAACACTAATAATAACAGGATATATCTTTTTCTCATCAAGATAAGCATATTTCAAAGTGTCTGGCAATTGCTTCAATTCAAACACAGGATCACCCTTAGGTGGAGGAGGGCCTCCAAGAGTTTCAATAGGAAAATTGTGCTTGAGCAAAGGTCATTGTTCGAAGAAATTTTTATCTATTTCATTTCTTTCATGCATATGCATATCATTTTCATGGTCTAGCAAATATTGTTCTAGTGGATCAGTAGGAGGCACGACAATAGAAGCAAGACCAATTATTTCATCCTTACTAGGTAATTCTTTCTTATGAGGTTGTCTATTAAAATTTGAGAAATCGAATTCATGAGACTCATCACCAAAGCGAACACTCATAGTTTGTTTATGGCAATCTATAGTAGCATTGACAGTACTCAAGAAAGGTCTGCCAAAAATAATGGGACAGAAGTCATCTTGTGGGGAGCCAAGAACAAGAAAATTAGTAGGGTATTTTATTTTCCCACACAAGACTTCAACATCTCTAACAATCCCAAGTGGTGTGATGGTGTCTCTATTAGCAAGTTTAATAGTAACATCTATGTCTTCTATTTTAGCGGGTGCTATGTCATTCATAATTTCTCGGTATAAGGTAAAAGGAATAGCACTCATGCTAGCACCTAAATCACATAAACCATGATAACAATGATGTCCTATTTTAACTAAGACAACAGGCATACCAACTACAGGTCTATGTTTACCTTTTTCATCAGGCTTGGCAATTCTAGCAGCTTCATCACAGAAGTAAATAACATGCCCATCAATATTTTTTACCAGGAGATCTTTAACCATAGCAACACTAGGTTCCACCTTAATTTGCTCAGGAGGTTTAGGTGCTTTAATATGACTTTTATGAACCATAGTTGAAACCTTAGCATGCTCTTTTATCTTGACCGGGAAAGGTGGCTTTTCAATGTAAGCAGTAGGCACAACTGGGTCAACATTATAGATAATAGTTTCATTTTTAGCTATGACCGGTTCTTTAATTTCATCTTTAATAGGTGGGTGATATTTAAACCACTTCTCCTTAGGGAGATCAACATGGGTAGCAAATGATTCACAGAAAGAGGCTACTATCTCAGAGTCAAGTCCATATTTAGTGCTAAACCTCTGAAAAGCTTCGGTATTCATAAAAGATTTAACACAATCAAACTTAAGCTTAATACCTGACTCTTTACCTTCGTCGAGTTCCAATCTTCAGAGTTGTGTTTAATTCTTTCTAAGAGATCCCACCTGAATTCAATAGTCTTCTTCATAAAAGAACCAGTACAAGAAGTATCGAGCATGGATTGATCATCACGAGAAAGCCGAGCATAAAAGTTCTGAATAATAATTTCTCTTGAAAGCTCATTATTGGGGCATGAATATAACATTGCCTTAAGCCTCCCCCAAGCTAGAGCGATACTTTCTCATTCACGAGGCCAAAAATTATATATATATATAATTCCGATCACGATGAACTAGATGCATAGGATAAATTTTTTGGTGAAACTCCAATTTCAATCGATTCCAGTTCCAAGATCCAATATCATCGTATAGCCTATACCATGTCAATGCTTTTGCCTTCAAAGATAAAGGGAAAACCTTCTTCTTAGCTTCATCTCCAGATAAATCTGCAAGCTTAAATAATCCACAAATTTCATCCACATATATCAAGTGCATATCAGGATGTTTAGTTCCATCTCCTGCATAAGGATTAGCTAGAAGTTGTTCTATCATAGCCGAAGGAATTTCATAACCAATATTTTCAGTAGGTGCAGTAGGTTGAGGGGCAACTAATTGTGATTCCGGTTGAGGTGAAGATACCCCGAACAAACCCCTCAAAGGATGATTCTCCATAGTAACAAGTAACAATAAATTTCAGCTCATAGTAATAGTTTTTCCTTACCAATTTCCACTTACCAAGAGCGCTTCACTCCCTGGCAACGGTGCCAGAAAAGAGCCTTGATGACCCACAAGTATAGGGGATCAATCGTAGTCCTTTCGATAAGTAAGAGTGTCGAAGCCAACGAGGAGCAGAAGGAAATGACAAGTGGGTTTCAGCAAGGTAATGTCTGCAAGCACTGAAATTGTCGGTAACAAGTTGTTTGATAGCAAGATAATTTGTAACAAGCAAGTAACAGTAACGGTAAATAAAGTGCAGCAAGGTAGCCCAATCCTTTTGAGGCAAAGGATAGGCTAAAACGGTCTATTATAATAAGCAAAGCGTTCTTGAGGGTACACGGGAATTTCATTATATCACTTTCATCATGTTGGCTTAATTCGTGTTCGCTACTTTGATAATTTGATATGTGGGTGGATCGGTGCTTAGCTGCTGTTCTTACTTGAACAAACCTCCTACTTATGATTAACCCCCTCGCAAGCATCCGCAACTACGAGAAAAGTATTAAGATAAAATCTAACCATAGCATTAAACTTTTGGATCCAAATCGGTCCCTTACGAAGTAGCGCATAAACTAGGGTTTAAGCTTCTGTTACTCTAGCAACTCATCATCTAATAAATACTCCACAATGCATTCCCTTAGGCCCTAATAAGGTGAAGTGTCATGTAGTCGACATTCACATGACACCACTAAGGGAATCACAACATACATATCATCAAAATATCGAACACATATCAAGTTGACATGATTACCTGCAACATAACTTCTCCCGTTACCTCAAGAACAAAAGTAACTACTCACAATTGATAATCATGCTCAAGATCAGAGGGGTATTAAATAGCATAATGGATCTGAACATATAATCTTCCACCAAATAAACCATATAGTAATCAACTACAAGATGTAATCGACACTACTAGTCACCCACAAGCACCAATCTAAGGTTCTGGTACAGAGATTGAATACAAGAGATGAACTAGGGTTTGAGAGGAGATGGTGTTGTTGAAGATGTTGATGGAGATAGCCCTCCCAAAGATGGGAGAGTTGTTGGTGATGACGATGACGATGATTTCCCCCTCCGGGAGGGAAGTTCCCCCGGCGGAATCACTCCGCCGGACGGCAAAAGTGCTCCTGCCCAAGTTCCGCCTCGAGACGGCGGCGCTTCATCCCGAAAGTCTTGTCCTCATTTTTTCTAGGTCAAAATGACTTATATACCAGAAGATGGGCACCGAAGGTGGGTCGAGGAGGGCACAACCCACCAGGGCGCTCCTGGGGGCCCTCGCGCGCCCAGGTGGGTTGTGCCCATCTGGTGGGGCCCTTCTGGTGGTTATTTGCTCCAATAATTCTTAAATATTCCTTAAAAATTCTCCGTGAAGTTTCTACTCATTTGGAGATGTGCAGAATAGGTAACTCTGATGTAGCTTTTTCAGGTCCAGAATTCCAGCTGCCGGTATTCTCCCTCTTTGTGTAAACCTTGCATATTATGAGAGAAAAGGCATTACAAATATTCCAAAAAGCATTATTATGCATAAAAACATTATAAATAACAGTATGAAAACATGATGCAAAATGGACGTATCAATTGGCCTGGCATGACACAGAGATGTGGACCCCTCAAAATGCTAAGGACAAGGATTGGCAAAAGCTCAAGACTCTACATTTTTGTTTAAGTGATCCATGATCACATTGAGTCCATAAGAAAGCCAATACTATTAAAAGGGGATGAGGTGTTGCTTAATGATCTTGTTGCTCAAGTGCTTAGTGATATTACTCCAAAACCCTTAGCCACTTTCTCTATCCAAATATGTCCAAAACCCAATTCCCAACTCGGCCCTACCGATATTTCCTATCCGGAGCGACTGAGTTCATCTTGACATAGCCACTGTCAAAACCCTAACAGTTCGATCACACTGATATGGATCTCAGTCTCACTGAGATGGCCTTGCCAACTCTCTGTTGCTTGTTGCAATTATTTTGGTCCCATCGAGATGTTGCAATCGGTCTCACCGAGATGGCTTGACTGATTCTCTGTTGCCTTATTGCTTCACTTCGGTCCCACCGAGTTGATGCAATCGGTGCCACCGAGATGAAGTTTGCCCTAAGCCCTAGCACATCGGTCCCACCGAGTTAGTCCCATCGGACCCATCGAGATTCCTAACATTCATATTTTTGTACATATCTGTGCCATCGAGTTTTCTGTTCGGTGCCACCGAGATGGGTCAAAAGTGTGTAATGGTTAGATTTTGTGTGGAGGCTATATATACCCCTCCACCCCCTCTTCTCATAGAAGAGAGCCATCAGAACGTGCCTACACTTCCACCATTCATTTTCTGAGAGAGAACCACCTACTCATGTGTTGAGATCAAGAGATTCCATTCCTACCATTTGAACCTTGATTTCTAGCCTTCCCTAAGTTGCTTTCCACTCAAATCCTTCTTCCACCATAGCCAAATCTGTTAGAGAGAGTTGAGTGTTGGGGAGACTATCATTTGAAGTACAAGAGCAAGGAGTTCATCATGAACACACCATCTATTACATTTTGGAGAGTAGTGTCTCCTAGATTGGTTAGGTGTCGCTTGGGAGCCTCTGTCGTGTTGTGGAGTTGAAACAAGAAGTTTGTAAGGGCAAGGAGATCGCCTACTTCGTGAAAATCTACCCAAGTGAGGCAAGTCCTTCGTGGGCGATGGCCATGGTGGGATAGACAAGGTTGCTTCTTCATGGACCCTTCGTGGGTGGATCCCTCCGTGGACTCGCGCAACCGTTACACTTCGTGGATTGAAGTCTCCATCAACGTGGATGTACGATAGCACCACCTATCGAAAAAATGCCAAAAATCTTCGTGTCTCCATTGCGTTTGCCTTCTCCAAACCCTTCCCTTTACCTTCATATGCAATGTTTTACTTTCTGCTGCTATACTCTTAGAATTGCATGTGTAGGTTGATTGCTTGACTTGTCATAATTGCTAAAATCTGTCCACAACTAAAATTGGGAAAAGGAAAGATTTTTATTTGGTCAAGTAGTCTAATCACCCCCCCTCTAGACATACTTTCGATCCTACAAGTGGTATCAGAGCTTTGGTCTCCATTAGCATTGATTTCCATAGCTTTGGCGATCATGGCCTTGGTTTCACAACCTAGGAGAGTATGGCGTCTAGCAAGGGTAACTATCACCGTAGAGGTCCTTATTTTGATGGTACAAATTTTGCTAGTTGGAAGCATAAGATGAAAATGCATATTCTTGGTCATAACCCTGCCGTTTGGGCTGTTGTTCGTATTGGTTTGCAAGGTGAATTCTTTGAAGATGGTATAGAACAGGATCATGAAGCGACCGTGGAAGAATTGAAGATGTTACAATAGAACGCTCAAGCTTGTGCCATTCTTTTCAATGGATTGTGCCCTGAAGAATTCAATAAAATCAGCCGCCTTGAGAATGCAAAGGAAATTTGGGATACTTTGGTTGATATGCATGAAGGTACCGAGTCCGTCAAAAAATCCAAGTTGGATGTGCTTCAAAGTCAACTTTACAAGTTCAAGATGAAGGATGGTGAAGGATCCGCCGAAATGTACTCTAGGCTTACTCTCGTCACAAATGAGATTGCCGGCTTAGGAAGTGAAGAGATGACCAACAAATTCATCATTAAGAAGATCCTTAGAGCCTTGGATGGAAAATATGATACCATGTGCACATTGATCCAAATGATGCCGAATTACAAAGATCTCAAGCCCACAGAAGTCATTGGTAGAATTTTTGCTCATGAGATGTCACTCAAAGATAAAGAAGAGCTCCATAACAAGTGGTGCATACAAAGCTTCAAGTGATGCTCCTACAACTTCAAGTGACAAGCTAGTCTCAAATGAAGAATTGAGCTTAATGGTGAAGAACTTCAACAAATTCTAAAAGAGTAGAAGCAAATAGAGAATCTCCAAGTCAAGGTCCTACAATGATAAAAGATCTTCTAGTCGTGATCGTAATTGCTACAATTGTGGAAGACCCGAACACTATTCCAATGAGTGTACGGCTCCCTACAAGAAAAGAGAAGACTCACCAAAAATAAGGAGTAGAAGAGATGAATCACCTCCAAGAGAGAGGAGTAGAGATGATCGTTATGAATGACGACCCTCTCATAGAAGCAAGGATTTGTAAAGGAAGGACAAGTCATCAAAGAGCTACACAAGATGAAGACATCAAGCTCATGTTAGTGAATGGGTTTCCGGTTCTGACTCCCAACTACTCCGAGAGATGCTATCACTCCGACTCCGAATATACTCAAGATGAAAGTGTTGCCGGTCTTGCACTAGTATCATCCAACTCCCACGACATATTTGATTTACCAAATGAAGGAATTGGAAGATGCTTCATGGCTAAAGGCCCCAAGGTATCACACCCCGAATATCTTGATTTCAATAGTGATGAAGATGATTTGCTAGGTGATGATGATTTACTTGTTGATAAGACTAGTGATGAAAGCTATAATGAACTTGCTAGTAATCATGCTAATCAAGATGAAACGAATGACAATGATAAAGAAGGATATTGAGCATCTAACTAAAGAACTAAACACTCTTAAGTTAGCTTATGAAACAACTCAAGAGGATCATAGAGAGCTCCTAAGGACTCATGAGAAGCCATGCTTCGAGAAGCTAAATTTAGAGCAAGAGCATGAGTTCCTAAAAGCTATCAATGATGATCGTCGAAAGAAGAGTTCTTCTTACATTGCCAAATGTCTCCTCTTGTCTACTTATATGCCACAAGTAAAATCTAGTAACAAGAGCAAGAAATATTCTTCTTCTAGTAGTAACAATCACAATGCTAAATCCAATGTTGTTGCTTCTATTAATTCTCTTGATTCCACTAATGATTCTCTTAGCCAAGTTACACTTGAGCAAGAAAATAGCTTATTGAAGGGAATTATAGAGAAAGGTGTTTACAAGAGTCTTGCCAGGAGTAAGCAATTTGAGAAAATTGTACACAAGTAGGGAAGACACCAGAAGAATCAAGATGTTGGTTTTGAATGAAAGTTCAATGCCAATGGCGTTGAATGGGAAGAAGATCAATATCCCAAGACGAAGTTTGTTCCTCAACAAGAGAAGTATGATCCCACTTCTTTTGAGGGAACACAAGCTCTAGATGATCTTCCACCACAAGACCACAAGCTAAATGGCAAGGATAAGCTTCAAGAAGAGATTGACTTATTTGAAGAAGCTCCTAAGGCCATGGTCAAGTGGGTTCCCAAGACTACGTCAAGCTCTACTTCATCAAGTTCAACTACAACTCCAAGGATTCCCATCAAGTTGATGTGGGTCCCAAAGAAGAAGAACTAAGGTGTTCTTGAGGGTGACTCCGCCAACATACTTCACTCATATTCATTTTGGTAAGGACTTGTGCAATGAACTTTCATATCTTGCACTAGTTCATGGAGTCACAAACCCTCTTGTTGGTAAGACAAGGGACAAGGTAACCTAATGCTTTCATGGACATCATCATACGTGTAATTAACTCTATGTCTATGGATATCCTTGTATGTTCCTTGTGGGACTAACCCATGTAGGTATTGAAAGTGCGAAACTCCGAAGGATTGCTCCCAACTCTTGATGGACTACATCAACATTGAGCATCCACATCCTCACTATCGACATGAAGTCATCCTCATTAACCAAAGGTTAGTTCATCCCTCTTTGGGGGGATATCACATCAAGGGGGAGCTTTGCTCTAAAAATTGAGCTAAGGCAACTCTAATGGTGTGAACACATTAATGCTTTATGTAAAAGTGGCAACCCCACTTGTGCTTAAACAATGAGTATGACCTATGATCAAATGTTCTCATTTGACTCGTAAGTCAATATACTCATATATAGATGACCTAGCCATCGCCAATTGCTTGATATATGCTAGAATTGGTTGTGCATTCCTTGACACATATTTCATTGCTATCTTATTCTGTGAGCATGTTGGTTGCATATTTTCTCCATTCGAGGACATCCATTTGTAGTTTTGATTGTCTTGGATTTTATTGGCCAAGTGGATGTACAAGAATTCCTAAGAACCTCCCCTAGCTATCTATGCTTTTCTTGTCTCAAATTCTTTTCATGCTATATCAGTAAAATTAAACAAGTCTTTTTCGGACCCTCCGGGTGAGGAGCACTCGGAGCCACTGAATCGACAAGGGCTGACCTCCAAAACCTTCTTCATGCATTTCGGTTAGACCAACACACTCAAACTTGATCGAACTGAAATCATAAAGATTGATCTAGGTTTTCATCTTGGTGCTACCAATTAGACCAACTCGGCGCCACCGATTTGCTGTAACTGCACGCAGTTGCACATCTTGGTGCCACCGACAGCACACGGGTATATGAATCCAGCGGACCGTACGATTGAAATTTACTTCAAACTTCACGAACCCGCGCCCCATTGCTGCCGCCCCCTTGGTGTTTGGATTGTCGCCGCCGTGTCCTGTGCAGCTTCGCCGCAGGACTCCGCCGCCGTCAACGGAATTTGCTCCGCCATTGCCTCCGTAGAGGATCTCCATCGAGTTAGGGTGAGATTCGATCTCCTCATGCTTCTTTTTCTCCGATTCAATGCACAAGGATTTTTCCATGTATCTTGCCACAAATTCAATTCCTCTATCCACCAGATTAGTTCCGTAGAATAGATTCGAGCAAAAAAATTAGGTTTAGGTTTCCGCCAAAGACATCTCGGATCGAACGAATAGGAATTTTTGGTCCCGCCGATTTGGCCCTGGCCATTGCACAAGTATAACTCGGTTCCACCGAAACGTACTAATCGGCGAGACCGAAAGTAATGTTTCAGTGAAACCCTAGCAACTCGGAGACATCGAACCACATCTCGGTCCAACCGAAGTGGAGTGTCTTGGTTCTGTAAGTGCTTCGGTATCACTGAAATGACCAACTCGGTAGCTCAGAAATGTATTCTGTGAAAACCTAGAACTAAAATTTGAACTCATTTTTTTTGAAAAACTAGCTGCTTTTTGTGATAACTCAACTACTCTGACCAGACCCATCTATTCATAGGGTCTGTTTGCAAGATGTCGAGTGCAACTGATAGCCAGAATGAGTCAGAGCAGAATGTTGATCTCAGTGAGGGTTCCAATCCCAATGAGAGCTACTATGAGGGCATTAGGAGCTCTCCAGATCTGCCAAAGGCTGCCATAAGAACTAAGAAGAAGAGAACCTCAGATGATGAGGATGAAGACTTTGTGGCTAGTGAGGCCACATCAAAGAAGAAGGCAGTACTGAGAAAGGAGTATGGTACTTCTGCTAGTACCAGGCCAAGTGCCAAGGACAAGGCTGCTGTGAGGAAAGTGACTTTGTCAAAGGCAAGCAAATCCTCAGCTCCAAAGGAAACAATGACATTCACACTTGAGGAGCCAAGTGATGCAGAGGCTGATGCCAGCAAGAAGAAAAAGAGAGTGAGAAAGACAATGGCTCGAGTAATAGGCAGACCCTTGCTACTTCTTGAGCTTGCATTGGTTTTTCCCTTGAAGAGGAAAGGGTGATGCAGCAAAGTAGAGATAAGTATTTCCCTCAATTTGAGAACCAAGGTATCAATCTAGTAGGAGGAACACACAAGTCACCAATGGTTGCACCTACACAAACAAACAAATACTTGCACCCAACGCGATAAAGGGGTTGTCAATCCCTTCACGGTTACTTGCAAGGATGAGATCTGATAGAGATAGGTATAAAAGATAATTAAAAGTGCAAAAGTAAATAAATTGCAGGAAGGTATTTTTGGGTTTTTTGTTTTGTAGATCTGAAAATAATATGATAAAAATAGACCCGGGGGCCATAGTTTACACTAGAGGCTTCTCTCTTGAAAGAACGCATACGATGGGTAAACAAATTACTGTTGAGCAATTGATAGAAAAGCACATAGTTATGACGATATCTAAGGCAATGATCATGAATATAGGCATCATGTCCGTGACAAGTAGACCGACTCTTGCCTGCATCTACTACTATTACTCCACACATCGACCGCTATCCAGCATGCATCTAGTGTATTAAGTTATTAACAAGAACGGAGTAACGCCTTAAGCAAGATGACTGATGTAGAGGGATAGATCCAATCAATATGGTATAAACCCTAGATTTTTATCCTTAATGGCAACAATACAAATACGTGCCTCGCTACCCCTTCTGTCACTGGGTGAGGACACCGCAAGATTGATCCCAAAACAAAGTACCTCTCCCATTGCAAGAAAAACAAATCTAGTTGGCCAAACCAAATCAAAAGATCGGAGAGAAATACAAAGCTATCTTAATCATGCATAAATGAGTTCAGAGAAGACCCAAATAATATTCATAGATAATCTGATCATAAGTCTAATCATTGGATCTCAACAAACGCACCGCAAAAGAAGATTACATCGAATATAACTCCAAGAACATCGAGGAGAACATTGTATTGAAGATCAAAGCGAGAGAAGAAGCCATCTAGCTACTAGCTATGGACCCATAGGTCTGTGGTAAACTACTCACACATCATCAGAAGGGCAGCAAGGTTGATGTAGAGGCCCTCCATGATCGAATCCCCCTCCGACAGAGTACCAGAACAGGTCTCCAAATGGGATATCATGAGGACAGAAACTTGCGGCGGCGGAAAAGTATTTTTTGTGTGCCCTCTGGTATACGGGAAATATTTGGGTATTTATGGAGCTGGAATTAGGGTTAGGAGAGCCTCGAGGGGCACACAAGCTTGGGGCGCGCCCCCCTAGGGCGCACCTCCCGAGCTTGTGGATCTCTTGTGGCCCTTCTGGCCTCCTCCCAAAGCTTCCTAGGTGTCTTCTGGTCCAAGAAAGATCGTCAAAAAGTTTCGTTCCATCTGGACTCCGTTTGGCATTGATTTTCTGTAAAAGACAAAAACAAGGAAAAAAATAGCAACTGGCACTGGGCACTAGGTTAATAGGTTAGTCCCAAAAAATGATATAAAATAGCATAATAATGCATATAAAACATCCAAGATGGATAATATAATAGCATGGAACAATCAAAAATTATAGACACATTGGAGACGTATCAAGCATCCCCAATCTTAATTCCTGCTCATCCTCGAGTAGGCAAATGATAAAAACAGAATTTTTGATGTGGAATGCTACCTAACATGTTTATCATGTAATCTTTCTTTATGTGGCATGAATATTCAGATCCATAAGATTCAAAAAAAAAGTTTAATATTGACATAAAAACAATAATACTTCAAGCATACTAATAAAGCAATCATGTCTTCTCAAAATATTATGGCTAAAGAAAGTAATCCCTACAAAATCATATAATCTTGTCATGCTCTATCTTCATATCACAAAGTATTTATCATGCACATCCCTGATGACAAGCCAAGCAATTGGTTCATACTTTTAATTTTCTCAAGCTTTTTCAACTCTCACGCAATACATGAGCGTGAGCCATGGATATAGCACTATGGGTTGAATAGAATATGATGGTGGAGGTTGTGTGGAGAAGACAAAAAGGATAAAGTCTCACATTGATGAGGCTAATCAATAGGCTATGGAGATGCCCATCAATTGATGTCAATGCAAGGAGTAGGCATTGCCATGCAACGGATGCACTAGAGCTATAAGTGTATGAAAGCTCAAAAGAAAACTAAGTGGGTGTGCATCTAACTCGCTTGCTCACAAAGACCTAGGGCATTTTGAGGAAGCCCATCATTGGAATATACAAGCCAAGTTCTATAATGAAAAATTCCCACTATTAATATATGAAAGTGACAAAATAGGAGACTCTCTATCATGAAGAACATGGTGCTACTTTGAAGCACAAGTGTGGAAAAGGATAGTAACATTGTCTCTTCTCTCTTTTTCTCTCATTTTTTTCTTTTTTCTTTTTTTTCTTTTCTCCTTTTTTTATTTTGGGCTCTTTGGCCTTTTTTTATTTTATATTTTGGGCTCTTTGGCCTCTTTTTTTATTTTAAGTCCGGAGTCTCATCCCGACTTATGGGGGAATCATAGTCTCCATCATCCTTTCCTCATATGGGACAATGCTCTAATAGTGATGATCACCACACTTTTATTTACTTACAACTCAAGAATTACAACTCGATACTAGAACAAAAATATGACTCTATATGAATGCCTCCGGCGGTGTACCTGGTAAGTGTCATAAAAAAACGGAACGGTGGAAGTTGCATGTCAATATATCTCGGAATGGCTATGGAAATGCCATAATAGGTAGGTATGGTGGCTGTTTTGAGGAAGATAGAAGGTGGCTTATGTGTGAAAGAGCGTATCATATCACGGGATTTGGATGCATTGGCGAAGTTTGCATCAACTCTCAAGGTGAGAAAGGGCAATGCACGGTACCGAAGAGGCTAGCAATGGTGGAAGGGTGAGAGTGCGTATAATCCATGGACTCAAGATTAGTCATAAAGAACTCACATACTTATTGCAAAAGTTTATTAGACATCAAAGCAAAGTACTAATACGCATGCTCCTAGGGGGATAGATTGGTAGGAAATGACCATCGCTCGTCCCCGACCGCCACCCATAAGGAAGACAATAAAAAATAAATCATGCTCCAACTTCATCGCATAACGAGAGACCATACATGCATGCTTCGGGAATCACAAACCTTAACACAAATATTCTTACTAATCCATAATTACTCATAGCATGACTCTAATATCACCATCTTTATATCTCAAAACAAATGCAAGGAATCAAACTTCTCATATATTCAATGATCTTCATGAAAGTTTTTATTATATCCATCTTGAATACCCATCATATTAGGACTAAATTCATAACCTAAGCAAATTGTCATACTATTTTTGAGACTCTCAAAATAATATAAGTGAAGCATGAGATTTTATAAATTTCTTCAAAATAAAACCACTACCGTGCTCTAAAAAGATATAAGTGAAGCACTAGAGCAACTACCTAGCTCAAAAGATATAAGTGAAGCACATAGAGTATTCTAATAAATTCACGATTAATGTGTGTCCCTCTCAAAAGGTGTGTACATCAAGGATGATTGTGGAAGAATAAAAATCAAAGACTCATATAATACAAGACGCTCCAAGCAAAACACATATCATGTGGTGAAATAAAAATATAGCCTCAAGTAATTTACCGATGGATTGAAGACAAAAAAGGGGATGCCATCCGGGGCATCCCCAAGCTTAGATGCTTGGTTGTCCTTGAATATTACCTTGGGGTGCCTTGGGAATCACCAAGCTTAGGCTCTTGCCACTCCTTATTTCATAGTCCATCGAAACTTCACCCAAAATTTGAAAACTTCACAACACAAAACTCAACAAAAAACTCGTAAGATCCGTTAGGATGATAAAACAAATCTCCACTTTTAGGTACTGTTGTGAACTCATTCCAATTTTATATTTGCATTATATATACTGTATTCTAACTTTTCCATGGCTCATACCCCCCGATACTACCCATAGATCCATCAAAATAAGCAAACAACACATAAAAAACAGAATATGTCAAAAACAGAACAGTCTGTAAAGACCCGAATTATAGTCATACTTCTGTAACTCCAAAAATTCTGAAAAATTAGGACAACATAGGCAATTGATATATAAATCTTGTGTAAAAAATTCAGAGTATGTTCCAGCGAATTTTAACAATTCTGCTACTGAACGCAAAAGTTTCTGTTTTTCAGAAAAATCAAATCAACGATCTACCAAAGCATCCCAAAGGTCTTACTTGGCTCAAACACTAATTAAAATATTAAACACAATCATAAGAGAGGTACAATTGAGTATTTATTGAAAAATAGAAGTAAAAAACAAAAAACATAAAAACAAAATTGGGTTGCCTCCCAACAAGCGCTATTGTTTTACGCCCCTAGCTAGGCATATTGCATAGATCTAGGTATTGTCATCTTTGGTATTCAATCCATAAGTGGCCCTCATAATAGATTCATATGACAACTTAATTTTCTTTCATGGAAAGTGTTCCATGCCCTTCCTTAACAGAAATTGAAATCTAATGTTTGCTTCTTTCATATCAATAATTGCACCAATCGTTCTAAGGAAAGGTCTACCAAGAATAACAGGGCATGCGGGATTGCAATCAATATCAAGCACAATAAAATCTATGGGCACATAATTCCTATTTGCAACAATAAGGACATCATTAATTCTTCCCATAGGTTTCTTAATAGTGGAATCCGCTAAGTGCAAATTTAAAGAACAATCATCAAGTTTATGGAAACCTAGCAGATCACATAAAGTTTTTGGAATCTTCTATATCTAAATAGCTAGCCCCCACTAAACTATTTCTTTCAACATGCAAGTATGCCACCTCATCATTCAACATGCATGGAAAAAGGCCCACCATAACATGCAACCATGCATAATAAAAAGCCACCTCAACATGCAAACATGCATGAGAATTTACATTCTATTATGATAGTTATATTATACAATAACCAAACACCACAAACCATATTTATTTTAAGTTTTAGTTCATATTATTACTATACATATTCATGTTCCATACAACCAATTCTCATTGAATATATTGCAAAACATTAGCGCAACAACATGCAGGGTATCATCTAGTAGTGGAAATGCTAGCACCCAAATCACACAAAGCATTACACTCATAATCTTTAATCTTAATTTTAATAGTAGGTTCCCATTCATCATAAAGCTTTCTAGGGATTGAAATTTCCAACTCAAGTTTTTCTTCAAAAGGTTTCATCATAGCATCAACGATATGTTTAGTAAAAGATTTATTTTGATTATAAGCATGAGGTGAATTAAGCATGGATTGAAACAAGGAAATATAATCAATCAAAGAACAATTATCATAATTAAAGTCCTTAAAATCCAAAAGAGTGGGCTCATCACTAGTTAAAGTTTTGACCTCGCCAATCCCACTTTTATCAATTTTTTCATTAAGATCTTCACCCTCCAAATTATTGGGATGCCTTCTAGCTAAAGTTGACTCATCTTCAGTCCCTTCTTTATGTAACACCCTGGATTTTGCCCATTTCTTTTTCTTTTGATTTTGGTCTGGATTTTCTTTTCTGTGGCTTAGTAGTCTTGCAACCTGGAGGGATCACCCTTGATTCTTCTTCCCAAGTGGCTTGCCAACTTCAAAACCATCCCAAGACCATGCCATTTCCATCTTGGACCAACCCCAATATTCTTTTCTTGGGAATATTCCTTTTTTCTATTAAAGGAATAACCCTGTTGTCCTGGGTTGTGAAGCAACCCACATCTCCATCATTTCAAAGATTCCCAAATAATTCTCATAAATTGTTTGGGATATATCCTCAACAAATATGTCAAACCCTTCCTTGCCATGTTAAAAAATATTTCACAAATATTCCTTTTCTGATTCTGCCCTAGCTGGCAGTTTGAGAAGCAAGTACCCTTTATATTTGCTTGGTTGGTCTCAAAATTTGTGTGCGCTCTTTCCTATCCATATCCATGCCACATGCCTAAATTGAACTTCATTTGGCTATTAAATCTCCCTTGGCTAATTTCCAAAGTTTCTGGTCAACTAGAATCTTTGTGAAGCAAGTGCTAGCTAGGAGTATCCAAATGAGTTGAAATTTTGCAAGCATCTTCATATGCTCAAATCATGACTCTCCACCAAGTTTCAACCCTATCCAATCATCTATGTGAGCACAGCCTCAAATCTTGGTTTCTGGTCAGATTTTCACATTGTGAAGCAACTATATTTTATATTGCTTCATAATTGCTGAAAATTTACCGGAGCATTCTCCTACCCATATAACCTATCTCAACAAGATTTGGGCTCATTTCATCTTCCCAATAATTCCCTAGAATTTTCCTAAGATTCTGGTCAGAGAGGTTCCTTGTGAAGGAAGTACCATTTTGGCTTGTCCAAATGGCATGAAATTTTTATGGCACTCTCATATGACCAAATCATCATGTTCTACCAAATTTTAGCCCAATTCGCTACTCCATGTGAGTGGCACATCAAGATCAAGCTTCTAGACCATATTGGTCAATTGCAAAGCAACTATATTAAATATTGTTCCATTTCTTTCCAAATTTCACAGTATTGTAGTTCTTCCTAACCTAAACCTCCCAGACATCTCATTTTGACCTTATCACCTTCCTGTTCATCATAGAGGAGTGGTCAAGTTTGCTACAGTAAACTTTAGATGATCACTCCCATCCAACCACAGTGAGTTTCATCGAGCCATCACCTCCCTGAGACTGTACTCTGGAGGGACTACCCACTGGACATGATTTGGACAGTCAGGGTGCACCCCATGTGCCAGTCCACACGATGACCACGCGTCTGGCATACCAGCCAGCGCGCTCCGGTGGTGAAACCTCTCGGGTTCGTCGCGTTCCTCCTCTTCCTCGCCACCTAATCATGTCCAGGGGCTTCCCCTCGTCGTCGCCTTCGCTCTAGACCCATCTCCCCCTCCGGATTCTTCCCCCTCACGCCATGGTAATCGCCGTCGTGGCACTGCTCACCCGTGACCGTCGTATCCGTCCAAGCCCGAACCCTCTCGAGCTCGCCAGCGCAGTTCCCTCCTTCTGTTGATGTCAGGTCGGCACCACCCCTCGCTCGCCAGCTCACCAGAAGCGCCAGGACGGCGATAAGCTTGCCACGACGGGCGAGCTTATCGGGTGGCCACGGCTGGCTATAAAAGCCGAGCTCCGAGCCCTCCCTGAGCATTCCCGAGCCCCCCAATCTCCTCCTCTCTCTCTCTCCCAGGGTCCTCCCCGACCTCTCCAGCGAGCTCCAGGAGCCCCCCTCGCCGCTATTGGCCGCCACGGCCGTCGGAGAGCCTCAGCTAAATTCCGGCGAGCCAAGCCTCCCCTCTCCCTCTGACCACCACAAGAAGATCACCTGGAGCACGCAGAGCCTCCCCTGCCCTTCGGCCCTTCCTCCGGTGGCCTCTGGCCACGAGCCCCACCGCCGCCTGCTGACGCCGTCCGCCGCGGCTGATGTCCCGCTTGCTACGGTGCTCTCCGGAGGGAGTGAAGCCACTGGATGGATGCGGCCCGTCCTCCTGAGCTCATGGGTAGGTCGCACGCCTCGAGAGGTGGCCGGAGCCGCCGGCAAGCTCCGGTCGAGTGCCGCTCTGTCTCAGCCGAGCTCGAGCGCGAGAGCTTGAGGAAGGCAGCTGGCCAGGCAGGCCCCACCTCCCTGCGGACCCCACACATCAGCCTCCGCAAGCGTTGACCCAGTCGCTGACGTGGATTAAGTGGAGACGGCTTTCGGAAAATGCGCTTTCAGTCAGTGGAAACGTATTCTGGTGCTCCTCGGCCAAAAATACGTTTTCTGTAGTCTGAAAACGTATTTGCTAAAAGTGCGCTTTCTGTTTAGCCGGCAGGGGCCTGTCTGTGAATATAATATTTATAGATTGGTCCCTGTACTTCGTCGGGCTATAACTTCTTACTCGTAACTCCGATCGAGGTGAATCCAAAGCCCACTTCTTCGTATCGTCGAGCTCTATCTGTTGGTATCATTTTCACTAGGTGTTCACACAGTGAAAATGACCATTTTGCCCTTGCCCGTAAACAGCCCCCCTCCGGGAGAGAACTGTTTCCGGCAGTCAACTCCGCGGACTCTCCGCACTTCTCCCTGATGGTTCCTTCATCCCCAAGCAAGCCACAACTCTCATCTGCATAAGTGCATTGCAATATCATAGTCACACTAATTACTTTAAAAGCAAGTATGAAGTATCTGTGAAATGAATTGGATTATGCAATGCTTGAGTTAATTCTGGGATAGGTGACTACCATGTTGAGTACCGGATTGTAGTGACTAGTAGTTTACCCACTCGTTGATGTTGAGATTACCGTCTATGTTTATTCTGGATTTCATCCGGCAGTTCATGGAGATGAGTTAGTAGCAGTGGCTTAAGCATACTGGTTACCGGGTTTCTAGCGGGATATCGTTTTGACATGGATTACTATATCGGAGTGTCAGCCATGAAAAGATTATTCGGAGTTAGGATACTTCATGGTTGATCCAGAGTCACCTATTCGGACTTATCCGTGCAACCACATTTGCCGGTATGGGACAGCCTTGACTTGGTCTGATCGCGTGCTCTTTCATCGGTACCACCCGACAGGGAAGGTTATGCGTGCGCGCTACCCTGCCCCGGTAGGCGGCGATAACCTTGTGAGCCCAGTTGAGTTATATGGTACCAGGTCCCCGTTTGGGACAGTTTGTTAGCCACGACGGTGGCAGGTGTCACGCAATGACACAGGGGCCACCCAGAGCAGGACTCCGGGGGAGGATGATTGCCGGTGGTACGATGGGAGGGTCACGGGTCAGGCGGGTTTCGTTGGAGCAATGCTGGTCCACCCGAATGGGATCACGAGGTCAGGTGCTCCATGGTGTGGGCAAAGTGCGCAACCTCTGCAGAGTGTAAAATCTATTCGAATAGCCGTGTCCATGGTATTGGACAGTCCGTCCAGACCTCTTTAGGTGGTCAACCATAGTAGTGTTAATGATGGAAGAACTCGTCGTAAGATCAGAAGTACTCGGTGGATCGTGAGTATTCCGAGGGTTGTGAGGCAACCCGGAAGAGAGTAAGTTGGTCAGACTTGTTGTGCAGATGGAATCAGGTATATAATATGTCAGCCATGGGATGGCAATGGGATGAGTGGTCGGATGACCACATGTTTGGGATTGGATTTGGAGTAGGTTCGAATTGGATCCTGAGATTATTCAGAGTATGGATTAAACTACTTAATATGCTTTACCTTACTACATGTACTTCAGTAGCTGTCTTGCTATGATGTTGTCTTGCCTTAATGCTGATGTTTGCTGTGAGCTTGCGAGTACATTCCAAGTACTCACCTGGCGTGTCATGCCAGTTTGTAGGTCATGCCATGATTGCTTGCTTGTCGAGGATCCCGAGTTTGTGACCTAGGATACACGTTCTAGCCAGAGTCCCTGCGGAGTGGAGTCCATCACCGCCGTCGCTGTTCCGCTCCCGAGAGAGTTATTCCGCTGTTAGCATAGAGCTACCCCGGGCAGGCGTAGTGTCACCGTGCCGATGTAATCCTTGTACCCTTTGTAACCATATCCATCGTAATAAAGAGCTGATTTGTTCTATGCCAACAGTGACGTATTCCAGAGGACTTGTCCCTGGGCTGGAATACGGGGCGTTCCGGTCTTCTCTGAGCTGAGGTGCCACACTTTATCAAGTTTTATATTAGCAAACAAAGATTCAATAGGAGTCACACCAATCACTTCAAGATCTTCATCATGATTATCACAAAAACTAGAAGAACCTACTTTTTCTAGCCATTATATTCTCTCTTAGCACGCATCCTAGCGGTTCTCTCCCTACTTTCATTAATAGAAATTTGAATAGCTTTCAGGGACTCATTAATACCAAGCTTGGGTGGCATAGATCAAATCTTAAAAGAACCAATCTCATGAGAAATTCTATCAACGCTTCTAGCCAAATCATAAATCTTGAGCAATTTTTCTTCTACCATAGCATTGAAAATCTTTTGGGGGTTAATAAAATCATTAATATTATTCTCAAGATAAGAGGGTATCTTATTATAATTTCCATAAGAATTGTTGTAGGAATTAACATAATTATTAGAGGAATTACTAGGAAACGGCCTAGGATTAAAATTACCTCTATACGCGTTATTACCAAAATTGTTCCTACCAACAAAATTCACATCCATAGATTCATTATTATTTTTAATCAAAGTAGATAAAGGCATATCATTAGGATCAATAGGAGCAGTCCTGCTATCAATCAATTTCATAAGTTCATCCATCTTTCCACTCAAAGTATTAATTTCTTCAATCGCATGCAGTTCTTTACTAGTAGAAGATCTTTCGGTATGCCATTGAGAGTAATTTGCCATAATATTATCTAGGAGTTTAGTAGCTTCTCCTAAGGTGATTTCCATAAAAGTACCACCCATGGAGGAATCTAAAAGATTTCTAGATGCAAAATTCAATCCGGCATAAATAAATTGTATGATCATCCATAAACTTAAACCATGAGTAGGGCAATTTCTTATCATCAATTTCATCCTCTCCCAAGATTGTGCAACATGTTCATGATCTAGTTGCTTAAAATTCATTATATCGTTCGTAAGGAGATGATCTTAGCGGGAGGAAAGTACTTGGAAATAAAAGCATCTTTACACTTATTCCATGAATACTATTTTTAGGCAAAGATGAAAACCAAGTTTTAGCACGATCTCGTAGCGAGAACGGAAATAGCTTCAATTTAACAATATCATTATCCACATCTTTTTTCTTTTGCAGATCACACAATTCAATGAAAATATTTAGATGGGATGCATCATCTTCATTAGGACTACCGGAAAATTGTTCTTTCATAACAAGATTCAACAAAGTGACATTAATTTCATAAGATTCCGCACTAGTGGCGGGAGCAATCAGAGTACTAATAAAATCATTATTATTAGTGTTGGAAAAATCACACAACTTGGTATTTTCTTGAGACATCATGGCAAAGCAAGCAATCTAGCACAGAAGCAAACAAAAAGCAAATGAAAAGACGAACGGAAAGAAGGCAAATATTTTTGTGTTTTTCTGAAAACGTTTTAGAAGTGGGGGAGAGGAAAATGAGAGGTAAATGGCGAATAATGTAATGCAAGAGATGAGAGTTTATGATGGGTACTTGGTAGGCTTGATGTAGATCCTCCCCCGCAACAGCGCCAGAAATTCTTCCTGCTACTTCTTGAGCTTGCGTTGGTTTTTCCCTTGAAGAGGAAAGGGTGATGCAGCAAAGTAGAGATAAGTATTTCCCTCAATTTGAGAACCAAGGTATCAATCCAGAAGGAGGAACACACAAGTCACCAATGGTTGCACCTACACAAACAAACAAATACTTGCACCCAACGCGATAAAGGGGTTGTCAATCCCTTCACGATTACTTGCAAGGATGAGATCTGATAGAGATAGGTATAAAAGATAAATGAAAGTGCAAAACTAAGTAAAAGTAAATAAACTGCTGCAAGGTATTTTTGGGTTTTTGGTTTTGTAGATCTGAAAATAATATGATAAAAATAGACCCGGGGGCCATAGTTTTCACTAGAGGCTTCTCTCTTGAAAGAACGCATACGGTGGGTAAACAAATTACTATTGAGCAGTTGATAGAAAAGCGCATAGTTATGATGATATCTAAGGCAATGATCATGAATTTAGACATCACGTCCGTGACAAGTAGACCGACTCGTGCCTGCATCTACTACTATTACTCCACACATCGACCGCTGTCCAACATGCATCTAGTGTATTAAGTTAACAAGAATGGAGTAACGCCTTAAGCAAGATGACATGATGTAGAGGGATAGATCCAATCAATATGGTATAAACCCCGTATTTTTATCCTTAATGGCAACAATACAAATATGTGCCTCGCTACCCCTTCTGTCACTGGGTGAGGACATCGCAAGTTTGAACCCAAAACAAAGCACCTCTCCCATTGCAACAAAAATCAATCTAGTTGGCCAAACCAAATCAATAGATCAGAGAGAAATACAAAGCTATCTTAATCATGCATAAAAGAGTTCAAAGAAGACTCAAATAATATTCATAGATAATCTGATCATAAATCCACAATTCATCGGATCTCAACAAACGCACCGCAAAAGAAGATTACATCAAATAGAACTCCAAGAACATCGAGGAGAACATTGTATTGAAGATCAAAGAGAGAGAAGAAGCCATCTAGCTACTAGCTATGGACCCGTAGGTCTGTGGTAAAATACTCACACATCATCAGAAGTGCAGCAAGGTTGACATAGAGACCCTCCGTGATCGAATCCCTCTCCGGCAGAGTACCGGAATAGGTCTCCAGATGGGATCTCATGAGGATAGAACTTGCGGCGGCGGAAAAGTATTTTTGTGTGCCCTCTAGTATATGGGGAAGAATATTTGGGTATTTATGGAGCTGGAATTAGGGTTAGGAGAGCCTCGAAGGGCCCACAAGCTTCGGGGGGCGCACCCCCTAGGGCATGCCTCCCGAGCTTGTGGTTCTCTCGTGGCCCTTCTGGCCTCCTAATGAAGCTTCCTAGGTGTCTTCTGGTCCAAGAAAAATCATCAAAAAGTTTCTTTCCGTTTGGACTCCGTTTGGTATTGATTTTCTGTAAAAGACAAAAACAAGGAAAGAACAGCAACTGGCACTGGGCACTAGGTTAATAGGTTAGTCCCAAAAATGATATAAAATAGCATAATAATGCATATAAAACAACCAAGATGTATAATATAATAGCATGGAACAATAAAAAATTATAGATACGTTGGAGACGTATCAACTCTCCATGATGATCGATGAGGAGGAGGAAGAAGAGGAACCAGAAGCTGAAGCACCTCAAGCGAAGACTCAGAAGCTAATGTCGGATGATATGAAGTCAGCTGCTCCCTCCAAGCCCAAGTCCAGGCCCAAAGTTTCTGCTCCTAAGATGTTGGGGATATAACCCCACGGTGTGACCCGCCCAGGAGGGGCCGGGTTACACTGTTGGCGACTCAATGATGAAGATTAAGCAGGCCCAAGAAGCCAAGACATGAAGCCTGGAGGCGGCTTACAAGGCGGGCCAACCAAAGGCCGAAGACCCGAAGATGGCGCGTAACCCGGAGGTGTAAGCCGCCTGACGGTGACTTGGCTAGCAAGGCAAGGCAACTTAGAATTAGGGTCGGTCACGTAGTGTGACCCAACCTGGACTCTTGTAAGCCCAGGGCCTTGGCCTATGTATATAAAGGCGAGTCCCTGCGGCGGGTTAAACTTAAGTTACAATCAATCGAGAGCTAGGTTAAGTGATTCCGCTCCCTTATAATCGATACCCAAGCAATAGCAACAAGAGCAGGAGTAGGCTTTTACCTCCACCGTGAGGGGCCAAACCAGGGTAAACTCATGTCCTTCGTCCCGCTCAACCCCTTTAAGCTAATCAGTGTAGCCATGGCCTCGCACCTAAGTCCTTTCACGAGGGCAACTGCCGTGACAAAACCATGATAGTTGGCGCCCACCGTGGGGCCAGTGCATGGTGGTTTTGAGTTCTTGAAGGGCTCTTTCCCAGGGATCGAGGGATATGCCGTTGGCAGGATGACCAAGAGTCGCCGCGGCAAGTTCTACATCGACGATGCCGAATGGGGCCCCGAGGCCGACTCAATCGAGTACGGGTACCGGCTCCCCTTCGGCGGTATCCATATCTTCATCGGAAAGATCGACGGATCTTAGCCTGAGCCGGACACCTCCACCGACCTCGTCGAGCCGGCTCAGCGCACGCAACCCGCCCGGGTTCAACCTGGCCGGAAGCGTGTTTTCATCGGTTTCGCGCATGGCACAGATCGTGTAGAGGATTCTGTGTCTGGAGGAGAGACTCTCATCTATTCAGGTGATGAGTCCTCGACCGGAGAGACGGAATCAATTTACCAGCTTCAAGACGACGGGCTTGGGGGCTATTCCGATGGTGACAATATTCTGGACCCCTATGAGCCACCGCTTCGTGCTGCTGATGTCTACTACGCAACCTTCTTCTTGTAGACTCATGTTGGGCCTCCAAGCGTAGAGTTTTGTAGGACAGTAGCAAATTTCCCTCAAGTGGATGACCTAAGGTTTATCAATCCGTGGGAGGCGTAGGATGAAGATGGTCTCTCTCAAACAACCCTGCAACCAAATAACAAAGAGTCTCTTGTGTCCCAAACACACCCAATACAATTGTAAATTGTATAGGTGCACTAGTTCGGCGAAGAGATGGTGATACAAGTGTAATATGGATAGTCGATATAGGTTTTTGTAATATGAAAATATAAAAAGAGTAAGGTAACTAGTAACAAAAGTGAGCAAAAATGGTGTTGCAATGCTTGGAAACAAGGCCTAGGGTTCATACTTTCACTAGTGCAAATTCTCTCAACAATGATAACATAATTGGATCACATAACAATCCCTCAACATGCAACAAAGAATCACTCTAAAGTTTCTATCGGAGAACGTAGGACGAAAACGTGCATCAACCCCTATACATAGATTACCCCAATGTCACCTCGGGAATCCGCGAGTTGAGTGCCAAAACATACATCAAGTGAATCAATATAACATCCCATTGTCACCACAGATATCCCATCGCAAGACATACATCAAGTGTTCTCAAATCCAATACTCAATCCAACATAACGAAACCTCAAAGAGCAAGACTCAATTCATCACAAGAAGATAGAGGGGGAGAAACACCATATGATTCAACTATAGTAACAAAGCTCGCGGTACATCAAGATCGTGCCAAATCAAGAACACGAGAGAGAGAGAGAGAGAGAGATCAAACACATAGCTACTGGTACATACCCTCAGCCCCGAGGGTGAACTACTCCCTCCTCGTCATGGAGACCGCCGGAATGATGAAGATGACCCCTGGTGATAATTTCCCCCTCCAGCAGGGTGCCGGAACGGGGTCCCGATTGGTTTTTCATGGCTACAGAGGCTTGCGGCGGCGGAACTTCCGATCTAGGGTTCTTTTCGGAGGTTTCTATATTTATAAGAATTTTTGGCATCGGAAACAAGTCAAGGAGGTGCCCGAGGGCCCCACAAGCCCTCAAGGCGCGCCCATGGGGTAGGGCGCACCCCCTGGCTTGTGGACTCCTCAGGACTCTTCTGGTCCAGCTCCAGTGCTTCGGGGGTCTCTTTTGGTCCATAAAAAATCACCGTAAATTTTCAGCCCATTCCGAGAACTTTTATTTCTGCACAAAAAACGACACCATGGTAGTTCTACTAAAAACAGCGTCAGTGCGGGTTAGTTCCAATAAAATCATACCAAAACCATATAAAATTGTTGCAAACATGGCATTAATACTTCATAAATTTTAGATATGTTGGAGACGTATCAGCATCCCCAAGCTTAATTCCTGCTCGTCCTCGAGTAGGTAAATGATAAAAACAGAATTTATGAAGTGTGAATGCTACCTAACATATTTATCAATGTAATATTCTTTATTGTGGCATGAATGTTCAGATCCATAAGATTCAAAACAAAAGTTTAATATTGACATAAAAACAACAATACTTTAAGCATACTAATAAAGCAATCATGTCTTCTCAAAATATCATGGCCAAAGAAAGTTATCCCTACAAAATCATATAGTCTGGCTATGCTCTATCTTCATCACACAAAATATTTCATCATGCACAACCCTGATGACAAGCCAAGCAATTGTTTCATACTTTTAATGTTCTCAAGCTTTTTCAACTTTCACGCAATACATGAGCGTGAGCCATGGATATAGCACTATAAGTGGAATAGAGTATGGTGGAGGTTGTGAGGAGAAGACAAAAAGTAGAAAGTCTCACATCAACTAGGCAAATTAATGGGCTATGGAGATGCCCATCAATTGATATCGATGCAAGTGAGTAGGGATTGCCATGCAGCGGATGCACTAGAGCTATAAGTGTATGAAAGCTCAAAAAGAAACTAAGTGGGTGTGCATCCAAACTTGCTTGCTCACGAAGACCTAGGGCAGTTGAGGAAGCCCATCATTGGATTATACAAGCCAAGTTCTATAATGAAAAATTCCCACTAGTATATGAAAGTGACAAAATAGGAGACTCTCTATCATGAAGAACATGGTGCTACTTTGAAGCACAAGTGTGGAAAAGGATAGTAACATTGTCCCTTCTCTCTTTTTCTCTCATTTTTTCATTTTTTTGTTTGGGCTCTTTGGCCTCTCTTTTTTTATTTTGGGCTCTTTGGCCTCTTTTTATTTTTTAAGTCCGGAGTCTCATCCCAACTTGTGAGGGAATCATAGCTTCCATCATCCTTTCCTCACATGGGACAATGCTCTAATAATGATGATCATCACACTTTAATTTACTTACAACTCAAGAATTACAACTCGATACTAGAACAAAATATGACTCTATATGAATGCCTCCAGTGGTGTACCGGGATGTGCAATGATCAAAAGTGACATGTATAAAAAATATGAATGGTGGCCTTGCCACAAATACTATGCCAACTACATGATCATGCAAAGCAATATGACAATGATGGTATGTGTCATAATAAAACAGAACAGTGGAAGTTGCGTGACAATATATCTTAGAATGGCTATGGAAATGCCATAATACGTAGGCATGGTGGCTGTTTTGAGGAAGGGTAATGGTGGGTTTAATGCACCGGCGAAACTTGCGTGGTACTAGAGAGGCTAGCAATGGTGGAAGGGTGAGAGTGCGTATAATCCATGGACTCAACATTAGTCATAAAAAACTCACATACTTATTACAGAAATTTATTAGCTATCGAAAAAAAGTACTACACGCGTGCTCCTAGGGTGATAGATTGGTAGGAAAAGACCATCGCTCGTCTCCGACTGCCACTCATAAGGAAGACAATCAAAAAATAAATCATGCTCCGACTTCATCACATAACGGTTCACCATACGTGCATGCTACGGGAATCACAAACTTTAACACAAGTATTTCTACAAACCCACAATTACTCACTAGCATGAATCTAATATCACCATCTTTATATCTCAAAACAAATGAAAGGAATCAAACTTCTCATATATTCAATGCTCTTCGTGAATGTTTTTATTATATCCCTCTTGAATACCCATCATATTAGGACTAAATTCATAACCTAAGAAAATTACCATGCTGTTTAAAGACTATCAAAATAATATAAGTGAAGCATGAGAGTTCATCAATTTCTTCAAAATAAAACCACCGCCGTGCTCTAGAAAGATATAAGTGAAGCACTAGAGCAACTACCTAGCTCAAAAGATATAAGTGAAGCACATAGAGTATTCTAATAAATTCACGATTAATGTGTGTCCCTCTCAAAATGTGTGTCCAGCAAGGATGATTGTGGCAAACTAAAAAGCAAAGACTCATATCATACAAGACGCTCCAAGCAAAACACATATCATGTGACGAATAAAAATACAGCTCCAAGTAAGGTTACCGATAATGTTGAAGACGAAAGAGGGAATGCCTTCCGGGGCATCCCCAAGCTTAGTTGCTTGTATCTTCTTTGAATATTATCTTGGGGTGCCTTGGTCATCCCCAAGCTTAGGGTCTTGTCACTCCTTATTCTCCTCATATCGATATCTCACCCAAAACTTGAAAACTTCAATCACACAAAACTTAACGGAACTTCGTGAGATGGGTTAGTATGATAAAACAAATCATTCACTTTGGTACTGTCAAGACAAGATTCAATTTTTTTTCTCACATGATGCCTACGGTAACCTATCATTTCTACAATTTATATTGAGCAATATAAGCCATAGAAACTAGAAAACAAGCTAACTATGCATCGAAAGCAGAATCTGTCAAAAACAGAACAGCCTGTAAAGATCTGAATTAAGATCACACTTATGTTACTCGAATTTTTTTGAAAAATTAGGAAATAGTATAAAATTTGTATATCAATCCTATGTAAAATATTCAGAGTTTTTACGTGCTCCAGAGAATTTTAACAATTCTGTTACTGGACGGAAAAATTTCTGTTTTTGCACAGAATCAAATGAACTATCAACCACACTATCCCAAAGGCTTTACTTGGCACTTTATTCAAACAAAAGCTATACAACATGATTACTACAGTATATTAATCATGTGAACATACAAAAACAGTAGGGGTAAATATTGGGTTGTCTCCCAACAAGCGCTTTTCTTTACTGCCTTTTTAGCTAGGCATGATGATTTCAATGATGCTCACATAAAAGATAAGAATTGAAACATAACAGGATCATCATGAAGCATATGACTAGCACATTTAAGTCTAACCCACTTCCTATGCATAGGGATTTTGTGACCAAACAATTCGTGGGAGCAAGAATCAACTAGCATAGGAAGGCAAAACAAGTGCAACTTCAAAACTTTCAACACGTAGAGAGGAAACTTGATATTATTGCAATATCTAGAAGCATATGTTCCTCTCTCATAATAATTTTCAGTAGCATCATGAATGAATTCAACAATATAACTATCACATAAAGCATTATTTTCATGATGCACAAGCATAGAAATTTTATTACTCTCCACATAAGCAAATTTATTCTCATGAATAGTAGTGGGAGCAAACTCAACAAAATAACTATCATGTGAGGCATAATCCAATTGAAAATTAAAATCATGATGACAAGTTTCATGGTTATAATTACTCTTTATAGCATACATGTCATCACAATAATCATCATAAATAGGAGGCATGCTTTCATCATAATAAATTTGCTCATCAAGACTTGGGGGACTAAAAATATCATCTTCATCAAACATAGCATCCCCAAGCTTATGGCTTTGCATATCATTAGCATCATGGATATTCAAAGAATTCATACCAACAACATTGCAATCATGCTCACCATTCAAAGATTTTATGCCAAGCATTTTATTAAATTCTTCTTCTATCAATTGAGCACAATTTTCCTTTCCATCATTTTCAAGAAAGACATGAAAAAGATGAAGCATATGAGGCAACCTCAATTCCATTTTTTGTAGTTTTCTTTTATAGACTAAACTAGTGATTAAACAAGAAACTAAAGGATTCAATTGCAAGATCTAAAGATATACCTTCAAGCACTCACCTCCCCGGCAACGGCGCCAGAAAAGAGCTTGATGTGTACTATGCAACCTTCTTCTTGTAGACTCGTGTTGGGCCTCCAAGTGCAAAGTTCTGTAGGACAGTAGCAAATTTCCCTCAAGTGGATGACCTAAGGTTTGTTAATCCGTGGGAGGCGTAGGATGAAGATGGTCTCTCTCAAACAACCCTGCAACCAAATAACAAAGAGTCTCTTGTGTACCAAACACACCCAATACAATGGTAAATTGTATAGGTGCACTAGTTCGGTGAAGAGATGGTGATACAAGTGTAATATGGATAGTAGATATAGGTTTTTGTAATCTAAAAATATAAAAATAGCAAGGAAACTAGTAACAAAAGTGAGCAAAAACGGTGTTGCAATGCTTGGAAACAAGGCCTAGGGTTCATACTTTCACTAGTGCAAATTCTCTCAACAATGATAACATAATTGGATCACATAACAATCCCTCAACATGTAACAAAGAATCACTCTAAAGTTTCTATCGGAGAACGTAGGACGAAAATGTGCATCAACCCCTATGCATAGATTACCCCAATGTCACCTCGGGAATCCGCGAGTTGAGTGCCAAAACATACATCAAGTGAATCAATAGAACATCCCATTGTTACCATAGATATTCCATCGCAAGACATACATCAAGTGTTCTCAAATCCAATACTCAATCCAACATAACAAAACCTCAAAGAGCAAGACTCAATTCATCACAAGGAGATAGAGGGGGAGAAACACCATATGATTCAACTATAGTAACAAAGCTCGTGGTACATCAAGATCATGCCAAATCAAGAACACGAGAGAGAGAGATCAAACACATAGCTACTGGTACATACCCTCAGCCCCGAGGGTGAACTACTCCCTCCTTGTCATGGAGACCACCGGAATGATGAAGATGGCCCCCGGTGATGATTTCCCCCTCCGGCAGGGTGCCGGAACGGGGTCCCGATTGGTTTTTCGTGGCTACAAAGGCTTGCGGCGGCGGAACTTCCGATCTAGGGTTCTTTTCGGAGGTTTCTATATTTATAAGAATTTTTGGCGTCGAAAACAAGTCAAGGAGGTGCCCGAGGGGCCCACAAGCCCTCAGGGCGTGCCCAGGGGGTAGGGCGCGCCCCCTGGCTTGTGGACTCCTCAGGACTCTTCTGGTCCAGCTCCGGTGTTTCGGGGGTCTCTTTTGGTCCATAAAAAATCACCGTAAATTTTCAGCCCATTCCGAGAACTTTTATTTCTGCACAAAAATGACACCACGGTAGTTCTGCTGAAAACAGCGTCAGTCCGGGTTCGTTCCAATAAAATCATACCAAAACCATATAAAATTGTTGCAAACATGGCATGAATACTTCATAAATTATAGATATGTTGGAGACGTACCAGCTGCTATCTTCTTGGCTGGCACAGGGCCGGCTCTGAATTCATCAACTACTACAGCTATGACATCTGGATCAACCGCTGTTGCGGCAGCAGGGACTGGCAGCTCAGACAAGCTGCCGGCTCAAGTTTTATCCGATCTCTTAGGCACTTTGACAACTTTGCTAGCGACAGAGGTTACTACAGCCAATCAAGCGGAACGCAACGCAGAGATTGTAAAGGTTCGGGATGAGATAACCAAATCCCAAGAAGATATCACAGCTGAGAACATCCAGACGTCTACGCTAAGGGCTCAGATTGACGCAGAGGCGGAACATGTGAAGGCTGAGGCCTGGCGCCTAAGTTTGAATCAGGATGCGTCCAATGCCATATTCCAGAGAAGGTACCAGAGTCGCCTGCCACCGTCTTTTGACCCAAGGCATTTGTTTAACACTCCAGGAGCGGGTCCAAGTCCTCTGGACGCCTGGGTGAATCCCCAATTAAACCCGGACGTGCCTGGAAGTCGGGCGGCGGCTCAACCTTGCCAGCCTAAGACAGCGCGGAGGGAGGAGCGGGCACCTAACCCCCCCCCCCAATCAAACACTGCCTCAACGTTTTCTGATGCCACCTCCAGGGCACTTTTCTAACCCGGTGGATAACATGTTAGCGGCAGCGACCCGGCTGGCAGCTATTCCGATTGATGGCGAGTCACCGGTTGCGGTGGAGACCCGGAACGCGCTTGAACTCCTTCAAACAGCTGTTGCATGGCAAGCGGCTTACTCATACAGCCGTGATCGTGTTCACTCGACCCCTCGCCCCAGTCGAAGTTACAGTCGGCGTGTTGAGTCACCAGCGGTTTCCAGCAGCGAGCGACATCGTAACCGACCCCATGATGATAACCCGCCCCACGATGATAACCTACTAGTCAATGCTCAGGTGATTGTGGATGAAGCCAGAGCTCATCATGAGGCGGCAGCGGCGGCTCAGTAGGGGGCTTATCAGCAGCCTCCGGTGACCCATTCGGCTTTAGTAGGGGCTGGGACAATTTCCAGGACAGTTGGAGTGCCATGTTTAGTACCAGCTTTGCGTAATGAACGTCTGCCTAAGGATTTCAAGGGTCCTCACAAGGTGCCTAATTATACAGCTGATCTCCCTCCAGAGGGTTGGATTGAAAGTTATGAGTTAGCCATGGAGATGTTGGATGTCAATGATGCGGTATGTGCCAAGTACTTTACTATGATGTTGGATGGGCCAGCCCGCACATTGTTAAAAAGTTTGCCTGCTAATTCTATCAGTTCATGGGCAGAACTGAAGGCACATTTCATCAAGAATTTCCAAGGGACATGCAAACAACCTCTAACGATTATCGATCTGGATAACTGCGTGCAGCGTGAGGATGAATCGGCCCACCATTGGGTCCGGCGGGTCTCTGCTATTATCCACTTGTCGGATAGTATCGCGGCGGGTCAGGTGGTTCTGGTCTTGGAGAAGAACTATCACTTTACCCCTCTTAAGCAAAAGCTCGGGCGGCTTAAGCGTTATTGCACTGACATGGGTGAGCTCATGGCGGCTCTCATTAAGTATGCAAACTCTGATAACACAAAGGACCTTGGATCTGATGATGAGAAACCCAACAAGGGCAAGAAGAATGGCAATGGTAAGTGTCAGCAGCAGAATGTGGCAGGGCATAATGGCAACAACCAGGGTAACGGTGGTAAGCGCAGACACCCCGACAGCGGGTCAGATCTAGTAGCTAACACCAACACTGGGTACAAGAACCAGCACTGCAATGGTAATGGTAAGCCGCCCTTTGGCGGCGCAAAGCCCTTTAATCTTGAGGCGGCGCTTAATGACCCGTAACCGAAGCACAGTCTTCCCAACAAGCCGTCCACTCATGCCTGGAAGGATTGTTGGGTTATGCAAGAGTTCAGGAATTACAGCCTTAGTCAGAATCATGGCAATAACAATGGGCCGCCCGGCGGGTCAGGATCCAGCTCTCAAGGGTCCGGCTTTGGTGGTGGCGGTTCACATTCTGGCTAGCAAGGTCAAGGTAACCATGGTGGTCATAATCAATAATCTGGTCAGGGCAACCAGCAGCAAGGTAATCAGTCAGGGTATCAGAGTAACCCAAAGCAGCTCAATGGTGGTCAATACCATGTTTCTACTACAAGTCTTTGCAAACAAGATCAGAAGGTTCATAAGCGGGCAGTTCATGCAGTAGAGCTGGCTGTTCCACAGTATTTGAGATGGTCTGAGCACACGATATCATGGAGCAGGGCGGATCACCCGCTGCGGGTTAATAACCTAGGTCAGTTGGCCCTTGTGGTGGCCCCTTAGGTTGGTGGTTATAAATTTACTAAAGTACTTATGGATGGTGGCAGCAGTATCAACATCTTTCACTATGACACTTTCTGCCGTATGAATTTACATGACAAGGATCTTAAGCCGTCTTCCACAGTATTCCATGGTGTGGTGCCTGGTAAGTCAGCATATCCTTTGGGGAAAATTGCCTTGGAAGTAGACTTTGGTGATGACTATGACTACAGGGCAGAGACACTGTGGTTTGAAGTGGTAAAAATTAAGAGTCCGTATCATGCTTTGTTCGGACTACCGGCTTATGCTAAGTTCATGGCCCGCCCTTGCTATATCTATCTACAGCTCAAGATGCCAGGGCGAAAGGGGACAATTACGGTCCATGGGGATCGAAAAATTGCTTTGGAATGCGAGGAAGGTGATGCTGCTTACGCAGAGGCATCTTGTGCTGATGCGGAGCTTAAGTTTTATAAGGACAATGTTGACCCAGCTGATATGACCCCTCTGAAGAAGCCCACTACTGGGCAAGACCCTCTGTTGAAGTTTTCGGCTGATGATACCAAGCAAGTGGATTTTGTTCCTGGCAACTCATCTCAGCAGTTCACAGTGGGGGCTAATATGGATCCCAAATAGGAAGGCGCGCTCATCGAGTTCATCCATGAGAATCAGGACATCTTTGCATGGAAGCCTTCTGACATGCTGGGTGTACCGAGAGAATTCGCTGAGCACAACCTTAATCTGGATCCTAAGTTTAAGCCGGTCAAACAGTTCCTCCGTCGTTTTAACGAAGAATGACGTAAGGCTATTGGAGAAGAGGTAGCCCGGCTCTTGGTGGCCGGGTTCATCGTGGAAGTTTTTCACCCTGAGTGGTTGGCTAACCCTGTGCTTGTACTTAAGAAAAACGGCACATGGCGTATGTGTGTCGATTACACAAATCTCAACAAAGCTTGTCTAGCTGATCCATTTGCCCTCCCTCGTATCGACCAGATCATTGATGCAACAACGGGTTGTGAGAGTTTATGCTTCCTAGATGCTTATTCTGGTTATCATCAGATCAAAATGGCAGTTAAATACCAAGAGAAGACGTCTTTCATCACACCTTTTGGGGCTTTCTGCTATGTTTCTATGCCTTTTGGGCTCAAGAGTGCCCAGGCGACTTATCAGCGCTGTGTTCAGAACTGCTTTCACAGTCAGATTGGGCGCAACGTTCATGCTTATGTGGATGATATTGTGGTCAAGTCTAGGAAGAAGGAGACTCTCCTGGATGATCTGAAAGAAACTTTTGACAATCTCCGGGTTTACAAAATGATGCTTAACCCGGCCAAATGTGTCTTTGGTGTGCGTGCAGGTAAATTGCTTGGCTTCCTGGTCTTAGAATGGGGCATTGAAGCTAACCCGGAGAAGATTAAGGCCATCACTTCACTCTCTAAGGCGGCGTGTGTTAATGATGTCCAGCGTCTGGCGGGTCGTATTGCGGCTTTGAGCCAGTTCATAAGTCGCCTAGGAGAGAAGGCAATCCCTTTATACCAGATGATGAAAAAGACGGACCACCTCATCTGGAGCGATGCTGCTGATCAAGCATTTGAAGCCCTCAAGAAACAGTTAGCTGAGCCGCCCGTCCTGGCTGCGCCTATAGACAAAGAGCCTTTGCTCCTGTATGTGGCTACTAATAACAAAGCGGTCAGCGTAGTAGTTGTCGTAGAGCGCAAGGAGGCAGGGAAAGAGTACCCAGTACAAGGGGATGGCTTACTATGTCAGTGAGGTCTTGACTGAATCCAAGCAAAGATACCCACATTGGCAGAAATTGGTGTTTGGGGTGTTCATGGCGAGTCACAAGTTGAAGCATTATTTCCTTGGGCATCCCATTACGGTGGTCAGTTCTGCTCCTTTGGGGGATATTATTCAAAACAGAGAAGCCACCGGCTGGGTTGCCAAGTGGGCAATTGAGCTTGGACCTCATAATTTGAAGTATGTGCCTAGAACAACCATCAAATCTCAAGCTTTGGTGGATTTCATCAATGATTGGACATAATTGCAGACCCCTGAAGAGAAACCTGACAACACATATTGACAATCCACTTTGACGGGTCCAGGCCGTTGGAGGGCTCGGGGGCTGGAGTCATTTTGACTTCCCCATGGGGTGATAAATTATGTTATGTTTTAAGGCTAATGTTTCCTTGTACTACAAATGCAGCTGAGTATGAAGCTTTACTCCATGGGCTTCGCATGGCTAAGAAGATGAATTTAAGCCGGGTCAGGTACCTGGGCGACTCAGACCTCGTGGCACAACAAGTCTCAGGCAAGTGGGATTCCAAAGACCCGCTCATGGAGGCTTATCGCCGGGCGGTTGATAATATTGCTGGTCACTTTAAAGGATATCAGGTGGATTACCTTGATCGTTAGAAGAACGAGGCGGCTGATGCATTGTCCCGGCTTGGGTCTCAACGTAAGCCGGTACCCCCTAATATATTCCTTGATGTGTTACACAATCCTTCGGTCAAGTTACCGTCTGAAGAAGACCTTGCTGTCCCTGACCCGAAGGCGCAGTTGGTGGCGGATCTTCATGCTATTCCTGACTGGATGTTTCCTTATCTAGCTTATATGACCCAGGGCGAGTTACCCGAGGATGAAACTTTAGCACGGCAGATCACCAGGAGGTCTAAGTCTATGACTATTGTCAACGGCGAGTTACACCGATGCAGTGTGACAGGCGTGTTTCAACGCTGTGTTTCTCCTGAGGAGGGCCATGAAATTTTATGAGAGATTCATGAAGGTGATTGTGGTCATCATGCCGGCTCAAAATCTTTGGTGGCTAAAGCTTTTCGTCATGGGTTTTACTGGTTAATGGCTCATGCTGATGCAGAGGATATTGTTAGCAAGTGTGGTGGGTGTCAAAAGTTCTCCAGACAAGCTCATGTGCCGGCTCAGGAATTGCGAATGATCCCAATAACTTGGCCGTTTGTGGTTTGGGGGTTTGATATGGTTGGACTGTTCAAGAGGTCTAAGGATAAGAAGACCCACCTTCTGGTGGCGGTTGACAAGTTTACAAAGTGGGTTTAGGCAGAGCCAGTTACAAGTGTGATGCGGCGACTGCAGTTCAGTTTGTTAAAAAGCTGATCTTCCCCTTTGGTTATCCTCATAGTATTATCACTGATAATGGCGCTAATCTGTCCAAGGGTGCTATGAAGGAATTCTGTCAAAGAGAGCATATCCGCCTTGATGTTTCTTCAGTGGCTCATCCACAGTCTAATGGTCAGGCAGAATGGGCTAACCAGGAAATTTTAAGAGGCATCAAGCCCCGGCTAATGGTTCCTTTAGAACGAGCACCGGGTTTTTGGGTGGAAGAGCTTCCTTCAGTCCTTGGGAGTATCAGGACCACCCCCAACAGATCAACATGCTATGCGCCTTTCTTCATGGTCTATGGCACAGAGGCGGTTCTCCCCAGCGATATCCGTCATGACTCGCCCAGGGTGGTGGCTTACGTTGAAGCTGATAATGAGACAACACATCAGAACGCACTTGATTCTTTAGATGAAGAACGTGATCTTGCAGCAGCCCGATCGGCGATTTATCAACAAGATCTGCGTCGCTATCATAGCCGCAGAGTCAAAACTCAGGCGTTTCAAGAGGGAGACTTAGTGCTCTGACTGATTCAAGATCAGACAGGCATGCATAAGCTATCCCCACCTTGGGAAGGACCTTTTGTGGTCAGCAAGAATCTCAACAATGGCTCGTATTATCTCATTGATATACGTGAGCGCAAGAAATCGCATACTTCTAAGAAAGAGACCAACAGGCCGTGGAACATTGCTCACCTTTGGCCTTACTATACTTGAGTCATTGACTCTCATCATTGTATATACCTTCATTGATGTACATACCTTTTTATGATCAGCATAATAAAGCCGGCATCCCCAAATTTTAGGGCCTCTGTCGTTTTGTTTCAATTTTTTTGAGCAAGAGTCATTATTGATGAGTCATAAGGTCATTTGGGGGCTTCCTTCTCAATGAGCATAGCTTTTATAACCCTCTTGATCGGCTTTTATGCCATGTTATAGGTCACTTGGGGGCTTCCTGCTCATTGAGCATAGCTTTTATAACCCTCTTGATCGGCTTTTATGCCATGTTATAGGTCACTTGGGGGCTTCCCGCTCATTGAGCATAGCTTTTATAACCATTTTGATCGACTTTTATGCCATGTTATAGGTCACTCGGGGGCTTCCTTCTCATTGAGCATAGCTTTTATAACCCTCTTGATCGGCTTTTATGCCATGTTATAGGTCACTTGGGGACTTCCTGCTCATTGAGCATAGCTTTTATAACCCTCTTGATCGGCTTTCATGCCATAGGTCGCCTGGGGGCCTCCTACTCAATGAGTATAGCTTTTATAACCCTCTCGACCGGTTTTCATGCCATAACTGGGTTAAACCTGCCTGTTTGCAACTTGCTACTCTGCTAGGTGACCCACCGTACTCTTGACAGTCAATCTTTTACATAAGACCTTGAACTCGTCAAGGTTAAAACGGCGGCTTATGTCACGAGAGAGCCGGCTTACAGTGAGCTAGGATAAACTCACCCGTCTGATGTAGTTTCTCCGCTATGTGGCCCGTTCGTACTCTTAACAGTTAATCTTTTCAATAAGACCCTGAACTAGTTAAGGTTTAAATGACAGATTTATGTCACGTGAGAGCCGGCTTACGGGATGCCACGCTTTCATGCCAAGCTTCTTTGAAGCAAAAAATTGAGTGTTTTCAAAAACCAATCTGTCTTGGTCGTGCCTTACAAGCCGGCTTCACAAATATTTGAGTTATACATACTATTTATCTCTATTTTGCAGAAATTTTTGATGAGAAGTTACCGGGACATATAGTTCCGGGTTATAGTGCTCTTTGTTGAGTTTCATGAGGCTATAAGCCGCCGAAGTGATTTTTGCAAAGACTGGATATGAATATAAGTCGCCATGAATTGATGGGCTATTTAACTCGCCCTGGATTGTGACTATAAGTCGCCAGTACAAGACAATGATGGATCTTCTACAGACCAGTACTTTGATAAAAGTTCAGCAATATTGAAGGACATGATGTGCATATATATATATATATATATATATGACAAGATCAAAGAGATTAAGTCGCTGCAGCACAGTGGGCATAACATGCTCGAAGGCATGACAAGGCAGAGTAGATAACTGTTTCAACTACATTATTACATGGCTACAACTGAGCCCAAAGTTTTTTCATCAAGTTTACAGGAGTGGCATCAGTCCTCTAAGCCGGCTTGTGTACCGTCTGGGTTAGACCCCGCCGGGTTACTGTCATCATGCCGTCTTGCGGTTGAGGCCTCCGGGTCATCCCGTGCCGGCTCTTCGTCGTTTATCATTAGAAGATCACCCGATGTCCAGTCGATGCCAATTAATGCTTCAAAAGCTGCCTCATTGTTAAGAATAAGAGAGGGGTCAAGATCAGGAGCGAAGATATGCTTACGCCTTGGCGGAGTTAGATCTACGACATCATGGGATGGCGGCTTAATCTTAGCATTGTTGCTATCATAAGTCGGCTGATACTTGTTCAGATCCAGTTCTTGTGCAAGCTTACATGCCAAGGGCCGTATCTCTCTGACGCATCTATTGAAGTCCTTCTCTTCAAAGATAGACCCGTCATCGTTGAACTCCGGACACCCAGCAGCCATTTCCTCCGGGTCTAACTCTGATTGCCAAGCTTTTTGCCAGCCTTTGCTTTGCCCCTGTGACAAGAACACAAGAGTTTATGAGTATACAACAACAAGTGTTTATCAAGAAATGAAGATACTTACCCCTGGGCAACAACGAAGACAGGAAGCTGCGTTCCAGTTGAGTCGCCGGATGATGGTGGTGTTCCCTAATAATTTGAGTCAGAAGAGTTAAGAGGTTGCCGCATGAGGCCGACTCATGGAAGAGATAGAGTTGGGCTATGAGGCACCTCATTACGACATTTCCGGGTAATCGGAGTATTGGATATGCCGGCCACGAGATCCTCAGTGCCGCCACTCCGGGTCAGAAGCCTCGACTCATGTTGTTGTTTCTTCAAAAGAAAGCCGGGATCCAAATGCGCAAGAGGATTAGAAAATCCTACTTTCCGGATGACCCGCCGAGTTTTCTTTCTTGGCAAGGGTTCCGAGTCAGATGAGACAGGGATTACCTCTGCTTCGGGGGCCTGGCTTGTCTCCGCGTCATCCTGAGAGGAATCAGCATCAATAAGTTGCATGAAAAGGAGACCAAGGGAGTCAAGTTCTACCTCCGAATCATCTAGCTCGAGTAGTTCTTCTACTGTTTGCTTCTTACGATGACCCGGAGTGTGAGTATTCTTGGCTTTAGTCTTCTTACGTGGTGGAGCGGCCATTATCTTCCTTTTCCAGAAGGCATGACTAGCCTGCATATATATACATGTTGGTAGTGGTTTAGAAGAGGTAAAAATATAAAGAATGAATGAATGAGAGGAACATTTAATAAAAGTACTTACAGGAGGGGCCGGGTTAAGAGTGCAGAAGGGGTTCATCCCTGCTTTATTGCAATTCTCTTAAGGCTCTCCAAGCAAGGACTTAACCATTTCGTTAACCTCCTTGTTAGTCAAAGATTTTTGGTTGTAACGATGTGGGTCCTTCACATCACCAGTGTACTCACACATTAAGCCGCCGCGCCGGCTCAAAGGCAAGATCCTACAGGAGACCCAACAGCAGACCAGATCAACTCCAGTTAAGCCGTTGGCTATTAAAGCCCTTATCTTTGAAAATGTGGAGGAATACCGGGCGCGCTCTGCGGCAGTCAATCGACTTGGAAGCTCGGTGCTGGTGCTGAGCCGGTAGGGGCGATAACCCGACAAGGGATTTTCTCCAGCTGGAGAGGTGTCTCTGCAATAAAACCAGGTATAATTCCAATCCTTGGGGTGCCTGGGCAGTGCAGCTAAAGGAAAAGTTACATCTCTTCGCCTTTGGATAGAAACACCTCCAAGTTCCAGACTAGGCCCATCTGTCATTTCAGTTTGGCGGTTGATATAAAAGAAATCCTTGAAGAGATCAATAGTGGGCTCTTCTTGAAGGTACACCTCACAGAATGCTTGAAAGTTGCATATGTTGGAGACGGAGTTGGGACCGATGTCTTGAGGATCAAGATTGTAAAAATGCAGAACGTCCCAGAATTTTTTTGACCCAGGTGGTCAAAAGCCACGGGGGAGGTGATCCAAAAAAATAACAACTTCACCCTCTCCGGGTTGAGGAGTAGTTTCAGGACCGGCAACTCGCCAGCGAATAACCTCTTTAGTTGGCAACACCCCCATGTCCACATACTCATTTAGCGAAAGCTCGGAGACTCTCGAAGCAGCCCAGTCGCAAGAAGTGGGAGTCTTAGTCATGATTGGTCGTGTTCAAGAGCTGTGACCGAGGAATAAAGATATGGCGGGTTAAAATTTGCAATTGTAAGCCGCCCAAGTGGTTACATGGTGTTTCAGCAATAATGAGCTAATTATGATTAAAAGACTACGCATTACAGTGAACAGTTAAGAAGTTTTGAGCCCCCTTAGCCATGGATTGAAGTGACTATCAAGTTATGAGAATGTGGCGGGTTAAGTTCTGAAGCTATGAGCTGACGGCATGTTGGCGGGTTAAATGAAAGAAGCAGTTCCTGGAGTTCTTGGCGGGTTGCAAATTCCGTGTTAAGCCGCCCGAAAGGTGAAGGGCGGGTCAATTGTCTATGGATCTAAGGTTGCGGAATTTTGCTAAGTGTGGGACAAATAGTTTTCACAGATCACAGGTATATTTATGGATCTACAAACGACGCAAAAATAAAATAATTGCTAGACCTAAAAGAGGCAGCAGCGGAAGAACTAGTAGGTTGTATATTGATTCTAAAGAGGAAGCAATCTACACGAGATATAAGGTGAAGGCTAAAACTGCTACCGCATTACTCCTACTTCACTTTGGATCGAAATACCGGTTCTAGCCAGAGAAACAAGATGGACCTAGAAGAACACCGATGAACTGCATGAACTAGTATGACCTAATGCGGATCTGAGAAAAGGGGAAAACAGAACCTGAAGGTGCCAGAGAACGGCAGAAGCGTGCGATGGAAATCTGGTCATAACAGGTTGATGCAGCGGCCACGGTGAGGGGTAGTCGGCGTCATTGGACTGGCGTGGCGGAGCTCCGGTCGCGAGGGTCTTTCAGAGGAAGGAGAAGAAGTGGAGGCGACGGGGGTAAAGAGGAAAAGAGAAGGACCCCCGTGCCTATTTATAAGGGAAAAGTGGAACAGTGAAACGGCAGGCCCGAAGATCGAGGAGGCATTATAACTATCATAATAGAGGAGGCGCCTCGATTTTCGAAATGGTTGTTTAATGCAAAGATCCGTTGTGACATCATGAGGTTTTTTCTGAATTTATTAACATGATGTCATCTTTGTATGGCGGGTTATGAAGATCTGTTCAAAGTTAAAAGTATGAAGGAGTCAACGAAGACTCGCCAACCGAGGAGTGAAGATTGACATGAACATGTTCAAATCAATCTGGGGCCTAATGTTGGGGATATAACCCCACGGTGTGACCCACCCAGGAGGGGCCGGGTTACATTGTTGGCGACTCAGTGATGAAGCCTAAGCAGGCCCAAGAAGCCAAGACATGAAGCCTGGAGGCGGCTTACGAGGCGGGCCAACCAAAGGCCCAAGACCCGGAGATGGCGCGTAACCCGGAGGTGTAAGCCGCCCGACGGTGACTTGCGTAGCAAGGCAAGGCAACTTAGAATTAGGGTCAGTCACGTAGTGTGACCCGACCTGGACTCTTGTAAGCCCAGAGCCTCGGCTGTGTATATAAAGGCAAGTCCCTGCGGCGGGTTAAACTTAAGTTACAATCAATCGAGAGCTAGGTTAAGCGATTTGGCTCCCTTGTAATCGATACCCAAGCAATAGCAACAAGAGCAAGAGTAGGCTTTTACCTCCACCGTGAGGGGCTGAACCTGGGTAAACTCGTGTCCTTCGTCCCGCTCAACCCCTTTAAGCTAATCACCGTAGCCATGGCCTCGCACCTAAGTCCTTTCACGAGGGCATCTGCCTCGACAAAACCACGACATAAGAGGTCAACCAGAAATATCTCTGCTGCTGAGAATAACAAGACCCCAGTGCCTGAGGTTGAGATGGATGATGAGCCACTAGTGCTCAGGAAGCTAAAGCCCAAGATCCCCGATCATGACAATGCTCATCCAGTAGCTGAAAACATGATGCTCAGGAAAGTCAAAGGTCTGCGGGAGTGGAGGAATATTGAACCATATTTTGTCAGGAGGAGGACTACTTGTGATTATTGCTTTCACACCAGAGAACAACAAGATTTCTAGGAGACTGTGTTGCTTGACAAGAAGCCCATAGTCAGTGAAATGAAGTGGGTGGACTGGAAATACATTGATGCAAATGAAGATTATTTCCCCCATGTTCATGAGACTTTCAGGCTTGCAGGAGTGGACGCCTTTGTTGGTCAGAAGCTCACCAAGTGGAATGACGAGATGGTCATGCAATTTTACTCCACCAGCCCAGCAGACGTCATCTGAAACTTTTGCGAACACACTTCTCTCAACGCCATCTACGCACACCGGAGCCACCAGCCAGAAGTCACCTTCAGGAGCTCCCGAGGATCGTGCGTAGAGAGACGCATAGCTCTATACCTTTTTGAGCTTTTTGCTACTTGATTCTAAAGGGGGAGAAATTGTACAGATCATTAGGCTTCAAGAGAGAGAGAGAGTGTGTGTCTCGCTTTTGTTCTTTGGTTTTTCTCGAGTTCTTGCTACTTTGTACAGTTGATTCGTGCTACTTGATTGTTATGCTTGTGAGATACTATGTTTTTGGTGTGTGATTCATCATACTATGTTTTATGTGTGCTTAATGCTTATCCCTATCATTATTTGTGTATGATCATTCACTAATGTATTTGGTGATGCGTGCATGTCATTTCACTCATATCATTTTGTGCGCTCCACCAAGATGTATGTGACATGGAAGAATGACCCATGATCCTAATCAATTGTGCATTTGCATTCAAACGCAAATTTTTAATAATGCACAAATTTAGGGGGAGCTCTTGCTTATCACATACTTCTCAAAGTGATGATGTATTTCATTCATTTAATCATTTGTCGAAGCTTTGATCTATATGTTGTCATCAATTACCAAAAAGGGCGAGATTGAAAGTGCAACTAATCCTTGGGTGGTTTTGGTAGTTCATAACAACATATATCTCATTGAACTAATATTCTTTCAAGATAAATATTTCAGGATGTTCAATGATTGGCATGGCATGACATAGAGATGTGGACCCCTCAAAATGCTAAGGACAAGGATTGGCAAAAGCTCAAGACTCTACATTTTTGTTTAAGTGATCCAAGATCACATTGATTCCATGGGAAAGCCAATACTATTAAAAGGGGATGAGGTGTTGCTTAATGATCTTTTTGCTCAAGTGCTTAGTGATATTACTCCAAAACCCTTAGCCACTTTCTCTATCCAAATATGTCCAAAACCCAATTCCCAACTCGGCCCTACCGATATTTCCTATCCGGAGCCACAGAGTTCATCTTGACATAGCCACTGCCAAAACCCTAATAGTTCGGTCACACCAATATGGATCTCAGTCTCACCGAGATGGCCTTGCCAACTCTCTGTTGCTTGTTGCAATTATATCGGTTCAACCGAGATGTTGCAATCGGTCTCACCGAGATGGCTTGACTGATTCTCTGTTGCCTTATTGCTTCACTTTGGTCCCACCGAGTTGATGCAATCGGTACCACCGAGATGAAGTTTGCCCTAAGCCCTAGCACATCGGTCCCACCGAGTTGTTCTCGTCGGTCCCACCGAGATTCCTAACATTCATATTTTGTGCGTTACCGCTTGTCTAAAAAGGGAAATCATTAGATGAGCATGCTTATTTTGTGCGTTATCGCTTGTCTAAAAAGGGAAACTTTTACGGCATCAAATTAATTGTTCCCATTGCTTTGCTTGTAATTTGTGCAAAATACATGTTTTTAATTGTTGTTTTGAAGACCCTAAAAATACCTTCCCTTCCAATGTGAGTTTAAGGATAATGAAATCTTATCTTCTTATGCCAAAGGTGTTTATAATTACTATGATATTGAACAAATTAAAGAATTTGTTTCTTTTAAGCACTACTGCAGGATGCTGCTATCGTGACACTACAATCAGAAACCCTTCGACGAAACTGTGTGTGATGCATTAATCGCAAACAGTGATGTAAAGAAAATATCAAAAATGATACGAAACGTTTGCGATGGTGGAGACATCAAACACGATTCACATTATAGTTATGTGTGCGATGAGTGGCATATGGTTCACTCCAATGAACTGTTTGTGATGAGGCAAAACAGCAGAAACGGGTAGCCAGATGAAGGTGTGTGCGATATACGACATACAGTTCACTCGAATGAACTATTTGTGATTAGGCAACACAATAGAAACGGTCAGCCAGATCAAGGTGTGTGCAATATAGGGCATACAGTTCACTCAGATGAACTGTTTGCATTGAACCAAGAGAACAGAAACGATTCAACTTAACAAGATGTGTGCGATACGCGGCAAATAGGTCTGTAATCATAAAAGTGTGCGAAGACCGATAATAACACAGACGATTGCTGCTAATAAGACATGTGTGTTGTGCGATGTGATTGCATACAGAACAACAACATATATATATATATATATATATAAACTTATAAGGACATGGTTGCATAACCAAATTAAACATCCAATTACATAGGTGGCTACTACACACATGACATTTGCACACACCAAAGTAAACTATATTACATGCATAATTTACTAGGATAAACTATGATCTGATCATCATCTACTTCTTGTGACGCTTGCCGCCACTGCTCTTCTGGTGGCTCGATCCGGCATCGTAGATTTCGGGAAGGAGGCACTTCCTCATGTCAATGATCCGCCTGTGCATCTCGTAGCATGTGTACACGCTCTTGGCCGCGAACCTGAGGTGAGGTTCATCTAGTTGCCGCATCCAGGCCCCGTGCCAGAATACTGGACATGTTCTGTTGGCATCCTGCTTCATCTTTTCGTAGTAGGGGTCGATGATCGCCGAGGCAAATTCAACCAGGGAGTCCTTCATGCTGTCCCAGACCCTGTGGTGCTCATGGATTTCGACAAGGTTCTTGCAGGCCAAGCCCCTAACCTTTAGCGCTTTTACATCATCGGAGGTTTCCACCATAGAGAACTTGTAGTCAGTGTTGTTGAAAAACCTGACAAAACAGTCGCAAGGCTCTGTGGCCATGCAGTAGTGGTAGATGAGGACATGATGGCGCATGCACAACTGGGCGACGGAAACCTTCTGATCTATGTCGGGATGACCGCCGGTGTACTGGAGGTCGATGCCGACCACCTTGTACTTGTCTCGAGCAAGCAACTGCTCCACGGTGTTGATGTAGTCCTCCACCACGGCCGGGTCGATGGTGTACACCACCGAGAGATCCGTCTCCCTCGCGTGGGTGTCCACTTTATGCTCGCCGAACTCCATTGGAGCGCAGCTAGATATCCTCTCTGTATGTGTCGTTGTGCGTGTGCTTGTTGTGTTGTGGGGCGCGATCGAAAGGTTGAAGAGACTAAGGTTATAATGGCCGCGAGAATTAATGGGGAAGCCAGACGGCCTGGAATATCGGCACGCCCGGATGGCAGTTCTAATTTGCAGCAAGTAACTCCATCGTGCCGCATGTAACTGCATTGTGGCGACGCGCGCGGCGCAACCGCATGCATATGGGGCCCCCCAACGTGATCGTGCGCTGGCCCCAACCGCTGGCAGAGCGCACGGAGGGACACGAGCAGAGCACTCCGTGGCTACCTCAACGGCGAGCAAGTATATGCATACATCAGTTGAACACGTAGGGAAAAGCCGTCCACAAGCCGAGCGCGTGGAGGAACATGAGCAGAGCGCGCCGCGGCGCCTAACGGCAAGCAGAGCACATCGAGGGACGCGAGCAAAGTGCGCCGCGGCACCTAACGGCGAGCAGAGCGTGCCGAGGGACGCGAGCAGAGGCCAGCACAGTGATACGTGGCAAATAAGATGAATTGTGCAAGCAATGGCGGAGACATCAAGCACGATTCATATTAGAGTTGCGTGTGCGATACGTGGCATATAGTTGATCCATCCGAACTATTTGTGATGGAATAAGTTGTGTGTGTTGTGGGCAAATGCTTGCTGGTATACAATTTTCAGCGATTGATGAATTCATCACCGACGGGTTCCCTAGTGTTGTCCGTGTGCGATGTCATATGCTCTGTCTGCACAACATCTATGCTTTGTCTCAAGAAGAACAACATATATACTTATAACAAGACATGATTGCAAAACCAAATTAAACATCCAATTACGTTATATAACAAATACCATAAATATTTCAAGGTTCAAATTCCAGCATTACAAGGCCCAACTTCAAAGATTACAAGGTTCAAACTATTCTGACAAATAAAATTCATCTTCTTCAGAATCTTTTTCATGCATTATTTCTGCGAAAGGATCAGCCATCGAGAAGTCATATAGCGGCTTGATACAGTGACTTCCGAATAATCTGTCATATGAAGTTACAAACTGAAATTCAGCTTCTGCAGAGCCTTTTCCATTCAGTTGTAGACGCCTGCGCTCTTTAGCAATCCATTCACTTCTGTACAGTAAATATAGGGCAAACCTCATTACCTTGAGCAACCTTGCTTTCTCAACAAAGAACCTGGTGAATTTAATTTCTGGTGTGGTGCCTCGGTACTCGTTAAAAGTAATTTATGTGAGATGAAGATCAAGGCATTCAATGGGATTGTTATATTCCCCAACATTTTCTACTTTCGAGCCTGCTAGTATCTGCAAACGAAGACAACATATTAGTGCCTAGCTGCATATTTTAACACTTCGGTCCTCTTTGGTTTGCAGGATTTCTAAAATAGACGAAAAGATTGGAATGCCACCTTCAATCTTTCATGATTAACATCTCAAAAAATATATGTATTGAAATCCTCCAAATTTCCTTTAGAAGTCATTCTACATTTGTCATTGTAATCATTGGTAAAAGTAACAATAAATTGAGCTCTGTTGTGGTTAACAATTAACAGGAAAGGACCATCACCTTGATGTATAGCTTCTCCATGCAAGGAAAGCATCTAAGGAATCTAACAACTTCATCCAGATCGGGGCCGACATATTATAGTGCCAAGATCTTCACTGTGTGCTGAGGCCGGGTCAAGCTTGTGGGAATCATTTTTTGGATGACAGGCGAACATATAGATCAACAAAAATTAGATAAAATGTGTTGTCCAATAATATATAAGAAGGAGAAGAAGAAGACTATTGTACCTGAACGGATAATGATCCAGTAACAAGTTCATTGAATTCAGCACACGAATAGCCCAGCACTGTCAATTTCGGTGCATGAATGACCCTGATTCTTGCTGGACCTAATTTATCAAGTACATACAATCTCTCGAGGAAAGGCGCATTCTCAGTGACCATATCGTGAAACACCTCAACTGACAGCCTTGGGTGGCGCCAGCAATGCACATAAATCACACGGAAATTCCTTAAGGTGATGTGGAGGCTACTGAACCCATCCATCGCTTGAAGACGAAGGTACTCGAGCGCTGTACAGCCGATGAGCAGGCGCTCCAAATCCTCCTTCGAGATGCGTACGGCCATGAGCTCAAGGTGCTTAAGTTTAGGGAGATGAAGAGCGCACGAGGCATCAATTCGGGGGAAAATGCACTGCCTGGATGTAGCGCTGCACAACGTGGGTGCGAGGCGGAACGTGGACGGCAGCAGCGAGCGCGAATGTCCAGCATGAAAGCTGAGCTCCTCGAGCCGATCTAGGGCTGGGGATAGGAACCGGTAGTGAAACCTGGGTTTGGCCTTGCAGTGGGAACTGAACTTGCTGATAGCAAGGTGTCTGACCGGTCTAGGGTGCATGGCGAGGATGTGGGACAATGCGTCCAGGCATTGCCGCTCCCCGCTGCAGAACTCGTCATCGACGATGAGGTCCGGGGGGTGGAGTGCCAGAGGGGACGCCACCGCCACGAGAGGACAGTGGTCCGCACGCTAGATTTGATGGGGAGCTGGGATATGATGGTTACCAACATCTCGTCGGGGAGGCTGCTGATGAAGTCCATGCTCGCCAGAGGCTCTTGCGGTTCTGGCTCGACCCGCCCCCGCTTGTTGGCCGGCTCGTCCTCCATCTCGCAGCAGGCGGAGGTTCTTGTAGATGAGAATGGAGGACTATTCTACATACCTTCCCGAGGCGGCCAAAACCAAAAGTCCAAAACTAGCAATAAATTACAGCGCTCGCGGCTCGCTTCCCGGTACGGTGAGCCTGCGCGGCGGACTACTCATAGTCGTCCCGTCTAATCAAGCAGCTGCTCGCGGTAGTAAATGGTTAGTTGAACGCCCACGATTGGAATAATACGACCGTTTGCGATAATAACATGGTGGCTATTTGTTAAAAAATGCCTAGGAAAATCAATGTATAAAAAGGCAAAACGAACCCTGAATAATTTCATATTTTTAGCCCGACACTCCTATAGTTGCATGTTGCCTTTGTAAAATAAATCAAGGCAGGAAGAGACAGCGTATGTCATTTCCCACACAGATCAGGTGACTAAGTTCCCTCTCAGAACCATGAGGCTTCTTGAGAGAAGCTCCGGTTTGTATGTAAGAAAATATGGGCCAAAGCTGAGTTGAAAAGGGCAACAATATCTAACTCCAGCTTACAAGAGGTACAAAAGCACGAGGATTAATTGTTCATCAGGTTTACACAAAATCCAGATTGAATAGGATAATAACATCTAACTCAACCAAAGTTTTCGGCAGTCACAATCAAATGGATCGGTCTGATCCATAAAATCAAGATCCTGGGCCAGAAAATCTACCGGTACATGAAGACAAGTTGTTGTAAATAGAAGTCGAGCACATTTAGAAGCCCTTTTGTCCACCTGAAACTTCTTTTTATGTTGTTCAACATGTCCATCCGTGAGAAAGTTTTTGTTAAAAACCTTAATCCTCATGGATAATAGTACCCTCGCATTCAACAGGAAGAATGTGACAAAGATAGTGTTTGCATGGTTGGATGCATATCCTTCCAGCGTTATTGTCCTTAAACGAATGTCATGAGAATTGAGAAAATCCCGGTGCTTCTTATGCCACCGATTGGTTATACCTTTTTGTCCATGTGCTTTTGCGTAAATAGACATGAAGACTGAAAACAGTTAATGTCTAAAAAAAGAGTATGTCGAAAGAGCGACAACTGAACGGTTAATTCTAGTAAATTATATATGGGGTTTCAATGTGCGTGAAATCATCACCTGTATATACAAATTCTCCAGACATGGAAAGCATCGCAGCAAGCTGATAATCGTGTTCAGATCAAAACACCACATACTGATATGCAAGGTCTTGACAGAATCCAGCACCATTGATAGGGTATCCATGGACAAACTCTTCATTGAGCATAGAACATAATATCAGTACCAAAAGTGTACTCCAAGATGATATAAAACTTATACGCACAAATGAAAAATGCAGCTTATGATTACAATAGTGTTGATGATATAAAACTTATGCGCACAAATGAAAAATGCAGCTTATGAATACAAAAGTGTTGATGATAATATACAGTACCTGAATAAGTGTGGAGCCAACCACCATCTTGTAACCTTCAAGCGGATCAGGAATTACATCCAAGGTCTCCAGTTTAGGCACAGAGACCATAGTTATCTGCGAAGGTGCACACCAATAATCAAGGAGTAACCTTTGGAGTGAAGGGGCATCTTTGATGATGAGCTCCTCTCCTTTAAAGCAAATTCCAATGCTTACACGGTGAGGCGACTTTATTTGGAGACAATGGATACGGATATCTTTTCCAAAAACAAGCAGCAAGCGCTCCAGGGCAGGGCACCAGGAGTGGATGATGTTGTGCAGTGAGGCCTTTGACAGATCGACCACCACAAGCATGAGTTTTTGTAGCAGTGGGAGTCGAAGCATTTGTACCAGATTGTCTGCTAGATGGTACCGGGCCAAGGTCGCGGTGTGGAGAGAGGAGGAAAACCATGAGATGGACATCGGTGGTGAGGGCACAACTACAACGCTTGGTGGGAAGCTATTTGCGTAGTAATGGTAGAACTCAAGATGCTGGAGTTTTTTGAATTGATGGGATATCAGCCATGCGTCCACCGTGCAGGGTATGTGCAACACGCAGCATGCCGAGATGCATATGTGTTGAACGGAGCCGTGGTGGGAGGAGATGATGGCTCCGTGGAGTTCAAAATCATGAACGATAGATAGCCGGCGACAGTCGAGATTAAGAGGCGTGGCATGCCACAGAGTGCGCCACCGAGATGCGAGGGCCTGTGTGCGGCAGCCATCCTTGGTGGGGAGAAGGACAATGATCTCCCCAAGGATGGCGTCTGGTAGATCACTGATGCGGTCCGCCCGAGATTCTACGTGTTCCTCGGATCCAGGGGCATGGCCGCTTATGCCCGCACCGCCGGATGCAGGATCTACAACCGGCGGCGCCGCTGGCCAGAGCCTCATCAGTGTACATACCGATCCCAGGGGGCGGAATTGGCTGTAGTACATTCAAAATCAATTCTAACGACCTGGAAGAAAAAATGGCACAAATATATGTACGACAATCCAAATCAATTCTCAATATCTGGCTACGAATTATTAGCACGAACGCTAACCCTAGTAGGATTATTAGCAAAAAATCCATTTGTACAGAACAAACAATTAATCACTAACCATAGATACCATTCAAACAATCAATACACTACACGGATCTAACAAATCTTACTCTGGTTTCATGGACTGGGTGAACATAACCATAGGATTTATATTGCAAGAAAAGAGGGGGGGGGGGGGTTTCGTCGGAGTCGGAGTCATTGCCAGAGTAGCTGCGGACCTCCGGCTCCAGCTGGGGAGGCACGACGACGGCGACGAAGTCAAGGTTGCGCTGCTGCCCATGCGAGACCTTGTCGGCTGCGACCACAACCAGTGTGCCCAGCTTCATGCGTTGCGCGGGTGCTTCACCAGCCCCGGCGTCGCCACTCCGTCCGATGGTGCGCTTCGGCAGCATCCTCATACACTCTAGGCGGTGGTGACAACTGTGGACGGGGGGTGCGGCCGCCTATTATGACCAGCGGATCGGGTGCGCCATTAATATGGAGCAGTGGGAGCGAGGTGGATGACGGTCAAAGGGTTGGCTCGCCTCCTGGTGAGCCTGCGCAGCGGACTACTAGCATGCCTACCGTCATTTGACAAATCTACTAGCATGCCCCCGGTGACACTGCGTAGCGAACACACGCATGCCTCGACCTCCCGGTCTGCATGCGTGGCGGATTGCTCACATGCGTCTCGTCAACTCACGCATGCTCGTACGACACACGGGACGCCTAGCGGCACGTATTATATTGATTTTTTCTTTTTGATGATTTTTTCTGCCGCTTTATTGCATAACCGAAGCACGACACGTACACTGCTGGTCTAACGCACACGGTTCGAATAAAGAGTCCGTTTGCGATATTGGTTGCTAATTATTGATAATTTCCTATCTGTAAGAAGATTATATCAAAACTTGTCTCAAATTTGACAAAAAAATAATATCACAGTCTATTGGTGTCCATATGACACCACGATAAGTTTCATGAATTTCAACTTAGTTTTGGATTTACTGGATTTCAAAATCAAGATTCTCGTTGTTGGAAATTTCTTGCATGGGGACTAAACATGCACCCAGGGACATGTACACATATGATTTTCCAATCCATTTTGGTGCACTATCACGGGTCTCATGTAGCTCAAATTTGATTTTTGCACATTAAATCCCTAGGAAATCAATCAATGTATAAAAATGGATGAATGATATCTTTTTTTTTCAATTTTTAACACTAAACTCCTTGGTCGTATGTTCGCTGCAGAAAAAGTTTGACATGCATCTTTGGGCCACATGCACGCGGTGGTCCTAGGACACTCACTCCCGTGTGACGCTCTCTGTGGGTCCGCGAGGTCGTCGTCCATCACTATGACCTGCGGCGAGATAGGTTAATTTGACCAATAAGGATGGTCATTTTTTGGTTTATGTTACGTACGGTATGAGTATATATATATCACACGTTGAAAGGGTGGGAGCAACATATACTACGCGTCATATAGGACAGTCACTCGTGTGCGATGCTTCCATCCGTGGGCCCGCGAGGTTGTCCTCCATCACTTTGACCCAACGAGAGAGGTTAATTTGACCAACAAGGAGGTTTCTTTTTGTTTGTGTTGCAGTAGGAGTATATAGTACGCAACGAAGAGGGGAGGAGGGGGCCAACACATACTACACACACGTCATGAACGATCTCGCACCGTGTGGGGACTTTTTGGTTTCCGAGGCAGGTGCCACATCGAAGTTGTGCATATTGGGTATTCAAACATCACCAACACCTCTTTGGGCCACGTGCAGATGATGGTTGTCACTCACTCGCCTGCGACGCTTCCCTCCATGGGTCCGCGAGGTTGTCGTCCATCTAATTTGACCCAACGAGAGAGGTAAATTTGATGAACAAGGAGGATTATTTTCGGGTTGTGTTACGGTAGGAGTTTATATTATGCGTCGAAGAGGGGAGGGGGACCAACATATAATGCGCATCATGAACCTCACTTCATGTGGGGACTTAAAGGTTTCCGAGGCAGGTGCCACGTCAAAGTTGTGCAGATTAGGTATTCAAACATCACAACCACGCATCTCCATGCATGTGTTCGACCCACATGCAAGCGATGGCGGTTGTCCTCTAGCACTCACTCACGGTGTTATCAACGAGATGCTTCATCCATCTGTGTGCCCGCTTGGTCAATCACTGACCGACAATGATAGAGGTTAATTTGACTTATAATTAGGAGGGGATTAAATTTTGGTTCGTCTTTTACGGTACATGTCATGCTGTGAGATCACATAATGTACTTTGAGCGCATGTGTGCGCATGAATCCCTCCCACCGGATCAAAGTGGGGGGCGGGGGGGGGGGGGGGGGGGGGGGGAAGGGGCGAGCACGCGATGCGTCATGAACCTCGCTCTGTGTTGGGACTGTGCGATTTTCGACGCATGCGCCACATCAAAATGTTGTGCTTTTGGTATTCAAACATATGCATGCATCACACATGTCCATACATATGTTTGGGGCACATGCATGCATTGGTTGTCTTTGGACACTCTCCCTCGCTTGGTTATAATCGACGGCCTATATATTCGTGGGCCGGCGTGGAAGTCCATCACTTCAACCGACAATGAGAGAGGTTAACAGGGTGGATTCTTCTTCTCTTTTTTCGCGTTACCGTATAGTCATACGTCGATCATGGTGAGATTCCAGACCTAACTTTGAGTGCATGCATACACATGAATCCCTATATATATACTATACACGTCATGAACCCTCGCTTCGTGTGGGGACTTTCATGTTTCAAAAGCACGGTGCCACATCAAAGTTGTCCATTGAGTATATTCAAACACCACAATACACTTCCATACATATGTTTGGGCCACATGCACATAATGGTTGTCTTCAGGCACTCCCTCGCGTGGTTATCAGGACAAGCTAGCCTATTTGTGGGGCCGCGTGTGGACGTCGTCCATCACTTTGACCCAACAACGAGAGAGGTTATACGACCAAAAGGCGGTGATTCTTCTTGGTCAGTGTGTTATAATACGTCTTGGTGAGATCCCCCCTCCAACCGACTCAAAAAGTGTGTGTGTGTGGGGGGGGGGGCAACTTCACACTTGCTGAGCCTACGTGGGGTCGGGGATGTTCGGTTAATTTGCGAGGCACATGTACCACATCAAATTTGTGAATTGGGTATTTAAATATCGCACCACATCGTTTTCACACACACACACACACATTGGGCCACCCGCAGGTGTGGTTCGTATGTGGTCTCACCCATCTCGTGTCATAAGCACACATTTGTGGGCCTCACACGGTCCACATTTGACCGAAAGCAAAAAAGGGGGGTTGACCATAATGTACTCCTTTCGGTTTTGTGTTACGGTAGGGTGAGATGTTAGACCTAGCTATTTGGGGGCATGCGTTCATAGCTAGGGTTCCCCTCCCGCCAACACGAAGTGTGTGTGTGTGTGGGCGGGGGGGGAGGGGGGGGGGCACTACTAGATAAAGGGCTATAGCTAATATAGACATTAGTGGCGCACTATGTATGTGGTGCGCCACTGCCAAATAGCAGTGGCGCACCACACATGGGTGCACCAGTAATGTTTATATTACTAATGGCGCACCTTGTGTGTGGTGCGCCACCGCTAAGTTTCTCCTGGGGACACCCCCCTCCCCAGACTTACCAGTGGCGCACCGTGGTTTGGTGCGCCATTACTAGTTTTAACTAGTAATGGCGCACCACACCCACGGTGCGCCACTACTAACAATTTTTTTTTCAATTTTTTTTTCAAAACTAGTAATGGCGCACCACACACTAGGTGCGCCATTAGTAACCCTGGTTACCAATGGCGCATTCTTAGGAGGTGCGCCATTGGTAACCTGAGAGCAGCTAGATATTTTTGACAGCCACCTACCACACTCACTTTCCCCACTTCATTCTCTCCACCTCTACCAAGCTTGGTCTCGGCTGCCTCCTCCTCCTCACCTCATTTGCACCATAGATTCACCCAAATTAAGTGGTTAAATTTCCTTTTTTTGATAGGTAAGTAAGGGGAAAGCTTTCTTTATGTTCTAGATCTACGTAGTGCGCCACTAATGTCTATATTATGCGCTATTTGGCAGTGGCGCACCACATACATAGTGCGCCACTAATGTCTATATTAGCTATAGCCCTTTTTCTAGTAGTGATCTACTTTTTCTCCCTCCAACAATGTACACACTTTTTATGGCCTAGATCTACGTATGTTTGTGGTGTTGCATATGTTTGTGTTTCCAGGTACCGGTATTTGAAATGCGATAGTTGCCAATATTTTGCCGGAATGTTGATTCATTTCCGTTTCGGCGAGAATTTGGCACTATGCATTCTTTTTGGTCCTATTTTTAGGCAAAGTCATGCCAAATTTTTTTTGGTTCTAAAATATCGTTTTGCTCTACCCCGCAGGCGACCATGGTCCACACGATGACCGAAGGCATCGTGAATAGGTTTTTGAGCTCCGCGAAGGCCGAGATGCTTCAAAAGAACGAGATGGAGATAAAATGTCCGTGTCGAAGATGCAAGCTGAAGAGCCTTATGGACCCGGATTCCAGACAGGTGCGGGACCACCTGCTCTTGCGTGGTTTCATGGATGGCTATCGGTGGCAAGGTGATGAAGATGATTATGAAGTCGTCCATGGGGGCCGGGCAAGAAATAAGGAAGGGCAGCAAGACAATAGCGGCGAGGGCGGGCGAGAAGACGAAGAATCTCCAGGACATGATCACGAAGTAGATGCAGGACACAGTCATCATGTAGAAGATGCCGGACATGATGATGAGGAAGATCAAGATGAAGGGCATGATCATGAAGATGAAGATGCCGGAGCAGACGACGATGGACCATCGATGGGCTGGGTGCAGGACCCTCATATTCAAGAGCTGCTTCTCAAGCAGACGGGTAACGCAAGAGCTGCTGCCCGAGAGAAAGCCAAGCTGGATCAACTGGAGATAGATGCGGTTACTCCATTGTATGAAGGATGCAGGCCCGAGGATACCCGCCTGAAAGTAACGCTCATGGCTCTGGAGATGAAGGTAAAACACAAAATGACCGACGCATGCTTCGACGAGAACATGTCATTCTGGCACGAACGTCTTCCCAAGGGGAACAAGTGCCCGACCAGTTTCGAGGAGGCGAAGAAAATCGTGTGTCCTCTGGATTTACCGCACATGAAATACCATGTGTGCATGAACGATTACATCATTTATCGGGACGAGCACGCGGAGTCTACCATATGTCCGGTGTGCGGCGTCACTCGATACAAGAAGAGGAAGAAAGCTCCTCGAAAAGTGGTGTGGTACTTTCCGATCACTCCTCGTCTGCAGCGGTATTTCACGGACCCTAAGCTAGCAAAGCTCCTGCGTTGGCACACGGATAGGGAGGAGAAGAAGCGAGAAGATGACGGAAATGATCCGGAGATAAATAAAAAAGACAAGATGCTGAGTCACCCTAAGGATGCGAGCCAGTGGCAAGCGTTGAACTTCGAACACCCAGAATTTGGGGACGATCCAAGGAACATCGTGTTGGGCGCGAGCACCGATGGAGTCAATACGTTTGGCAGCCAGAGAAGCACACATAGCACCTGCCCTGTGTTTGTGTGGATGTACAACCTTCCTCCCTGGATGTGCATGAAGAGGAAGTACATTCACATGAGTATGCTAATTGAAGGGCCGAAACAACCAGGGAACGACATCAATCTGTATCTGGGGCTGCTGAAAGAGGAGCTAGACACGCTGTGGAAAACGCCAGCCAATACGTGGGACGCCGCAGCGAAAGAATATTTCCCTTTGAGAGCCGCACTGCTCACGACGGTGCAAGACTATCTCGGTTACGGATATGTCGCGGGGCAGGTGGTCCACGGATTTTGTGCATGCGTCAGGTGAATGGATGACACAACGTATCGCCAGCTAGATAGAAATCCCGGGTCTTCGAAAACCGTGTTCATGGGACATCGAAGGTGGCTTTGCGACGATGACGCATGGAGAAAACGCAAGGATCTGTTCGATGGTGAAACCGAACCCCGAAGACGCCCGCGTACGAGGGGCGGCGAGGAAATAGACGAGCTGTTGAAAAATTGGAAAGAGTGCCCACCGCCGGGAAAGAAGCGAAAGGCACCAGAGCCGCTGCTGAAGGTATGGAAAACAAGGTCTGTTTTCTGGGACTTGCCGTACTGGAAGATCCTCCGTGTGCCTCACAGCCTTGATGTCATGCATATCACGAAGAACGTGTGCGAGAGTCTGCTTGGTACCCTGCTCAACATGCCAGAGAGGACCAAAGATGGGCCGAAAGCAAGGGCAGACTTGCAATCAATGGGCATCAGGGAGGAGCTTCACGCAAAACGCCCTAATGATGATGATGGTGAGGCGAAGGACACGGAAAGTCGTCGCAAAGGCAAAAAGGCCAAGAAGATCGAATATGACTGCCCTCCCGCGTGCTTCACTCTAAGTCAGGAGGAGATCGAGCAGTTTTTCACCTGCCTCGTAGGAGTAAAACTTCCTTATGGTTACGCGGGGAAGATAAGCAGATACCTAGACTCAGCGAAGCAGAAGTTCAGCGGGATGAAGTCTCACGACTGTCACATGCTGATGACGCAGATACTTCCAGTTGCAATCCGTGGGATCATGGACGCGCACGTCCGTGAAACACTATTTGGCCTATGCAACTTTTTCGACGTCATCTCTCGGAAGTCGGTTGGCGTGAGGCAACTCAGAAGGCTACAGGAAGAGATCGTGGTGATACTATGCGATCTTGAGATCTACTTCCCGCCCGCATTCTTCGACGTTATGGTGCATCTGCTGGTCCATATCATGGAGGATATCATCCAACTCGGGCCGACGTTCCTGCACAGCATGATGCCGTTCGAAAGGATGAATGGTGTCATCAAAGGATACGTTCGCAACAGGGCATGTCCAGATGGAAGCATAGCCAAGGGCTTTCTGACCGAAGAGTGCATCTCCTATTGCACGAATTATCTAGGCATCGAGAACCCCGTTGGTCTCCCGTCAACAGGCACCTCGGCAGGCTCGCTGGATGGGGTCACCGCGAGGGTCACCGCGAAATGCATGTCGACTTCAAGGGTCAACTCGCCGACTTTGAAAGAGCAAACCTAGTCGCGCTACAACACATAGACGTTGTCGATCCTTGGGTGGTAGAGCACAAAACCTTTATTGAGAAGACGTACAATGACCAAGGCCAACAGAGGACGAACGGAGATATAATCAAAGAGCACAACTCATGTTTCACGCGTTGGTTCAAGGAGAAGCTTCTGTCGTACCCTTTACATGAGGATTCTTCCGCGGAAGAAAAACTCATATTCGCCTTGTCACAGGGCGCCAAGCACAACCTGATGACCTATGAGGCGTACGATATCAACGGCTACACATTCTACACCGAGGAAAAGGACATGAAGAGCGATTATCAGAACTCCGGGGTAACGATGGAATCCTACACCGGTAACGACAAGGACAGATACTACAGAAGGATCGAGGAGATCTGGGAGCTGAGCTACGCTGGAGAGAAGGTCCCGATGTTCCGTGTCAGATGGGCCAAGAGCGTCCTAAAAGAAGACCGGTATTTCACCACCATGGTTATACCCGAAGCCAAATCTAACACCGCGGGCGCAAACGTCACCGCGAAAAATGAGCCATGGGTACTGGCTTCCCAAGTGGACCAATGCTTCTTCATTACCGACCCGTCAAAGCCCAGTCGTGTTGTCGTGAGGAGAGGCAAAAGGAACATCATCGGAATGGATGGAGTTGCCAATGAGCAAGACTTCGACAAGTACGGCGACCCGAAGATGGAAGATGACGACGACGATGATGTACCATACACCACAAGAAGAAGCAGGACCACCCTACCTAAAGGACGTCCGTTCAAGAGAAGAACTCCATTTGCAAAAAAGAAGGGCAAGAAGATTGTGAAAAGATAGCTAAGATCGAATCACGACGTGTCGGCCGTGTGTGTGTGTGTCAGTGGCAAGCTCAATTATTACATGCAACTAAATTATTACATGTATCACTTGATTTCAACCATGTCATCTAATTCTAAATCTTTGCACAATGGTTTTATCACTCCATTTGCATTTTCCTTTTCTTTTATCTCAAATCTTAAATTATTACATGCAACTAAAAATCCAAAAAAATAAAAAAAAGTTAGTAATGGCGCACCAGGAGAAGGTGCGCCATTGCTATCACGGTGTTTACGGCGCACCCCTAAAAGGTGCGCCATTGATATACCCCTTTTTATGGCGCACCCCTAAAAGGTGCGCCATTGCTAACCCAACCGGCTAGCCGCGGCCCAGCCCAACTACTAGCCACCCCTCCCCTCAAACCATCGCCTCCTCCCTAGCCTCCGCCGGCTCGCCCTCGTCTCAAATCCTAGCCTCCGCCGCCGCCTCCCCCTCCCCGAGCGCCCCATGGCCGCCATTCGACACCGCTGCGGCGATAGCCGTCCCCGCCTTCCTCAGACGTGCCCTGGAGCTTCACCTCACTCGGCTACGTCGATCCGCGCCATCCGTTCGAGCGGGGAGGCCCTGCAGCTGCCGATCGCTGCCGCCCCCTTCGTCTCAGATTCCAACTATCCCCGGCGACCACGGACTCCCTCTGCGCTCCCGATCCCCGAGAGGCCTCCGTGTGCCTGCACTGTAAGCCCCGCCTCCTCTCTCCCCGATCCTGCGCCATTTCCTGATGCGAGCAATAGAGGTCCCTGTTATGAACCGAACCTGCCTTGCCTCAGTACCGTCAAATGTACTGACGTACATGGCGACAAAGGCGTTGTTGGAGCCATACAGACCGCCATGGAGAGAGCAGCCAGCATACATCCCAACCACCCTAGTCTATTCTTTCAGAGAGCTCCCAGATACTTTGAATAATAAACAAGCCAATAACCAGGGAGTTGCTGCTGCTTGTTGTCCGGCTGGCCGATTCTTAAATTTAACAGTGTTTAGCTCGATTATTCTCTCTTTTATGGTACACCAGTGCGCTGTACTATGGAGTACGTGTGATACAAAATTGTAGAATTGGTTAAGACTGCTACTGTATGCTCTGCTTCTCCATAGCATTTGGTTATTCAATTAGTTGCATTTATTGTAATAATCAGTCATCCGTGTTGATCTAATATTATTGGGCTACTATTTGTAGTTGTCAGAACAATTGGTAATACATTTTTCCTATTCTCTTTGCCAGACATGCATCATACAAGCTTTTACAGTTGGACTGAACATTTGATACGCTCTGCTTCTTCCCATTAGTTGTCAACAATTCGGATGCTGTTATATATGCCTGCTTATGGTTGTTTACAGCTTAATATACGCCTGCCACCTGGTAACATGCCAGATCAGTACTAGCTGATTGGGCACTTGAATGATGCAGACCGGATTAATTCGTGCAGTCAACAACCCCAGTACAGAGTATCTATGCATGCGATTAAGTAATGCAGCATCCAAGTTGTCATTCAGAAAATATGTGCTCTTTCTGAATTGGTAAATTGCCTTCAGTTAGAAATTAGTTTGACAGTTGTTTAAATTGGGTAATGCCATTGCATTCTTGGTGACTTATTTCTGAAGTTAGTTATCTTCAAGGATGCTCAGTGGCCTGTTAGAAGTTCCAGAACTAAACACTTGATGAGCCTTTCTTGTTTCCTCGACGATTTGGATGCTTTTATATATGATTACAGTCTTTCACAGTTCAATATACGACTGCTATATATTGCTGTTAAAGTTTGATGTTATCAGTCATCAATTAATTTGCAGTAGCAGATGACCATTGCTGACTACTCTCGTTATGCTGCACTAACACTGCATGATGGTGCTGGACACTGCATAACAGGGACCTCTATTGCCGTTCATTTGGCAAAGTAGATGAATGGAACAGTTTCACTGCAACTAATTTGGGGAGCCCATGCAGAATTGACAATCGGATGTGCTGTTGACAGTAGATCAAAGATAAATAGTTACCCCTTTCTCCTGAAATGTTGATTAATTTCCGTTTCGGTTGAGAATGGGGCACTCCTAGGTCAAGAAAATTAGCAAAGGTCATGCCCAATTTTCTTGACCTAGAAGGTGCCCGATTCATGTCGACGTCTGAATACAAACACAGTTTTTGCTTAGTTTAACTAGTACATGGCCCCTGGTTTCGACCTTGTTATTACCCAGCCGCTGCTGGCTCAGCAATGTGACGAACACCTAGGCGTCCTCACTTGCGTACGTGGCAAAATGCTTTCGCCACCGTCTTACAATTAATCATTCTAGCCTTTTTTCCTATTTAGAGCGAACATGGCCGACAACGATGAGGCCGGCGGTTCGGGCAAGTCATTCTGGGAGCTGTCCCAGGAGATGGAGGAAGAACCTCACCGCTATGAGGACACCGCGGAAGACATCGATCCCGACTACACAACCCCTAGTGGCGTCGGGGATGACACCACTGATGGTGCCGCCGGGGATGCCACCACTGATGATGGCAGCGCACGCACAGATGGCAGCCAACCGAAGAGGCAACGGAAGGACCGGCGCCCGAACGTGCTCGGCACCGTCAAGGAGGAATTTACTGAAGTGTCCTCTAGTGGGCATCCAACGGCACCCAAAGAATTAGTCAGTGGGTACGCGGGACAACTCGGGTGCATTCTCCGGAGCACCGTCTCGATCAACACCGAGAACCTAAGGCATCGTGACCGAGGGAATTTGCGCAACCTCCTCTTCACGAAGCTGCACGAACGATACAAGTTCCCCGGTGACTTCGCAAACACACGCCTCTCAGGGAATAAAGTGAACAGTGCCGCCCTCACGAAGATGAGCACGGCCCTGGCTACTTGGAGAGCCGCGGTGAAGAGAAGGATTCTAAGTGGTGACAGTTATGAGAAGATCAAGGAGACAAATCCTTTGATCAGCGAAGCTGACTACCTGGAGTTCAAGATCAAGTGCGAGAGCAACACATCCGCGGAATCAAGTCAGTGGGGGAAAGATATGCGGGACTTGAACTTAGGGGTCCACAAACTCGGTCCCGGCGGTTACAGAGTGGCGGAACCTATATGGGACAAGGAGGACGCGGAGCGTGCCGAGCAAGGCCTACCACCCCTCTTCGATAAATACCATGAAAAGCAGACCAGGAACTATGTCAGGGCCCAGTACAAGGTGGACCCGGTAATAAAGGAGCTTACCACGGATCCGAAGGTGAAGGCGCTTGAGCTTGTTCTGGTAAGGAATACACCCCCGCATAATTAGCTCCATATGGTTGCATTCTAATTAATGAAGCCAAATTTCTAAATGGTTCATGTTCCTTCCACAGGAAACTGAAAGCAGTAGCGCGGGGTCTCAGAGCTCCCGTTCTGCCCCTTGGGACACCACTTTAAATAGGGCGTTGAACATAATGGAACATAAGGATAAGTTCAGTAAGCCGTCGTCAGCTGGTCGTGTGGCCGGCAAAGGCTTGTCCACGAAATGGTTGGAATACTATAAGGCTGGGTAAAAGGAGAGAAAGACCAGCTCGGAAAGCCAGGAGCGCGAGGTTAAAGAACTCAAGGCACAAGTGGCGCGGATTCCGAAGATAGTCCAAGAGCAAGTGCGAGACCAACTGGGAGCGACGATCACCGCCATTATGCCTACCTTGCTTGAGGGGCTGCAGGTGTGGATTGCGGGCGGGCAACAGGGGCCGCCCCTGATTCCCAGCTTCACGGGCAGCAACTCGCACAACGCGCCGGCATTGGTGTCTCCGGCGGAGGCGGCATTGGTGTCTCCGGCGTCGGCGCCGGCATTGGAGCTTAATGCACCCGGGTGTGGGAAGAATACGCCGGCCGGCACCTCGGCAGCAAGCGGCCCCTCCGTCACTTGCACGCCCGCCGTTGGCGGTGCCTCGACATTAGCCGATCTCGGCGCCATCACGGTAACTAAGCCTCGGCCGATGACTTCATTTCCTTGCCTTTGACTGGGCATCCCTGACGCCCTACATGTTTTCGCAGGGCGCCGCCGATGTTCCATGCACTCTCCTGCACTTCGTGGACGGCGAGTTGATCGATGTCGCCAAGGCCAAAATCGTTCAACCGGGCAACCGCGTGTTCCACGGTAATCCGATGCCACCCACCGTGTATAGGGTTCAACTGGTTCGGGTGCTGCGGGGCTGCGACGACTTGTTACCTCCGTTTCGACCCCCTAGGGCCGACGAAGATGATGTGATGACCCTCAGCGCCTGGTTAAGCTGGTCCATGCTTTGGCCAAAGAGACAGATTCGTTTGGGGGCAGGGGACACCACCCCACATACAACACCGCCAGTCGTGCCGGCGCCAAGCCATAGCAAGACCGCCGCAACGCTACCGCCGTCAGCTGATCCGGACGACGACGGTACATTTTCCAACGTCGATAAGTACTTCAATGAACATGGGTACGGTGACGAATTCTTGGGGCCTCCTTCTCAAGAACCCAACCCTGCAAAAGACGATCGCGATCTAGCTGGTACCGCGGAGAAACCCAATTGCAATAGGCGTCGTCTGGCGTTCAGTTCTCAGGAGACGCCTCCAGCTGCCGCCTTCACCGAGACTCAAATAGCCGAGGTGCGAAATATTATCAGCCCCAACACACTCAAGAAGGTGGTCTCTGAGCAGAACTCGATCCCATTACAGCAGAAGAAGCAGAAGGGACGGAAAAGAAAAAATAACAAGGGTGCGAGCCAGCCGGCACCGAGTACGATCCGTGCTCAGGACGGGCCACCAATACCTAAGGATATCTCGAGGAGGGTGCATGTGGCGGGTAGGCCGATGCTACCGACTAATCTGCTCAATGCTGCAACCGGTGCTATGCGGAGTCTGCATGATAGTGTTCTTTCTATGGAGAAGCGGCGTCTCTCCGAGAATGATGTGGCATACCCGGTTTTCGTGGCCAAGGTGCCAGAGGGCAAGGGCTTTGTCGATAGCACCATCGGGCGTATGATCGTCCTGCGGTTTGATGACATCTTCGCTACGTTTAACCTTCATCTGCTGCACTACACCTTCATTCGGCTATTTTCGCTCAATATGGAGATGCGGATCATTAGAGACAAGACCCCAGACATCGTGATAGTCGACCCCTTCTACATGCGTGCCAAGATCTTGGGCAGCGCTAGGGACCGGCAAGTCGCGAGTTCATACCTCGAAGGCGTCATTCTGGCGAACCCAGATAAGGATAACTTCCTCGTACCTTACTTTTCCGAGTAAGTCATCCCCTCACCGCCCCGTAACATATGATTTCTCAGATTTCGGTCGTTCTTTTTTTTTCTAACATTCCGTGTTTTGTGCAGTGACACACATTGCACACTCATCCTCTTAAGCCCGAAATATTCCATGGCCACGTATTTTGACTCGGACCGTCAGTCGAAGAAAGACTACACAAATATGAAGAAAGTTCTTGATGATGCTCTCCCCGGCTACGCCAAATCTGGAGGCACCTTTAGGAGGCCAATTTGTAGGTACGGCAAGCACGTGTTCACCCACGTAACGATGTTCCCCTGCGTCAAGCAGCCGCCTGGCAGTCAGAAGGATGCCTACTACGCCCTCCATCACATGCGGGCGATCGTACGGGACCATAGTCACCTTATGCTACCAAATAATCTCAAAGATTGGGCCGCACGCTTGTCGGCAATCCAGGACGAGGACATCAGACAAGAATTCTTTCGCATCTAGTCGGAGTTTGCGGAAATCATCTATCAAGATGTCCTTCGTACCTCGGGGCAGTTCTACCTCAAATATCAACCGTCCAACAGTGAAATAGAAACAACGGTACAAATGCAGGCTGACAACGACCGCACATTCATGACCATCACGAAAGACGGCGGCTTCATCCACGCTCCGGTCCCTTAGTCGAGTCGAAAGTATTGATGCTATGTAGTTCTGAAATATCGATTAGCTCATGTTGTAATTAAACTTTAATGAACTTGTATGTCTCTTTAGTTTGGACAGTCGTTCAACTTATATGTAATCGATGCTATTTATTAGTAGGACCATGAATCGTGCTATTAATGTGTTGCTTTTCTCTTCTGATCCTTTTGTTGCATACTTATATATTGCTTATATATTATCTGTGAATTGCTACTAACGTTTTGTTTGTCTAGTGCATAGAGATGCCGTCGTATGTCGTGTACAAGGGTAAGGTTCCCGGAGTCTACGACGACTGGGAGGAGTGTTAGAGACAGGTTCACCGTTTCAGCGGTAATAGTTACAAAGGGTACACCACTAGGGCGGAGGCGGAAGCTAGATACGCGCGCTATCTAGCGGGAGAGAGGAGGGAGTGGAGGAGGAACCAGATGAAGACCAGTTTCATCGCGATGATGCTCATCGTGACCGCAGCTCTCTTCTATGTGATGGTAGTTTAGATGATCGATATCGACTTTGTAATGTGACGACAAACTCGGCTAATATGATGAACTTTGCTAATGTCTCGAGACCTAAACTTGGCTAATGTTTGAACGTTGTTCGCTATTTCGAATTTGGAGACTAATATGATGAATTCTATTGTGTGATGTTTATATTATGTGCTGTAACGTATTTTGTAACTTGTGCAAATACCATAAAAGCAAAAAATAATAATTCCTAATATTCATAGTAGTGGCGCACCATACTGAGAATTAGTGGCGCACCAAGATAAATACCAGTGGCGCATTATCGGGCATAGTAATGGCGCACTTGGGGCATAGGTGAAGGCAAATATGGCCCCCAGTTGTGGCGCACCATATAGAGCATTAGTGGCGCACCAAGGCTAAATACCAGTGGCGCATTATGGGGCATAGTAATGGTGCACTTGGGGGCATACATGAAGGTAAATATGGCCCCCTAGGAGGCATAGTAATGGCGTACTGTTGGACATAGTAATGGCGCACTATGTGGTGCGCCACTATTATCTGGGATACTAATGGCGCACCAGAGGTGCGCCATTACTATTTGTTACTAGCGGTGTGTTAATAGTGGCGCACCTATAGTGCGCCATTAATAGCAAAAACTGGTGCGCCACTAACAACCTTTTTTCTAGTAGTGGGGGGGGGGGGGACTAGCAATAATAACGTGTGCTTTGTGCGACAGGTGCCACATCAAAGTTGTGCATTGGGTATTTGAACATCAAACCATCCTTTTCATACATTTATTTGGTCCACATGCAAGTGTGTTCGTGTTCTGACCCTTTCCCGCATTTTTTTGCTAAATTTATAAACAACAGATGAGTCAGATGCAGCAACCATCTGCGATCGGGTACTCAACAGACACGGTTCCCTCGGACTACCCGTGTGCCGCGCCCGTGCCCCTGTCGCCCACATCATCACAGTAGATTGGGCTCCACGAGGCTTCCCTCCCGCTCTCAAAAACATCTACTCCCTCACAATCTCGAAAATATCTACCCGCCTAGAGGGTTTTTCTATTTGATTAGTATGTGCGGACCATGTGCGATGTCTGTTACTCCCGCTCTACTTCAATCCGTTGATCCAAATTTTCAGTAGCCCCGGCATTTTACTCCCGCCTGCATCCCTCGCAATCTCAAAAATATCTGCTCGGCTGGAGTGTTTTTTTGTTTGATAGCACATGATTATTATGTTTTAACCATGTGTGATGTTTGTTACTCCCGCCCCGCTCTGCTTCAATCCCTTGATCCAAATTTTCGGTAGCCCCGCCATTTTACTCCTGCCTAGTAAAATTTTCAGTACCCGTGACATTTCCTCAAACACCACCTGACCCCCTCCACACACACCCCAAATCCTGCGCTCACCTCAAATCCCCCGCTCACACACACACACACCCCACCCCTCCCTTGCTCAAAACCCTAGCTAGGTTGCCGCTGCCGCGCCGCCTCCATCGTCAACCTCTGTCGGTCTGCCCGTGCAGGTTACCCATCGATATACATACCCTCGCCACCCTAAGTTTCTTAGATGACACCTATGAAACACCCACTTTCTGACAAATCCCCATCCCCACCCCCTCCCCCACTCTAGAGCATCACAACCTAAGCCTGGCTACGCTTCCCGGGGAGCTCGAGGAGCGAAAGGCCCAAAAGAGCTTTACCATGACCTCTTCGCCTGACGTCGGCGAGGTGGCCGCTGAGGAAGCTGACGATGATGACTGGCCGCAGCCTTTCAACCTGCGGGCTAGAGTATTCTGTTATGTCGCGGATGCCGGCTACGACATCGAGGTCATCGACAATGATGGCTTGACACGGGCTATGTCACAGGTTAAGTTGCCTACCCCCAACCCAGCCGTCGATCTCATCGATGGCCCTGCCGCTGATCTCCTGTGGCTCGTTATGAACAATTTGCCACCCTTCATCGCCATGGAGCCCCTTTGGTCATTTTGGAAGGACACGTTCTGTGATGCTGGCTTGGGGTCCTCAACTGCCAAGTCAGACCTCATCGACGGCGACCATGAGGAGGAGCCCATCTATGACAAGTGAGGAAACCCATGATTTGTTTTGCCGTGCCTCTTCACCGGGGGAATCCCATGATTTGTTTTGTCGAACCCCTTTTGTAGTGAGAACTTGTCCAGTATTTATTGCTATATTTGGTTGTTTGCATTACGCCTTGTTTATTTCAACGGTTTTTGGTTGTTTGGTTGTTTGTAGTTAGCATATGTCCAGTTTCAATTGCCATCTTTGGTTGTTTGTAGTATGCCTTGTTTATTTTAGTTATTCACAATGTGATGTGCTATATGAGCTAGTATGAACTGTGCAGTTCAATTTCATCAATACCAGTTTTAACAATAGCTCTATGAATGACTATATTTGGTTGTTGTTAAGCATGTTGTATTTAACACGCCTTTCCATTTGATTTAACAATAACTAGTGTACTTAGACCTGCACAATACAAGTTTGAATGACTATGTTTGCTTGTTTTCAAATGTTAGGCATGTTGTAGTTAATAAGACACCTTTCCACTTCTTGTTTTTCTTACCTAGTGTGCTTAAACCTTCGCCATGAAGCTATCATTTGGAGATTATGTTGTCTACCATGGGTATATTTGGTTGATGTTTAGCCTATTGTGCTTAACATGCCTTTAGATGTACTTACACAGGACAATATTGGGAACAAGTGCTGTTTACCATCGAGGTTAGTTTCATCCCATGGCTTATATATACTCACTGTTCAGGATATTGGTAGCTGGTACCATATAGGCCGGGGGCTGATAAGGGATTAATGGTTGAATCAGACATTTAACTGAATATATCTGTAACCCATTTATAGGTAGGGTAACTAGGGCCATATCTAACATATCTGAGGCTACATAGCAAGATGCATTGTACTGAATGACTAAATATGCAATGCTAGGCCACATAGCAACAATGAAGGGCTGTATGGTTCTAGGCCTCGGAGTTTCACACTTTGCCATACAATGTTGCCAAAGGGTTAGTTCTTCAAAACGAGAGCCACAAGTTGGCACGCCTAAGAGAATCTTGCCACACTTTTTGAGTGTGTGTGATGTGGGACCATAGTGTGGCTTGCCTAAGATGTGGCTTGAACCAAACACACACCTAACCTTAGGTGTGGTAACCTTTGGCAAATGTAGTCTCAAACCAAGAGTGTTACCTTAATGTTCTGATGATGTCTAGATATACATAGAAGAGCAGCAATAACACCAACAACACAGCAGTAGTTAACTGCAGTTAATCGACTAATATTTGTAAAAATGTAATAAAATCCCTCCGCCCCATAATATAAGATGTTTATTCATCCACACCATGAGTATATTGGATGCTATAAGATCTTATATAATGGGACGGAGGGAGTGTTGTACTACATCATTGTGCAATTGCTGTTTAGCTTCTAATATTAACTTGGTTCTTTTAGGTACATGTCATTGGTAAAGATCCGTGCTTCGACCCATTCTGCTTATGGGGCAATGAGATATTGATGAACCAGCATCAAGTGAGGAAACTGATAAAGATTGTTAGTAAAATGGGTCAAAAGATGGCAATTAAACTATTTGTTTACACTTTATCCTAGACAACAGTGAACTGCAACACGTTAAGTAAGAACTCTGCGGCCTTCTTTTTACTGCCCATAATGAGTTGTGTTAGATGACAATATCTGAATCTTTTTCCTTTGAAGTGGTTCTCAAAGCAGTTTACTCAAGATTACCTCTCCAACTACATGATTGGTGGGCATGCAAAGGTTAAAGTATTTCTACCAGAACACAATGACTATCTAGATGTCCTCATGAGTCATGAAGATAGTGAAGGGTGGGCGGTCGCCCATCACAAGGGGTTGGACTGGAGTCATGCATGCCTTCTGCATGGAGGAGAGCAAAATACGGGCATTCCGCTTCACCTTGTTCAGCAACCAGAATGTCTTTTGCATCTTTCTTTACCGTGTTTAATAGTACAAGTATACAACCCTGGTTCATCATTCTTTATTTGGTGCTTATGTAATTCTTGAACATATGTATCTGCGAATCGAATAATGCATTGGTTGTCTAACCTGATGGATATGAATAAAGTTATAGCCAACTTTCAAATTCAAATTCAAATTTGGTACAATTTTAAATAGCAGCGATTTAATTAGGGTCGAAATATGCTCTGCAGGTCGTTATGGTGCACACGGTCTGTAAAGCACAAACGTGTGTGATATACATCATAATCCGACACGGTTTGCAGAGAGGAAACATGTGCGACCATGCACATAGTTACCGTTTGCGAAGCCTGTGTGATGTCAGATAATATCACAAACGGTGCGAGCAAACTAAATGTTTGTGATAGTCGCCTTATCATACACGGTTTACAATCATGAACAGTTTCGGATGTCGCAGGCATCGTAAACGTTGCACCACATAATAGCGTGTGCGATAGTTATCCTGTAGGACACTGGTACGACGGTCCGACGTTTCATAATCCTATCCGACACTCGTATGATGATTAGGTAATCTTCTTAATTACAGATCGCATACGGTTCGGGAGAAGTGAATGTGTGTGATAGTCTCCTTATCGCACACGATTGGCAATCATGAACTATTTGTGATGGAGTGCGCATCGTAAACATTGCACCACATAATAACGTGTGCAATGGTAATGCCAGCACACATGAGTAGCAAGGATGGAGCGTTTGGGATATTCGATATATCACAAACAGTTGTGTGAAGAATCGCGTTTGGGATAGATGCGGGCATCACATAAGCTTTGTTCTGGAAAACATATGCATTCCTACTCCATATCCCCGATGGGTTCTGGGTCGTGTGGGAAGGACCCCCTATCACCCACACTAGCAAGGCGACGGTTTAAAATGCCGTCGCGGAAAGGGTTAAAAACCGTTTGTATAGCAGCTCGCTGTACCAGTGAAGGGTGCCTATGAAATTGCTTCTTTGATTGAAAAGTATGATGTTACTCTTTACAAATCTACTTTTACCATACTTAAATATTGTTATGAAAACCATGCTTCTAATGCTTATGTTAAAGAATATATTGAAGACACCTCCACTGTCCAAGAAGCGACTAATATTTTGCAGGAATCTATGGAAGAAGAAATTGCTGAAACTATGAGCTCATTAGATGAAAAAGATGAGGAGGAGAGCGAAGAACAAAAGGAGGAAGAGTGGATTAGCTACCCACGCCCACCTTCTAATTAGAGTAACTCTTCAACTCATACATTGTTTAATTTCCCTTTGTGCTTACTGAAGGACGAATGCTATGATCCCTTTGATTCGTTTGAAATATCCCTTTTTGATGAACTTGATGCTTGCTATGCTTGTGGCTAAGATGCCAATTTGAATTACGCTTATGGAGATGAACTTGCTATAGTTCCTTATGTTAAGAATGAAACTGTTGCTATTGCACCCACACATGATAGTCCTATTGTCTTTTTGAATTCTCCCAACTACGCTATATCAGATAAGTTTGCACTTATGAAGGATTATATTGATGGGTTGCGTCTTACCGTTACACATGATGATTTTAATGGATATAATATGCATGTGTTTGCTGCTCCTACTTGCAATTATTATGAGAGAGGAACCACATCTTCACCTCTTTATATTTCCAATATGATAAAATTGCAAGAAACTGCTTATGCTATGTATCGGCCTTTACTATGTGTGCATGAATTGTTCTTTTATGACATGCCGATGCATATGAAGAGAGTTAGATGATATATGTTTCTTTGTGCTCACTACTAAACTACAAATCATTGTTAATTAAAATTGGCTTTGATATACATTGGGATCCGGGTAGATCAATTGCTTGAGCACTTTATGCGTAGCTTAATGGCTTTAAGGAAAACGCTTCAAGGGAGACAACCCGGAAGTTTTAGAGAGTCATTTTCTTCTGTTGTGTGCTTTAAAAAAATAAAAATAAAAAAATATAGAGGGGAACCTAAAACTTTTGAAAAAGAAAAGTGAAAGTGAGAAAGACGAACACCATTGAAGTGGGGGATGTCCTTGAACTTTGTTCATGCCCATGGAAACTTTGTGAATCTTGATTACAGAAACTTTTCAACAAAAATAATCACCCCCTTGTACAAATCCACTGTATTATAAAAGGGACAATTACATTTGAGCCCCTAGTTGTGTCACATCCGTTTGATTTGCCCCTAAATTCAAAAAACCCTCGTTTCTATCCAAGCTCGTTTACTCCTCTTATGCTTTTGCCCTTTGACGGTTTGACCGTCACTTTGAAAACTTCATAACGAATTCGTACTAACCCAGAAAAATTCAAATAAGATATCAAAATGTTCAAAAAAACATCATCTATACCTCCATGTCATTTACATTCATCACAAAAGTTCAGTTACAATTGAGATGGCGAAAAATGCAAATTGTTTATTATGTCCTAATTTTTCAGATTTTTTTGATTTACATAAGTACATGTACGATATGCATCTTTACAGACTGTCCTGTTTTCATAGATTATTGTTATAGTTTCTTTATTTGCTTATGTTTGAAATCTTGTTGAGCCCCATTGACTTGGGAGCCATAGAATTATGATAGCATACAGTGGGTAATGTTTGATTACAATTATACAATAATGTTACAGCAGGACATGATGGGATTTGATGTTATATGTACTAATCCCTCTAATAAAAAGTTAAGTTAAGTTTTGTGTGGATGAAGTGTTCGAAGATCGAGGAGGTATTGATATAAGAGAATAAGAAGAGGCAAGAGTTCAATCTTGGGGATGAACAAGGCACCCCAAGTAAATATTCAAGGATACTCAAGCGTCTAAGCTTGGGGATGCCCCGGAAGGCATCCCATCTTTCTTCTCCGACAATTATTAGTATGTCTCAGTTTTTCTTTTGTTCACATGTTATGTGTAAATTCTTGGAGCGTCATGTGCTTTTATTTTTCTTTTAGTAATGCACCATGCTAGTATGAGATAGTCCTTGGTTGATTTTTAGAATGCTCTTTGCACTTCACTTATATCTTTTGAGTACGGCTTTATAGAATGCTTCATGTGCTTCACTTATATCTTTTGAAGTTTGGATACTCATTTCTCTACATTTAGAAAACCGTAATTTGTAGAATGCTCTTTTGCTTCACTTATATTTATTAGAGCATGGTATTTCGTAGAAAGAATTAAACTTTCATGCTTCGCTTATATCTATTTAGAGAGTTAACAGGAATTGGTCATTCACATGGTTAGTCATAAAATCCTACATAAAACTTGAGATAAGTGAATATGATATGTTTGGTTCCTTGAAGTAGTGTTCCGATATTAAGATGGTAATATGTGGGTATACTAGTGGATGATTGTGGTTTAGTAAAAAATATCAATGTTAAGGTTTGTGATTCCCGAAGCATGCACGTATAACTCTAGTTTTGCGATGAAGTCGGAGCATAATTTATCCTTGATTGAAATCCTTTGTGTTGTTATAATCGGGGGGGGGGCGATGGTTAACTCCTACCAACCTCCTCACTAGGGGGAATGTCAGTAGTACATTACTTCGAGGGCTAATAGGCTTTCACAATAAGTATGTGGGTTCTTTTATGACTAATGTGAATCAATGGATTATACGCACTCCTACCTTTCCACAATTTGCTATCCTCTTCGGTATGGTGCATTACCCTTTCTCACGTCGAGAGTTGGTGCAAACTTCACCGGTGCATCCAAACCCCGTGACATGATACACTCTATCACACATAAGCCTCATTATATCTTCCTCAAAACATCCTCTGATGTCTACTACACAACTTATTCTTGTAGACTCGTGTTGGGCCTCCAAGCGTAGAGTTTTGTAGGTCAACAACAAATTTCCCTCAATTGGATGACCTAAGGTTTATCAATCCGTGGGAGGCGTAGGATGAAGATGGTATCTCTCAAACAACCCTGCAATCAAATACAAGAAATCTCTTGTGTCCCCAACACACCAAATACAATGGTAAATTGTATAGGTGCCCTAGTTCGGCGAAGAGATGGCGATACAAGTCTAGTATGGATAGTAGATATAGGTTTTTATAATCTAAAATTATAAACACGACAAGGTAGCAAGTGATAAAAGGGAGCATAAACAGTATTTCAATGCTTGGAAACAAGGCCTAGGGTTCATACTTTCACTAGTGCAATCTCTCAACAATGCTAGCTTAATTGAATCATATAACAATCCCTCAACGCGCGACAAAGAATCACTCCAAAGTTTCTGTCAGAGAACGTAGGATGAAAACATGTATCAACCCCTATGCATAGATTACCCCAATGTCACCACGGGAATCCGCAAGTTGTATACCAAAACATACATCAAGTAACTCAATAGAATACCCCATTGTCACCACAGGTATCCACATTCAAGACATATATCAAGTGATGTCACATCCAATATTCAATCCAACATAACGAAACCTCAAAGATCAAGACTCAATTCATCACAACAAGATAGGGAGAGGGAAAAACACCATATGATCTGACTATATTAACAAAAGCCCATGGTTACATCAAGATCGTGCCGGATCAAGAACACGAGAGAGAGAGAGAGAGACCAAACACATAGCTACTGGTACTCCCTCCTCATCATGGAGACTGTCGGGATGATGAAGATGGCCTTCGGTGATGATTTCCCCCTCCAGCAGGGTGCCTGAATAGGGCTCCGATGGAGATCGCTTTGGTACAGAGGCTTGAGGCGGCGGAACGACTCATCTAGGTTAACTTTCGGGGGTTTATGAATATATAAGGACTTTTCAGTGTTGGAATCATGCAAAGAGGTGCCATAGGGGGCCCATAAGGTACTAGGGCGCGACCACCCCCTAGGCGCCCTAGTGCCTTGTGGGGCCCCTGTGGGTCTTCTGGTACTCCCCCGAAACCTCCTGGGTCCATTTCCTTCTAGAAAAAATCATCAAAATGTTTCGCTGCATTTGGACTTCATTTGATATGGATTTTCTGGAAAACCCAAAACAAGCAGAAAACAACAACTGGCACTAGGTCAATATGTTAGTCCATTAAAATCATATAAAAGTAATATAAAAGTGCACCAAAACCATATAAAATTATTGCTAACATGGCATGAATACTTCATAAATTATAGATATGTTGGAGACGTATCAGCCACCATGCCTACCTATTATGGCATTTCCATACCATTCCGAGATATATTGGCATGCAACTTCCACCGTTCCATTTTTATGACATACATATTCATTGTCATATTGCTTTGCATGATCATATAGCTGACATAGTATTTGTGGCTCAGCCATCGTTCATCATTTTTTATACATGTTATGCTAGGTCATTGCACATCCTGGTACACCGCCAGAGGCATTCATATAGTCATATTGTTCTAGATATCGAGTTGTAATATTGAGTTGTAAGTAAATAAAAGTGTGATGATCATCATTATTAGAGCATTTTCCCGGTGATGAAAGGATGATGGAGACTATGATTCCCCCACAAGTCGGGATAAGACTCCAGACGAAAAATAAAAGAGAACAAAGAGAAAGAAAAAAGAGGCCAAAAAGAGCCCAACAAAAAAGAAAAAAAGAAAAAAAGAAGAAAAAAGAAGAGAAAAAGAGAGAAGGGATAATGCTATTATCCTTCATCACACTTGTGCTTCAGAGTAGCACCATGTTTTTCATATAGAGAGTCTCCCATGTTGCCACTTTCATATACTAGTGGGAATTTTTCATTATAGAACTTGGCTTGTATATTCCGATGATGGGCTTCCTCAAATGTCCGAGGTCTTCTTGAGTAAGCGAGGTGGATGCACACCCACTTAGTTTCAGTCACTGTTCAAGAAATCTTCCGATTCAGCGATTTATCGTCCGATTTATCGCTACTCATGGGGTGACCGATAAGATTATGCTTTATCTTCACCGTTTATCGTTTAGGCCAATTTATCACTCTGACAAGCGATTTATCAGGAATCTATTGATAAATCAGGCCTATTCCTAACACTATGTTTGCAAAAACTATGTTTATTTGTGTTTTGTGGACCTTGTTTTGCAATATATACTATTGTCCTATTTTGTTTGTCATTATAAGAGAATTCATAGGCTAGGAATCAAGGTAACAATTCTGTCCAATATTGTTTTGGTGTTAAATATAACATATTTTAGTGTTGGGAACCTGGGATTTGCATGAAAATGGGCGATTAATAGTCGACCGATAAAATCGATTAATCGTCCGATTTCTGATTAGTCTCTAATCCCCAGGTGACCGAGAAGCTAACGATAAGCGATATCCTCAACATTGGTTTCAGTTGAGCTTTCATACACTTATAGCTCTCAGTGCATCCATTGCATGTCAATATCTACTCCTCGCATTGATATCGATTGATGGGCATCTCCATAGCCTGTTGATCCGCCTAGTTGATGCGAGAATTTCTCCCTTTTGACTTCTCCTTATTGATCCCTACCACTTCATTCTATTCCACCTATAGTGCTATGTCCATGGCTCACGCTCATTTATTGCATGGGAGTTGAAAATGCTGAAGCGCGTTAGAAGTACGAGTCAATTGCTTGGTTTGATACTGTGGTGCTCATGATTTATACTTTATGCTAGGAAGACTAAGCATGACAGGCTATATGATTTTGTTGGGATATTCTTCTTTAGCATTCTTTATTTTGAAGGGCCTGATTGTTTGTTAGTATGCCTGAGTATTGATGTCTTTATGTAAAAAGATAGACTATTGCTTTGAATCACTCGTATCTTAATATTCACTCCATGATTAGATTACATGATCAAGATTATGCTAGGTAGCATTCCACATCAAAAATTATCTTTTTATCATTTACCTACTCGAGGACGAGCAGGAATTCAGCTTGCGGATGATGATACGTCTCCGTCGTATCTATAATTTTTTATTGTTTCATGCCAATATTCTACAACTTTCACATACTTTTGGAAACAATTTATATGATTTTCTTGGACTAACATATTGATCTAGTGCCCAATGTCAATTCTTGTTTGTTGCATGTTTTTTGTTTCACAGAAAATCCATATCAAACAAAGTCCAAACGCGATAAAATTTTATGGAGATTTATTTTGGAAGATATGTGATTTTTGGGAAAAAGAATCAACATGAGACAATGCTCGAGGGGCCCACAAGCTCGTAGGGTGTGGCCCCCTACCCTGGGCGCACCCAATAGGCTTGTGGCCACCTTGTAGGTTGGTTGGGGGTGTCTTTCTGCCGCAAGGAAGCTAATATCTGGATAAAAATCCCCTTAAAATTTCAGCCCAATCGGAGTTACGAATCTCCAGGAATTTAAGAAACAGTTTTTGGCCAGAAAACAGGAATGAGAAACAGAAGAGAACAGAGAGGAGAGAGAGAGAGATCCAATCTCGGAGGGGCTCCTGACCTCCGGGAGCCATGCCAGCCATGGACCAGAGGGGAAACTCTCCTCCCATCTAGGGGGACAAGGAAGAAGAGGAAGGAGGGGGGCTCTCTCTCCCCCTCACACCCAGTGGCACCGAAATGCCACCGGGGCAATCATCATGACGACAATCTACACCAACAACTTCGCCGCCGTCATCACCAACTCTCTCCCCCTCTATGCAGAGGTGTAACACCTCTTCTCACCGCTCTAATCTCTACTTGAACATGGTGCTTAATGCTATATATTATTATCCAATGATGTGTGGCAATCCTATGATGTTTGAGTAGATTTATTTTGTCCTGCGGGTTAATTGTGGTATTGTGTGATTGATATGAGTTGTATGTTGATATGGTGCTGTCCTATGGTGCCCTCTGTGTCGTGCAAGCATGTAGGGATTACCGCTGTAGTGTTTTGCAATACATTCATGATTTGCTTATAGCGGGTGGCGAGAGTGACAAAAGCTTATGCCCGAGTATGGGGTTGTTGCGTATGGGAGTAAACAGGACTTGTTACTTAATGCTATAGTTGGGTTTTACCTTAATGATCTCTAGTAGTTGCGGATGCTTGCTAGAGTTCCAATCATAAGTGCATATGATACAAGTACGAAAAGTGGGTTAGCATATGCTTCTCCCTCATTGCATATGATAAGTCTCTATCGTGTTATATTCAATTGCCTATGGACAATCTTTCTCTTTGTGTTACAAAAAGCTCTTTACTAAAAAACTAACTTTTATTATCTTGCAAAGTACTCCTAGTTTTATTCTTGCAAAGTAGTTCTAGCATTACACCTACAAAGTACTTCTAGTTTCATACTTGTTCTAGGTAAAGAAAATGTTAAGTGTGCGTAAATTTGTATCGGTGGTCGATAGAACTTGAAGAGAATATAAATTCTACCTTTAGCTCCTCGTTGGGTTCAACACTCTTATTTATCGAAAAAGCTACAATTGATCCCCTATACTTGTGGGTTATCAATGTACATTTGGGAAGTTGTCTGTATGTTTGTCAATGTACTTCCAATCCACCCACTTCATGTCACTAACATCTGGCTTCTTATCACAACAATACTAACTCAAAGAAATCTTGTTGCTCTATGGTATGCAACCTATTGTCCACAACTGTTTTCTTGGACCTGGGAAGATGGGGATCATTTGCTCTCCACTTTCTCAGACCCTTGTCCTTCCTCTTCTTCATGCCCTCTGCCTCAGGATGATCATCATTGTGGGAATGCATGAAAGGCCTCAATTTCTTGAGGTGGCCTGGGGCTTGCTCTTCTTCCTCTTCAGGCACTACAACCTTCTTCTTCTTCTTCTTGGAAGCATCAACTATACTCTTGCCCTTTCCCTTGGGAGCTGGCTTAGGATTGGATGCAGGAGGTGGTGACTTAGGCATAGCATCACACATGAGCTTCTTTCTCTTTGCAGAGGGGCTTGGTCACTTGCTCTTCCTCCTCTGTCGTACCTCATCCTCCTCACTGCTGCTCTTAGCTGCATCTACACCCACAAACATAGTGGCCTTCATGGATTGACCATGCACAATCCTCTTCCTTTACCTCTTGGGCTTTGACTGCCCTTGAGCTGAGTTGTCCTTAGCCTAGGTGTTAGTGTCAAAACCGGAAGACCTCAGGGTAGGGGGTCCTGAGCCGTGGATCTCGGATCGGTGGTAACAAGAACAAGGAAGATGATGTTTACCCAGGTTCGGGCCCTCTTGATGGATGTAAAACCCTACGTCCTGCTCTTGTTTATATTGATGGAGATGTATCGAGTACAAGCTTGATCTACCTAGAGATCGTAAGTTGTGTTCTAACCCTAGGGCTAGGTGAATGTAATTGTGATTCGGTCCCCTCTACGGGCTAAACCCTTTGGCTTATATACACGCCAGGTAGGGCATCTAGGGTTACATAGTCGGTAACCAGGGGCGCATATGGAGGCGGCAAGAGATGTCTTGGAGTGTACGTCAAGTCTTTGGTAGGTGCGGTCTTGATCTAGTGTGCAGGTACCAAAGTCCACCTTGAAGGGAATGAGGGCCCATCAGCCCATCCGAGGACCATGGGCCGACTGGGTTAGTACCCCCAATTCTGGGACACCGTTAGTAGCCCCTGAATTGGTCTTCGACACCGAGGATGACATTCACGAACTTTGGTTCCGGAGTGTTGGCTCGACAGGCGACTTCCTTCATAGTACCTTTTTGGCTCGGTTTTGAAGTCTTTGGTTTTATAGATGGTTTTGCTTGAGGCTCGGTCCCACTACACGTGGCGTAAAATCCCTAACCTCGAACATCGTGTGTTTTTGGGAAACCGAGTCGCTTTATGGCGAGACGTCAAAGCGCCAACCTCGTTTTCCTTTATTTATAACCACATAGTCCAAGGTTACAACAAAGAGCATCTCAACCCCATCCTCATCAATCCTCGCGTGCTTTCTCCTCCTCCCCCAGGTCCAACCCCGACAGTCTTAACAATGGCGAGTGACGCGGGTTCCTCGAGGCGACCTCATGGTCCCATCAAGGGTGACTGGCGGAGCTGCTCCGTCACACGTCTCCAACTAGAGCGCCTGGCCATTCAGGGCTACTTGCCGGATTCAGATCTAGCCTCCACTCGCCCGGGATTAACACCCATGAACGGGCAAGCACACGCTGAAAGCCATCCATCCCCACGCGAGGGTGAAAGGGTATGCTACGTTCCCTTCCTTATCCGCGGCCTGGGATTCCCAATTCACCCCTTCCTCTAGGGCTTGCTTGAATTCTATGGGCTACAACTCCACCACCTCATTCCCAACTCAACCTTAAATATCGCTGGGTTTGTTGCCCTTTGTGAAATGCACCTCGGATGCGAGGCACACTTTGGGCTCTGGCGGAGGTATTTTTGTATAATGCCCTGCTCCCCAACCGGGGTGTTGTATTAGGTGGGTGATGCGGCTTGAAACTGTGTCGGTATTTCCCCAAAGAGGAAGGGATGATGCAGTACAGCTATGGTAGGTATTTCCCTCAGTTATGAAACCAATGTATCAATCCAGTAGGAGAACCAAGCAACACTATGTAAATGGTACCTGCACACAAAGAACAAATCCTCGCAACCCAATGCGTAAGAGGGGTTGTCAATCCCTCTCGGTAAAAAGATAGATTGGTTTGTATGTGCTTGGATAAATAGATCTGAATAAAACATGAAATAAAAGATGCAAATAAAAAGTACATCGAAGTATTTTTGGGTTTTTGGAATAATAGATCTGAAAACAAATGCGGTGAAAAATAGATCTGAAAGCAATATGATAAAAGATAGACTCGGGGGGCCGTAGATTTCACTAGTGGCTTCTCTCAAGAAAATAACATACGGTGGGTAATCAAATTTCTGTTAGGCAATTGATAGAAGATTGAATAATTATGATGATATCCAAGGCAATGATCAATATATAGGCATCACGTCCAAGATTAGTAGACCGACTCCTGCCCGCATCTACTACTATTACTCCACACATCGACTGCTATCCAGCATGCATCTAGTGTATTAAGTTCATGGAGAAACGGAGTAATGCAATAAGAACGATGACATGATGTAGACAAGATCTATTCATGTAGGAATAGACCCCATCTTGTTATCCTTAATAGCAATGATACATACGTGCCTCGCTACCCCTTCTGTCACTGGGTGAGGAGACCATAAGATCGAACCCATCACAAAGCACCTCTTCCCATGGCAAGAAAAATCGATCTAGTTGGCCTAACTAAACCAAATATTCAAAGAAGAAATACGAGGCTATAAATAATCATGCATATAAGAGATCAAAGAAACTCAAATAATATTCATGGATATAGATCTGATCATAAACTCAAAGTTCATCGAATCCCAACAAACACACCGCAAAAAAGGTTTACATCAAATAGATCTCCAAGAGACCATTGTATTGAGAATCAAAAAGAGAGAATAAGCCATCTAGCTACTGCCTACAGACCCGTAGGTCTATGGGAGACTACTCACGCATCATTGGAGAGGCACCAATGAGGATGATGAACCCCTCCGTGATGGTGTTAGATTGGATCTCGTGGTTCTGGAATTTGCGGTGGCTGGATTTGTGTTTTGTCTACTCCCCTAGAGTTTCTCGAATATTTGGGAATTTATAGAGCAAAGAGGCGGTGCAGGAGACCCCCGTGGGCCCCACAACCCACCAGGGCACGCCCTGGTGTCTTGTGGGCCCCACGGGCCTCCCCTCTTGTCCTCCCTTGGCTCCCAAGTTGTCTTCTGGTCCAAAAAAATCTCCAAAAAGTTTCGCTGTGTTTGGACTCCGTTTGATAGGGATATTCTGCAAAGTAAAAAACTATCAAAAAAACAACAACTGGCACTGGCACTATGTCAATAGGTTAGTCCCAAAAAATGATATAAAGTTGCTATAAAATGATTGTAAAACATCTAAGAATGATAATATAACAACATGGAACAATAAAAAATTATAGATACGTTGGAGACGTATCAGCATCCCCAAGCTTAATTCCTGCTCGTCCTCGAGTAGGTAAATGATAAAAACAAATTTTTTGATGTGGAATGCTGCATAACATGTTCATCACATATTCTTTTCTTTTGTAGCATGGACATTTGGACTTTTAGATGGTTCAAAGCAATAGTCTATATTTGACATGATAACTTCAATACTCAAGCATATCAATAAGCAACCATGTCTTTCAAAATATCAACACTAAAGAAAGTTGTCCCTAGCCCATCATGCTCAATCATTGATCCATTCATGAAACACACTCGAATATTAGCTACATCCAATGCACAAGTATGATCATAGTGCTCCCTAGTTGGTGCTTATTAAGAGAAGATGGAGACTCAAATAAAAAAATTCATAAAGTAAATTGATAGGCCCTTCAAAGAGGGAAGTAGAGATTTATAGAGGTGCCAGAGCTCAAATCTTAAATTGAGAGAAAAAAATATTTTGAGAGGCATGCTTTTCCAGTCAACGAAAATGACCGAGTAATTCCCAACACTTTCCATGCTAGATATATCATAGGCGGTTCCCAAACATAAAATAAAGTTTATTCCTTTACCACCATACTTTCACACTCCACGGCTAGCCGTATCCACGGGTACCGTTCATACCAACACTTTCCAAGGAATTTATTATTTGACAACATAAAGTAAATTTATTTTTCATTTCGGGACTGGGCATCCCTATTACTGCCACACTCTCGTGCAATGACAAGTGAATAAACACTCATCTTGAGAATAACTCATCTAGCATGGAAAATATTGGCCACCCCCTACCGCTTCATGAGTGGTATGGGCACACAAAAAGGAAATTCATTTTGAAAAATTAGAGTTGGCACATACAAATTTGCTTAGAACGACACGGAAATACCGCATATAGGTAGGTATGGTGGACTCATATGGCAAAACTGGGTTTAAGGATTTTGGATGCACAAGTAGTATTTCTACTTAGTACAAGTGGAGGCTAGCAAAAAGATTGAGAAGAAACCAACCAAGAAACAAAAATTCTCATAAATGAGCATTAAGCATAACTAGCACCGAATAATGCACCATAAGTAGGATGTAATTTCATTGCATAACTATTGAATTTCGTGCTTGCATAGGGAATCACAAACCTTAACACCAATATTCTTACTAGAGCATAATTACTCACCAACATGACTCATATATTACTATCATCATATCTCAAAACTATTACAAAGAATCAAGTTTATTTTGTCCAATGATCTTCATGAAAGTTTTTATTATATTCCTCTTGAATATCTATCACTTTGGGACTAGTTTCATATATTGCAATTGCTTTTGACAAGCTCATATAATACAAGGCGCTCCAAGCAAAACTCATGATATGTGACGAAAAAAATATAGCTCCAAGTAAAATACCGATGGTCGTTAGAAGAAAGAGGGGATGGCTTCTGGGGCATCCCCAAGCTTAGTTGCTTGGTTCTACTTGAATATTAACTTGGGGTGCCATGGGGCATCCCCAAGCTTAGGCTCTTGACACTCCTTATTCCTTCATCCATCGTGATCTCACCCAAAACTTGAAAACTTCAATCACACAAAACTTAACAAAACTTTTGTGAGATATGTTAGTATGAGAAAACCAATCTTTACTTTAAGTAATGTTGCAAACCCATTAAAATTTTGTTATTGCATTATATCTACTGTATTCTAACTTTAACATGGCTTATACCCCCGAGACATTCATAGATTCATCAAAATAAGCACACAATGCAAAGAAAATAGAATCTGTCAAAAACAGAACAGTCTGTAAAGATGTGAATTGTTCTCATACTTTTGTAACTCCAAAAATTCTGAAAATTTATGACAACATAGGAAATTGGTATATCAATTTTGTGTAAAAAATTCACAACTTTTAGTCTCTTCTGTGAATTTAAACAATTCTTTTACTGGAGCAAAAGTTTCTGTTTTTCAACAGGATCAAATCAACTATCACCCAAAGCTATCCCAAAGCTTTACTTGGCACAAACACTAATTAAAACATAAAAAACACAATCATAACAGTAGCATAATTGTGCAAACACTCAAGAACAGAAAGAAAAAGGCAAAAATAAATTTTATTCATTGGGTTGCCTCCCAACAAGCGCTATCGTTTTATGCCCCCAGCTAGGCATTGATAATTTGAAAGAGAGCATCATAAATCATGTGACAAACACATTTAAGTCTAACATACTTCCTATGCATAGGCATTTTATAAGAGAACAAATTATAAAGACAAGAAGAACCTAGCATATGCAAGGAAGGAGAAAGAAACAATAGCAATCTCAACATGAAGACAGGTAATTTAAACATGAAAATTACTACAACCATATTTTCCTCTCTCATAATAATTACATGTAGGATCATAATCAAATTCAACAATATAGCTATCAAATAAAATTTTCTTTTTATGATCCACATGCATGCAAAGTTGACACTCTTCCAAAATAGTGGGATCTTCAAATAAAGTCATGACCTCTCCAAGCCCACTTTTATCAAAAGTTTCATAAGATTGATCATTGTCCAAAGTAGTGGGATCATTATTACCTAGAGTTGACACTCTTCCCAACCCACTTTAAATATTATCGCAAACATATTCATCTTGAGGCTTAAACTTTTCAAGATCATAAGAAGAATCACCCCAAATCATGATCATTGCAATACGTAGTGGACATATCAAAATTAGCATCCCCAAGCTTGGGATTTTGCATATTATTAGCACAACTGACATTAATAGAATTTATAATAACACCATTGCAATCATGCTTTTCATTCAAGGAGCTATCGTGAATCACTTCATAAATTTCCTCTTTTAACACTTCATCATAATTTTCAGATTCATGAATTTCAAGCAAAACTTCATAAAGATAATCTAGTGAACTCAATTCACTAGCAATTGGTTCATCATAATTGGATCTTTTAAAAAGATTAGCAAGTGGATGAGGATCCATATCAATAGATTTTTAGCAAGCGAAGATGCAAGCAAATAGAAGACACATGGCACCCAAGCAAAGATAGTAAACAAAAAAGAAGGCAAATAAAAAGTCAAATATTTTGGTGAAGTGGGGGAGATGAAAACGAGAGGCAAATGGAAAATAATATAAATTGCAAGGAGATGAGATTTGTGATTAGGAACCTGATAGATGTTGATGATGTCTCCCCGGCAACAACGCCAGAAATTCCTTTTGATGCGGCTTGAAACTGCGTCGGTATTTCCCCAAATAGAAAGGGATGATGCAGTACAGCTACGGTAGGTATTTACCTCAGTTATGAAACCAAGGTATCAATCTAGTAGGAGAACCAAGCAACACTATGTAAACGGTACCTGCACACAAAGAACAAATCCTCGCAACCCAATGCATAAGAGGGGTTGTCAATCCCTCCTCGGTAAAAAGATAGATTGGTTTGTATGTGTTTGGATAAATAGATCTGAATAAAACGTGAAATAAAAGATGCAAATAAAAAGTGCAGAAAAGTATTTTTGGGTTTTTGGAATAATAGATCTGAAAAGAAATGCGGTGAAAAATAGATCTGAAAGCAATATGATAAAAGATAGACCCGGGGGGCCGTAGATTTCACTAGTGGCTTCTCTCGAGAAAATTGCATACGGTGGGTAAACAAATTACTATTGGGCAATTGATAGAAGATCGAATAATTATGACGATATCCAAGGCAATGATCAATATATAGGCATCATGTCCAAGATTAGTAGACCGACTCCTGCCTGCATCTACTACTATTACTCCACACATCGACCGCTATCCAGCATGCATCTAGTGTATTAAGTTCATGGGGAAACAGAGTAATGCAATAAGAACGATGACATGATGTAGACAAGATCTATTCTTGTAGGAATAGACCCCATCTTTTTATCATTAATAGCAACGATACATATGTGCCTCGCTACCCTTTCTATCACTGGGTGAGGACATCGCACGATCGAACCCATCACAAAGCACCTCTTCCCATGGCAAGAAAAATCGATCTAGTTGGCCTAACTAAACCAAAGATTAGAAGAAGAAATACGGGGCTATAAATAATCATGCATATAAGAGATCAAAGAAAATCAAATAATATTCATGGATATAGATCTGATCATAAACTCAAAGTTCATCGGATCCCAACAAACACACCGCAAAAAAAGTTTACATCAAATAGATCTCCAAGAGACCATTGTACTGAGAATCAAAAAGAGAGAAGAAGATATCTAGCTACTGCCTACGGACCCGTAGGTCTATGGGAGACTACTCAAGCATCATCAGAGAGGCACCAATGAGGATGATGAACCCCTCCGTGATGGTGTTAGATTGAATCTCGTGGTTATGGAACTTGCGGCGGCTGGAATTGTGTTTCGTCTGCTCCCCTAGGGTTTCTGGAATATTTGGGACTTTATAGAGCAAAGAGGCGGTGCAGGAGACCCCCGTGGGCCCCACAACCAACCAGGGCGTGCCCTGGTGTCTTGTGGGCCCCACAGGCCTCCCCTCTGGTCCTTCCTTGGCTCCCAAGTTGTCTTCTGGTCCAAAAAAATCTCCAAAAAGTTTCGTTGCGTTTGGACTCCGTTTGATAGGGATATTCTGCGAAGTAAAAAACAAGCTAAAAACAGTAACTGGCACTGGGCACTATGTCAATAGGTTAGTCCCAAAAAATGATATAAAGTTGCTATAAAATAATTGTAAAACATCCAAAAATGATAATATAACAACATGGAACAATCAAAAATTATAGATACGTTGGAGACATATCAGTGGGCGATGCTGAGGTCTGCCGGCTTGAGGGAACTGACTATCCTCCAGGTACTCCTGGAGAGGATACCGACTTCGGTTGTCCGAGTATTTTTATATAGATGATGTCCCACTATATGACCCAATTCGGAATGGGCTCCCCGCATTCTCCTCGGAACTCCTGAAGAAGTGTTACAGTGGAGACCGTGGACCGCTGCTCAGGAGGATGATACCAACGTAATCTGCCTGGTAGCCCAAGTAAAGTTGCTGACAAATACTGGCCTCACCATCATATATGTAATGGCCACGACGATCAGACAAAGATTCCAACCACTTCGGTAATGCCCGCACCTGTTGTGCATGTACAACAGAACCAACGACACCTCCCGAGCCATCCAAGCAAACCTCGATGACCAGATGGTCTTCGGGACTGCCCTGGTCGGCATTTACCAGGGATCGACGAAGGAGTTTGCAAGGTGGCAGTTCGAGACGGGTTGTCTCATTACAACCTTCCAGAAATAGTAAGTTTCCTCGGCCTTCCTCATCTATTTGAGTTGTTTTATGGTTAATTCCCCTGACCGGACCTTTACCAAACCTGGATAGAGATGGAGGCGCTGGGTTGAGATGCTAAGCAGCCTTGCGCCCGAACCGGAGACACATCACCGGGCGGATGACCCTCTCTTATACAAAGGGGGAAAATTCTATCTGGAGAGCCTTGACGACTCAAGGGTTGCTGTCATTCCGAATGTGCCGGGAACACGGCCGGCTTCCTCGGTAAAGCCCCCTATCTCTACTGAAAAGAGAGCTTCTCATCCCGAAGCCCCTAGTCCCCTGACTTCTACTCCAAAGGGACGATGCACAAAACATCCATGAAGGGAACTGGCCCCTCAAAGGAGCCCTATGCAGGAGACACCGTGAGTTCGGGTGCGCATGGTGGCCGTGGAGGTGGACCGAAATATTTCCTCAGCCCATAGGTAATATTATTGCATTTCTGAAAATAACTTATCATGGATCTTAACTCTTTTAATCCTTTCGCAGGCAGCCCAGTCCTTCTCCAATAGCGGAGGACACAAGGGTCGACAAGACGTCGGCTCCGAACAATGGCGCGGGACCCCTCCCAACTTCGGGAGCTACTCCCGAGGTACCTCAGCCAGAGGTTCGGGGACCCGTTCGGCTACCACCTCCGAAGTCCAGAGCGCTAGGAACCACCGACGACGGAAAGCCTCCTTAAGGGATTCCGCCTTTACTAGCCAAGAGTTTAATGCTCTTAGCTCAGTGGACGCCTACATTAGAGTGACCCGTTCTATCTTTGAGAAGGCAGTGGGTGTTTTATCACAAGGTTTGCAGGTAAGGTTTTATCTGAGGCCACATTTTGCGGCCATCTCTCGTACCTGTCATAGATTGTTTGCTTGAAGGCAAACTAAACTACCAAGCACGACAGTAGCCCCTAAGGCTTTGTATGGGCACTTGTGACTGTATCGAGGCTTGTGACTAAGTAAGAATGATGTCTCTGATAGGGAGCTCGGGAGAAGAATAATCAACTCACCGAGGTACTCGACCAGACGAAGGAGAAGCTGAACACTGCTCTAGCTGAGGTGGAGCATGTAAAGGAATTCACTCGAGAAGCACATGGTAAGCCTCTCTGTTTCCTCTTGCTTGATGTTGGTGCGATTGTCCCGAAGTAGTATGACATGGTGTATTTCAGCAGCTAAAGCCCTTGGTCACCTAGAAAGGGATCTTAAACAGGCCCGTGAGGATCTGCACTATGCGGAATCGCAGCGGCAAGCTAGCCAGCATGTGTTAACCCAAAGAAGGGAAGACACGGGCATGCTTAGAGCCAAAAATGCTCAACAAGCGTAGGAGATTGAGAATCTGAAAGCTCAACTGACCATCGCCCAAGCGAAGGAGCGACAAACGGGTGAAGCAATTTTGGTAACCTTCTGTGTCCATTTTAAGATGATTTCCAGGTTGTAATATTTCTAAATATAATCAGCAAGCTAATATGTGTTTTCCTGGCAATTTCCCTAGTCGGTCAGCCCCTTGAAGCTATTGCACCATTGCCTGAGGACGCCATGACTCATCTGGCCGTGGTGCATGAAAATGCATGAAAGGCGATGAAGGGAGTGTTTAAGGCTTTATCGCCTAAGGAGGAACACATGCCTAAAGGCATGGCGGTCCTTGCCGAGCGTCTTAAGAGAGCTCGGCGTCGGATTCAAGCCTGGAAGATATCGGCCTGCCGTGAGGGAGCGAGGGAGGCTTGGGCCATGGTCAAGACGCGGTATAGAGGCGTGGAGACAGCACACCTGGCCGAGGTAGGGCCCATGGGGCCTGACGGATAAGAAATACCTACAAGCCTTGTGTATGAAAATGTATGCCTCTTGCTCGCTGTTCATAGAAAGACTACACCCTAGATACCTTAATAGATGGGCTAGACCAACTGTAATTAAATGCGCTTGTATGACTCTATCTATCAATGTACTTTATGTCATTAATTGATCTGCGCGTCCAAACTCTGTCAATCAGCCATCAGCTTCTACCTCCTTGTCCAGTGGCTAAGGAGCATCCCTTACTACTGGCCGAAGTAATCGGAACGAACATTTTGGGAACAAGGCAATCCGACTATATGATTCAAAGGACAAGACTGGGGCATAAGGTTATGTTATATTACTTTTTAACATAAAAACATCTTCCGAGAAAAATAGTTCTTCCAACAGTTCCTTTTCTCGGGTTATTGTGCTGAGCACTTATGTCCGAAGACGGGTGACCACGGGGGTAAAGCCCTTGGTCGGGGTTTGAAAGACCCCCTCCATTCTATTCCTATGTCGTGGCCGACCAATTTGTACGTTTAAGAATGCTTTTGGATTTATTCGTCTGAGGTACTGCTCTGGATTGCCCGGGAGTAACAATCACAATGGTACTCCCTTTGCCCCTTAGCTGAATATTCGGGAACGTAAGGAACACGCACAGGAGCCGGGCAACCCATCTTGGCCAAATCTTAAGTCAAATTGATGCATATTTTGGCTTAAAGAACAATAGGGTGTAAGAGATGGAATCAACACACATTTTGAAAAGAACATGCTGTATTTAATTTTGGCCTCCAAGGGAAGACATGTGAAAGATGCTCCTGAGGTGGCCAAAAACATGAAGTAATGCTAAATATAAAAGAGGGGAGAAAAAGGTATGTACATAGGAAGAGGATGCTCGGGTTAGCCGTAGAAACGTCGGAGCAGTGCAGCATTCCAAGGATTGGGTTCTAGGCGCCCATCCGCCGGATCTCGGATTCGAAAAGAGCCTCCAATGAGAACCTAGTCGATGATAAATGGCCCATCCCATTTAGGTGAGAGCTTGTGATTCTGCTTCTCCGGATACAGTCTCATGACCAGATCTCCTATGTTGAATTCCTTTGCGCGGACCTTCCTGCTATGATAGCGTTTTGCTTGCTGCTGATAAAGTGCAGAATGTGCCCGAGCTACGTTGCATTCCTACTCCAAGGCATCCAAGGCATCCTACTGATCTAGCTCGGCCTCCCATTCCTCGTACATATGTACCCGAGGTGCATCGTGGATTATGTCATAAGGGAGTACTTCCTCGATGCCGTATACCATAAAGAATGGGGTATATCCAGTGGATCGATTCGGCATGGTGCGCAGCCCCCATAGGATGGAATCGAGTTCCTCTACCCCTTTGCAGTCTGCTTCTTTAAGGGAGCGTACTAGCCTTGGTTTGATACCATTGAGCATTAGTCCATTGGCATGTTCTACCTATCCATTTGACTGCGGATGATAGACAGACGCGTAGTCGAGCTTTATGCCCATCTTCGCACACCATGCTTTGACCTCTTTGGTCGTGAAGTTTGTCCCGTTGTCTGTTATAATACTGTGGGGGATACCAGAATGGTGTACTACCCCGGAGATGAACTCGATTACTGGAACTGCTCTGGTCGAGGTAACTGGTTTTGCTTCGATCCATTTGGTAAGCTTGTCTGCCATGATGAGTAAATATTTGTTTTTACGTGACCCTCCTTTAAGTGGGCCAACCATGTCCAGCCCCCAGACCATGAAGGCCCAAGTGATCGGGATAGTGCAGAGGGATGTGGGGGCATGTGGCTTTGTTTGGCAAACACCTTACATCCAGGGCAACATTGTACTAATGTTGTTGCATTAGCCCCTGCTGTCAGCTAGTAAAAACCAGCTCAGAAAGCCTTGCTAACCAAGGTCCGAGTAGTGGCGTGATGTCCGCTCATGCCGGCGTGTATTTCTTGGAGGATTGATCATCTTTTGTCTTTGGATATACATCGCTGGAGGACGCCCGTGGTGCTTAGCTTATAGAGCTCACCCTCGTGAACTTTATAAGCCTTAGACCGCTTTATAATCTGATGTGTGTTAGTTTGGTCTACGGGGAGCTCCTTGCAGAGTAAGTATGCTAGGAATGGCTTGTTCCAGGGTGCAATGACTACCATGACCTTGTGCGCCGAAGTCGTTTCTTGGATGGCCGATCCACCCATTATATACTATTATGTGTTATCCTCGGGTGGTGCAGATTGCCCTACATCGTTTGACTCCGACATTTCTTTGTTGTCCTACCAGACTACGGATGGCTTAAAGAGCAATTCGAGGAAGGTGTTTTCGGGGACCTTATCCCGTTTGGCGCCCATTCGGGCAAGGATATCGCCGGCCTGGTTGCTATCTCGGGGGATATAATGAAATTCAAGCCCCTTGAACCTGGCCGAGATTTTTAGGATGGCATTCCTGTAAGCTATCATCTTCGGTTTTTTGCGTCGAACTCTCCATTTACCTAGGATATGGTGAGGTTGTAATCTCCTTGTACCTCGAGGCGTTTGATGCTCATTCAGACTGCTATCCGGAGTCCGTGTAAGAGGGCTTCGTATCCGGCCGCATTATTGGAGTCAGTGTACATAATTTATAACATGTATTGAATGCTATCGCCTGTTGGCGATGTAAGCACTACTCTAGCCCCTAGCCCAGCAAGCATTTTTGAACCGTCGAAATACATCCAGTGTGAGTATGTGTTGTATTCTCTATGGAGTTTGGCCTCTGTCCATTCGGCTACGAAGTCTGCCAGCACCTGAGATTTAATAGGTCGGCGTTGCCGGTATGTTATTTCAAAGGGTAGGATCTCTATGGCCCACTTGGCTATATGCCCCGTCGCATCCCGGTTATTAATTATGTCGCTTAAGGGGACGTCGGATGCCATGGTTACTGATCACTCTTGGAAGTAGTGTCGAAGTTTGCATGACGCCATAAAGACGGCGTAGGCTATCTTTTGATAGTGCGGCTAGTGTGTCTTGCACGGGGTTAAGACCTCCGAGACGTAATAAATGGACTTTTGGACTTGGAACTTGTGGCCCTCCATATCTCATTGGACCACGAGTACTATGCTGACCACATGGTTTGTGGCCGAGATGTACAATATCATCAACTCACATATGCCTGGTGCTGCCAAGATGGGGTTTGTGGCAAGGAGGGCTTTTATGTCTTCTAGGGCCGCCACTACCTCTTCGATCCATTTGAAAGTCTTTGTTTGTTTTAGCAGCCTATACAGAGGTAAGGCTTTTTCCCCGAGTCTTGATATGAAGCGACTTAGTGCCGCCATGCAGCCTGCTAGTTTTTGAACATGCTCGAGCTTGGTTGGCACCTCTAATCGATCCAAGGCTCGTATTTTTGCCCAGTTGGCTTCGATTCCTCGGCTAGATACGATGAAGCCGAGGAGCTTGTCTACTGGTACTCTGAAGACACATTTCTCCAGGTTGAGTTTGATTTGATATTCCCGTAGGCTGGCAAATGTATCGCGGAGGTTGTCGACCAACTGTCCGATGTGTTTAGTTTTGACAACCACATCATCGACGTAAGTCTCGATGGTTTTTCCGATGTGTTTTTCCAAGCATGATTGGATCATGCACTGGTATGTAGAGCCATTGTTCTTTAGCCCAAAAGGCATTGTGTTGAAGCAAACCGACCCGTAGGGCGTGATAAATGTTGTTGCAGCCTGGTCGGAGTCCTTCATGTCTATTTGATGATATCCTGAGTAGGCATCTATAAAGCACAGCGAATCGTGTCCGGCTGTGGCGTCCACAATCTTATCAATGCGTGGTAATGGGAAGGGGTCCTTGGGGCAAGCCTTATTGAGGTCTTTGAAATCGACACACAGGCGCCAGGACCTATCCTTCTTTGGTACCATGACCAGATTGCCAAGCCAGTCGGGGTGTTTTATGTCTCGTATGAATCCGGACTCAAGGGGTTTGGCCAGTTCCTCGCCCATTGCTTGATGCTTGGGTTCGGAGAAACGCCAAAGTGCTTGCTTGACAGGCTTACAACCCTTTAAGATATTCAAGTTGCGCTCGATGAGCATGCAGGGTATTCCTGGCATATCCAAAGGATGTGATACGTCTCGAACGTATCTATAATTTTTGATTGTTCCATGCTATTATAGTATCAATTTTGAATGTTTTATATACACTTACAAGCAATTATATATCATTTTTTGGGACTAACCTATTAACTTAGTGCCTAGTGCTAGTTGTTGTTTTTGCCTGTTTTTGGTTTTTCAGAATATCAGTACCAAATGAAGTCCAAATGCCACGAAACTTTTTGGAGATTTTTTTCTGGACATAAGAGACCCTGGAAGCTTTGGGACGGGATGAGAAGATGGAGCAGTGGCCCACAAGGCAGCAGGGTGTGCCCAGGGGGGTAGGGCATGCCCTGGTGGCTTGTGGGGTCCACGTAGCTCTGTTTAACCTAACTACACCTCTATAAATTCTCTAAAATCGGGAAACCAACAAAGGAGTCCACGAAATACTTTTTCCGCCGTCGAAAGTTCCTGTTCTCAAGAGATCCCATCTGGAGGCCTTTTCTGGCACTCTGCCGAAGGGGGATTCAATCACGGAGGGACTATACATCATCCTTGCTGCCCTTCCGATGATGCGTGAGTAGTTTACCACAGACCTACGGGTCCATAGCAGCTAGTTGGCTTCTTCTCTCTATTTGATCTTCAATACAATGTTCTCCTCGATGTTCTTGGAGTTCTATCCGATGTAATCACTTTTTTGCTGTGTGTTTGTTGGGATCCAATGAATTGTGAGTTTACGATCAGATCTATCCATGAATATTATTTGAGTTTTATCTGAACTCTTTTATGCATGATTACTATAGCTTTGTATTTCTCTCTGATCTATTGATTTGGTTTGGCCAACTAGATTGATTTTTTTTTTGTAATGGGAGAGGTGCTTTGTAATGGGTTCGATCTTGCGGTGCTCAATCCCAGTGATAGAAGGGGACATGACATGTATGTATCATTGCTATTAAGGGTAAAATGATGGGGTTTATTCATACGTGAGTTTATCTTGTCTACATCATGTCATCTTGCTTAAGGCGTTACTCCGTTCTTTATGAACTTAATACTCTAAATGCATGATGGATAGCGGTCGATGTGTGGAGTAATAGTAGTAGATGCAGGCAGGAGTCGGTCTACTTGTCTCGGACGTGATGCCTATATATGATCATTGCCTTGGATATCATCATAATTATTTGCTTTTCTATCAATTACCCAACAGTAAATTGTTGACCCACCGTATGCTATTTTCAAGAGAGAAGCCTCTAGTGAAAACTATGGCCCCCGGGTCTATCTTTTATCATATATTGAAAGCAAAAATACCTTGCTCGTTTTTTATTTATTTATTTTATTTTATATTTTTGTCCAATCTATCTGTCAAACACCATACAATTTAATCTTGCTTGTAACCGTCGAGGGATTGACAACCCCTTGTTCGCGTTGGGTTGCAAGGATTTGTTGTTTGTGTGCAGGTGCTGCTAACAAGGTGTTGCTTGGTTCTCCTACTGGATTGATAACCTTGGTTCTTAACTGAGGGAAATACTTATCTCTACTGTACTGCATCATCCTCTCCTCTTCGGCGAAATCCCAACGCAGTTCACAAGTAGCAGGAAGAATTTCTGGCGCCGTTGCCGGGGAGACATCATCAACATCTATCAAGTACCTACGCATAAACTTTCATCTCCTTGCATTTACATTATTTGCCTTTGCCTCTCATTTTCATCTCCCCCACTTCTAAAAAGTTTTTACAAAAACACAAAAACATTTTTCGTTTGCTCATTTGCTTGCTTTTTGCCTTCATGTCAACACTCCAAAACAGAAAATAAATAAGAATAATTAAGATGGATCCTCATCCTCTTGCTAATATTTTTAAAAGATCCAATTATGATGAACCAATTGCTAGTGAGTTGAGTGCACTAGATTATCTTTATGAAGTTTTGCTTGAAATTCGTGAATCTGAAAATTGTGATGAAGTGTTAAAAGAAGAAATTATAAGGTGATTCATGATAGCTCTTTGAATGAAAAGCATGATTGCATGTTATTATAAATTCTATTAATGTCAATTGTGTTAATGATATGCAAAACCCCAAGCTTGGGATGATGATTTTGTTATGTCCACTACTCATTCTAATGATCATGATTGGGGTGATAATGCTTCTTATGATCTTGAAATTTTTATTTAAGCCTCATGATGAATATGCTATTTTTTGACTGTAAACTGTAGGGAAAGCCCCCCACAGCACTTAGAATTTATTGCCAACAAAAGAGGTTACAAATTACAAGGATTACAAGGGGTAATCAGACTACCAAAAAAAGAAAGGAAAAAAGAACCAACTAACCACACACTACAAAAAAGACACATCCGTGACATTTTGGCCCGAACAATTTTTTTTCCGTCATGCTTATGACACTTCTATGATGATAATTGTGACAAAACCTGGTATCATCATAGATGTGGTGGGCTCCTACTTCTATGACAAAAATCATGATAGAAAATGGGCTTTTCGTCTTGGGCGGGCCGGAGACGCACCTGCATGACATTCTTTGGGCCGTCCATGACGGAAAAAATCGTGGTAGAAGCGAGGGCGAGGAAAATTTCGGGGAGTTCCCGGTTACGGTGGGTGGTCGGGGCCGAGCGATGCACGGAGGGATTGCACGTTTCTCTCGTACACGTACGCGCGTGTGTGCGAGGCGTTGGGCTCTAACTGAACCCGAGCGAGGTGTTCGCTTACTGAACCCGAGCGATTGCACTAGCTATGTTACTGAACCCGAGTGATCGATCCCTGGCTGTTAACTGAACCTGAGTGATTCCTTTGCTACTGCTGCTAACTGAAGCTGATCAAACCTGCTGCCTCTTGATGAACTGTGACCGTTTTTGGGGGTTGGATGAACAGTTCCCGGTGGGGGTTGGATGAACAGGACCCCATGGTAGTAGAGGCCGTTGCCACTGGATGAACATGACCCCGTGGTAGTAGAGGCCGTTGCCGCTGGATGAACAAGACCCTGATCAAGGAGGCCAGTGGAGGGTGGATGAACAGGACCCCGTGGAGGCTCCATGAACAGTAGCCGGTGGAGGGTTGATGAACAGGACCCCCGTGGAGGGCTGGTTGAACAGTAGCCGATGGAGGCTAGATGAACATGACCCTGTGGGTGAACAGTAGCTGGTGGAGGCTGGAGGGAGTCGACGGTGGAAGAACAGTAGCCCGTGGAGGCTGGAGCGAGGCAGTAGATGATGGATGAACAGTAGCCCATGGAGTCCCATTTTGCGGTATGCCACACCCCTCCCGATGAACAGGACCCCGTTTCGACCGTAGGCGCTCCAACACAAGTCTGTTTCCTCCGTTTTGCGATACGCCACACCCCTCCTGATTAACAGCACCCCGTTTCGACCGTAGGAGCTCGAACACAAGTCCGTTTCCTCCGTTTTGCAGTACGCCAGACCCCCCCGAATAGGATCCCGTTTCGATCGTAGCCGGTCGAACAGAAGGCTGTTTACTCCGTTCTGCGGTACGCCAGACTCCGTTTTGGCTGTTCCGTCCAAGCCGGTTGGCTCCCGATGAACACGACGCGTTCCAACTCAGTCTGTTGCCTCTCGATGAACACGATGTTGTTTCTCCATTCCGACCCAGCCGGTTGGCTGCCGATGAACAGGACACGGTCGCTGTACGTGTTCGAGACCCCGCCCATATGTACGTACGTGGCCGTATTTAGTTTCTTGCAGCATGGTTGTATGTACGTGTACATGATTTATACAGGACTGCCTCAACTGCTACATCACACGTGCCGCTCCTTGCTCGGCCACAGTCCATCCTTGCAGAGAGACCAATCGACCAGTATGTACGCACACGTTTGCTACCAGAGAGACAACCCTACGTACGGTTCGACCGGGTGGGTCCCAGCTGTCAGGGAGGATAAGGAGGCACTTCCTTGTGTTCGAAGATATAGCTGATGGGTCCCAGCTGTCAGGGGGAGGAATTATTTTTTTTGCCCATAATAAGGATGCACTTCCTTGCATGCGAAGATGTAGCTGGTGGGTCCCAGTTATCAGGGGGAGTCAACATTATTTTTTAGGGTAAAAAGGATGCAGTTCATGCATGCGTCCATGGGTATGATGCGTTCCCACTATCAGCGTCTCCACGTACAGTCATCTTCCGATGACTCTTGTTTGTTGACCACGTTGACCACACCACGCCGAGCGCACCAAGGCCGATGGACGACGGCGAGGCCCCAGACTGGAACGACTTGGAGATGAGGAAGACGCGGCAGTGGAGTCGCAGATGGAGAGGAGTGGGAAACTTGACTAGTTTGGGTGCGCGGCAGCACTGCCGCCCACGGGAGACAGGAGCAAGATCAGAGGTTAAAGAAGCAGCACGGCTGTTGGATTAACATCCAACGGTCCAGCTACTAGAATCATTTGTTGATTAAGTTGACAAAGCCCTGCGTACACGTCAGATTAGTAGGCCCACAAGTCAGCCATCAAATCTGCCGGGTCCCAGCTGTCATCGGGAGGAACAATTTTTTTCGCATAACAAGGAGGCACTTCCTTTCGTGCGAAGATACAGCTGATGGGTCCCAGCAGTCAATAGGAGCAATCATTTTTTTCGCGTAATAAGGAGGCACTTGCTTGTGTGGGTCCCTACTGTCAGCCTCTCTACTTACATCCCTGTTTCGATGGCTGTTGTTTATTGACCATGTTGACCATGCCGCGCCGAGAGCACCAACGCGATGGACGATGGCGAGGCCCAGGAAGGGAACGACCTAGAGCCGGCGAAGCCACATCAGCGGATGCCCATGCTGAGGGGAGTACGAGGGCTGACTGGGCGGCTGCGGGGTGAGGCTGACGTCGCGGGAAAATAACAGGAGGTGCGGGTGGGTAGAGGGATGGCCTGGCGGCAGGACAGCCGGCCACGGGAGGAGGGAGCAGGCAGTCCCGCCCACGCTGGTTTGGGTGGCTGGAGCAGGAAGATCAGAGATTGAAGAAGCACGACAGCCATTGGATGGACATCCAACAGTCACTGCTCTGTGTTGACTAAGTTAACAAAGCCTTGCGTACGCATCAATTTTTTGTAGGACAGCGTCATCGTCAACCTAGTAGGCCCACAAGTCAGCCTTCGAATTTGTGGAAAACATCATACAGCCCATTTGCCATTATTTTCAATAATTTATAGCCCATTTGCTAATTCTTAAGGATATTTTGAAGCCCATATTCTTCTTATTAGCATTACAGACCATATTCTGGCCACTGCTAAAAAATTCAACGAAATTTTGCATATTTCGGTGGGGTCCGAACTCTTTTAATCACAAAATTTTGAGTCACGTTAAAAATAATTTAAAAAAAATTATATCAAAATAAAATACAAAGAAATTTTCTTCGCAAAAAAATGAATGAAATTTAAAATCTTGAAATCCAGAAAAAATGAAATTTGAATGTAATCGCCAGTTGGCTTTGGTTTAAAAATTTACAGCCCATTTCTTACTACTTATAGCCGATTTTTTGGGGAAGCCGAATACATCCCTCCTCATCTAGAAAGATTTGCAGCCTAGCAGGGCTGAGAAAAGCAAGTAGGCCTCAGTTGGGTATTCTCCAAAAAAATAGAACTGGGCTAGCCATTTTCAGAAAGAAAAACGATATCAACTGGGCTCGTCATGTGCTTAAATAAAAGCGTGGGCCAGACGGGCCACAGCCCCCGCACAGCGTGCAGTTGAGCTCAGTCTCTAAAACTAAAAAACAACTGGGCGAGCTGCTGGGTCCCTGGTGTTAGCCGCTCGTTGTGTAATTTTCTCGTTTATTGACTACATTGACAATGGCGTGGGACCTAGATGTCAAACAATTAGGAGGAAGTATTTTTTTGGGCTTGTAATAACGAGGCACCTGCTTGCGTAATGCCATGACCCTGGTGGGTCCCTACTGTCAGCCTCTCCATGTACAGTCATCTCCTGATTCCTCTCGGTTGTTGACCATGTTGACAATGCCAGACGGCGGCGGGCACAACGAGTGAACCAAGGCGGAGAACGACGGCGAGGCCTCGGACGGGAACGAACAGGAGCCATGGAAGATGCGGCAGTGTAGTGGCAGGCGGAGGGTTGTACGAGGGCAACAACATGTAACTCAAGCTTACAAACGGTACAAAAGCCCAAGGATTAATTGTTCATCAAATTTAGACAAAACCCAGATTGAACATGGCAATAACATCTAACCCAACCACTGTTTTTGGCAGTCATAAACAAATGGATCGGTCTGATCCATAAAATCAACAACCTGCGCCAAAAAATTTATTGGAACATGATGACAAGTTGTTGTAAATAGAAGCCGAGCACATTTGGAAGCCCATTTGTCCACCTGAAACTTCTTTTTTTGCTGTTCAACATGTCCTTCCGTGAGAAATTTCTTGTTGAAAAACTTAAGCCTCATGGACAATAGTAACCTCGCATTCAACAGGAAGAATGTGACAAAGCTTCTGTTTGCCTGGTTGGATGCATATCCTTCCATCGTTATTGTCCTCAAATGAATGTCATGAGAACTAAGAAAATCCCGGTGCTTATTACGCCACCGATTGGTTATATGTTTTTCTCCATGTGTTAGTGCGTAAGTAGACATGAAGATTGAAAATAGTTAAGGTCTAAAAAAAGAGTATGTCGAAAGAGCGATAGCTGAACGGTTAATTCTAGTACAATATATACAGGCTTCCAATGTGCATGAAATCATCACCTTTATATAAAAATTCTCCAGACATGGAAAGCATCGCAGCAAGCCAATAATTACGTTCAGATCATAACTAAACACTCCGATATATAAGATCTTGACAGAATCCAGCAGCATTGATAGGCTATCTATGGACGACCTCTTTATTGAGCATATAACATAATATTAGTACCCAAAGTGTACTCCAAGATGATATAAAACTTATGCGCACAAATGAAAAATTCAGCTTATGATTACAAATGTGTAGATGATAATATACGGTACCTGAATAAGTGTGGAGCCAAACACCAACTTCTGATAATTAAACAGATCAGGAATTACACCCAAGGTCTCCAGTTTAGGTGCAGAGACGACAGTTATTTGCGAAGGTATAGAACAATAATGAAGGAGCAACCTTTGAAGTGAAGGGGCATCTTCGATGATGAGCTGCTGTCCTTCAAAACAAATTCCAATGCTTTTAAGGTGAGGCGACTTTATTTGGAGACAACTGATACTGATTTCTATTCCCAAAACAATCAGCAAGCGCTCCAGGGCAGGGCAACTGGAGTGGATGATGTTGTGCAGTGAGGCCTCCGGCAGATAAACCACCACAAGCGAAAGTTTTTTTAGCAGTGGGAGTCGAAGCATTTGTACCAAATCGTCTGGTAGATGGCACCGGGCGAAGGTGGTGGTGTGGAGAGAGGAGGAAAACCACGAGATGGACAACGGTGGTGTGGACACAAATTCTTGGTGTTCGGTTCATGGTATGAAACTTTCGTGGTAATGGTAGAACTCAAACTGCTGGAGTTTTCAAATTTAGGGGATGTCAGCCAGGCGTCCACCGTGCAGGGTATGGACAACAGGTAGCGTGTTGGGATGCAGAGGCATTGAACGGAGCCCTGGTGGGAGGAGATGATGGCTCTGAGGAGTTCAAAATCATGAATGACATATAGCTAACGACAGTCGAGATTAAGGGGCGTGGCGCGCCATAGAGGGCGCCACAGAGTTGAGAGGACTTGGGTGCGGCAGCAATCCTTGGTGGGGAGAAGCGAGATGATCACCCCAAGGATGGCGTCCGGGAGATCGCTGATGTGGTCCACCCGAGATTCTATGGGTTCCTCAGATCCGGTGGGGGCCCTGCTGCTTCTCCCCACGCTGCTGGGTGCGGGATCTACAACCGGCGTCGCCGCTGGCGGGAGCCTCATCTTCTTGGCGCTGGGGCCAGCCGACTCCATTTTCCTTGTGGGAATCGCACCGAGATCCCAGGTTTGATCAGAGTAGCCAGAGACGAGCCTAGTGGTAGTGCGAGTGGGGAAGGAGGGCTGGGGTTTTCTGTAGGAGTGGAATAAGAGGAGCAGGTGTTTTCTGTACGAGTGAGGAAGAAGGTGAGCGGGGGTTTTCTGTACGAGTGAGGAAGATGGGGAGCGGGGGGAATTGAGGGGAGACGGAAGCGGGAGAGTCCAGCGAGCTGCAGTTGTAGGCGAGGAGGAAGGAGGTTTTTTCTGGGATCGCCCCTCTTCAAGAAATATGGGCTTTTCCTTGCAAAAAACAAAAACAAATGGGCTTTAAGATGGATAGGCTTTTGTATCAACCTAGTCGGCTGCCCGTGTTACGTACTGGACGGCCTTGTACTAGAGGCAGCCCATTAGAGACACTCTCCAGCTCTCCAGCTTATTGCCCATTCGAAAGAAAAAAAAGAGACGCCTCCAGCTTATGGCTACTCATCGGTAACCTTTTTCAACTTGGAAAAAGGTTATAGCTCCTTCTCTGGCTGGCTTGGCATCCACCAAATTAGATGATGCGGTACTGCATGCAGACACTCACACTGGTCATAGTGCAGCAAAATGAGGTGTCAAATAACAGGCCTACAATATACTTACTAGATTGTAAAGGTTCACAGGCTAGTCAACATTCACATTAAACTAAGCTTCAGAAGATACGGTATGCATACTAACATTCGCAAGCACAAAAGTTCAGCATGTTTATGCATCTCAATGATTCACCATACTATAACCAATACAAAGCTGTGAGAAGGTGTAGAAATAAAGAAAAACGATTGATGCTTCTCTGAGCAAAGGGCCTCCCTGCGCACGCATTAATTTCCTGGGCATGCTTGTTTCTTCTCAATGTTGCGAGCACTTTGAGCATTTTGGCAACTCCACAGCTAGCTGGCTGCCTCATCTTGCAATTGATGCTGACACATTTGCAGCAAACATAGGAGGCAATAGAGATGACTCAACATCAGACTATATTGTGCAGTTCCCCTGAAATCATCTTCATTGTCCTGAATCTGAAAATATAGGAAAACAATAGCTATACTTAAATGGTGTTGCAAAATAGTAGCACATACCAATAGCTCGGCATGACAAAACACGATCATCTGGATGAAGGGGATACTGACCTGCCTGAGGAAGATTATATATAATTTCATAAGTCGTTAGTTGATTTCCACCTTCGGCTGCACTGCTTGTTTGCTCCTCCATACTTGACAAGATCGTTCCGCACTGCAATCAGCAAGTCAACGTACGAATAAGCTTATTTCATCTTGCGGTGGTCATTGTACCTAGTTACGAATGTAGGAATACCTCGAGCACCATGAGGTTAGCTGACAGCAGGTAGATGCAGCCATATAATTTTGTGCGGTGCTACAAAAATTGAGGTTTGTGTCCCTTCCCCTTCTTATGAGAATTCTTCTTGAAGTTGGTAGAATGTGACGGCTTGTTCTTTGCATCAAACTTGCCTTTCCCCTGAGATTTGTTCTTGTTGTTTTGGGGCTTGTTGGGCCGGAAGTTCTTCTCATGTACCATATGGGCACTAGAAGCTCCCTCAGCGACTCGAGCACGTGTGTCTTTTGCTCCCGCCTTCTCTTCAAAATCAAGAGTGCTAATGAGATTCGAACGGAAAACTCATGTCTCTTGTTTTTCAGAGAAGTAGCAAAATTGTTCCACGAAGGTGGAAGCTTGGCAATGATGGTCCCAGCAACAAATTTGTCCGGCAATACACACATAAAGTACTCAAGTTCCTTAGCGAGTGACTCAATCTCATGAGCCTGCTGAACAACAGAGCGCTCATCAGTCATCTTGTAGTCACAGAATTGCTCCATGATGTACAACTCGCTGCCAGCGCCGGAGGCCCCAAACTTGGCCTTGAGCGCAGCCCACATGTCTTTGCCGCTGTCAAACGACATATATGAATCCACAATGGAATCGTCAAGAACACTCAGAAGGGTGGCTTTGAAGAGGGTATCCATGTTCTCAAAAGCTTCCTGCTGTGCAGGATTAAGATCGCCCTCAGGCTTGCCCTTAGTGGTGTCATAGCAATACATGATCTGAAACTAGTATACTGCTCTCGTGCGCCACCTTTTATATTGCACCCCCTTAAAGGTAGGCGGCTTCCAAAGCGCAGCAAAACCACTCAGAGTAAATTGCCTATAATCAGGTTTTTGTATTGGATTGTTGAATATATGAGCAATTTACTATGAGATTTAATCCGAATCAACAGTACATAGATCATGATGACAATTGCAAAGATCAAACTAATGATGCAGACTAAACCAGGAGGACAGAATCACATTCTGTGCAGCGGGAGCATAACCGCTGTGGTTGATGTTGTCACTCATGTCGTTGATGAAGAGGTTATTGATGTCAGGGAAGAAGGTTGTCGTTGAGGAAGTCATCGCTGGCAGCAGTCGCACGAGTGTGCTCCCCAAAAACCTGATGGCCCCTCTCCCATACAGGATCATGAAAGGCGGGGTTCCGGAGGACTGCTGTCCCTTCTCGCGGTGCATGCCGGAAGGAGGGATGGAGAAGACTTGCGTGGCGGCGCTATGATCTAGAACGGTGCGAAACCATATGATACAGCGACGGCTAGGGTAGAGCCTGTCAGGTCAGTCCTGCGAGTATAATAGTAGGCCTTTGGCCCAAACCCCGCGTCCAAGTCAATAATAGCTCCACTATCCAAAAGAATCGAAAACGGCTGAGTAATTATGGCATCCATTAGTTATTAATCAATGACTTAATAAATTTTCCGACCAACAAAAATATAGACCACGTGCATAGCTTTTGTCCTTGGACAGGCTCATTCCCGAAGAGTGCGCGTGTAGGTTTCCTATTATCATGTTCATGCAAATGCTAGAATAGATCATATTATAAAAGTGGTGCAACTCACACTCACCTAGCAGTATGGGACTAAACTTTAGTCCCACTCACACCACACCATGCTCTAAGAGCATGGTTAATAGTATAGCCAACATCCGGCTATATGAAGTTGACACATCATCTAGAGCCGACCTAATAGCCTGCTAGTACAATAGTTAGTCCCTTTAGTATACTATATCATTAATACATGGCCCACCTTTTGTCTCACAAAGTATGTTGGAGCTCGTGCTACAACCGGCTACAAGTTTACAACCCGTTTCTCTTTTCTCTCCTCTTCTCTCTCCTTCAACTAAGCACAAATACTATATTTAAATCCTTATAGCCTGCTTATGTCACCTTATTGTACTTGCTCTAAAGTTACTCTCCACTGTGAGTAGTCTAAAATGCCGGGCGGGCAGTGGGCGGCGCCCTCGGCCGGCGCGCCATTTCAAAAGCAGACGTAGTGAGAGGTCACGTCGCCCTAACTTGCCATCAATGTGGAGCGGCGGGCTCTGCTGGCGCCGGGCAGGAAGCGCGCGCGGGAGGGGGGAGGGATTTTTGGTGGGCCAGGAAGGTGAGAAGCCAGCTTGGGATCGGTCCGGATGGGGAAATATCAGGTGCTCGCATACTCCAACTGCTTACAATAAGTGTGGGCTATGTAGAGGGCATAGTAAGCAAGGTTCTCATCATTCTGCGAGTTGACAGGACACATCAAAGTAGTTGTTTTTTTTAAAACGTACATCAAAGTACTAGTGTAGTAGTCTCCAAAAAGGGCCGACCATGTCCATGGCTACCATCCCATCCCATGCTTCGTCATTGAGTATGTGCACGATTCACGTGCCATTCAAGAAAAAAACTGCGTACGTGCCATTGAAGAAAAGAAAATTAAAAACAAACACGCCACTACGTCATGGTCGAACTTTGATTCGTTCACGCGCGGTTCCCGACCCTCCACTAAGTGAACAACTACTACACGCGTCAAATTATCACGTGAGCTGCCTCTTCATCCAGAAATGAGCTCCACCCTATACCTGTGCGTGTGTGTTAGGGAATGAGGCACATAGTACGTGCGTCCGTGCGTGCAATTCTTCTCTTCGTGCACGTACTCCTTTTTTATTGCGGGTGATTTGTGCACGTACTCGGCCTACGTTGGTGACCGTTGGCGAGTCTCACTTATCTCTACATCTCTACATGTACATCTACATCTGCATCTACGTCTACACTACATCTACATCTAAATCTACATCTACCTCTACTATAGTACAACAAGTTTTAAACATGAGACCAGCCATTTTCTTGCATGACACGACCAGCCCGTATCGCTTCTTGCTCCTCGTCTCTCTCAAAGTGCGTCCGGCGGGCGATTTTGCCATCGATTGAGGTCGGTTCGCTCACACTCGGTCCCACATGTTATAAATCTAAAAAGAATAGTGATATGACAATTGGAAGTGCTCTGACCGGCGGACCAAACACAATAGGCGTGCCGTGAGTGGGTCCAGTTTCTCGTAAGGTGACTTATGCACCTCGGCGGAGGAAGCACCTTGCTCAAATTTGGCACTTTTCCGTGAATTCTCTAGACATTTATTAGCCCAGATACTCCCTCTGTTTTTATTTACTCTACATAATAGATTTGACTGAAGTCAAACTTTATAAAGTTTGATCTAGTTTATAGAAAAAATATGAACATTTACAATAGCATATCTATATGATGGGAAAGTGTATTCAATAATGAATCTAATGGTATTCATTTGTTATTGTATATGTTAATATTTTTTTCCTATAAAAACTTTGTCAAAGTTTACAAAGTTTGACTTTGACCAAAGCTAATATGCAGAGTAAATAAATATGGAGGGAGTACACAAAAACCCAGCTACAGCTACACGGGTGTGATGTGAAGGATGTGGATTGCCGTTCGATCGTGGTGCATCCTACGGTGCATTAGCGTGATCCGCGTGCCTGGGGTTCTGGCCAATCATAATGCAACCCCAGTCGGGTTAGCGCACATAGTTTCTAGAGGCGACAGAAATGAAGCGTGTGCGATAGTAAATGACCAAGATTGTAGGGGAATCTGAATTTCCTGCGTCGTTTCTCCTTGAGCTCTAAAAAACCACCACACTGTACGGTTGTCCTTCCTCTCTCACAAAATGTCGCCCACTTCTCTTCTCCCCCTTTCCGGTTTACAATCCTACAAATCAAACAACGCACATAGGAAAAATTCCTAAGGATTAGAATCCTTTGAATCAAAAAAACCCTTATATAGGGCTCAATTAACAAATATCACCAACCATTGGCATCGTGTACTTATGGTTGCTTCGTTCGAGAAACTTACGCTTGGAATATTGGAATACAAGAGCATTCAACAAAGAGTGAAATGATGGTTGCTTCACCCGAGCAACTTTTACTAGTACCGCAGGAAAGGTGGGGCTCTGTGATTTGACCGCTCATTAGTCATTATTACTGCGGCGCAACGAGCGGGGTGAATCTCGCCAGCGGTTGTGCACTCAATATTGGTGCATGGCACATGGACCCGGATTCTAGCTGTCCCACATGTGGGCGAAAGGAAGTTTGAATGATTTGTGGCATTGCTATCAAACCTCCGGGATATGTTTATATGTACACATAATTTTTCAGCATAATGAAATTGTGATGTAATGCTATGAAGCTTTCAACTTTGGTTTCATGTGTCCTCTTGCCTCCAAAGTTGTCTCGTTACAACATTCATCAAATACAAAGGAAACTAACATGCATGATAATGCATCTCAATGATTCGCAGATCAGCGTCAATATTTACATCACAACTGAATACGAAGTTGTGAGAATGTGTACAAATAAAGAAAAATAAAAAATTGAAGGATGATGTCCGCAGGCATGGTTCCATTTCCTGGCGTTCATTTGTTGGCAGCTAGTTTCACGCAGCTCTGTGGAACTGAACAAGACATGTTAGCCAAGAAAGGATTCTATGGTGGACATGGACCATCCGATCATTTTGTGCGGGTCCACTAAAATCGAGCTGAGCATCCCTATTTGCAAAGATATTCAACAAGTGTGATTACATTAATAGTAGCACCAGTAGTAGTTGATGAAACATACACACATAAGTAGAAGCCGGTCACCTTTGCAATCTATCATAAAACTAACCACTTGTTGGAGAAGATTAGGCTCGGAGTTGGATGAGGAGGATAGCAAAACCAATCTCCCTTTGTGCAGTCGCACTGAAATGTAGAGACGTTGTCCGTGTGACATTTTAGTAGAATTGCACAAGACACTCTTAAGAAAAAAGTGATTTGTGCAGTTCGCCAAAAGGTCGCAATACCAATGAGGTGAAATGGATAGCCTTGTTTGCAAAAAAGAGGTAGAAAGGAAACAATTAATGGCCAATAACAGTTGATGACACATATGCCGACAAAAAAGAAGCACATTCCTTGTCCTAAGGGAAGATAGCAGCACGGTTGTTTATGTAAAATGGTGTGAGGACGAGATTGCAACATGGAAAGTACGCCAGCCGAGCTACGTTTTGGGCAAAGAACTAGGGAAGATCCACATGCAGGATTTTCCGCATGCAGCAACGTGGGAAGATGGGCAGGAGCAAGGCCGGAGGAAGCTGTACCTGAGGGTCGTCGGGATGTAACTAGGAGGGTGCCGGCGGCCGGGATCTTCCCATACTGCGGCAGCGAGCAAGTGGCGAAGGCCCTGCCGCGCCGGAGCTTGGTCAGAGAGAACGGCAGGTACCGCAGATCGGGACGTGCTGCCTCGACGCCGTCGAACGGAGAAATGATGCACATCCTCCCTTTCCGCCGGCGGACGGGATGCGGCCGGATCAGTGACCAACGGTGAGAGAGAGAGGCCACCGCCGCCTTGTGTGAGATAGTGTGATGAGAGACAAACCCCGGCAGGCAGGCTCCATTGTATATAGTGGAGCGGATTTCCTATTTCTCGATGACAATCATTTTATATTCTGTACTGCCATTGAAGAATATAACATTATTTAATACTAACGCGTCAAGTCAAACTTTGTTCCGTGTACGCGTGGTACACGACCCTCCTTCGAGTAAACAACCGCTACACGCGTCAAATTATCACGTGGGTTGCCTTTTTGTACAGAAATGAACTCCACTGTGTACCCGCGTGGCTGTGGCCGGGATTGAGACGTGAGTACGTGAGTCGTGCGTGCACCTCTTCTTTATGTGCAGGTACGTACGTGGGTGGGTGTGAGAGAGATGGTTTGTGCAAAACATAGGCAATGTGTCGATGATATCTCAAACAAAAAAAATGTAACATATGCAATGTGTGTGAAACAGAGTCATGGATAAATCATATATAGAGGGAGCAATCCATGGGAAGAGAGTGGAGGGATCATCGGCGTGAGATATCGATAGAGTCAAAAATAGGGATGAAGTGTGTGGGTGCACGATCGATAAAGAGTGATGAGGGTGTCATGGACTAAGGGGTCCTCGGGGCGACGGCCTATCGTACGTGGGCCGGACTGGTGAAGTCGTATATTGACAGGAGATCTGTGAAGCCGTGGTGTGCCCTCCAAGTCAAGAAGATGCAGTATCTCTTTAAACCCTTGTTGTAAGCTATCTTCGGTAACCCTAACCCTATCGGTGTCTATATAAACCGAGGGTGGTAGTCATTAGGGTGAGAGCTACATTCATTACCTCATAGCCTTAGGGTTAGCTCATGCTGATCTTGAGGTAGATCTACTCTGTAAACCACATCATACATCCAATATAATCAAGCAGGACATAGGGTATTACCTCTTAGAGAGGGCCCGAACCTGGGTAAACACTGTGTTCGTCGTCCCTTGTTACCCATCGACCCTAGATCCACAGCTCGGGACCCCCTACCCCGAGGTCTGCCGGTTTTGACACCGACATTGGTGCTTTCATTGAGAGTTCCGCTGTAGGGTCGCCCAAAGGATCGATGGCTCGCCTGATCATAGGAGAAGGCATTGGATCCAGGGACTTCTTCGTCCCCGGTCAACTCTTCATGTTCGGCAGCATCGTACTGCACGCCGACCCGACTGGTCATTTGGATCAGATCGACAACTTCGCACCCGAACACCGAATTCGATTCGGTAACCTGGAATATGTGGCGGACTCACGGGGCGATCTGGTCTTCACCGGACTCACTACCCCTTCCCGCACTCATGCATGCCTCATTGTGCCTGCCCCAGAGTCTCCCTCTGATCCGATCTACGGATCGGCTCCCGCAGCTTCGAGCCAGGAAAGCTCCGCCTCGAGCGGTGGCCAGACTCCACCTTCGCCCGAACCCGTCATGTTGGCGGAGGACTTATCCCCGACCTTTGAGGCAGAATCTGGAGGCAGAAGCCAAGAGTCAATCTCGGCCGAACCGTTCCTCCACAATGCCCACCCAGCTGTGAGCTCCCACGATGAAGTGGCGGCCAATATCCAGGAATTACCCCTGGCCCGAAGTGACTCAATCTCAAACCCCGGCGTGGAACCCACACGCAGGGATCAAAATCCGTCCTTGACTTCCGATGACTATCCGGACCCAATCGAGGATCCAGTTCTGCACCCCAAGGTTAGCTCGGCTTGTAGAAATCAAGGACTAGCTAGGGCATTGACTGCCCCCGTTACAACGGGATCTAGCTCAGAGCCCTCGAGTTCGGTGACCCTCGCTATGATAAACGAGGCGTTGGACCAAATTCAGAAAATGACTATCCAGGAGGACCTCTCCCCCACTCATGATCGTCAACCCGTCGAGGCGTACTATAGGGAATTTTGCGCCCCACCCACCACCCACTTGGTAGCCACTATCAATGATTTAACCGATATGCTAGACTATAATTCGGAGAATACTGAATACATGGACGAAGGGGACGGAGCCACAGCTAATGCCGATGTTGCCCCCCCCCATCATCGGCCGCTGGTCGGCCACTTCCACCTATGACATTTACATGGTAGACACCCCCAAAGACGGCGATGGCACTCCCAATCAGGACAGAGGCAAGCCCAGAGATGAGCCACCTAAACGCCGGAAACAGCGTTGTCGATCAAAGCCACGTCGAAGCCATGCGAGCAACATGGACTCAGCGGAGAACGGCACCATAAATAATACGGATGATCTCGCCGGAGACACAGCCTTCGAACATCATCAGGATGACCCCGCGGGGCAGGAGGACCCGCTCAATTCAGAAAACCCCGACGACTCCGAGGATAGCAACTACCTCCCACTCTCTAAAGAGGAGGCCAGTCTTGGGGAGGACGATTTCATCGTCCCCGAAGACCCTCTAGAGCAGGAATGGTTCGAGCAGAGGCTTCTAGCCACCACCCGTAGCCTAAAGAAACAAAAACGCAAAATCAAAGCCGAACATGACACCCTCAACGACCGATGGACCAAAGTCCTAGCTGCCGAAGAAGGGCATGGCCGCGAACTGCCAACCAGGAGTTACCCCAAGCGAAGGCTATTGCCCCAGTTCGACGACAAAGCCATAGAGCCAACACGCCCGATGTACACAAATGCCGAACAGCCAGACCACCCCCCTTGAGGGCGGGATAGGGAAGCTGACGAGGCCGAACACCCAGCCGCCCCACCTCGCTGTCACGGCAAGGATCATGTGCGGCCTACTTACGAGTATGACCTCCTCCATGACCTAGACGCTCATGGAAGGCCATACCAGGTCCATCTACAGACCCAGAGAGGACCCGCCCGCTTACCGGGAAGGATACTACGATTGGCTAAACCGAAACGATAGAATCCGGGAGCAACAGTAGGCCCGGAGGGCCGAGGACCTCAGACACGATGTAGCCCGAATTCGAGGCACCGCACACCCCCTGTGTTTTACAGTGAGGGTGATGCAACACCAATTCCCGGAAGGCTTCAAGCCCGTGAACATCGAATCATATGACGGAACCACATATCCAGCCATATGGATAGAGGATTTCCTCCTCCACATCCACATGGCACGAGGAGATGACCTACACGCCATTTAATATCTGCCGCTAAAGCTTAAAGGTCCAGCTCGACACTGTTTGAACAGCCTTCCCGAAGACTCTATAGGCTGCTGGGAAGAGCTTGAGGACGCTTTTTGAGCAAACTTTCAGGGCACCTATGTCCGGCCTCCGGATGCTGACGACCTAAATCGCATCACACAACAACCTGAAGAATCTGCCCAACAATTTTGGAACCGATTCCTGACCAAGAAAAACTAGATCGTCGACTGTCTGGATGTTAAAGCCTTGGCTACCTTCAAGCATAGTGTCAAAGACGAATGGCTCATACGGCAGCTCGGCTAGGACAAACCAAGAACTATGGTAGCCCTTACTTCCCTCATGACCTGCTTTTGCACGGGCGAAGATAGTTGGCTTGCTCGCAAGAACACCAACCCAGACACACCCGGTACCTCCGAGGTTCGGGACGGAAATGGAAAGCCCCGACGTAGTAAGAATAAATGTCGCCACAATGACGGCGAGGGCGAGGATACGGCAGTAAATGCTGGATTCCAAAATCAGAAGTCCGGACCCCGAAAGAAAGCCCCTAAAGGCAACAATGACGGCCCATCCAAACTAGACACAATTTTGGACAGGCCTTGTTAGATTCACGGCACATCAGAGAAGCCCGCCAACCGCTCCAACCGAAATTGTTGGGTGATCAAACAGGCCGGCAAACTCACAGCCAAAGACTCGAGCAAAAGCCCATGAAGCGAGGACGATGATGAGCCCCGTAGGCCGAATAGTGGAGGCCAGAAACCCTTCCCTTCCGAGGTTAAGACGGTAAACATGATCTACGAAACCCACATACCGAAGAAGGAGAGGAAGCGAGCGCTACGGGATGTATACTCAGTCGAGCCAGTAGCACCGAAGTTCAATCCATGGTCAGCTTGCCCAATCACGTTCGATGGCAGGGATCATCCCACCAGCATACGCCATGGAGGGTCCGCAGCCCTAGTGCTAGACCCCATCATCAATGGATTCCACCTCACTAGAGACCTAATGGACGGAGGAAGCAGCCTCAATCTGATATACGAAGATACAGTGAGGAAAATTGGGATCGATCCATCAAGGATTAAACCCAGTAACACCACCTTTAAGGGGGTCATTCCGGGAGTGGAGGCCCGCTGCATGGGCACCGTGACGCTTGAAGTAGTGTTCGGATCTCCGGATAACTTTTGAAGCGAGGACTTGATCTTGATATTGCACCTTTTTCGCAGTGGCTATCACGCCCTCCTCGGCCGAACAGCATTCGCCAAATTCAATGTCGTTCCGCATTATGCCTACCTCAAGTTGAAGATGCCTGGCCCCTCAGGCGTCATAACTATCAACGGCAACATGGAACGCTCACTTCGAACCGAAGAGCACAATGCGGCCCTAGCGGCCGAAGACCACACCGGCCCATATAGGCCCGGATACCGACCCGCCATAAAGGCCGGCGACAATAGCAAACGAGTTCGAACCCATTCCCCATCATGGGAACCTGCATGCGTTCGCCACAAATAGGGATACGCGCCCCACGACACACCCACATTCTTCACGCTCTACGTGCCTCGTCAGCACAACTTCGCACTCAAAATATCATGGGCAGCCGTGAGGCATATATCAATAAATCTGAAGTGCATGTTCGGTAAAACCAAACTTCAGAATTACTTCATCTTCGGATGACCCGGGGACCAATTCTGGATACCCCCAAGCATAATGCTTCATCGGCAGGGTCCTCGCCCACCAAGGTCTCATCGAAGGTCCCAACCCCGACCTATCAGAAGCAAAGGCGCAGACGTGCATCAGGGCACAGCGAAGGCTTCAACTCACGCATCGAGGCCCTGCGTCAACCTTTACTCTGTAAACTTTCTTTTTCTTTTACAAGTATTGCCTTCGTAGTTTGAATTGTATGGATAGACGTCCCGAGCTTACGAGAAATAATAAAAATACCCTTTATGGTGTTCGGATATCCGCATCCTGCGATTTGTCTATTCCCTTTCCGATTCTCCCCTCGCTCTTCGAACAGCCCAGCATGAAAATATATTAACTAGTCAAGAGTTAGATTTATATATCAGCTCAATATCTTCAAGTCTAGCATCGCTTTCTACTAGGTGTTCGGTGTCTCGGATATTGCACTATATGCATATGTTCCGAACTATGTCTTGGGTCAATAGTTGGGTTGCCCGGCTCCTGTGTTTGCCTCTTATGTTCCACACGTTCGGCTAAGAGGGCAAAGGGAGAACCCCTGCGATTGTACTTCCGGTTTGCCCGGTCAAGTACCTCAGGAGAAAAAGCCAAAAACTGACCGTCATAGTAAGCACGAACTGGTCTGTGATCCGATGACGAGGTTTAACTCTAAAAATCATTGGCGATTTCGCCATGTCACACGAAGGGTTCGTCTTAACACAAACCATGTGATCGGAAAGGGCAGGTTTCGATCCCCAAGTACATCACAATACACTGGGGGCTAGTCCCTAGTCCCCACCGTCAAGCTCCTACGGTTAAGTGAAAGCAATAAAACCGAATAGCCCGATTGCCTGGTTTCGCTCCCGCACTACCGCCTCCGGGCACCAAGACGTTGGCTAAGGGTAACAGTGCGGAGACGAAACACCCCTCGTGATATTCACTTGGGGGCTGAAGCCGATGACTGGTAGCTTTCAGAATAAACATATGACCACACAGGAGTCAAAATTAAATCATGACAATACAAGACAAGTCAGGCAGATGCATAATAAAACATAAGGTCCACTTGGTACAAACCTAAACACAATCACTCAAAAATTACATCTTTCGAACACTGGCCTTCTATCACCCGCACTCCGGTTATCACCTGCGCGAAGTACTGCTTGGGGCGGCGATGCTCCTTCCCCTTGGGCGGAGGACCAGTGGCCATCTCCATTGGATTAATCCTCGGCCAATGCACCATGGTATTCGCAAACACGAGCCTCGCCCCCTCAAGGAACACTGGCCACTTTACGGCATCAATCCGGAGCGGCGCCTCCCGCAGCTTCTGCACAAGGCCGAAGTAGGTGTCCGGAATGGGCTCGGCCGGCCATAGGCTGACACAGAGGTCCTTCACGGCCAGCTCTGACATCTGATGCATCTCCATCAGCTGCTTCATTTGATCGCTTAGAAGGGGAGATGCTCGGAGTCCGGAAACTGTGACCAGAAGAGCCATTGCATGGAGTCCTCCTCGAGGGTGGCATAGTGCCTCACCGCGGCCACCGCATTCTTTGGAAGTTCGGCGAAGATGCCTGCAGAGCACCAGACTCGCGTCAGCAGGCGAACCTGTTGCCTCTGAACACACTCTGCATTAAGTATTTCTTACCATTTGCAATTTGTGCGGCTTGGTGGAGCTCCTCCCGGACACCTCGCGCGCCACTCCTCGCCTCCTGAAGCTCCTTCTCCACCTTGGATAGCCGAGAGGATTGCTCCTCCTACCCCTTCTCAAGGGCTTCCAGCTTCTTGGCGGCATCCTAGAGCTCCACTTGGACTTCGGTCACCTGAGCCTCATGCTGATCAGCAGCAAGCTTTGCCTTCTCAAGCTCGGGCACCGCCTTCTCAGTGGCCATCTTCTTCGCGGCCGCCTTAGCCTCGGCTTTCCTAAGGGCGTCCTTCAAGCCCTCGACCTCGGCGGCAGCAGCTGCAGGATCGTCAAGATAAAGGATTAGCACATAGTCCGGATTGTCAATATCCAGCGTCAAGCAAATTACACATCTTCTCACATGGCTTACCTTGCGCCTCGTCAAGCCGTTTGTTGACAAGGTCAAGCTATTTGTCAGAAAGCTTGAGCTTCCGATCCATCTCTGGTGCCGCGGCATTAGCAGTCGCGGCCATGGAAGATGCCTGCATTAGCCACAGAAATATCTACATCATTAGTCGGCCTACCGAATTCAATCCTCTGCAGTTTTCTTTGAAGTCCTTGCAGAGTCTCGGGGGCTGGTACGTACACGGCCTACCCGAACTATCAATTACAACCGCATTATGAGGAAAGAGTATTACTTGACTTACCTCAAAGCCTGTTAGAAGGCCTTGGACAGCATCGTTCAGTCCAGATTGGACGGACCGAACACCCTGCATCACCACACTCATAAGAGAGCGGTGCCCGTCAATGATGGCGGAGTTGTCCACCAGCTCCTCCAGCATGTTCGGCCAGCCAGCCGCCGCCCGTGTAGAGGTGTTCGCCGCTGGTGTTGGCTCCCCGACCCCTTCCCTGCTGGGAGGAGCCTGTGCCGTCGAAGGCCTTGAGGGCTCGGGAGCGGTCGACGGATGGGGACCGGATGGTCCGGACTCCTTTCCTTCGTCAGCTAGGAGGGACGCTCCCTCCTGGTCTTCGGTGACCAAGGTGTTAACCTCGGCCATTATAGCATCCGCCTCCTCCTCTGTGTTTGGGAGAGGAGGAGTCCTTTGGGACCGCACCTCCTCAACCTCTCCGGGGATCAGAGGAGGCGTGGAGTGTGCCATAGACCCACTGTCCGCCAGTTCAGCGGGCGGAGACGTCCCCTCCGAAGTCTGCTCGGTGGGGCGTTCACGTGGGGGACTGCAACTCGGAGGGGTTAACCTTCAACTAAAGCAAATTACTGAAAACAAGATTGCTAAAAATGCCAACCTACTGGCCGGGGGCTTGACCCTAAGTTCCTTCTCCAGAACCTTCTCGGACACTTCAGACTCCTTGTCGGAGTCTGAATTGTCAGACAGAACCAGCTTGGGCCGGCATCATCTCTTCGGGGCTGGGGAAGGTTGGACCTCCTCGACGTCCTCGGCCGCCGCCCTCTTCTTTGAGTGCGAGGAGGCACTCTCCTCCTTGTCCTCATCCTCGCTCCCATCCTGCACGGATGAGGCAGCAGCATCTCCGGACCAATTGCCCAGACGAATCATACGGTGGAGGCCCACCCTGGCCTCCACCCCTTCTTTCTTCTTGCCCTTCTTGGCGGGCGCCTTATAAGGCACCACGACAAGCAGCTTTTCCAGCTGCTCTGATTGGGGCCCTTCCAGCAGAGGCGCCGGGCCGCGGATCTTCTTGGCCTTGGCGAGCCAGCCCTGCAAAATCCACATACCAGGGTTAGACCGAATCAAACATGGTGTGAATATCCGAACACTTCTCGAAGAAGAATGCCGCTCACCTCCCTTGCGGGGTTCGCGGCGTCAAGGCCGATGTCCTTCCCCTTGACCGGCCACTCCTTCTGGGGCTGGAATAATTGGCCCCATATCTTGTCAGGAGTCGTACCGTAGAGGTGTCACACGGTGGCCGGATCCTCGGGCTCATTCTCCCACCTAGGCTTGGCCCTCTCTTGGCAGGGGAGGAGCCGGCGGTGGAGCATGATCTGGACCACGTCGACCAGCTTCGCGCCGGTCTCTATTATGCTGTCGATGCGCTTCTGCAACATTTTTGTGTTGGCGACACACCCCAAGTCCAGGCTCTTGGTGGTCCAGGAGGCCAATCGGGTAGGGGGTCCGGACCTGAATGCGGGGGCCGCTCCCCATGCGGCCTCCCTCGGCTCGGTGATATAAAACCACTCCTTCTGCCACATCCGGACGGTGTCGACGAAGTGGTCGTCTGACCACTGGACCCGTGTCAGCTTACTAATCATGGCCCCTCCGCAGTTCGCATGCTCGCCGCCGGCCACCTTGGGTTTGACATTGAACACCTTCAGCCATAAACCGAAGTGCGGCCGGACCCGGAGGAGTGCTTCACAGACGACGATGAAGGTCGAGATGTGGAGGAGGGAGTTCGGGGCTAGATCGTGAAAATCCAGCCCATAGAAGAACATCAGCCCCCGCACAAAGGGATGCAGGGGAAATCCGAGCCCCCTAAGGAAACGGGGAAGAAAAACTACGCTTTCGCCCGGCTCGGGCGTAGGGATGATCTGGCCCTCTTCAGGGGCCCGATGGGCAACATTGGCCGGCAACTAGTCGGCCTCCTTCAGCTTAAGAATGTCCCCGTCGGTGATAGAGGAGGCCTCCCACCTCCCATTGGCGCCAGATCCGGCCATGGTCGAAGGAGGTGAAGTGGGATTCGTTGTGGAAGCAGGGAGAAAGGGCGCTGGAGCTCTAAAGGTCTGCGAGAGCGAAAGGTGGAAGAGGGCGTGGGATGCAGACTGTAGCAGCCCCCCTTTATAGGCTGTGGGCAGGCCAGGGATTCCTTTTTCCATGTTGTTGGCTCCTCCACTTCCCGATATCTTCACCTTGAGGGGACGTGTCAAACATGGCGTCAGCCTTGAGCCACGCTTCAAGAAATAGTAACTGCTTGGTGTTATGGCCGGAAGCGACTCTTCGTTGAGAGGGAAAAAGTTGTCAGATAAAGGCACTATTTGCGCTCGAGCGATGTTTTTATTGCCTTCGGTGTTAAGTAAAATTACCGTTTCAGATTCCGGACACCACCTGGTTCCGAACATGGAAGAACTCGCCTCGCAAGTCGAATATAGGTCGGATGAGTGGATGCTGGATACAAGTCTTGGTGTTGGAGGCAAGTTCGGGGGCTACTGAGGGAGTCATGGACTAAGGGGTCCTCGGGGCGACGGCCCATCGTACGTGGGCCGGACTGGTGAAGCCGTATATTGACAGGAGATCTGTGAAGCCGTGGTGTGCCCTTCAAGTCAAGAAGACACAGTATCTCTTTAAACCCTTGTTGTAATCTATCTTCGGTAACCCTAACCCTATCGGTGTCTATATAAACCGAGGGTGGTAGTCATTAGGGTGAGAGCTACATTCATTACCTCATAGCCTTAGGGTTAGCTCACGCTGATCTCGAGGTAGTCTACTCTGTAAACCACATCATACATCCAATATAATCAAGCAGGACGTAGGGTATTACCTCTTCGAGAGGGCCCGAACCTGGGCAAACACTGTGTTCGTCGTCCCTTGTTACCCATCGACCCTAGATCCACAGCTGGGGACTCCCTACCCCGAGGTCTGCCGGTTTTGACACCGACAAGTGCCATCGAATTTATGTTTGCCCACGTCAAAGATACAGGGTGGCTGTCCTACTGGAATGTGAGAGGGCAGAGGTGCAGTTTGTCTCTGTGGCATGGATACCTACCTACAACGTTCGACTATCGGTGTGGGGGGGGGGGGCGAGGGGGCAGAGACCTAACTATAGAGAGGTAGATCGACTGGTATATGTGTGGAGAAGGAGAGAGACCTAGCTATGTATTGAGGGAGATCGATCGGCATCCATGCATATGTGTAGCAGAGGAATAAGGTTGGGAGAGAGACAAAGGTAGAGTGTCGGAGGGTTGGTGGTGGAGTTGCTTCTCACAAATTGTGGGAGAGGCCTGCTAGACAAACGGAGGGTACGACTGCAATATCAATAAGAGAGGAGATGTCTGCCTGTCTATGCACGTGCGTGTGAGAGATGGGTCTGGAGGTATGCAAGGATGATGAGGGGGGACGATATGGTTGTGGTAAGCAGACGTAACTACATAGGAAGATCAATCATCATGTGTCGAAGAAAGGGAGAGACATAACTAGTGAGGTATGTCGATCGGTGCATGGGAAAAAAGACTTATAGTCGACCTAGCTATATGTAGGGAGATCGGTAGGTATACATGCATGCATGTGTTAGAAGCAAATAAGTTCTGGAGAGAAGGACAGGGGGAGAGGGATGCGGCTACGAGGTGGTGCGAGAGGCCTACGATATTGAGGGGGGAGGAGTGTGCGAGTATGAGATCGATGAAAAGAGGGGCGGGAGTGTGCACGTGCGTGGAATCATATTGGACATAGGGGGGCATGGATAGTGAGAAGAGAAGAGGGAGAGTGTGTGTTTGTGGTAGGCACACTTGGCTAGAGAGGTATATCGACCGGTGTGTGCCGGAAAGAAGGAGCCGTGGGGCCTACACACACCGTGGGTGAATGACCTAAAGAGAAATAACGAATGTGCGTGATGGAGGGGACGCTGAGGCAGGGTGAGAGGGGGGCGGGCGTGTGCATGCACGAGAGAAAGTTAGCACTAGCTACAAAGAGAAGAGGATTGTGTCGGTGTAAAAGACGAACATAGATCATAATTCATTATAAAAAGTGGATTCAGATATTTGAAGAAGATACTATAGTGTTTTAAACCGACGCATGCATGAATATATATAATGGTGATATGCATGGTGTGGTTATGAACATGTTATACTACATATAATATATAGAACATTTATTTGAATTTGTGATAATGTGTGGCTTTTGCAACTCAGGGCTAAATACTTGTCATAATGTAGGGGTTGGGGCACTATACTTTTGTGTGATAAACACAGTGTACGTATGAAACATGGTTTAGATTATGAAGATCTAGTTAGTACATCAAATGTACTATTATTTGGAATCAACATCAAGTGTATTCAAAATTTTGAATTCGAGTTCATATAGTACACATAGTTCATATCTATCTCTATAGTAATCATGTGGTGTGTTGTTAAGATAATATACGAATGATGGTTTTGGCAACAATCATGATTGTAGATTCTTATTCAAATAGAGAAACGAATTCAAATTTAGTTCGAATTGCAGCGGTAGTATAGAAATTTGGAATGCACTAAAATGTTCGTATGAGTAGGTTACATGCATTATACAGCCAGCGATTTTTTTTAATTGGACATAACATGAATTCATAGCTTTGAATAGCATTTGTACAGTAAAACGGGACAAGACTCTCTCTTTGTGTGGTGCAAATAGTTTTATTTTTTTTGTTTTTTCGTTGAGGGAAGTGCGAATTGATTTGGTACATGCATTATTACATGTTAGGCTTGTCCCTAAAATTGAACCCGCGCCTTGTTATCCCGAAAATTCAGATATCGTGCTCCCAAAACTCGCGCCTTCACAACCCGCGCCTTGCTATCCCGAAATTACAATGCACACGAAAACTCCCTCCAGCTGCCAAATCCCCCTTCTAACCCTTAGCCGAAAGGGCCACTAGTTCAAATCGGTGGGGGTACTTTTGTAACACACCCTACATTTTGGACAAGCGCGTCCCTAAGTCATGGTTCCCCCCTCCCATCACCTCCTTTTCGCCATTCGAAATCTCAGGCCGCCATAACCTCTCTGCTCCAGCAGGGAAACCCCACCCTCCGCCGTCCACCACCCCACCGCTGCCCTGTCGGAGCCTCTTCCCTGATGACGTCGTCCACCGCAACAGCTCGACGTCCCTCATCCACCGCCCCGGGTGAGGATCCGTCATCGATCTCATCATCCCGCCGGTTCAGCCACCCCGTCCTCCACCTCCAAGGAGCTGCTCCGACGATCGCCTCGTCTATCGCGGCTGCTCCATCCCCACAACGCCGCCTTAACCTGCTCCACCGGAACCGTAGCATCCTCACCGACTCCTCGGACGAAGCCGAGGCCTACTCGGTGCCACCAAAGAGGTTGTACACTCATCGCATCGCACCTTCTCCTAAACTTGACCTCCCGGCGCCGCTGGTGCTCGATCCCGCTCCCCCATGGTGCGGCTACCTCATAGTCGGCGCCGCCGGCGACATCTCCACAGCAGCTCTCCCCCAGTGCGAGGCTCCCTCGGCGGCGGCGGCCATACCAGCCGGAGCTGCTGCTGCTGCTCGGGCTCTCACTCGCTCGCGTTGCTGCTCTGCTACTGCTGCTACGGCTCTCGCTTGCTCGCACTGCTACTGCTCAGGCTCTCGCTCGCTCGCGCTGCTGCTCTGCTCTTCCCCTCGCTCGTGCTGCTGCTCTGCTCTTGCTCTCGCTCGCACTACTGATGCTGCAACACAGGCTGCTACAGCTACACGAGTTGCTGCTCTGGCTCTAGTTCGCGCTGCTGCTCCAGGTGCTACTGCTCCGGCTGCTATCTGCTACTGTGTTCCCTGGTGGTCGCCTACTGATTTAGATCACTGTTTCTCTACTACTAGTGCTCGAGTGGCCTAAACTACATGTGAAGTGCATTTCTGCTACCAGTGCGTTCAGTTTTGACAGTAACATTCAAATTCCACAGTAAATTTCAGTTTCGACAGTTAAGTTCAGAGTCAACAGTTTTTACCTCATCTGTTGTAGTCAGGTGTTTTTTGGTGATGTACATTTTACATCTGCCACTTTTTGGTAATGTATTTTACATCATCTATTGGAGATGCTATTAGAATCCCACTTGAGATTAATGATGTCTGTCTTGTGCTGCTTCAGCCTCGACGTCTTACGGTTCGCCGGAGCTGCTCCAACGACGAAACCATCCATCACAAAAGAGCAGTACCCTGGACGCCGTCTACAGATGCCTCAGATCTTCCACACACCTCCGACAGCCACCTCTACCGCAACTTCTTCAGCGACCAACCCAATGATGCTGAGGTCGACATGGCTACGCCAAAGAGGTTGTGCACTTGTCGCATCACTTATTACTCTACATTCATGTCGATCCATTAGGGCTATTTTGGTTCAAAGGAAAAAGTGAAGGAAAAACATAGCAATAGGAAATTTTCCTATGGTACTCTACTATTCAATTATTCATGCATTTGGTTGAAAGGAATGGAGCAAAACATCCACCTGGAGCTACTTTTCCTATGCATGAAAACAACACTAAGTGCATTAGTTGCAGAATAACATTCTAACTGTACACACTTTCATATTGTTTCACTTTAATTTGGCCATGTTTCTTTGCATTCCTCTGCTCTTCCAATTCCTGTGAACCAAACACCCAAGTTGACAGAAATCCCGTGTTTACAAATGCTCTGTTTCCCACGTGCATTCCTATCATATTCCGGTGTTTTTCCTATCCCTGCGTTTTTAGAATCCTGCAAGCCAAAGGAGCCCTTACAGAATTACTTCAGTTACAGATAGGTGTCGAAGAAAACTTTGTGTGGTTTGTCCTGCTCCTGCCGCGACGTCATCCACCTCACCTGAGCTGCTCCATTGACAGAAGCATCCACCATACCAGACATCACGACTCCCGACCGTCTTTCGCCGCCTCAGATCTCCTTCCCTGCCACCGGCACCCACTGCAACTGCATCAGGATCATCGACTCAGCAGATGAACCTGAGGAGTACACGAGTCCACAAGAGAGGTCGCACTCTTTTGTTTCTGCTTATGTTATGCATTGATTGATATTACCTGCTACTTTATCGTCCTGTTCACCTCTTCGACTCCAAGTCAGGTCCGAATTAATGTTCAAACTTGAGTTTTAAAATGCTTGTGGGGCACATATCGAGGCAACAATGAATAGTATCTCTGTCTATTATCTGGTTCACCTAGGGTACGTCTATGTTGTTCATCTTGGGTGGGAAACAAACAGTAAAGCAACCATCATCTGTCTTTTTATTAAAGTAAAGCTATCATCAGCCTGCTATCATTATTTTTGGATCTATCCACTGGTTGTTACCATCACTCTAGATTTCTGCATGCTCTCCTTACATAATCTCACTATATTTTTTTCGTATGCATGTCAGATATTGTACACAGTCATGCTGAACATGTAGAGAAAAAGAGAAGAGTTTGGCGTGGCAATACAATGTCATGAAGACATTGCTCCATTGTGGGTGCAATGGCAAACCCTCCCCCCTCCAGATTGTAATCCAGAGGAAGATAACTGTTCTGAGGCGGATTCAGACAGAGCTGACCACTCTGAAAGGATCGAGAAGAGGTGTCTAGAGGGGGGGTGATTAGACCCTCAACAAAGAAAAGTAGCAGTTTTTAATTTCTTCAAGTTAAGGTGGAGTTTTAGCACAAGTTTAAACATTCACAATACATTTCAAGCAAGCATGGCAAGATTATATGAGCAGCGGAAAGTAAAGCATGCAAGTTGCAAGAAAGTAAAGGGATGGGATTGGAGTGTGCAAATGCAATAGGAGACACGGAGATTTTTGGCGTGGTTCCGATAGGTGGTGCTATTGTACATCCACGTTGATGGAGACTTCAACCCACGAAGGGTAACGGTTGCGCGAGTCCACGGAGGTCTCCACCCACGAAGGGTCCACGAAGAAGCAACCTTGTCTATCCCACCATGGCCATCGCCCATGAAGGACTTGCCTCACTTGGGTAGATCTTCACGAAGTAGGCGATCTCCTTGCCCTTACAAACTCCTTGATTCAACTCCACAATCTTGACGGAGGCTCCCAAGTGACACCTAACCAATCTAGGAGACACCACTCTCCAAAAGGTAATAGATGGTGTGTTGATGATGAACTCGTTGCTCTTGTGCTTCAAATGATAGTCTCCCCAACACTCAACTCTCTCTCACAGATTTGGATATGGTGGAAAGATAATTTGAGTGGAAAGCAACTTGGGGAAGGCTAGAGATCAAGATTCTTGTGGTTGGATTGGAATGTCTTGGTCTCAACACATGAGTAGGTGGTTCTCTCTCAGAAAATGAGTAGTGGAAGTGTAGGCACGTTCTGACGGCTCTCTCTCTGATGGAGAAGGGGGTGGGGGGGTATTTATAGCCTCCACACAAAATCTAACCGTTACACACAATTTACTAAACTCGGTGGGACTGAATAGTGAAACTCGGTGAGACCGACCTGGTTCAAAATGTGAACGTTAGGCTTTTTGGTGGGACCGACAAGGTCAACTCGGTGAGACCGATTGCATGAACTCGGTGAGACCGATTTCAGCAATAAGCAAACAGAGACTTGGTCAAGCAAACTCGGTGGTACCGACTGCTTATCTCGGTGAGACCGAAGTAACTGCAATAGGTAACAGAGAGTTTGCAGGGCCATCTCGGTGAGACTGAGATCCCATCGGTGAGACCGAACTGATTAGGGTTTCTGGCAGTGGCTATGTCAAGTGAACTCAGTGGCGCCGGATGAATCAAATCGGTGGGGCCGAGTTTGACTTTAGGTTTAGGACATATGTGGAAATGAGAAAGTGGTTGAGGGCTTTTGGAGCATATCACTAAGCATTTTGAGCAAGCAAGCCATTAAGCAACACCTCATCCCCTTTTAATAGTATTGGTTTTTCCTATGGACTCAATGTGATCTTGGATCACTAAACTGAAAAGAAAGAGTCTTGGGATTTTGCCAATATGTGTCCATAGCATCTTGAAGGGGTTCCACATCCTCCTGTCCTGCCACTCCACTGTTGAACTCATCTGAAATATACTAGATGAAATTATTAGTCCAACAAGAGATATGTTGACATTAATTACCAAAATCACCCAGGGAGCACTTGTGCTTTCACACTCCTATTTACCCCCCACCCCCGAGGTGTTTGCTCTAACTTGGCATGATGATGTTGGTCATATCATGCATATGTTGCCTTGCAGTGCCTACTTTCGACATCATATATGTCATCTGCTTAGTTTAGACATGTTCTATAATGCCACCTGTTTAGTTTCTATATCATATATGTGAATTATGCAATCTCATCTCTTTTAGCCAGCCATAATATATGTGAAATATGCAATGTCATCCTATTTAACCAGACATCATATATTTGAAATATATCTTGCCAATCCTTTTCTTCATTACATTTCCATTTGTCGACAATGTTTGTACATTCAACTACTCTTCCTGTGAATCAGCCGTTTGAGTGGGTGATGGAAAAATCTGGAGTGAAAACAAGGTCTTCAGAGCAGACAGTGCTACCTATCGAAGCAGATCTCTTGCTGGGTCTCGATAGCTCCTCAGAGATGGATTCAGAGATAGATGACCAGTCCTATTCCCCCATCGAGGTGTATGCTCTAACTTGGCACGGTTATACTACTCATATCATGCATATGGTGTTTTGCATTGCATAGTTTAGACATCATATACACAATATTCAACACCATGTTCTTAGTTCAAACATCATATATGCGAATGCCCTCTGCGTAGTATATAAATCACACGTGTGAATTATATCATGCGATCCTGATTACTTAGATAACATGTATGTGAATTATGTCATGCCAACCTGTTTACTAAAGACATGATATAATTATCTCATGCCATCCTGTTTAGTTAGTCATCATATCTTTGAATTATGTCATGCTATGCTATCCAGTTTAGATAGACATAATATATGTGAAATTATGTCATTCTATCCTTTTTAGTTAAACAATATACATGTGAACTATTTCATGCCCTCTTTTTTCCACACTATCTATTGCATCTGTCTCTCAAGTCTGTACATTCAACTACTTTTCTTGTTTATCAGCCATTTGAATTGGAGGGGGTGATGGCAGTATCTAGTGGAGTAAAAACACGGTCTTCAAATAAAACAGTGCTACCTCTTGGTGGAGATAGCACCCCGGTTGTACATGCACAAGAACCAGCCCTACCACACATAACCCAGACTCTCGCAGATTGTACCCCTACTCCGATGGACAGAGAACCAACTTCACCCAATCTAACCCCAACCACAGCAGATAGTAACCCAGTTCCAGTTGACACAGCACCATCTCCAGCACAGAGCTCCCAAACAAGAGCAGTTAGTATGGCAGCTCCAGTGCCCAAAGCGCCAGCACTACCACGGCGAACCCCAACTCCACCAGTTAGTACACCTATTCCTATGGACGAAGCACAACCAGCCATTTGTAGTTTAGAATCTATCGCATTTGATGTTGATAAATCCTATGTGCGTATCTTCCCATCATGGAAATATTATACTGTAGATGAAGGAAAAAGCCAGTTGCAGGTGTTCGTCCAGGAGTTATGTGTAAGTAATGTTATTTATGGCAAATACTTTGCTTTGTCCCATACATTCTACCTCCATGCTGGTTTTAATACAGCAAATGTTCCCATTTTTCTCTATAGAGAAGAACCGATTTGGAAACTCAGGATGAGGTAACCTGTGCTAATACCTCTGTTATCTTCAAGAATGCTTGGTGGCAGTATCGGAATTACCTAAAGAAAATGTACTTCACTGGCAAAGAAAGTCATCAAATTCCCTTACTATCTCCTGACACATATTTACGGCATGATGACTGGGAACACCTTGTTCTGTACTGGTCCCGAACCAAGAATGTGGTAAGGTTTATGAGCTCATTTTTTATTTTGAAGTACTATATGCCTGCGTCTTACTGTACTCTGTTCGTGTAGAACAAGTGCTTAAACCTGAAGAAGAACTGTTCTCATTTAAGATTCCATTGCTATGATGCATACTGCTTTGCTCTTGTATCACTGTATTTACTCATACAAACTTATTTTTAAATTGAAGGATCCAATCGAAACTCCAATGGCACAACAGGTATGTTTAAACATGTTTCTTTAACAGGTTTGCTCTTCTAAATTGCTCTGTTGATTTCAATTTCAATTGTGTATACAGTTGACTTCTCATATCATGCACATTACTAGCATCACAACAGAGCCAATAGTGTTGTTGTACATGTATAACCGTGTTACCCATCTGAAATCTTGTTGTGTCGTGTAGTTTCCCACACTTGTAGTCTTTCAATGCTGCTTTGTCTTGAACTGATATGATTTGAACTATGTCTCTATTTTGATTTGGCAAGACAATGCAGTGACCATAGGACATAGATATATGTTTGTTTGATGCTTTTATTATGTACTTACTACTTGGCAATAGAAGACTTGGTAGTTTAATCCTGTCCACTTTACTACTGAACTAGTTCACCGAAATGAGTTTCATATACTACATGCTAAACCTGTTATGTGTCTGCTTATATCTTTTTTTAGAATGCTGACAGAATATTTGGTAAGAGTACCTTATTTTTTTACTATGAACGACAGTGGGAGAGGCTCCCACTGACTTTTGTATTACTCAGAATGATAATTTACATAATAACATTGTTGGGTTTAGGGCCCCCTGGCCAAAGCTAAGTAAAAATAAAGGGGAGGTTCAAAGGTGAAAGCAAGTGTGGCTATGGGGGACAGCAAAGGTCACAAGCTTTGCAGGTAAGTGACTAAGAAGGGACGAAGCTCTTCTTTACAGTTGTGCACAAGAAGACCCAAATTTTCTTTGAACCACGCCAGCCAGGAGGCGAACGAGTGAGGGATCCCCCTGAAGTGCTCATTGTTTCTCTCCTTCCATATGCTCCAGGCAGGCATCATAAAATATGTCCATGAACAGAGGTTGCTGCCAGCGATCCTTGCCACCATGTAGCAAGGTAATCCTATTACCCGAAGAAGGCCAGTGGATCCCAACTTTGTTCCAACAACGTTGACTAAACGGGCAGGCAAAGAAAAGGTGTTCGACAGTCTCTTCAGGAGGATTCCGACAAAGCATGCATGCATAATTGTTGTCCACGAGGGTATAGTGTCTGCATCTCAGCATATTTCTCGTGTTTAGGCAATCCACCATCAGGAGCCAGCAGAACATTTTGAATTTGATCGGGCTCTTGGCTCTCCAAATCCACACGAAAGCCTCGTCCACTACCATCTCCCTGAAGTAGTGGTCATAAAACTTCTTGGAGGAAAACCAACCCCCAAGAGCACACATCCATGTGTCATTGCAATTTGCATCCAGGATCATGTGCGCGGAGCCTTCTTTGATCTCTCTGACCTCCTCTCTCGCTTGAGCTGACAAGGGCAATTGAAACAACAACGCTGGGTCCGTGGCCCTGAGCGCACCCCCTACAGTCTCGTCTTCATTTGTGCAAAAAGAGAAGGCTCTAGGGAAGGTTTCCATCAGCGGGGCGTCCTGATCATCACAAAACCAGACATCTTTCCAAAACAGGGAAGATGAGCCATTCCCAATTGTGACCTTGGTGATCCCACGAAATACATCGCTGAGTTGCATGACATCACGAAGTACCTTATTAAGCAATGGTAAAGGAAATAATGCAGATAAGGTTCAGGATAGTGAGACATCCTTGTTGATCTCTAACAAAGCTGATAAAACAGCTAAGGAAAACTATCTTGAAGACAGTGAGACAACCCCAAAGTCCTGTCTTGATGTAGTGTTCGAGTTACTGGCCACTACTGCTGGCACAAGCTCTTCGAACTCACTGTCTGAATTAGTTCGGTTTCTTGAGTCTCAACTACAAGATGAAAGACATCGATCAGCTGTGCTGCGACAAGAAGCCGAAGGACTGAGGAAGTCCCTGGAGAATTCAGATGCATACTTTCTGGTGCAACAGCAAGCGTTGGAGGATTTTAGCGCCAAACAGGAGAAAGCTAATAAGCTTGTTAAGCTTATTGCCATCATGGTGGATACCCAGGATAACGTTTCATGAGCTCTTGTGAAGTTGTTTCAGTTATGGACTTATTTTGCTGCCGCTCGTTTATTTGCACTGGTGGCCAATTAAGACGCCCAGTGTATGTAATATGCTGCTTTGTTCCCTATATTTGCACTCGTGGCGAACTTTGATGCCCAGTGGATGTAATATGTGTAATAGCCGTAATAGCCTAGCGTAAGTTGCTTACTTATTTATTTCCTTATTGTCTTGTTTATTTATTTGGTTGCAGTCACTGCAGTTCTTTTTCCGCGGTTTGCTAGTGGCAACAATAAAATATTTTTTTAAACTAGGCCGTAATAACCATGGACCGTTATGTAGTGACCATGGGACTCCTATGGGCCGTAGGATCTATGGCCCCCCTACGGGCCGTAGGATCAATGGGCCTTGTGCGGTGGCGTTAGAATCAATGGGCCTTCTACGGGTCATACTATTCATGGACCAATAAAGGACCGCAATATGGGCTGTAAACAGGCTAGAGTGGAAATTGTCTGTTTATGGCCCGATCATAAAGGGCCGTTAATAGCCGATATGTATAACGGGCTTAAACGAGCCGTATTTGATGACGCTAAGAAAACAGCCCAACAGATTAACGAGCCACAAACGGGCCGACTGTAACCACGGGCTGAATTTGGCCCGCAAGCGAAACAGGCCAGTAACGGACCGGAAGTAATCGAATGCTGGAAGTGAGCCCAAGAATAAATGGGCCCTTAGAAGGCCGAAAGATCACACGGGCTGGAAAGGGCCCAATGTAATAATGGGCTGTTAATGGGTATAAATCGATACACTGTTCATTATGGGCCAGTTTCACCATTGGCCGTTAATGGGCCAAGAGTTACATAGGGCCTCATATGGGCCGAAAGACGTCATGTGCCATACATGGGCCGGAAGTTACAACGGGCTGGAATCATATTGGACGGCCCATATGCCGGTACTGGGCCTAATTCGGATAGGCCATAACGGGCCGTGAGTTAGCGGGCTGTAAATGGGCTATATGCGAACAGGCCATTAACAGGCTTTCCGTGGGCCGGTCCGCTACCTTTTGACCAAGTCAAATGGGCCGGCCTTTTCACCTCAATGGGCCACTGTTGGGCCATGCCACGTGTCAACGTATCATAGGCGCCTCCCGTCCAATGAGTGGACGACATCTATCCCAACGCTGAGCTGACACGTGGATACTCCGGCAAATCAGAATTTTACACGTGGAAAATCCTCATTGGTCTAGGCTGTTAACGGGTTATTGGATCCAAACCGGAACCCGATAGCTTAACGGCGACCCGTTACGGTGGATGCCACATGTCGGTTACCCTTGACGAAAGCACTTCCATGATGCGCGATTTATCGTCATGGAACTGGACACTTCCGTGATGATAATTTTGGTATTGTCATGGAACACTTCTACGACAGCACAGGTATGACTATCTTGATTCTGTCATAAAATCATCATGGATGTACATGCATGACGAAAACGTGACCTACTATGACAAAAATGTATCATCACGGAAGTGTATTTTTTTGTAGTGACATGACATGACATGACCTCAAGGGGGTAGAAAAGAAATCCATCTCAGTTACTCATCCCTAAACACATGTTTAATTCTATGTTGCATGAGAGTGATATCATGGATGAAGGCACTCCTCCATTTATTGAAGCTTGGCCATTCGTGTCTGAACACCTTTGCATTTCTGACTATCCAAATGTTCTAGCATGCAACGAAAACCACTTCAGAGAAGAAAGGTTTTGCAAACTCCCTTTTAGCTTGCATGACAATGTGTAACACCCCCGGTGGTTAACTACAGTAATTCCATTTTGATAATGCCAAGTCAGCATGATTATCAGTGCATGATCATCATTAACATCATATTGCATTTCAACTCCTAACCTCAAATTCAAAATTAAATGAAAGTGGAAAATAAAAGTTGTCCAACATAGAAACTAAATTGTTCATTAAATAGCAAATAAATCAGAGACAATTCTAAAATTAAAACCAACATCATTGGAGTTGGGTAAGTGACTCAAACATCTTCAAACAGCGACTAAAAACAATATTTAATAACCATTTATTAAATCTAATTTAAGTATGAAATGATGTTTTGCCCAAACTAATTTTAGGTGTTAGGAAATAAAGCACTGGTATTTATGCACTAGGTCTCCCTTTTTACAAAATTCGGTTTGGGGCCTAACTATTTACTAAACAGAGGTATATGAATTTATAAAAAGAAAAAGAACAAAAGAAAATAAAACCCCCCTGGGCCTCGGCCCAGCAGGCCGTCCAGGCCGCCAGGCCGGCCCAGCCGTCGCCCTACATAGCCGGCCACACCCCCCCGAAACCCTAATCCCCCCCCCTCGCTCCCCTCCCCCCCCCGATCCAGAAATCTGGATCGGGATCGAACCCCCCCCCCCCCCCCCCCCCCCGGCGTCGCCGGGCGGCGTCCCGCCGCCGCCCGGCCCCGCGGCCCTGCGCGGCGCCGCCCCGCCCGTCGCCGGCCATATCGGACGCCTCGCCTCCTCCCCGGAGCCCCCGCTCGCCGACGCCCCCGTCGCCTCACCCCACCGACCGCCCTGCCGCTCGACGTCGCCGGCACCACCCCGTCGCCGGACCGCGCCACCCCCTCGACCCTCATCCCCGACCGGCCTCCTCGAGCCACGCCGCCCCCGTGCCTCTACAGCCGTCGGTGAGGCCCCGGCCTCTGCCGCCCTCTCCCCTTTCACCCTCGTCCCCGTCCTCGATGCCGTCCGCCGTGCCCGGCCGCGCTCGCCGCGGTCCCCTGCTCCGTTACCTGCGCCGCTCCCGTCCGTGCCCTGTCGCTCGCCTCCCCTCGCTGCGCGCTGCAGTTGCTCGCGCCGCCTTTGGCTGCCGTGTCGTCCGCTCCGCCTGCGCGCGCGCTGGCCGCGCGCTGCCTCGGTCGCCGCCCGCCCCCTTCCCCGCTCGCCTCTGCCGCACGCGCGCGCGCCCCCACCGCGCCCGGGCCCTCGTCCCCGCTCGCCACCAAGGCGCCCGCGCCCACGCCTCGCTTGCCGCCCGCTCGCCCGCGCGCGCGCTCCGGCCTCCGCTCGCCCGCGCCCGGCCTGCTCCGCGCCGTGCCTCCGCCTCCCCGCGCCCGCGCATCGCCGCTCGCCCTACACCGCTCCCGGCCGCGTCTCCCCTCCGGCCGCAGCCGCGCCCCGCCGGTGCGCCCGTTCGGGCGGCGCTGCGCCCGTCGGGCGTCCACGCCCGCACCCGCGCCCGTTCGCCCGCTTGGCCTCTGTGCCACCGACAGCAGGGGCCCACAGCCCCCAAAACGTTAAAAAAAAATAGGATTATGATTTAATAAAAATAAAAATAAAAATAATTAAACTAATTAATTAATTAATTAGTTAATTAATCCTGATTAGGTTAATTTAATTAAGTAGTTAGTGTTAATTAAACAGTAATTTAATTAGTTAATCACTAATTAACCTAACAGCCTATGACAGGTGGGACCCACTGGTCCTGACGTCATGCTGACGTCAGCAAGACACTGTTTCGGATAATGTTTATTTAAATAAATAATTAAATTCCAGAAATTAATAAAAACTTTTGAAAATCATATCTTTTAATCCGTAACTCAGATCGAAAAACTTTGTACATGAAAGTTGCTCAGAACGACGAGACGAATCCAAATACGCGCTCCGTTCGTTCGTCACACGTCCCTAACTATCCGAACTTGCAACCGTTCCCCTCTTATCCTCTGTCCGACAATTCCAAAGACCCGGGAAATATCGTCAGATATTCTCCCGCTCCGTCTGTTACGTGTGATGCTGCGTTAGACTACCCCTAGCACCGTGTATCGTATTTGTCATGCTCATGTTTGCTATATATTTATACTGTTTCCTCCCCCTCTTCTCTCTCGATAGCCCCCGACCCCGACGTCGTCCCCGAGACCGACGCAGCTCCGGAGCCCGAAGACACCATAGACGACCTTGCCCTTGCCGCCGAGCAACCAGGCAAGCCCCTCCTTTGATCATCCCGATATCGCCCATTCTATATTCCCATTCTTGCATTAGAATTGCTGCTGCTGCTGCTTTACCTATTCTGATGCATAGCCTGTTCATTGTAACCTGCTGTTGATAATTTCCTACATATCCTAAACTGTTTAGTCTAGGCTGGGTAGAGACCTATCAGTGACCCCACTTATCCCGACTGCCGCGCTGGATCGTCAGAAGACCCGATCAATGGGATTGAAGACCAGGACCCTACACCGCACACCACCCCCCTTAGTTGTAACGACACTGCAGCGTTACTATCGAGTGCCGAGGGTGAAACCTCTGGTAGCACTTCTGATGTTAACTCTGTAGAGTAGCTATTCGGTCGTGGTCATCGAGGGTGATTCCTCCTTCACCGCTTCCGATAACGACGCTGTCCTACAACACCTCAAGTGTGGACCCAGTGAGGGTGATTCCTCCTAGTTCACCTTGACGGATACATCGAGTGGGAATTCAATGAGGGTGATACCTCGGATTCCCTGATGTTATGGACACACGGATACTTGGACCTTACATTGTTACTTGGAAAGGCGGGTCGACCCTGAGGGGTACCCGCGTGTGATGTGAAGGCGGGTTGCCAGTGTGGTGCCCGAGTGGTGAATACGAGGCGCGGCCGGGCATTCTTAACCCTTGCCGCAAGTCCTCGAGACGGGGCGACGGGGTCACATCTTTCGTGAGTCTCTGCTCGTTACCGCAAGCACCTAGTCCTAGCGATTTGGATATTTGATCCGAGCAGGCCTCTGGTCTGATAGCACTAACCATCACGTGGGCATAGTATGGGCGTTCTGCATCGTAGCATCAGCCGAAAGCTCTGTCAGACGTCTAGTTCAGCCTTGCGGCCGGGACGGACCGGCGCCCCCCTGGTGCCTGGCTTCCCCCTGCACGCAACGACTCGGAGTGCACAGGGCGATGGCCCAAGACCTCTGAGCGCTTAGGATGTAGACCGACGGGGACCTCTCTGCTGAGCTGTAGGTAGGGTTGCGATGTGTCGTTTGGCCGAGGCCGGGCATGACCCAGGAAAGTGTGTCCGGCCGAAGTTAATCGAGCGTGTTGGGTAAGTTGGTGCACCCCTGCAGGGAAGAACACTTCTATCGATAGCCGGTCCTACGGTAAAGGACACTCGGAGTTGTATCCTGATTGATACAATTTAGAACTGGATACCTGTGATGAGACCTGTATATAGGGCTCTGGGATTGCTTTCTCGCAGGGAGTCGAGAAAGGATCTCTGGGTGAGGTTGATATTATTACTGCTACATTATATGGTATTGTTCTACTCTCTTCTACTGCTGCAAGATCGCTGAAGATGCTAGTCTTCGATAGGACTAGGCCTTCTCTCTATTCTGGCATTTCTGCAGCCCAGTCCACATATACAGCCTCCCCTTGATAATGTTGCATATGTAGTGTAGATCCTTGCTTGCTGAGTACTTCAGAGTACTCACGGTTGCTTTGTTTTCCTTTTTCTCCCCATATCAGTTTGACGTGACCAGAGGACGGAGCCCCCTGAGACAGATGCCCCGACGATCGTTACTACTACTACCCAGAGGATGGATACTACTACGAGTTGACTGACGACCAGGAGTAGGATCGGAGGGTCCCAGGCAGGAGGCCTTCGCCTTTCGATCGTAGTGTTTTATTTTGCCCCGCCTTCCTAAAGGCCTTTCTGTTTCTATTTCATATCTGTACTCAGATATCTGATGCTTCCGCTGACACTTGTTCGCAAGCTTATGTATTCGAGCCCTCGAGGCCCCTGGCTTGTAATATAAAGCTTGTATGACTTTATTTATGTTTTAGAGTTGTGTTGTGATACCTTCCCGTGAGTCCTTAGGCTTGATCGTGTGCATTTGCGTGTATGATTAGTGCACGATCGGGCCGGGGGCGTCACAAGTTGGTATCAGAGCCGACTGACTGTAGGAACCCCCTTTTCAACTCCTTGGCCGAAGTTGAGTCTAGAAACCGGAAAACTATTTTACTAACTTGGCTGTGTGGCTTACGGGCCCACGTCGCCAATTGGGTGGTATTAGGATCTTTTGCTCCTCGACCTTTACTCTGGGACTCTGACCTCTCTTCTATTCGGGTTAAATGATTTTACTAACTCCAGCATTAGGCTCTCGTGCTCACATCCACCCGGAGTTCTGAAATATTCCCCCTTGCTTCAAGATTGTGGGCCAGGTTCTGCTTACAGGATCCTTTTATCGAGGGCACCCTGTGTTGTCACGTGCAGATTCCTCGCTCCAACAGTTTTCTCCGACGTGGATCTAGCCTTTGCTATGTCTCGTTGTGTACTCCCATATCGCGTGCCTGCGCGCCGCCTAGATGTCTAGCCTTTTCCTTTTCAACTGTCGTAATGCCGGATGCTAACCGAGGCTATGTGTGGCTTTGAATGTCTGGTGCGAATATGATGAAGTATCTATTGCACTTCCTTCTGTTGTGCGTGCTACTTCATAAATAATTCCCTACACCTGCAAGTTATTAGCTAAATTGCCCCTGTTGATTTGGCAGGATGGCTGACGATCCTCCACCTCCACCCTATATTGCCGCAATGATGCAGCAGTTTGAATTGAACCGTCAGCTCAACGAGAGTCTGGTAAGACGTTTGGAATGCAATGAGGCTCGTCAGGAGCCTGGACCGATCTCGCTGCCAGAATTTGTGCACCTCAACCCGTCCGTTTTCCGCAACTCCACCAATCCTATGGATGCTGATGATTGGCTTCGTGACATCCTGTTTGAAATGGAGTCAGCTAATGTTGCCCCTGCCAGTTATGTCACCTTTGCGACATTCCACCTAAAGGGCCCAGCGGCTCAATGGTGGGAAAGCCACAAGGGTACGTTGCCTGCTGAAACAGTAACCACTTGGCAGGAATTTCAGTCAGCTTTTCGTGCATGGTACATTCCTCAAGGTCTGATAGATCAGAAGAAGCAGCAGTTTCGCAAACTCACACAGGGCACAATGACTGTGGATGAATATCAGAGGAAATTTCTCGAGTTATCCCGCTATGCTGAGGATGACGTCGACACCAACACACGCAAGCAGGAGACATTCCGTGAAGGACTACGTACTGATATAAAACTTGCACTTGCTGTCCATGATTTCACAGACTTCGCAACGCTTGTCAGCAAATCTTTCCAAGTTGAAACAGCTCTGACTGAGTACCAGGAGTCACTCAAGCGCACTCGTGAAGCAGGCTCACCCTCGGGTCAGCCTGTTCAGAAACGTCGAGTGTGGATCCCGCATAATGTACACCACCGACCTGCTCCAACACCAAGGCCGTCCTATGTTGCACCTCGTTTGCCTTCACCGCCGAGACAGCTATCGGTCCATGCTGGACCGCCTGATGCTATGGCTTTTCGTCAGGATGCACCACGTCCTTCTGCTGGTTGCAGGAAGAGCCGTTGAAAACATATTTCTAGGAACGTTGGAACCAGACTACCTGCTAGTCAACGTGTTCATGTCAACCAAGTCAACATGGAAGAAGCTCGGCAGGACCCCAGCATTGTGATGGGCACCCTTCTAGTGAATTCAATCCCAGCTTCAGTCCTCTTTGATTCTGGAGCATCGCACTCCTTCATGTCCGAAAGTTTTGCGCGAAGCCATGATATACTTTTCGAGGAGATGTCCATCCCATTAGTAATCCATTCACCTGGGGCTAATTGGCAAACTACCAGGGTAAGCCACGGTAATCACATTGTGATTGGAGGATTGATGTTCCCCGTTTCTCTCATTGCCCTTAAGACCTCCAACATTGACATTATTCTGGGTATGGACTGGTTGAAGCCTCATAAAGCTTTGATTGACTGTGCCACTGAAGCAGTCCGCCTCACACACCCTTCCGGTCAGACTGTCAGATACTCCGCTCGTACAGTGCAGGACGCCGAAGCTCAGATATATGTCCTAAATGCACTGAACGCTTCACCTCTTGAAGGCATCGAGAACGTTCCAGTTGTTCGTGAATTTCAAGATGTATTTCTAGAAGAACTTCCAGGAATACCCCCTGCTAGAGCTGTTGAGTTTGTCATCGACTTGAAGCCTGGCACAACACCTATCGCGAAGCGTCCTTATAAGATGCCTCCGCACCATCTTCTCGAGCTTAAGGAAGAAATCGACACGTCACTTAAGAAAGGTTTCATCCGCCCCAGTTCCTCTGCTTGGGGAGCACCTTCACTCTTCGTTAAGAAGAAGGATGGAACTAACCGATTGGTTCAGGATTATCGGCCCATTAACCAAGCCACCATTCAGAATAAATATCCGCTTCCTCGGATCAATGATTTGTATGATCAACTTACTGGATCATCGGTATTCTCTAAACTTGATTTGAGGTTGGGTTACCATCAGATCCGTGTTCGTGAAGAGGATATTCCGAAGACTGCTTTTGTTACTCGCTATGGCTCTTATGAGTACACTGTCATGTCATTTGGCTTAACCAATGCTCCAGCCACATTTTCCCGTCTGATGAATTATATCTTCATGGATTACCTCGACAAGTTCATCGTGGTATATCTAGATGATATTCTGGTTTATTCAAAGAATAAGGAAGAACATGCTGAACACCTCCGTCTTGTACTGGAAAGGCTCCGAGAACACCAACTGTATGCCAAATATTCTAAATGTGAATTCTGGTTGTCTGAAGTGACATATCTCGGCCATGTGATTTCGAAAGATGGCATTGCCGTTAACCCAGAACGAGTTCAGGCTATACTTGACTGGACTCCTCCGAAGAACGTCAAGCAAGTGAGAAGTTTTCTCGGTCTTGCAAGTTATTGCCGTCGTTTTGTCGAGAATTTTTCTAAGATTGCTAAGCCTTTGACTGATCTGCTTCACAAGGGCGTTAAGTTTGAATGGACAGAAAAATGTCAGGAAAGTTTTCAAATACTCAAAGACAAGCTAACGTCTGCCCCAGTACTTGCTCCTCCAGATTCTCGCAAAGACTTTGTGATCTATTGTGACGCATCCCGTGAAGGATTAGGCTATATCCTAATGCAAGAGCGTAAAGTGATTGCTTATGGCTCTCGTCAGTTGCGCCCACATGAAGAGAATTATCCGGTACATGATCTAGAACTAGCTGCTGTCATCTATGCATTGCAGTTATGGCGACATTACCTCCTCGGTAATCGTTGCGAGATCTACACGGATCATAAAAGTCTGAAGTACTTGTTCACTCAGCCATCTCTGAACCTCCGTCAGCAAAGATGGATGGAGACCATTGCGGACTATGACTTGGGTATTTCTTATACCCCTGGCAAGGCTAATGTGATGGCTGATGCGTTGAGCCGCAAATCCTATTGCTGCGAACTTGAGGTTCAGCTACAGCAACCACTTCTGTATGAAGAGCTTCGAAAGCTAAATCTCGAGATAGTTCCCCAAGGATACCTAAAAACCTTGGTTGTTGAACCAGACCTTGAGAAAGCTGTTAAGAATGCGCAAGCTAAAGATGCTGAAATTGATTTGATGAAGAAAGACCTTCACCTTGTAAAGTACAGGGATTTCTCGCTGTCTGAAGATGGAACCTTGTATTTCAGAGACCGCATTGTAGTACCTCGCTTTGAGCTTATGACTGACAAAGTCATGAAGGAGGCACATGATACCCCGCTGTCTATTCATCCGGGTAGCACCAAGATGTATCGTGATCTCCGTCAAAGGTACTGGTGGTCCAGAATGAAGCAAGACATTGCTCGATATGTTGCTGAATATGATGTGTGTCGACGCGTTAAAGCAGAACATCAGAAGCCTGCTGGAATTCTGCAACCACTTCCTATTCCTTTATGGAAATGGGATAAGGTTCAGATGGATTTCGTTACAGGACTTCCCAGGTCACAGAAGGGTCACGATGCTATTCTTGTCGTCGTCGACCAACTCTCCAAAGTTGCACACTTTCTGCCTGTCAAGGAGACGATCACTGCTAGTCAGTTAGCAGAGTTATATATCTCCAGAATTGTTTCACTCCACGGTATTCCGAAAGAGATCAGTTCAGACCGTGGCAGCATATTCACTGGTCATTTCTGGGAAAGTTTCCAAAAGGCTATGGGAACTCATATTACCTGGAGTTCAGCTTATCATCCTCAATCCCAAGGCCAAGTTGAACGAGTCAATCAAGTGCTTGAAGACATGCTACGAGCTTGTGTTGTTTCTTTCGGCAAGAAGTGGGAAGAATCTCTTCCATATGCCGAGTTCTCTTATAACAACAGCTATCAAGCTAGTCTGAAAATGGCCCCCTTTGAAGTTCTCTATGGACGTAAGTGTCGAACCCCTCTGAATTGGTCAGAAACTGGGGAACGACCTCTTGTTGGACCGGATATTATTCAACACGCCGAAGAACAAGTCCATATCGTCCGGGAAAATCTCAAGGCGGCTCAGGACCGCCAGAAGAGCAACTATGATCGCAAACGATGGGGTTTGACTTATCAACCTGGTGATCAAGCTTATCTTCGTGTCACTCCTATGAAAGGCACTCACCGTTTCGGAATCAAGGGCAAGCTAGCTCCACACTACATTGGTCCTTTCCGCATTGTTGCAAGACGTGGTCAAGTGGCGTATAAATTGGATTTGCCGCCGCAATTCTCTCATATCCACGACGTCTTCCATGTGTCGCAACTTCGTAAATGCTTCAAGGAATCTCCACACCGAGCTGTGGATCACGAGATGCTCGAATTGCATGATGATCTTTCATATAAGGAACATCCGATCCGCATTCTCGATGAAGCTGAACGTCGAACCCGTCAGAAGGTTACCAAGTTCCTCAAAGTACAGTGGTTAAATCATACTGAAGATGAAGCCACTTGGGAACGCGAGGATAATCTTCGTGCGGAATACCCCGAACTTTTTCCTTCTACTTCTTAATTCTCAGGACGAGAATTCTTGTTAGTAGAGGAGATTTGTAACACCCCCGGTGGTTAACTACAGTAATTCCATTTTGATAATGCCAAGTCAGCATGATTATCAGTGCATGATCATCATTAACATCATATTGCATTTCAACTCCTAACCTCAAATTCAAAATTAAATGAAAGTGGAAAATAAAAGTTGTCCAACATAGAAACTAAATTGTTCATTAAATAGCAAATAAATCAGAGACAATTCTAAAATTAAAACCAACATCATTGGAGTTGGGTAAGTGACTCAAACATCTTCAAACAGCGACTAAAAACAATATTTAATAACCATTTATTAAATCTAATTTAAGTATGAAATGATGTTTTGCCCAAACTAATTTTAGGTGTTAGGAAATAAAGCACTGGTATTTATGGACTAGGTCTCCCTTTTTACAAAATTCGGTTTGGGGCCTAACTATTTACTAAACAGAGGTATATGAATTTATAAAAAGAAAAGAGCAAAAGAAAATAAACCACCCCCCGGCCGCCTCGGCCTAACAGCAGGCCGTCCAGCCGCCAGCCGCCCAGCCGTCGCCCTACATAGCCCGCACCACCCCCCCCCGAAACCCTAATTCCCCCCCCTCGTCTCCCCGTGCCCCCCCCTGATCCAGAATTCTGGATCGGTCGACCCCCGCCCCCCCCCCGACCCCCCCCCCGGTCGCCCGTTCGCCGGCCGGCCGTCCTCCCCCGTCCTCGCCCTGGCCCGCTCGGCCCTGACGCCGGCGCCGCCCCGCCCGTCGCCGCCCTTCCCTCGACGACCCGTCGCCGATCCTCCCCGGAGCCCCCCGCTCGCCACCCCCCTCCCGTCGCCTTCACCCCTCCGAACCCTCCCTCTCTGCCTCCCGTCCTTACTCGCTCACCGACGTCCGTACCGCACCCGCCCCTCGACCCTCATCCCCCGACCGGCCTCCTCGAGCCACCGCCGCCTCCCTTTCCTCTACAAGCCGTCGTGTGAGGCCCCGGCCTACTGCAGCCCTCTCCCCTTTTTTTTCAAGCATCACCCTCCCCCTCGTCCTACCGCCTCCGCCATCCGGGCTCCGCCGCCCGGCCGCGCTCCGCCGCGGTCCCCTCTCCGTGTTACCCGTCTCCGCCCCATTCCGTTGCCCCTGTCGCTCCCTCCCCTCGCTGCGCGGCGTTCGGTCTCGTCTGCCTCCTTTGGCTGCCGTGTTCGCCCTCCTCCGCCTCCGCGTCCTCGCTGGCGCTCGTTCGCTTCCTCTGTCTCCATCGCTCCGGCCCGTCTTCCCCCTTCCTATCTGCCTCTTCTGCACCGGTCTCGTCTCGTCCCCTACCCGTGCGTCCCTCGTGATCACCTCTTCCCCCTTCTCTCCCCGCAGGCCTCCCTCATCCCAACAATCACTCCTCTTTCATCGCAGGGGCTCCCGTCTCTCCCCTTCTCTTCTCGTGTTGTCCTTCCGTTCCTCTCTCCCTCTCCCTTCCTGCTCCGTCTCCTTGCCTCCTCCTCCGCCCCTACTCCTCTGAGTCGTGTTGTCCTTGGCCGTCCCATCCCCCCCCTTTAAACCCCCACCGCTCCCTGGGCCTGCTGTCTCCCCTCCTGCCCAGCCGTCTCTCCGCCGGGCTGTGCCTTCCCGTTTCTTTGGTCTTCTCGTTCTCCCCTTCTTCTTTCCCGAGCAACGTCCCCCCTCGCGCCTTGCGCTCCGCTTTGTCGCCGCTTTTGGCCTCTGTGCCACCGACAGCAGGGGCCCACACCCCCAAACGTTAAAAAAAATAGGATTATGATTTAATAAAAATAAAAATAAAAATAATTAAACTAATTAATTAATTAATTAGTTTTAATATCCTGATTAGGTTAATTTAATAAGTAGTTAGTGTTAATTAAACAGTAATTTAATTAGTTAATCACTAATTAACCTAACAGCCTATGACAGGTGGGACCCCACTGGTCCTGACGTCATGCTGACGTCAGCAAACACTGTTTCGGATAATGTTTATTTAAATAAATAATTAAATTCCAGAAATTAATAAAAACTTTGAAAATCATATCTTTTAATCCGTAACTCAGATCGAAAAACTTTGTACATGAAAGTTGCTCAGAACGAACGACAATCCAAATACGCTCGCTTCGTTCGTCACACGTCCCTAACTATCCGAACTTGCAACCGTTCCCCTCTTATCCTCTGTCACAATTCCAAAGACCCGGGAAATATCGTCAGATATTCTCCCCTCCGTCTGTTACGTGTGATGCTGCGTTAGACTACCCCTAGCACGTGTATCGTATTTGTCATGCTCATGTTTGCTATATTTTATACTGTTTCCTCCCCCCTCTTCTCTCTCGATAGCCCCGACCCCGACGTCGTCCCCGAGACCGACGCAGCTCCGGAGCCCGAAGACACCAAGACGACCTTGCCCTTGCCGCCAAAGCACCATGCAAAGCCCCTCCTTTGATCATCCCGATATCGCCCATTCTATATTCCCATTCTTGCATTAGAATTGCTGCTGCTGCTGCTTTACCTATTCTGATGCATAGCCTGTTCATTGTAACCTGCTGTTGATAATTTCCTACATATCCTAAACTGTTTAGTCTAGGCTGGGTAGAGACCTATCAGTGACCCCACTTATCCCGACTGCCGCGCTGGATCGTCAGAAGACCCGATCAATGGGATTGAAGACCAGGACCCTACACCGCACACCACCCCCCTTAGTTGTAACGACACTGCAGCGTTACTATCGAGTGCCGAGGGTGAAACCTCTGGTAGCACTTCTGATGTTAACTCTGTAGAGTAGCTATTCGGTCGTGGTCATCGAGGGTGATTCCTCCTTCACCGCTTCCGATAACGACGCTGTCCTACAACACCTCAAGTGTGGACCTAGTGAGGGTGATTCCTCCTAGTTCACCTTGACGGATACATCGAGTGGGAATTCAATGAGGGTGATACCTCGGATTCCCTGATGTTATGGACACACGGATACTTGGACCTTACAATGTTACTTGGAAAGGCGGGTCGACCCTGAGGGGTACCCGCGTGTGATGCGAAGGCGGGTTGCCAGTGTGGTGCCCGAGTGGTGAATACGAGGCGCGGCCGGGCATTCTTAACCCTTGCCGCAAGTCCTCGAGACGGGGCGACGGGGTCACATCTTTCGTGAGTCTCTGCTCGTTACCGCAAGCCCTAGTCCTAACGATTTGGATATTTGATCCGAGCAGACCTCTGGTCTGATAGCACTAACCATCACGTGGGCATAGTATGGGCGTTCTGCATCGTATGCATCAGCCGAAAGCTCTGTCAGACGTCCAGTTCAGCCTCGTGGCCGGGCCGGGCCAGTACCATCCAGGACTGAGGTGGTGCTCGTCCCGACCCTGCACACACCGACCCGGAGTGCACAGGGCGATGGCCCATGACCCCTGAGCGCTTAGGATATAGACCGACGGGGACCTCTCTGTTGAGCTGTAGGTAGGGTTGCGATGTGTCGTTTGGCCGAGGCCGGGCATGACCCAGGAAAGTGTGTCCGGCCGAAGTTAATCGAGCGTGTTGGGTAAGTTGGTGCACCCCTGCAGGGAAGAACATTTCTATCGATAGCCGGTCCTACGGTAAAGGACACTCGGAGTTGTATCCTGATTGATACAATTTAGAACTGGATACCTGTGATGAGACCTGTATATATGGCTCTGGGATTGCTTCTCGCAGGGAGTCGAGAAGGGATCTCAGGATGAGGTTGATATTATTACTGCTACATTATATTGTATTGTTCTACTCTCTTCTACTGCTGCAAGACCGCTGAAGATGCTAGTCTTCGATAGGACTAGGCCTTTCTCTCTATTCTGGCATTTCTGCAGCCCAGTCCACATATACAGCCTCCCCTTGATAATGTTGCATATGTAGTGTAGATCCTTGCTTGCTGAGTACTTCAGAGTACTCACGGTTGCTTTGTTTTCCTTTTTCTCCCCATATCAGTTTGACGTGACCAGAGGACGGAGCCCCCTGAGACAGATGCCCCGACGATCGTTACTACTACTACCCAGAGGATGGATACTACTACGAGTTGACTGACGACCAGGAGTAGGATCGGAGGGTCCCAGGCAGGAGGCCTTCGCCTTTCGATCGTAGTGTTTTATTTTGCCCCGCCTTCCTAAAGGCCTTTCTGTTTCTATTTCATATCTGTACTCAGATATCTGATGCTTCCGCTGACGCTTGTTCGCAAGCTTATGTATTCGAGCCCTCGAGGCCCCTGGCTTGTAATATAAAGCTTGTATGACTTTATTTATGTTTTAGAGTTGTGTTATGATACCTTCCCGTGAGTCCTTAGGCTTGATCGTGTGCATTTGCGTGTATGATTAGTGCACGATCGGGCCGGGGGCGTCACACAATGTTACTCATATCATCTCCCTGAGGCCAATTGATTTGAAGATAGTTCCATACTATCACACTAAAATTACAATGTAAGAAAGATGATCTCTGCTCTCCCTTGTCAACAAAGGACAAAGTACACAAGTCACCCCATCATCCAAATGCCATTGCCTTATCTTGACCATATCCTTTGTGTTAAGCCTGTCCATGATCAGCATCCAGGAAAACACCTTTATCTTCATTGTGCATGCAGATTTCCAGATCCATAACAACAATGGATTAAAAGACAAGGTAGAATGCATGAAAGAATAAAAGAGTCTGGGTTTGAAAGCATTGCATGTCCCTTGCCAATACCAGATATCTTTTTCACCCAACACTCTGTTGTGAGTGGTCATCAATGCCTGGATTATCAGATATTCATCATATGCTTGCTCAGACAGAGGTAGGTGGAACATCTCAGAAATATCCTGGGATTGAAGAGCCTCAAACACTGTTATCCATGGGTCTTTCACATAAGAAAACAGCCTTGGAAACCTTGATTGCAAGGTGGCCACAGAATCAACAATCTTCCATCTATCAGACCAGAACAGAGCTGACTCTCCTGAATTAATTTGCACCCATGTGGTGTTCCTGAAATGATCCAGCAACTTGCATATAACTTTCCACCAAAAAGAGCCACAACTTGCTATAGCTTCGGGCACCCTTCCATGATAATATGTGTCCCAAATGAGAGAGACCCATGGAAAATCCACCCCGTTGAGAAACTTATGGATATGTTTAAGCAGTAAAGCAATGTTCTGAACACCCAGATTCAAGATGCCTAGCCCCCCTTTGCTTTTAGGCCTACATATTAGGTCCCATGGAGCTAGAGATGGAGAGGGCTCATCTCTATGCTTTCTCCATAAGCATTGTCTCTGGATTCTCTCCAGTTGCTTCAGAATTCCAAGAGGTACTAACAAACTGCCAAGATAGAAAATGGGCATAGAGGATAAAGTAGAATTGAGGAACTATAACCTTTCACCCTGGTTGAGAAAAGAGGAGTTGGCTGACATTCTTCTTTCCATGCAGTCAACCAAGGGCATGAAATCAATCATTTTTGGCCTGGTAGTACCCACAGGTAAACCCAGATATGTGAAAGGCATTTTCCCCACTTGGCATCCAAAAGCATCAGCCAAACTAGTGATTGTATCCACATCAACATTTATAGGAATCATGGATGATTTGTGATAGTTAACCTCAAAACCTGTGGATTGGGAGAAAACTTGAAGCATATCCTTTAGGGCAAGTAACTGTGCCTTATCAGCTGGTAGGATTATCAAGGTATCATCAACATATTGCACTAGTGGATAATCATGATCATGGCATGGGATAGGCAGTTTGAGAATGCCCTTCCTAAACATATCATTCACTACTGATTGTAATAAGTCAGCAGCAATAACAAAGAGCAGGGGGGAGAGACAATCCCCCTGTCTCACACCCTTTTTGCAGAGAAATTGTCTACCTGGAACTCCATTCAAAAAAATTGAAGATGTCCCAGTTGAGAGCAGCTGCTTGACCTAAGAAATCTATTTATCATTGAAACCTTTGCATTTCAAAATCTGCAGAATAGCATCATGTTCAATGGAATCAAAAGCCTTCTCAAAGTCCAATTTAAGAATAACAATTGGTCTGTTTGACTGATGACATTGGTGCAGATACTCCAGGGACCAACCAATACAGTCTTGAATTGTTCTGCTTTTTATAAATCCATACTGATTTTTATGAATGCACTTCATAAGTATCCTTTGAAACCTGTTAGCAGCCATCTTGGATAAAAACTTCAATCCCATCCCAGTCAAAGAAATGGATCTATAGTCACCAACCTCCTCAGGAGCCAGCTTCTTTGGTATGAGAGTGATATATGACCCATTAATGTTTTCAAGAGATGCAGCACCATTGTAAAAAGCCTCAGCAAGCTCATAAAAATACCGAAAAATAATGGGCCAACATTTTTTTGAAAAACAAACCATTAAAACCATCAGCTCCAGGGGCTTTATCAATGGGCATGTGTTTGACAGTGTCATCCATTTCCTCCTTACCAAAAGGTTCAGTCAAAAAATCTAAACCATCAATAGGTGTCAACAAAGTGCCCAGGTGAAAGCCCATTACAATTCCTCTAGAAACACCCATTCTATTTTTAAAGCAGATCCATATGATGCCTTCCATCTGTGAGTGTTCTGAAACCGCAGAATCACCCACTGTCTTCAGGCTAGCAATAGAATTCCTCCTATGCCTCTCAGTGGCCATGGCATGGAAAAATTTTGTGTCCCCCCCAACTTTGATATATCTAATTGTACATCTCTTTTTCCAATATAAAAATTGAAGGTGCAGCAATTTTTCCACATGCAATTTGACAGCCTTCCTGAAGTTGAATTCAGGTCTATACAATGGCCTGAGCTCCTCCAAACCATCTAGATACAGGGCCACCTGATTACATTTTGTAATCAAGTTCTTTAGCTTAGAGATATTCATCTACCATTTCTTTAAAGCCATCCTCAAAGCCTTGAACTTGTCTGCAATTACAGCAGTAATGTGGGACTTTCTAGATGGTTTCAACCAAGAGTCTTTAACACAATCCATGAAACCATCAAGTTCTACCCAGTAATTTTCAAATCTGAATAGGTTTGATTTTTAAATGGAGGTTTTAATAGTAACCACACAGGGCACATGATCAGAAGCAGTTCTTGCTAAAGGAAGGACTTCAGTCATGGGATAGTATGATATCCAATCAGCAGATATAAAAAACCAATCAAGTTGATCTAATAAAGGATTATCTTGCATGTTAGACCAAGTAAAAGATCTTCCCTTCAGAGGCAATTCAAGCAGACCAAGATTTCCAATAACTTCATTGAAAATAAAAATATCATTTAAATCCCCACCAGGCAGGTTTCTATTTTCAGTTGATCTGATGAAATTAAAGTCCCCAATAACAAGCCAGTTTTCACCCATAGGAATTTGTAGATTATAAAGCCAACTTACAAAAAGATCTCTGGCTTCACCTTGATAGGGACCATAAACAGAAACTAAAGTCCATTGCTCATTATTTTGCCTAGAAGTGAATTGAAACATCACAACATGTTGATGAACTTCCATAAGGCTGCCCCAAAAAACAGAGGAGTTCCAGACAATTAAAATGCCCCCAGAAGCACCCACAGAAGGTGAATAAGCAAAGCTATCAAATCTTTTGGGGCAGAAAGATCTAGTAGATCTATAATCAAAAGAAGAACATTTTGTCTCTTGAAAGAATGCTACAAACTGCTCTCATCTAGTTTCTGCCTAACTGCCCTCTGCCTAGCATCAGAGTTTAGTGCCCTCACATTCCAATTCTTACAAGCACTACTCATTATAACTATTGTGGGGGAAGAGCATAATATGATGACACACCATGTTATACACAGCATACAAACCAGAGTTTTCCACATGGATTACAACCAGATTATTACAAGGTAAAACAAAAGACATATGAAAGTACCCTGTCTTAGAAATAGCAAAATTAAAGGCTTGCCACACCCAATAAATGAACTGAGCACTAATCATCAGAAGTGGGGTTGGCAGTAGCAAGTGGATCAGGCATAATCTTTTCCACAGATAGCAGACTTTCATCAATGCCCAATTGATAGGCAGGATGGAGGCATGATGAACTGAGGAAGCTCTGGCAAAGGTACTCTAGGCAAAGGGTGAGGATTCCCATTGATAGGCATCGAGTCTTCATCCTCGGGCATCTGCTCAACAAAAATTGCACCTAAGATGTAAATTGGTGCAGTCCAGGAGACCCGTGCACCACCCCATGTAGCATAGTCTGGGAAGACCACATCTCTGGGTACCAGAATGTCCTCTGGAAAAGAAGCAAAAAACAAGCAATCTGACCAAATACGAATCATCGCTATTCCAATGATGAAATTTGCCAAAAGTGTTCACTGGAGCCCTTAAGTTTTCCGTATTATGCAGGTCCAGAGGGATGCCCAAGAACATAAGCAAATCTTGGCGGAAACCCTGAGCCCCATGAAAACCCTCGCCCTCATCATGTTTCATAAAACAGACAAAATGATCATTCCCAAGAGCTTGGGGAGGGAGCTAGATCAGAGAGAAACGGACTGCTGGATCTCTGACTTGAAATAACCCTACAACATTGATCCATGTCTAAACATAATGAACTTGATATCCATGGTCCTCAAGCCAATCGGCCACTTCTTCACGAGCAGCTCCCAGCTGATCATTAGGTGGCACGTGCATCACTTTAGCTAGCATGTACTCTTCATGGCGGCGCACTATGGGCACGTGCGGTGTCACAAACGTCCGCGGCCACCGTGCGTCCCCTTCATCAATGATGTGATGTCCAGTAGGGACATATTGCATTGGCTCCAAGGGGAAGTTTGCCATGGCCGGCGAGAAGGAGGGAGGATCTAATGATAGTGGTGGAGTTGCCGGTGGGGTGTTGGGAGGTGTCTTGGGGCTAAGGTTAATGGAGCTGGGCGAGGTGGTTGGTATTGGGAAAATCGAGGAGTACAAGCTTGGTAAAATACCTGTCAGAGAGATATTCTCGCGTCCTCCTGCTTGAACCTCAGAAGTTGCAACATTAGCGGGTTTTGGTTTCCAAACCAAGCCCAATATCCTGGCAAAATAGGCACAATCTCTCCTACTATGACCAACACGAGAGCAACCCAAGCACTTTAAAGTTGATGTGCAAGAAGAAGAAAAATGACCCTTTTTGAAGCATAGTTGACACATAACAATTTCATCCACCATTTTATCAAATAAGGAAGGAGCCTCTCGTGGGCTCGGAATCCTCAAAGTGGAAGGCCTAGGAGGCTCAGACTCCTTTGGGCTATTGGGCGTAGCAACGGGGTCCAAAGGGTATGCATTTGAAGATTGTGAAATCCCGTCCGAAGAAGATGGCACATGATCCGCCGGCGGAACAAGAGGTTGCACCGTACCGAAAGAGATCGACAGCGACACCGATGTCCATTGAAGTGACACCGGGGGAGGAGGATGAATGACCACCCTTTCATGAGGAGGGATTGAATAACCTGCCATTTCCACGGTTTCAATACAATCTTGAGTAGTCGGATATCGATATCCCCTACAAACTAGATAGTTCTGCCACGTCGCGAAAGCAAGTTTCTTCCTAACAGAGGTAGACGACTTGAGGGCAGATTTGGGTGGTTTGGAATGCATAGCTAGAAGACCTAGGGCTGCACGACGTTTAGAGGGACTAACAATGATCAACAGCGTCACATTCCAACTTCCGTAACTTAAACTCACGCATCTAGTTTGCACCACCATTACTCCATAGATGGAAATAGCATTTGAAATGAGCACGCGCATAAGAACGCAACTTAAGAATGATGAGGCCAACCTATTTGCATGAGATGTGGAAGGCAAAAACCTTGTCCGTGATCAAAGAAACCATTAGGTCAATTGCAGAACCACCAATCGCTGATTCAAGGGCTGCCGCCACGGAATCATCAGTGAGATGGAAATCATGACGACTAAAAGACACCACCATCGTAAAATGGCTCATGTCATACGAAGGGTGTACCGACAAACCCGTAGATCTGAAAACCATCTGAGCAAAGTCCAAACCCTTGGAGAAATCCAAGCCAAGGGTAGATCCCTCATGGGAACCCATTGAAATGGGTATGAGGGTGAAGATCTAGGCACGCCGGAGAGATTTAGTGGAAAGAAACTAGATTTTGACAAATATGTTATTGATAATAATGTTTGCAATAATATTGAAAGTGGGTTTGAAAGAGCGTCAACTTTAGGTAATAATGACCCCACAACTTTGGAGAATTATCAATCTTGTGATTTTTTTGATAAAAGTGGGTTTGGAGAGGTCATGACTTTTGTTGATGTTAATCCCACTACCTTGGAAGATTGTAAACCTTTTATGCATGTGGATCATGGAGAGAAAATTTTATATGATAGCTATATTGTTTAATTTGATTATGATCTTACATGTAATTATTATGAGAGAGGAAAATATGGTTGTAGAAATTTTCGTGTTACTAAATTACTTCTTGTTATGTTGAGATTGTCAATGTTTTATTCCTCTCCTTTGCATATGCTAGATATTTCTTGTCTTGATTATTTGTTTGCTTATAAAATTCCTATGCATAGGAAGTATGTTAGACTTAAATGTGTTTGTGTCATATCTTATGATGCTCTCTTTGTGCTTCAATTCTTGTCTTTCATGTGAGCATCAATAAAATCTCAAGCCTATCTTAATGGCTATAAAGAAAGAGCTTGTTGGGAGACAACCCAATAGTTATCTTTTTATGTTTTCTTGTGTTCACACAATTATGCTACTGTTATGGTTGTGTTTTTTATGTTTTAATTAGTGTTTGTGCCATGTAAAGCCTTTATGATGATTTGGATGATAATTGCTTTGATTTTGTGCAAAAATAGAAACTTTTGTGTCCAATAGCAGAATTGTTAAAATTTTCTAGAGTGGAAAATTCTGAAGTTTTTACACATGGTTGATATGCAAATTTCCCATATTTTCCTAATTTTTTAGAATTTTTGGAATTACTGAAGTATAGTCAATATTCAAATTGCTACAGATTGTTCTATTTTTGACAGATTCTATTTTTGATGTATTGTTTTGCTTGTTTTGATGGAACTATGGATTATATCAGGGGGTATAAGCCATGGAGAAGTTAGAATACAGTAGGTATAATGCAAACATAAAATATGAATGGGCTTGCAATAGTACTTAAAGTAGTGATTTGTTTTATTATACTAACATATCTCACGAGGTTTTCTTGAGTTTTGTGTGATTGAAGTTTTCAAGTTTTGGGTGAGATCACGATGGATGAAGGAATAAGGAGTGGCAGGAGCCTAAGCTTGGGGATGCCCGAGGCACCCAAAGGTAATATTCAAGGACTCCCAAGCAACTAAGCTTGGGGATGCCCCGGAAGGCATCCCCTCTTTCTTCTAACGACCATCGATAATTTTACTTGGAGCTATATTTTTATTCGTCACATACCATGAGTTTTGCTTGGAGCATCATGTATAATAGGAGTCTTTGTTTTGTTTGCCTTTTAGTTTGTCACAATCATCCTTGCTGGACACACTTATTTGAGAGAGCCACATGTTTATCATGATTTGTTAGAATACTCTATGTGCTTCACTTAAATCTTTTGAGCTAGGCAGTTGCTCTAGTGCTTCACTTAAATCTTTATGAGCACGGTGGTGATAAATTTTAAAGAAATACATGAACTCTCATGCTTCACTTATATTATTTTGAGAGTTGATAAGATTATATTTTAGAGAAATATTTGCACTCTCATGCTTCATTTATATCTTTTTGAGAGTTGATAATAGTAATGGTAATTTGCACAAGATATGAATTTGGTCCCAAAGTGATGAATATCCAAGAGGGATATAATAAAACAATTCATGAAAATATCATTGGATATGATAAGTTTGATTCCTTGCAATAGTTTTGCGATATGGAGAAGGTAATATGTGAGTCATGTTAGTGGGTAATTATGCATTAGTAAGAATATTGGTGTTAAGGTTTGTGATTCCCTATGCATGCACATTAAGTCAATAGTTATGCAACGAAGTTACATCCTACTTACTGTGCATTATTCGGTGTTAGTTATGTTCAATGCATGTTTATGACCATTTTCATTTTTTGGTTGGTTGCTTCTCAATCTATTTGCTAGACTTCATTTGTACTAAGCGGAAATACTGCTTGTGCATCCAATTCCTTAAACCCAAAGTTGTGCCAAATGAGTCCACCATACCTACCTATAAGTGGTATTTACATGCCGTTCCAAGTAAATTTGCATGTGCCAACTCTAATCATTCAAAGAAATTTTCCGTTTTGTGTGCCCGTACTGCTCATGAAGCGGCAGGGGGTGGCCAATATTTTGCATGCTAGGGGGGTTATTCTCACAATGAGTGTTTATTCACTTGTCATTGCACGAGAAAGTGGCAAGGTAATAGGGATGCCCAGTCCCAAAATGAATAATAATAATAAAGTCCTTGGAAAGTGTTGGTATGGAAGGCACCCATGGATACGACTAGCCATGGATTGTGAAAGAATGGTGGAAAGGAAATAAATTTTAATTTCTGTTTGGGAACCGCCTATAATGTGTCTAGCATGGAAGATATTGGGAATTCTCGGTCGTTTTCGTTGACAGGAAAAGCATGCCTCTCAAAATAATTTTATATCTCTAATTTAAGCCTTGAGCTCTGGCACCTCTGCAAATCTCGGCTTCCCTCTGCGAAGGGCCTATCTATTTGCTTTTATGCAATCTTTATTTTTATTTTTGAGTCTCCATCTTCTCTTACAAAGCACCAACTAGAGAACACTATTGTCATACTTGTGCATTGGATGTAGCTAATGTTGAGTGTGTTTCATGAATGGATCAATGATTGAGCATAATGGGCTAGGGATAACTTTCTTTAGCATTGATATTTTGAAAGACATGGTTGTTTGTTAGTATGCTTGAGTATTGATGTCTTCATGTCAAATTATAGACTATTGCTTTGAATCATTCAAGTCCAAATTTCCATGCTACAAAAGAAAAGATTATATGATGAATATGATAGGTAGCATTCCACTTCCAAAATTCTGATTTTATCATTTACGTACTCGAGGACGAGCAGGAATTAAGCTTGGGGATGTTTGATACGTCTCCAATGTATCTATAATTTTTTATTGTTCCATGCTATTATAGTATCAATCTTGGATGTTTTATATACACTTACAAGCAATTATATATCATTTTTTGGGACTAACCTATTAACTTAGTGCCCAGTGCCAGTTGCTGTTTTTGCCTGTTTTTGGTTTTTCAGAATATCAGTACCAACTGAAGTCCAAATGCCACGAAACTTTTTGGAGATTTTTTTCTGGACATAAGAGACCCTGGAAGCTTCGGGAAGGGATGAGAAGATGGAGCAGTGGCCTACAAGGCACCAGGGTGTGCCCAGGGGGTAGGGCGCGCCCTGGTGGCTTGTGGGGTCCACGTAGCTCTATTTGACCTAACTCCGCCTCTATAAATTCTCTAAAATCGGGAAACCAACAGATGAGTCCACGAAATACTTTTTTCGCCGCCGGAAGTTCCTGTTCTTGAGAGATCCCATCTGGAGGCCTTTTCTGGCACTCTGTCGGAGGGGGATTCAATCACGGAGGGGCTCTACATCATCCTTGCTACGCTTCCGATGTTGCGTGAGTAGTTTACCACAAACCTACGAGTCCATAGTTAGTAGCTAGATGGCTTCTTCTCTCTATTTGATCTTCAATACAATGTTCTCCTCGATGTTCTTGGAGTTCTATCTGATGTAATCACTTTTTGCGGTGTGTTTGTTGGGATCCGATGAATTGTAAGTTTATGATCAGATCTATCCATGAATATTATTTGAGTTTTCTCTGTACTCTTTTATGCATGATTACTATAGCTTAGTATTTCTCTCTGATCTACTGATTTGGTTTGACCAACTAGATTGATTTTTCTTACAATGGAAGAGGTGCTTTGTAATGGGTTCAATCTTGCGATGCTCAATCCCTGTGACAGAAGGGGACATGACACGTATGTATCATTGCTATTAAGGGTAAAAAGACGGGGTTTATTCATACTTGAGTTTATCTGGTCTACATCATGTCATCTTTCTTAAGGTGCTACTCCGTTCTTTATGAACTTAATACTCTAGATGCATGATGGATAGTGGTCGATGTGTGGAGTAATAGTAGTAGATGCAGGCAGGAGTCAGTCTACTTGTCTCAGACGTCATGCCTATATATGATCATGTCCTTGGATATGGTCACAATTATTTGCTTTTCTATCAATTGCCCAATAGTAATTTGTTTACCCACCGTATGCTATTTTCAAGAGAGAAGCCTCTAGTGAAAACTATGGCCCTCGGGTCTATCTTTTATCATATATTAAAACCAAGAATACCTTGCTGCATTTTTACTTTATTTATTTTATTTTGTATTTTTGTCTGATCTATCTATCAAACACCATACAACTTATTCTTGCTCGTAACCGTCGAGGGATTGACAACCCCTTGTTCGCGTTGGGTTGCAAGGATTTGTTGTTTTTGTGCAGGTGCTGCTAACAAGGTGTTGCTTGGTTCTCCTACTGGATTTATAACCTTGGTTCTTAACTGAGAGAAATACTTATCTCTACTGTACTACATCATCCTCTCCTCTTCGAGGAAATCCCAACACAGTTCACAAGTAGCAGGTTGCCAAGTGAATATATCCCAATTTTCCCTAAGTAAATTTCATAGGGCCTCATCAATCTTCGGCTCGAGATTTGCCCCAATTGACGTTGTTTTAGCAGGGACAGTGGGGTGTACTTGAAATTTGACTATGTCATCGGCCAACTTGAACAAGGTCGACTTTGGCCGTTTTTCAAGGATGACATCGTCCCGATCGACTTTGGCTTGCAGTGATGTAAGTTCCTCGGTCGCGAGGGCTTCATATAGAGATTCCAGGGCGAGTGACGTAGTTTTGTTTTTGGCCTTGAGTGCTCTATTGGGGTCACTAGAGATGGTGATGATCCCTTTGGGGCCCGACATTTTGAGCTTCATGTATCCGTAATGTGGGACTGCTTGGAACCTTGAAAAGGCGTCCCGCCCTAGGAGGGCGTGATACCCGCTCTTGAAAGGGGCAGTATGGAACGGTATCTCTTCGGATCGGTAATTATCGGGTGTTCCGAAGACCACATCCAAGGTGATTTTTCTGCTACAACATGCTTCACGTCCCGGTATTATACCTTTAAAGGTGGTATGGCTCTGTTCGATACGTGATTTATTGACTTGCATCCTATCCAGAATGTATGCGTATATTAGGTTTAGGCTGCTGCCTCCGTCCATGAGCACATTCCAAAGGTAGTAGGTGCCCACAATTGGGTCAAGGACCAGTACGGCGGGGCACCTATTCGGGGTGGACCTCGGCTGATCTTTATGATCAAAGCTGATTGGCGTTCTATCCATGCGCCCAAGCTGGTACTTGCTAGATAGAATTAATTTCCCGGAGAGCCCGCTTGCTTTGATTATTGGACATAAAGATTTCATAGATCATCAGGACCTCGTCGTCGCCCAAGGACTCTTCTGCATGATAGGGCGTGCCAGTGAGGAGGGTTAGGCCTCCTTTAGCCACTTGCCTCGCTACCCATCAGTCGTGAAGGTTGTGAGTGGGGCAGGAATTCAGCAAAACAGAGTGTATCAGGTATGGAAACCATCGAGGGTGGTCCCAAAGCGGCCAGCGATTTTCTTCTTTTTTTGAGGTTGATCAACTGATGTGTGTTGCGCGGGGGGCTCGCGCCGAGGTGGGAGCCAATCACACCTCAATTTGTTGTCACAAATTGAATCTATCCTTTTCCGTGTGAGCCAGTCGTTTTCGATGTCATAGAATTTTGACACAAGATCGGATAGCTTCAGAAGTTTTTGAACATAGCGGCGGGTGAGGGCGTTCGAAATGCATGTATCCTTGCATCCGCGCTGAAAGGCTGCTATTATATCTGAGTCCTCGTAGTCCGGTATGTCATTTTTAACATACAAAAACCTGTCCCAGAATTGCCTGATTGATTTGTCAGGTTGTTGCTGCACGTAGGCGAGATCCCAGACATCGGGAGGGCCTGAACTATCGGGACGATACTTGATGTGGGAGGTGGGCGGGAGAGGAATTTCTATCTCTATGGACCGTGGGCTTGACGCCCTGATGTTTTTAGCCCATGAAGGGTGCGTAGCCGCCGGATCGGCCGAGCTGATTTGAAGACCAGACTCGTCGGCTGTTTCTGGCCGGCCGCTGTCAGAATCATTTTCCAGGAAGTCCCTCGGTCCTTCGTACTTTACGGAGAGTTCGGCTGGGGCAGAAGAAAGGTCGTGGATCGCTTCTTTTTCATGAAGGAGAAGGTACGCCTCCACGATGGGGGTTTCGAGCACGGGAACCGTGCCTTGAAGATTGGAGTCCTTGACCGATGAATCCATTGATCCTTTGTTGATCTTCACAGCAGAACTCTCAATGAAAGCACCAGTGTCGGTGTCAAAACCGGCAGACCTCAGGGTAGGGGGTCCCAAGTTGTGGATCTTGGATCGGTGGTAATAGGAACAAGGAAGATGATGTTTACCCAGGTTTGGGCCCTCTTGATGGAGGTAAAACCCTACGTCCTGCTCTTGTTTATATTGATGGAGATGTATCGAGTACAAGCTTGATCTACCTTGAGTTTGTAAGTTGTGTTCTAACCCTAGGGCTAGGTGAATGTAATTGTGATTCGGTCCCCCCTACAAGTAAACCCTTTGGCTTATATACACGCCAGGTAGGGCATCTAGGGTTACATAGTCGGTATCCAGGGGCGCATATGGAGGCGGCAAGAGATGTCTTGGAGTGCACGTCAAGTATTTGGCAGGCGCAGTCTTGATCTAGCGTGCAGGTAACAAAGTCCACCTTGATGGGAATGAGGGACCACCGGCCCATCCGAGGACTTCGAGCCGACTGGGTTAGTACCCCCAATTCTAGGACACCCTCACTAGGGTCTTTCTAGACTCTTTACCTTCTCTAGTGTAGTGTAAACCTTGCTCACAACATTCTTTTTAGACTGACATCGTCTAGAACAAAGTCACTGTCCTCCTCATCAGAGTTCTTCATCCTCCTAGCATAGGTAGCAGTAGCAGGGAGGTTGTGGTCACTTAGAGAACCTAGATCAGAAGCAGAGCTCTCTGGATTAGTTCTTGAGCTCATGTCAACATCCTCTTCCATCTCCCTGTTCTGGCTGTCCTTAGACCCTGACATCTTGCACACTGACCATGTGAAATAGATAGGTGGGAATAGACAAGGAGAGGATCACAAAATGCAGAAGTTTTTGCAAATAATTGAGTCCAGAAATCAACTTTAGGTTTGATACGTCTCCAATGTATCTATAATTTTTGATTGTTCCATGCTGTTATATTATCATTCTTGGATGTTTTATATTCATTTTATAGCAACTTTATATCATTTTTTCGACTAACCTATTGACATAGTGCCCAGTGCCAGTTGCTGTTTTTTTCTTTTTTTTTACTTCGCAGAATATCAGTACCAAACAAAGTCCAAATTCCACGAAACTTTTTGGAGCTTTTTTGGACCAGAAGACAAATTGGGAGCCAAGGAAGCACCAGAGGGGAGGCCCATGGGGCCCACCACCCACCTGGGCGCACCAGAGGCCCCTTGGTGCGCCCTGATGGGTGGTGGGGCCCATGGAGGTCTCCTCCACCGCCTCTCAGTTCTATAAATACTTAGATATTCCAGAAAACCTAGGGGAGTGATCGAAACACAATTCCAGCCGCCGCAAGTTCCAGAACCACAAGATCCAATCTAGAGCCCTATTCCGGCACTTTGCCGGAGGGGAACACGATCACGGAGGGGTTCATCGTCCGCATTGGTGCTCCTCCGATGATGCGTGAGTAGTTCACCATAGACCTACGTGTCCGTAGGCAGTAGCTAGATGGCTTATTCTCTCTTTTTGGTTCTCAATACAATGTTCTCCTTGATGTTCTTGGAGATCTATTTGATGTAATGACTTTTTGCGGTGTGTTTGTTGGGATCCGATGAAGTGTGAGTTTATGATCAGATCTATCTATGAATATTATTTGAGTTTTCTTTGATCTCTTATATGCATGATTGTTATAGCCTCGTATTTCTTCTCCAAAACTTTGGTTTGGTTTGGCCAACTAGATTGATTTTTCTTGCAATGGGAATAGGTGCTTTGTGATGGGTTCGATCTTGTGGTGTCCTCACCCAGTGACAGAAGGGGTAGCGAGGCACACTTGTATCGTTGCTATTAAGGATAAAAAGATGGGGTCTATTCCTACCTGAATAGATCTTGTCAACGTCATGTCATCGTTCTTATTGCATTACTCCGTTTCTCCATGAACTTAATACACTAGATGCATGCTGGATAGCGGTCGATGTGTGGAGTAATAGTAGTAGATGCAGGAAGGAGTCAGTCTACTAATCTTGGACTTGATGCCTATATACATGATCATTGCCTTGGATATCGTCATAATTATTTGCTCTCCTATCAATTGCCCAACAGTAATTTGTTTACCCACCGTATGCTATTTTCTCGAGAAAAGCCACTAGTGAAATCTACGGCGCCGGGTCTATCTTTTATCATATTGTTTTCAGATCTATTATTCCAAAAACCCAAAAATACCTTGCTGCGCTTTTTCTTTACTTATTTTACTTCATTTTTTGCTAGATCTATTTATCCAATCTCATACAATTTTACCTATCTTTTTACCGTGGAGGGATTGACAACCCCTCTTACGCGTTGGGTTGCAAGTATTTGTTCTTTGTGTGCAGGTACCGTTTACATAGTGTTGCTTGGTTCTCCTACTAGATTGATAACCTTGGTTTCATAACTGAGGGAAATACTTACCATTGCTATGCTGCATCATCCTCTCCTCTTTGGAGAAATACCAACGCATATACAAGCAATTAGGAAGAATTTCTGGTGCCGTTGCCCGAAAGACATCATGAACATCTATCAGGTACCCAATCACAAATCTCATCTCCTTGCAATTACTTTATTTGCCATTTGCCTCTCGTTTTCATCTCCCCCACTTCTAAAACCTTTTCAGAAAAACACGAAAATATTTGCCTTTTTATTTGCCTTTTTGGTTGTTTCCTATCCTTCTTGTGTTTCCATGTGCCTTCTATTTGCTTACATCTTCACTTGCTAAAAATCTTTTGATATGGATCCTCATCCACTTGCTAATATTTTTAAAAGATCCAATTATGATGAACCAATTGCTAGTGAATTGAGTTCACTATATTATCTTTATGAAGTTTTGCTTGAGATTCGTGAATCTGAAAATTGTGATGAAGTGTTGAAAGAAGAAATTTATAAAGTGATTCATGATAGCTCTTTCAATGAAAAGCATGATTGCAATGATGTTATTATAAATTCTATTAATGTCAGTTGTGTTAATGATATGCAAAACCCCAAGCTTGGGGATGCTAATTTTGTTATGTCCACTACTCATTGTAATGATCATGATTGGGGTGATGCTTCTTATGATCTTGAAAATTTATTTAAGCCTCAGATGAATACGATATTGATAATAATGTTTGCAATAATATTGAAAGTGGGTTTGGAAGAGTGTCAACTTTAGGTATTAATGATCCCACTACTTTGGAGAATTATCAATCTTGTGAATTTCATGATGAAAGTGGGTTTGGAGAGGTCATGACTTTAGTTGATGTTAATCCCACTATCTTGGAAGATTATAAAACTTTTATGCATGTGGATCATGAAGAGAAAATTTTATATGATAGCTATATTGTTGAATTTGATTATGATCCTACATGTAATTATTATGAGAGAGGAAAATATGGTTGTAGAAATTTTCATGTTACTAAATTACCTCTCTTCATGTTGAGATTGCTATTATTTCTTTCTTCTCCTATGCATATCTTAGATATTTCTTGTCTTGCTAATTCGTTTGCTTATGAAATTCCTATGCACAGGAAATATCTTAGACTTAAATATGTTTGTCACATGTTTTATGATTCTCTCTTTGTGTTTCAACTTTTATCTTTCATGTGAGCATCATTAAAATCTCAAGCCTATCTTAATGGCCATAAAAAAAGAGCTTGTTGGGAGACAACCCAATGAATAAAATAAAATTTCCCTTTTTTTCTTTCTGTTTTTTGTGTTCACACAATTATGCCTATGTTATGATTGTGTTTTTATATTTTCATTAGTGTTTGTGCCAAGTTAAGACTTTTGGATTGCTTTGGATGATAGTTGATTTGTTCTTGTTGAAAAACAGAAACTTTTGCGTCCAGTAGCAGAATTGGTAAAATTCACATAAGCGACAAAAAATTCTGAATTTTTTACACATGATCTATATACAAATTACCTCTGTTGTCCAAATGTTTCAGAACTTTTGGAGTTACATAAGTATGAGTAAAATTCGAGTCTCTACAAACTATTCTGTTTTTTGACAGATTCTGTTTTCGTTGCATTGTGTGCTTATTTTGATGAATCTATGGATTGTATCGGGGGTATAAGCCATAGTAAAGTTAGAATACAGTAGGTATAATGAAATAACAAAATATGAATGGGTTTGCAACAGTAATTAAAGCAAAGATTGGTTTTCTTATACTAACGGATCTCACGAAGGTTTTGTTAAGTTTTGTGTGATCGAAGTTTTCAAGTTTTGGGTGAGATCTCGATGGATGAAGGAATAAGGAGTGAAAAAAGCCTAAGCTTGGGGATGCCCATGGCACCCGAAGGTAATATTCAAGGAGAACCAAGAAACTAAGCTTGGGGATGTCCCGGAAGGCATCCCCTCTTTCTTCTAACAACCATCGGTAATTTTACTTGGAGCTATATTTTTATTCGTCACATATCATGAGTTTTCCTTGGAGCATCTTGTATTATATGAGTCTTTGCTTGTTTTTCTTTTTAGTTTGTCGCAATCATCCTTGCTGGACACACCTATTTGAGAGAGCCATAATTATGCTATGGTTTGTTAGAATTGCTCTATGTGCTTCACTTAAATTTTTTTGAGCTATGGAATTGCTCTAGTGCTTCACTTATATGTTTTTGAGCACGGTGGTGCTTTGATTTTTGAAGAAATACTCTCATGCTTCACTTAGATTAATTTGAGAGTTAGTAAATTTTTGAAGAAATTCTCTCATTCTTCACTTATATTATTTTGAGAGATGAAAATTTTTATGCTCATGTTCTTCACTTAAATTTGTTTGAGCTTGTCAAAAGCAATGGCAATATATGAAACTAGTCCCAAAGTGATAGATATTCAAGAGGGATATAATAAAAACTTCCATGAATATCATTGGACAAAATAAACTTGATTCTTTGTAATAGTTTTGAGATATGATGATAGTAATATGTGAGTCATGTTGGTGAGTAATTATGCTTTAGTAAGAATATTGGTGTTAAGGTTTGTGATTCCCTATGCAAGCATGAAATTCAATAGTTATGCAATAAAATTACCTCCTACTTGTGGTGCATTATTCGTTGTTAGTTATGCTTAATGCTCGTTTATGTGAATTTTTGTTTCTTGGTTGGTTGCTTCTCAATCTATTTGCTAGCCTTTCCTTGTACTAAGTGGGAATACTACTTGTGCATCCACAATCCTTAAACCCAGTTATGCCATATGAGTCCACCATACCTACCTATATGCGGCATTTCCGTGTCGTTCTAAGTAAATTTGTATGTGCTAACTCTAATTTTCAAAATGAATTTCCTTTTTGTGTGTCCGAACCGCTCATGAAGCGGCAGGGGGTGGCCAATATTTTTCCATGCTATATGTGTTATTCTCAAGATGAGTGTTCATTCTCTTGTCATTGCACGAGAGTGTGGCGGTAATAGGGATGCCCAGTCCCAAATGAAAAAGAAATTTACTATATGTTGTCAAATAATAAATTCCTTGGAAAGTGTTGGTATGGAAGGCACCCGTGGATACGGCTAGCCATGGATTGTGAAAGAATGGTGGAAAAAGGAATAAACTTTATTTTATGTTTGGGAACCGCCTATGATCGATGTATCTAGCATGGAAAGTATTGGGAACTACTCGGTCGTTTTCGTTGACCGGAAAAGCAATTTTTATTTTTATTTGAGTCTCCATCTTCTCTTATAAAGCACCAACTAGGGAGCACTATGATCATACTTGCGCATTGGGTGTAGCTAATATTCGATTGTGTTTCATGAATGGATCAATGATTGAGCATGATGGGCTAGGGATAGCTTTCTTTAGTGTTTATATTTTGAAAGACATGGTTGCTTGTTGATATGCTTGAGTATTGAAGTCTTCGTGTCAATTATAGACTGTTTCTTTGAACCATCTAAACGTCCAAATGTCCATGCTACAAAAGAAAAGAATACGTGATGAACATGTTAGGCAGCATTCCACATCACAAATTCTGTTTTTATCATTTACCTACTCGAGGACGAGCAGGAATTAAGCTTGGGGATGCTGATATGTCTCCAACGTATCTATAATTTTTTATTGTTCCATGTTGTTATATTATCATTCTTGGATGTTTTATATTCATTTTATAGCAACTTTATATCATTTTTTGGGACTAACCTATTGATATAGTGCCCAGTGCCAGTTGCTATTTTTTGCTTTTTTTTACTTCGCAGAATAGCAGTACCAAACGAAGTCCAAATGCCACAAAACTTTTTGGAGATTTTTTTGGACCAGAAGACAACTTGGGAGCCAAGAAAGCACCAGAGGGGAGGCCCATGGGGCCCACCACGCACTTGGGCGGCCAGACGCCCCTGGCGTGCCTTGATGGGTGGTGGGGCCCATGGAGGTCTCCTCCACTGCCTCTCAGCTCTATAAATACTCAGATATTCCAGAAACCCTAGGGGAGCAATCGAAACACAATTCCAGCCGCCGCAAGTTCTAGAACCACGAGATCCAATCTAGAGACCTATTCTGGCATTCTGCCGGAGGGGAACACGATCACGGAGGGGTTCATCATCCTCATGGGTGCTCCTCCGATGATGCGTGAGTAGTTCACCATAGACCTATGGGTCCGTAGTCAGTAGCTAGATGGCATCTTCTCTCTTTTTGATTTTTAGTACAATGTTCTCCTCGATGTTCTTGGAGATCTATTTGATGTAATGACTTCTTGCGTTGTGTTTGTTGGGATCCGATGAAGTGCGAGTTTATGATCAGATCTATCTATGAATTTTATTTGAGTTTTCTTTGATCTCTTATATGCATGATTGTTATAGCCTCGTATTTCATCTCCGAAACTTTGGTTTGGTTTGGCCAACTAGATTGATTTTTCTTAAAATGGGAAGAGGTGCTTTGTGATGGGTTCGATCTTGCGGTGTCCTCACCCAGTGACAGAAGGGGTAGCAAGGCACAAATGTATCATTGCTATTAAGGATAAAAAGATGGGGTCTATTCCTACATGAATAGATCTTGTCAACATCATGTCATCGTTCTTATTGTATCACTATGTTTCTCCATGAACTTAATACACTAGATGCATGCTGGATAGCGGTCGATGTGTGGAGTAATAGTAGTAGATGCAGGCAGGAGTCGGTCTACTAATCTCGAACATGATGCCTATATACATGATCATTGCCTTGGATATCCTCATAATTATTTACTCTTCTATCAATTGCGCAACAGTAATTTCTTTACCCACCGTATGCTATTTTCTCGAGAGAAGCCACTCGTGAAATCTACGGCCCCGGGTCTATCTTTTATCATATTGTTTTCAGATCTAACATTCCAAAAACCCAAAAAATACCTTGGTGCACTTTTTCTTTACTTATTTTATTTCGTGTTTTTGCTAGATCTATTTATCCAACCTCATACAATTTTACCTATCTTTTTACCGTGGAGGGATTGACAACCCCTCTTACGCGTTGGGTTACAAGTATTTGTTCTTTGTGTGCAGGTACCGTTTAAATAGTGTTGCTTGGTTCTCCTACTGTATTGATAACCTTGGTTTAATAACTGAGTGAAATACTTACCGTTGCTGTGTTGCATCATCCTCTCCTCTTTGGGGTAATACCAACATAGATACAAGCAATCAAGGTTTTCTCTATTAGCATATTGGTCTCACTTAGTGGAGTGATTCTGAAATTCCGAGGCAACAACAGAGACTGTGCCAACACATTTCGGTGGTACTGATTGTGTGGCTCGGTTTCTCCGAACTGCACATGGAGTCCTTAGTCATCGTTTCGGTTACACCGAGCGAGTCCATTTCGGTCAGACCTAAAAATACTCTGTGAAGTGGCTAAAGTGAACTTGGTGGCACTGAAGTAAACCCATTCGGTCATTCCGATATGTTAACTGATAAACCTTAAACCTAACTTATTCCCTCTAACCTATAATCTGGGAGATTTTTATGGATATAAGTTGAGCAAACATGGCAATACAATGCGCATGATCCCGTGTAATAGAATCAGAGTTGGGAGTACATGAGAGATCGAATCATACCCTAACTCAGTGACGATTCTCAACGGCGGTGACGTTGGAGAAGATTGACAGCGATGGTGATGGATTCCAGCAGCAGGGAGTCGCAGGAACAAAGGGCGACGATTAGGCGATCAGGGCGACGACATAAGTGAGGCACGGGGTGTGTCTTTTGAAGAAATTTTCAATCAAACCGTCTATGGTATATATACCTCAAGCACTATTGGTCAGACCGAATGAAAAATTGCGGTGGCACCAAAGTGAATAACTGCTCTATGAAGAGTGCTTCAGTGAGACCAAAAGATTTCAGTCAAGCTGTCTGAGGGGAAAATATGAGATCAATCTATATGACTCGGTGATGCCGATAGAGAATGATTCGGTCAGACCGAAGTACACACATAAGGTTTTAAAGTGTAGCCTTATTAAGATCGAAGGCGCCGTGTGCTCCTCATTCAGAGGGCTGAGTAGGAAGTTGTTCAAATTTTGTGATCAACAAGAATGAATTTGAGACAAGTTGAGATAGATAGCTAGGGAGGGTGCTTTGGCATTCTTGTCCATCCAATTGGTTAAAAGATCCAAATCAACCAAGTAGCAATTGGATGTCCTCGAATGAGAAAATATGCATAGCAACATGCTTACACAAAAAGATTGCAAATGAAATTGGCAAACATGCACAACCATCCTAACAACTATCAAGGCAATTGTTGACAACAAAGTCACCTATATGTGAGTATCTTGAGTTAGGATCCAAATGAGAACATTTGATCGTAGATCATACTCATTGTTTAAGAACAAATGGGGTTACCATTTTTACATAAAGCATTACTTTGTTCACATCACGAGAGTTAATTTAGCTCAAGTATTAGAGCAAAGCTCCCCTTGGATGTGAGATCTCCCTAAGAGGGATGAACTAACCTTGGGTTTTGTCATTGAAGACTTCATGTGGTTGTAGTTGTAGTTGTGGAAGCTCAATGTTGATGATGATCATCATGAGTTGGGAGCTTTACATGTGATTTGTAGCGCTTTCAACTTACATGGGTTTGTCCCACAAGGAACAACAAGGATATCCAAAGACATGGAGTGAAGTACACATATGATGATGTCCATGAATGCATTTATTACCTTGTCCCATGACTTACTAACAAAAGGGTTTGTGACTCCATGAATTAGTACATGATGTGGAAGTGGTTTGCACTAACTCCTTGCCATGAATGAATATGAGTGAAGTTTGTTTGCGGATTTACCCTCAAGAACTCTCTTGTTCTTCTTCTTTGGGACCCACATCAACTTGATGGGAATCCTTGGAGTTGTGGTAGCACTTGATGAAGCAAAACTTGAAGTAGTCTTGGGAACGCACTTGACCAAAGCTTGAGCAGGTTCTTCATATGAGTCTTGCTCATCTTGTATCTTCTCCTTTCCTTTTTGCATGTGGTCTTGTGGTGGAGGATCATCTTGATCTTGAGTTGCCTTGAAGAATGCAGGGATCATACTTCTCCTTTTGGGGAACAAAGTTCATCTTGTGGTATTGATCTTCTTCCCGCTCAACTCCATTGGCACCGAACTTTTGTTCAAAACCAACACCTTGGTTCTTCTGGTGCCATCCTTGCTTGTGTATAATTTCCTCAAATTGCTTACTCCCTGCAAGACTTTTGTAGACACCCTTTTATATGATTCCTTTCAATAAATTGTTTTCTTACTCAAGTGTAACTTGGCTAAGAGAATCTTTTGTAGAATCAATAGAACTACTGGAAGCAACAATATTGGGATTAACATTATTATTGTTACCACTAGAAGTAGAACCTTTCTTGATCTTGTTATGTGATTGCTTAGATTTAACTTGTGGCATAAAATTAGACAAAAGAAGTTGTTTGGCAATGTAAGAGTAACTCTTCTTTCGAAGGTCGTCATTGATAGATTTTAAGAACTCATCCTGCTCTAAATTTAGCTTCTCGAAGTGTAGCTTCTCTTGAGTCTTTAGGGAGCTCTCTATGACCTTCTTGTTGAGTTTCATCAGTTAACTTAAGAGTGTTTAGTTATTGAGTCAAGCACTCAATCTCCCTTGTTACATTGACAACCAACTCATTTTGACTTTCATGATTACTAGCAAGTTCATTAATGCTAAGATCACTAGTTTCATCATTGAGAAAGTCATCTTCACCTAGCGAGTGATAACCCACAAGTATAGGGGATCGTTTGTAGCCTTTTTTGATAAGCAAGAGTGTTGAACCTAACGAGGAGCTAAAGGTAGAATTAATATTCTCTCAAGTTCTGTCGACCACTAGTACAACTCTACGCACACCAATGTTTGCTTTACCTAGAAACAAGTAATAAAACTAGAAGTACTTTGTAGGTGTAGTAGGATAAGTTTGCAAGATAATAAGGAACATGAAAATAAAAGTTAGGTCTTGTTTTGATAAAAGAACAATTAAGCTAGTATAGCGAGTGTGGAATAGTGGTGGTAGGATTTGCGAGGTTGTCCTAGGAAATTGATAACTAGATCGGTAATCATCATTGCAATTTTATATGAGGGAGAGGCATGAGCTAAGATACTTTCCGTACTTGGATCATATGCACTTATGATTGGAACTCTAGCAAGCATCGGCAACTACTAAAGATCATTAAGGTAAAACCCAACCATAGCATTGAGTAACAAGTCCTCTTTACTCCCATACGCAACAACCCCCTTACCGGGTTTAAGCTTCCACTGGTACAGCAAGGTGCTATACTAATGGTTTTAACCCCTTTCCGCGATGGCATTTTGAACCGTCGCCAAGTGAGTGTGTGCGATAGGGGGGGGGGTCCTTCCCACACGACCCAGAAACCGTCGGGGATAGGGAACCTTGGTGCATACAGTTGTCCCTATAAAACTGTTTCTGATATCTCGAATATCCCAAACGCTCCATCCTTGCTACTCGTTTGTGCTTGCATTGCCATCGCAGTCGGTATTCTATGGTGCTACGTTTACAATGCGTGGCCCATCACAAACAGTTCACGATTATAGAACATGTATGATAAGCAGACAATCACACACATTCACTTTTCCCGAACCGTATGCGATAACTAATTAAGAAGATTAGCTAATCATCGTACGAGTGTTGGATAGGATTACGAAACGTGGGACCGTCGTAACATCGTCATACATGATAACTATCGCACACACTATTCTATGGTGCAACGTTTACAATGCGTACCACATCAGAAACAGTTCATGATTGCAAATCGTGTACGATAAGGCAACTATCACAAACGTTTAGTTTACCCGCACTGTTTGTGATATTGTTTGACATCACACACGCTTTGCAAATGGCAACTGTGTGCATGATCACACACATTTCTTCTCTGTGAACCATGTCGGATTATGGTGTATATCACAAACATTTGTGTTTTACCGACCGTGTGCGCTGTAACGAACTGCAGAGCATAATTTCACCGTAATTTAATTGCTGCTATTCGAAATTGTACCAGATTTGAATTTGAAAGTATGCTATAGCTTTATTCATATCCATCAGGTTCAAACAACCAATGCATTATTCGATTCACAGGTACATATGTTCAAGAATTACATAAGCACCAAATAAAGAATGTTGAACCACGGTTGTATACTTGTACTATTAAAGACGGTAAAGAAAGAGGCGAAATACATTCTAGTTGCTGAACAAGGTGAAGCGGAATGCTCATATTGTGCCCTCCTCCATGCAGAAGGCACGCACGACTCTAGTCCAACCCCTTGTGATGGCCGACCACCCATCCTTCACTGTCTTCATGAACACATCTAGATAGTCATCGTGTTCTGGTAGAAATACTTTAACCTTTGCATGCCCACCAATCATGTAGTTTGAGAGGTAATCTTGAGTAATCTGCTTTGGGAACCACTGCAAAGGAAAAAGATTCAAACATTGTCATCTGACACAACTCATTATGGGTAGTAAAAAGAAGGCTGCAGAGTTCTTACTTACCATCCTGCAGTTCGCTGTTGTCTTGGATAAAGTGTAAACAAATAGTTTAATTGACATATTTTGACCCATTTTACTAACAATCTTTATCAGCTTCCTCACTTGAGGCTGGTTCATCAATATCTCATTGCCCCATATGCAGAAAGAGTCGAAGCGCAGATCTTTACCAATGACATATGTACCTAAAAGCACCAAGTTAATATTAGAAGCTAAACAACAATTGCACAAGGATGTAGTACAACACTCCCTCCGTCCCATTATATAATATCTTATAACATCCAATATACCCACATATTGGATGAATTAACATCTTATATTATGGGCCGGAGGGAGTTTATTGCATTTTTACAAATTATCAGCTGATTAACTACTGTTGTTTTGTTGTTGCTGCTGCTCTTCTACGTATATCTAGACATCATCAGAACATTAAGGTAACACTCCTCCTTGTTGCTATGCAGCCTAGGATTGCATATTTAGACATTCAGTACAATGCATGTTGCTATGTAGCCTCAGATATATTAGATATGGCCCTAGTTAACCTACTGATAAATGGGTTACAGATATATTCAGTTAAAAGTCTGATTCACCGATTAGTCCCTTATCAGACCCCAGCCTATATGGTACCAGCTACCGATATCCTGAACAGTGAGTATATATAAGCCATGGGATGAAACTAACCTCGATGGAAAACAACAGTAGTTCCCAAAATTGTCCTGTGTAAGTACATCGAGAGGCATGTTAAGCACAACAAGCTAAACATCAACCAAATATATCCATGGCAGACAAAATAATCTCCAAACGATAGCTTCAGTGTGCAGGTTTAAGCACGCCAGTTAAGCAAAACAAGAAATGGAAAGGTGTGTTAACTGCAACAGGCCTAACATTTAACAACAAGCAAATATAGTCATTCAAACTGGTATTGTGCCGGTCTAAGTACACTGGTTATTGTTAAATAAAAATGGAAAGGCATGCTAACTACAACATGCTTAACAGCAACCAAATGTAGTCATTCATAGTGGTATTGTTGAAACTGGTATTGATGAAATTGAACTGCACAGTTCATACTTGCACATATAGAACATCACGTTGTGAATAACTCGAATAAACAAGGCATACTACGAACAACCAAAGATAGCATTTGAAACTGGACATATGCTAACTACAAACAACCGAACGACCAAAAAACTTTAAAAGAACCATATGCTAGCTATAACAGGCTTAACAACAAGCAAATATATGCATTCCTATCTGTATGTTTAAAACAGGTATTGATGAAAATGTACTACACAGTAAATAGTTGCACATATAGAGCATCAGATTGTGAACAACTGAAATAAACAAGGCATACTGCAAACAACCAAGTATAGCAATTAAAGCTGGACATATTCTCACGACACTACAGAATGGACTCGACAAAACAAATCATGGGTTCCCCCTGTGAAGAGGCAAGGCAAAACAAATCATGGGTTTCCTCACTTGTCACGGATGGGCTCATTCCCGTGGGAAGAGCACGGACCCTGGGTGCGCTCCATGTTGTCGCAGATGGGATCCTTCCCCTTGGAAGAGCATGGCTGTAGGGTGCCCTCCCTGATGTCGCAGATGGGCCTTTCCCCTTGGAAGAGCCGGAGAGGGTGCCCTCCTCGTAGTCGCTGTCGATGAGGTCTGACTTGGAAGCTGTGCATCCCAAGCCAGCGTCGCAGAACGTGTCCTTCAGAAATGACAAAAGGGGCTCGATGGCGATGTAGGATGGAAAATTCTTGTTAGCGAGCCAGAGGAGATCAGCAGCGGGGCCATGGATGAGATCGACGGCAGTTGAACCCGAGGGGTTGGGGGTGGGCCACTTAACCTGTGACATAGCCTGCGCCAGGCCGTCACTGTCGACGACCTTGATGTCATAGCCAGCGTCCGCGACGTACCCGCATACTCTAGCCCACTGATTGAGAGCATGTGGCCAGTAATGGTCGTCAGCTTCCTCGGCGGCCACCTCGGCGACGTCGGGCGAAGAGGCCGTGATACACCTCTTTTGGGCCAGTCGCTCCTCGAGCTCCACGAGAAGTGTAGCCGGGCTTAGGATGCGACACTCTGGAGTGGGGGATGGGGATGGGGATCTGTGGGAAAGGGGGCATTTGGCATGCATCATCTAAGAAACTCAGGGCGGCTAGGGTATGGATATCGGTGGGTAAGCTGCACAGGCAAACCGGCTGATGTTGACAACGGAGGCCTTGTGGCGGCGGCGGCGACCTTGCTAGGGTTTCGAGCGAGGGAGGGGTTGTTGTGGGTGTGTGTGTGTGTGTGTGTGTGCGTGCGCATGCGTGCCCGAGGAGTTTTTTGGGGGGGTGTTTGAGGAAATGACGCGGCTACTGAAAATTTTACTACGCGGGAGTCAAACACGGGAGTAAAATGCCAGGGCTATTGAAAATTTGGATGATGGTGCATCGCACACGGTCCTGAAATAATAACCGTGTGTTATGAAATAGAAAAACCCTCGAGCCGGGCAGATATTTTCGAGGGATGCAGGTGGGAGCGGGAACAGCAAACATCACACACGGTCGAAACATAACAACCGTGTGTTATCAAACAGAAAAACCCTACAGACGGGTAGATATTTTTTAGAGCGGAAGCCTCGTGGAGCCCAATGTACTGTGCTGATGTGCGTGACAGGGGCACCGGCGTGGCACACGGTTAGTTTGAGTGAATTGTGTCTGTTGCGTCATCCGACTAGTCTAATATTCATAAATTTGCCGAAAATGACTTGGGAAAGGGTCAGAACACGAACACACTTGCATGTGGACCAAATATATGTATGAAGGGTGGTTTGATGTTCAAATACCAAATGCACAACTTCGATGTGGCACCTATCTCACAAAGCGCACGGTATTGCTTGTTGTCGGCGTTCTGGGAACCGGGGTACCCAGACTTGCCTACCTGCGGCCCACAGCATGGCTTCATCAGCAGCCTGGTACGGCCCTTCTCCAGCATCAACAACACAAGACCTTCTCGAGGGGCCAAGCCTCGCAAGGCGGACGACGCCAAGACCTCCGAAGGGAGCGGCTTCCCCAGGCCGGCTCCTGAGGAGCGGAGATTTCCATGCAAGCCCCACCTCGTGAGGTTCAGATGACGAAAGCCATGACGACCAATGCCAGGTGGGCGCCAGCAGGCGCAGTACAACATGTTTCCTCTTCAGTGCTAAGGAAGCAAGCGCAGACGCAGAGTCCCAAGGAATCAGCCAAAGGTTTCCATTCCCGTGCTACAAGACCAGGATGGCAGGACGGAGGTCATCGCCGAGCCCACCACGACATCACAACTAGAAGCTTTGCAAGTGAAGATCACCTTTCATCAGGATAAGATGTACTACTTGTCTCCCTTCAAACTTGGCCATTGTGGGATCCCTTCCCGCCTTCATTTTGGGGGAAGAGGACCGAGGCCACTATAAATATAGCTAGGCCACCACCATAGACGGGGAACCAGATCATCCTCACCAGCTCACACCAGCACAAGAACACTCCTCCTAAGGTTGTTCTCCCTCTGTACTAGTTCATCCTCAGCCCACCTCGAGGCCAATCCACCACAAAGTAGGAGTAGGGTTTTACACCGCAAGGTGGCCCGAACCTGGGTAAACTGCTGAGTCCCTTTCCTTTCCTGTTCATCGAGCTAGGCGGTGAGATCGACGAGTCGGCAGGCTGGGGAGATTGAGTTCTTCGCACGCACCCCAGAGTTCGAACCTTTCTTGGGTCTGCGTAGCCCTGAATCCGACATTTGGCGCACCAGGTAGGGGTGCCTCGGAGCCTCTCTTCTGCCGACCGATTCGCCGCCGTTCCACCGTTCCCATGGCCGATGCTCGTCGAGTTCGCGCTGGGCGCCGAACTGCTCTCGCCGCCCGTGTTGCCCAAACTGCACCTGCGGGCAACGGCGCCCCTCGCCGTTCCCCGTCGCATGTGGCAAACAATGCCACCGGCCCCGTGGCCCATGAGCAGCAGGCTTCGTCGCTGCATCCCTCTGTACGGCGCGACGGGCGCACCGCCACCCCGTCGCTGACTCCGGCGGCTGCGTCGTCCTCCCATGCCTATCGCGGCCCGATGAACGCGCAGGCCGCGTTGCTCATGGCGCGCGAGCTTCTGCGCTATCGCCCGACCGACGACCCCTACGAAGACTGGCTGGACCGCGTCGCCGAGCTCGTCAGCGCCACCGAAGAGACCCTTGCTCCGTCTCGCTCACTGCCTCCCCAGCCACCTCTTGCGGGCGACGTGGCCCACGGTGCGCCTCCTGCACCTCCCAGGCAAGAAGTTGCCCTCGAGCGAAGGCGGGAGGATCCTTAGCGCGACCCGCCGCGCAGGGCACCGGCGCGCGATGAAGAAAGCTGCCAAGTGGTGCAGCGTCCCCAAGAAGAGGCGCGCGCACTCCCAGCGCCGCCACGTCAAGACCGTGTGCTGCCTGAGGCGGCGGTGCGCGAGCGCCAAGTCCAGGCTTCCCCTCTGCGGCGGGCTCCCGTGGGTGCGGCGGGCTGCCGTGCGTTCACCCCGGAGCTGCGTAGCGTCGTCTGGCCAGGGAAGTTCAAGCCAGACCTGCCTCCATGCTATGACGGCACCCCCGACCCTGCAGAGTTCCTCCAGTTCTACGAGCTGAGCATCGAGGCGGCCAACGGCGACGAGAAGGTTATGGCGAACTGGTTTCCCATGGCCCTCAAGGACGGCGCGCACTCATGGCTCCTGAACCTCCCCACTGGATCGATCTCCTCATGGGATGAGATGCGGGAGCGCTTCATTGCCAACTTCCAGGGCACTCGGCGTTCTGGGAACCGGGGTACCCAGACTTGCTTGCCTGTGGCCCACAGCATGGCTTCATCAGCGGCCTGGTACGGCCCTTCTCCAGCATCAACAACACAAGACCCTTGCGAGGGGCCAAGCCTCGCGAGGCGGACAACGCCAAGACCTCCGGAGGGAGCGGCTTCCCCAGGCCGGCTCCTGAGGAGCGGAGATTTCCATGCAAGCCCCACCTCGTGAGGTTCAGATGATGCAAGCCATGACGACCAAGGCCAGGCGGGCGCCAGCAGGCGCAGTACAGCAGGATTCCTCTTCAGTGCTAAGGAAGCAAGCGCAGACGCAGAGTCCCAAGGAATCAGCCAAAGGTTTCCATTCCCGTGCTACAAGACCAGGACGGCAGGACGGAGGTCATCGCCGAGCCCACCACGACGTCACGACCAGAAGCTTTGCAGGCGAAGACCACCTTTCATTAGGATAAGATGTACTACTTGTCTCCCTTCAAACTTGGCCGTTGTGGGATCCCTTCCCACCTGCATTTTCGGGGAAGAGGACCAAGGCCACTATAAATATAGCTAGGCCACCACCATAGACGGGGAACCAGATCATCCTCACCAGCTCACACCAGCACAGGAACACTCCTCCTGAGGTTGTTCTCCCTCTGTACTAGTTCATCCTCAGCCCACCTCGAGGCCAATCCA